>OX451739.1:1244167964-1245369165 GCA_948472305.1 Vicia faba
TGCAAAGAATATGTTTGACTCTCTGAGAATGACGCATGAAGGCAACATTCAAGTTAAAGAAACTAAAGCTCTTGCGCTCATTCAGAAGTATGAGGCATTCAAGATGGAAGAAAGTGAATCAATTGAAACGATGTTCTCAAGATTTCAAATTCTGGTTGCTGGTCTCAAAGTTCTGGACAAAGGGTATTCTACTGCTGATCATGTCAAGAAGATCATCAGAAGCCTACCAAAACAGTGGAGGCCAATGGTCACAGCGCTGAAGCTAGCTAAGGATCTCAACAAAATCTCTATGGAGGAACTTGTCAGCTCCCTCAGAAGTCACGAGATAGAGCTAGAAGCAGATGAACCTCAAAAGCAAGGTAAGCCATTAGCTTTAAAATCTAATAGAAAATCTGACTCCAAAGTTTTGCAGGCCGTAGAAGAAACCTCTGATGGGTCCTCATAAGAAGAAGATGAACTGTCTCTCCTCTCCAGAAGGGTGAACCAACTGTAGAAGCAGAGGCAAAGAAAGTTCAGGAATCCAAGAAGATCAGAGAATTAGAACGAATCCTCCTCCAGATATAGAAGGTCAGAATCCTCCTCTGGACACAGAAGATCTGAAGGCTCTTCAGGAAGCAGAAAGCCAAACAACAAAGACATCATCTGCTATGAATGTAACGAGCAAGGACACTACAAGAGTGATTGCCCAAAGCTTCAGAGGGAAAAGCCCAAAAAGAAGTTTGGCAAGGAAAATAAGAAAAGTCTCATGGCTACATGGGATGACTCTGACACATCTGAAGCTGAATCAGAATCAGATGATGAGAGAGCAAACATAGCTCTCATGGCAAACATAACAGAAGATAGTGAAGCTTCTGAATCAGACTCTGAATCAGACACATAAGAGGTATTCCCTGACTTTGCTATTAACTTTACTAAGTCTGAACTAGCTGAAAGCCTTAATGAAATTCTGGAAAGATATCAGCAGATCAGAGTCAAATTCAGAAACCTGAAAAGGAATCTTGCTTCTGACTCTGATAAAACTGAGAGTCTCAAATTGGAGAATTCTGAGTTGAAAGATAAAGTTTCAAAATTAGAAAATCTATTGCAAAACTCTCAGAATGAAACAATTCCTGAAACTCCCAGCAGTGCTGATGAGATCATCAAGGAGTATGATCACAGCTTTCAGAAGTTTCTAGCTAAAAACATAGATAGAAGCAAAATGGCTTCAATGATCTATGGAGTTAGCAGAAATGGCAGAAAAGGAATAGGATACCAAGGTAAGGTACCTACACCAAAGAATGCCATGGATTTAGTTATTAAACGAACTCCACTTAATTCACACTTTGTATATGGGCACACACACGACATCAAATATACTAGTAGTAATTATTCTGTCAAACCAAAATTCAACCAGAGTTTTGGTAAAACTAACAAATCAGGACCCAAGAAAATATGGGTACCTAAGGATAAAATAATACATGTTGCAGATATCTTTAGCAGCAAAGCAAAAACACCAGTCATGGTACCTGGACTCTAGCTGCTCACGACACATGATGGGAAGAAAGCATATGTTCCAAAGCCTAGAACTTAAGCCTGGAGGCCACGTAGGCTTTGGAGGCAATCAGAGGGGAAAGATCATTGGCTCTGGAACAGTAGGTAATGGAAATCTTCCCTCTATAAGTAATGTTTTATTAGTAGATGGATTAATTCATAATCTGTTATCCATAAGTCAATTAAGTGATAACGGTTATGATATAATCTTTAATCAAAATTCATGCAAAGTTGTTAGTCAGAAAGATGGGACTATCCTATTTAATGGAAAGAGGAGAAACAACATTTATAAAGTAAAACTTTCTGAACTAAAAAGTCAGAATGTAAAGTGTCTTCTGTCTATTAACAACGAGCAATGGATCTGGCACAGAAGATTGGAGCATGTTAGTATGAGAAGAATATCTCAGATTAATAAACTCAATCTGGTCAGAGGACTTTCCAACCTGAAGTTCAATTCAGATGCTCTGTGTGAAGCATGTCAGAAAGACAAGTTTGCAAAACCAGCTTTCAAATCTAAAAACGTTGTTTCCACCTCTAAGCCATTAGAACTTCTGCACATCGACTTATTTGGACCAGTTAAAACTGCTTCAGTCAGTGGCAAGAAGTATGGGTTAGTAATCGTAGATGACTATAGCAGATGGACATGGGTAAAGTTATTAAGACACAAGGACGAGTCACACTCTGTGTTTGTCACCTTCTGCAACCAAGTTCAGAATGAAAAGGATCTTAGAATCGTCAAAGTCAGAAGTGATCATGGTGGAGAGTTTGAAAACAAAGATTTTGAATCATTTTTTAATGACAAAGGCATTCTGCATGATTTCTCTTGTCCTAGAACTCCCCAGCAAAATGGAGTTGTAGAACGAAAGAACAGAACATTGCAAGAAATGGCCAGAACCATGATCAACGAGACTAACGTTGCTAAGATCTTCTGGGCAGAGGCAATAAACACAGCGTGCTACATTCAGAATAGAATCTCTATAAGACCTATTCTGGAAAAGACTCCATATGAATTGTGGAAGAACAGAAAGCCCAACATTTCATATTTTCATCCATTTGGATGTACTTGCTTTATTTTGAATACAAAAAATTATTTGAACAAGTTTGACTCTAAAGCACAAAAGTGTATTATGTTAGGATACTCTGAACGCTCAAGAGGGTACAGAGTATACAATACAGAAACACAGATTGTGGAAGAATCAATCAGTGTTTGTTTTGATGATAAGCTTGACTCTCAAAAGTCAAAGCATAATGAATTACTTGCAGGTATGGAAGTTGAATTCACAGGTACTGAAGACAAATCATCAGAAGCTCTCAACAGAGACACTCCCTCAACAACAGAAAGAGGCACTGCAAGCAATCCAACACCGTCTGTTGATCAACTTCAGAAAAGACCATCCAGAAGCAGCATGGATCACCCAGAAGAAACAATCTTAGGAAGAAAGGAAGATCCAATCAGAACAAGAGCCAGCTTCAGAAACTCTGAAGAATCCCTCATGGGACTTGTCTCTCTGATTGAACCATCAACAGTTGATGAAGCACTTCTGGACAATGACTGGATTCTAGCAATGCAAGAGGAGCTGAATCAATTCACAAGAAATGACGTATGGGATTTAGTTCCCAAACCAAAAGGATTCAACGTCATTGGAACAAAATGGGTGTTCAGAAACAAACTGAATGAACAAGGTGAAGTCATCAGAAACAAGGCTCGATTGGTAGCACAAGGTTATAGTCAGCAAGATGGGATAGACTATACAGAAACCTTTGCTCCAGTCACCAGGTTAGAATCTATCAGACTTTTAATTTCATTTGCAGTTAATAAAGGCATCACTCTGTATCAGGTGGACGTTAAGAGTGCATTCTTAAATGGCTATATAGAAGAAGAGGTATATGTGCACCAACCCCTGGTTTTGAAAGTTCAAAAAATCCAGAATATGTTTTCAAACTAAAGAAGTCACTGTATGGTCTGAAACAAGCTCCCAGAGCTTGGTATGAAAGACTGAGTAACTTCCTGTTAGAAAAGGAATTCACCAGAGGGAAAGTGGACACAACCTTATTATGTAAGACAGTTAAGAATGACATATTGGTATGTCAGATTTATGTTGATGATATCATTTTTGGATCTACTAAACCTTCTCTGGGAAGAAAGTTTGCTAAGTGTATGCAGGCAGAATTTGAGATGAGCCTAATGGGGGAACTAAAATTCTTTCTGGGCATTCAGATCAATCAAACCCCAGAAGGAACTTACATTCATCAGAGCAAATATGTCAGAGAACCTCTGAAGAAATTTGATCTCTCAGAATGTAAGCCATCAAAGATTCCAATGCATCCCACGTGCATTCTGGAAAAAGAAGAGGTAAGCAAAAAGGTAGAACAGAAGGTCTACAAAGGTATGATTGGTTCTCTTCTTTATCTGACAGCTTCAAGGCCTGATATTTTATTCAGTGTATGCATTTGTACAAGATTCCAATCAGATCCTAGAGAATCTCACTTAACAGTTGTTAAGCGAATTTTCAAGTATATGAAAGGTACTACTAATCTGGGTCTGTTTTATAGAAAATCAAGTGATTACAGCTTAGTAGGTTACTGTGATGCTGACTTTGCTGGATACAGAGTAGAACGTAAAAGCACTTCTGGAAGTTGCCAGTTTCTGGGAGAAAATCTGATCTCATGGTCCAACAAAAGACAATCCACAATTGCTCTATCAACAGCAGAAGCTGAATACATAGCAGCAGCTGGATGCAGCACACAAATGCTCTGGATGAAAATTCAACTTGAGGACTTCCAGATATTTGAGAGTAACATTCATATCCTCTGTGACAACACTTCTGCTATTTGCTTAAGTAAAAATCCAATTTTGCATTCTAGGGCTAAGCATATAGAAATAAAACATCATTTTATTAGGGACTATATTCAGAAAGGGATTTTAAATTTAAAATTTATTGACACAGACCATCAATGGGCTGATATTTTCACAAAACCACTTTCTGAAGATAGGTTCAACTTCATTCTGAAACATCTCAGCATGAAGCTCTGTCCAGAATAAAACTGTTTTAATTTTATATATTAACATTCAGAATTGTGTTTATTTCTCTGTGAACCTCTGATCAATCTTCTTTCAGAATCTTAGAAGTGAAGATTATATCAGAATCTATCCATGAAGATCTGAGCGCTTCAGTTCAAGGAAAGAAGTGTTGTTCACTCAAGCAAACAAGTGTCATCCAGTCATCAGCTATTTTCTGAGGCTGAACACGCGTTCACGTTTCTGAAAAGGAAAAGCGCTGATTGGATGCATTGAGACACATGTCATGGGTAACCGTTCAAGTATCTTTCTGAATCCCCTAAAATCAGCTATCATTAAATGCTAATAATCATTATTTATTTCTCTCTCTTAAATGTTTATGTTTTCAAAAACATTTTTAGAAATCTATTTAAACACTTCACACCATTCACACTTTTTACCCTTACTTTCGCTTTCTCTCAATATTTCTGTGTTCTTACTTTCTCAATAAAACCTTTCAATCTTTTTAAAAAACCTCGTGTGAACATGGCTTCTTCCAGCAATCCTTCTTCAGGTTCCCAGAAAACTGCTTCTTCTGAACAATATGAAGTACCTCTCAGAACACTTCTCACTCCAATCAAGAACCTTGAAGTTCTGTATGAAATAATAGTGGATTTCAACAGTCTCAAGGAGAATGGTTTTGATTTATCTAAAGAGATTAAAGCTCAAGGTTGGGAAAAGTACTTTGACAGGCTGGTGGGTCCAACATTTCCTATTCTAGTAAAGGAATTTTGGATTCACGCTTCTTCTTCAAATCACCAAGTTACATCCTACATCATGGGGAAGAAGATTGTGATTACTGAAGACCTGATTGCAAGACTGATAGGGTACAATGGAGGTGGTATTCGCTGCATTGATATGGTAGAAAGGTGTCAAGATGTTGCCCTAATTGCAAGGGAAATTTTCACGTTGGGGCTTCCCTCCAGCAAGATAAGGGATTTGAAGGACAAGCACAGAATTTGGGCCAAGATCATTCTGGGCTGTTTCAACCACAGGAAGCCTACCAGCTCTCCTGATTACATAAACATTGATCAGCAGTTTCTGCTCTATTTCATCTCTCAGAAGGTCAAGATAAATCTAGCTCATCTTCTATTCAACCATCTCAGAACAAGTGTCAAAGAAACAAGGGAAGAGGAACGTACAAAAAGGGATTGGATACCCTTGGGAAGACTGATATCAGATATTCTTACAGAGAATAGGCTGATTGAACATTTGACAGAGGCACAAGAAATCAGCACTCTGGAACCATCTGTTGGCAAGCAGCTGAATGCCAAAAATCTGAAGAAAATGAAGCTGATAGAGAACATTAAGAAGGAGCCCAGCGTCACTCTTTTTGCTGAAATCTCCAGCAGAAGAGTCCCTCTGGACGACTTCCCTATGTTCTCAGAAATTGACTCTAAGCCTCAAATCATTCTGAGATATTTGGATGCTTGTAAAGCTGACGGTACAACACCAAATCTGAATATTCAAGATCTTCAGCAGAAGACACCAGAGGTTGTTCTGAAGAAGTCGAAGAAAAGAAAAGTTGCTACAGAAGGATCATCTCAACAGACTCCAAAGAAAAGAGGTAATCATGTTTCTGTAACTGTTTTAGATTCAACTGCTGTTTCCACATCTATCCCTATTACAACTCCAATTCCAACTCCATCTGAAAACCCAACACCTCAAACTTTCGATGATTTTGACGTTGACTTTGACCCTTCTGAGTCATTAACCCTCAGAAGATCTCGCTCCAAACCATAAAATCCAAATACTACAACCATACCAGAACCAGAACTTGCACAAGTTCTTTCTGATATAGACCAACACACTTCCGCTCCCCAACCAGAAAATCCAAATCCAAACACAGAAATTCCCATCTCGCCACAACCTGAAACTCCCCTCTCACCAATACCAGAAACTCCACTCTCTCCTATACCAGAAATCCCACAACCTTCATCTCCTCAACCAGATATTAATCCACCCTCTCCTCACCATGAACAAACTCCACAACCTGAGACTCAAACCTCTGAGGCTCAACACTCTGAATCCCCTGAACTGTAACCTTTGGCCATTCAATTGCCATGTGGTACCACTGTAAATATTCCTCAACTTCCCTCTTCACCAGAAATAACTCCACCAAATACCCCATCAAGTCCAATAGTAATTTCTGACTCTCCCACTCCCTCACCTAAGAAAAATTCAAATGACCACAGCAAGACTGTCATTGATCTAACAGTCTTTGAACGCCTTGCTGCAATAAACCACAAAACTGCTATCCCTAAACCAAAACAACCAGATGTTGGTTCCAGCATAGTGAACTTTGAAACAGATATACAGAAGTGGATCACTTCTTTGAAACAAGCAAGTCTGGAACTGGTTGATCCTGTTGTATCAGACCTCCTCTGGACACAATTCAGAAGATGGGTATGCGCTGAAACCTTTAAGCTGCAAGACCAGAGCTATGGACAGGCTCAACAGAACTTCAGCAATCTGCTGAAGGAAATGGAAGGTCCAGTTCTGAGCAAGCTGTTGAAGGAAGAAGCTCTCCATCTGGACATTGCGCCTTGGTCTGAAAAGCGTCCAGCATCTAAAGTTCAACCTGCAGAAGAACAGACGATTCCAGCTGAAGACTTGGGTCAAGAAGATGTTATTGCAGAAAGCTCTGAGAAGCAGACTGTATCTGAAGATCCTCAAGCTTCCTCTCTTGACAGGAAGACTCTGGAGGATTTGAAGAGATCTGATATGCTGATGAATGAAAGGATGGACAAGCAGGATATCAAGATTGATTCTATAGCAAACATGGTATCTAAGCAACAGGAAACCAGCAATCAAATCAAGAGCATGTTAGAAGCTCTGTTCACACGACTTCCTCCTTCTTCTTAGAATTTTCTTGTGTTTTCCTTGTTTTCTTTACATGTTTGTCTGTAATATTTTTACTTGTTCTAAACTATCATTGCTTCTGTTTTATAATACAAACATTTTTTGCTTTGATCATTTTAACTCTGATTATTTGTGCTTTTTGATAACTGACAAAAAGGGGGAGAAAGAATGATATTTTTCAATAACGGATTACTGAGACAAAAGTATCAAACATTCTAACATTCTGATATACTTGAATTTCTCTCTTCTGAAAAGCTTACAGGTACAAGAATCTGATGAACTCTGATAAAGCAAAGTTCTGATGCTCAAAGAAAGTTCAATAAAGTTATGATGCTCAAGGTCTCATGGAATTAAAGGGAAGTAATAAACTCAGGGGGAGTTTTTCTCTTCATTACTCTGATACCTTTTATTCCTTATCTTCTTATCTCCGATACCTTTTATTCGCTATTTGATTATCTCTGATACCGTTTCCTCTCTATCCTTAAACTCTGATACCTTTCATCATTGTATTTTAATTGGAAAAAAATCTGGTTTTTGTCATCATCAAAAAGGGGGAGATTGTTAGAACATAGTTTGATTCTACAACCCTCAGTTAAAGTTTTGATGATAACAAAATACAAGATTAAATGAATTATGAGATTTATATAAGACATATATGCTACTCAAAATTATGTTTTGTATTTACAGAAACTCTGATGGAATCAGCATCAGAATATCAGTATCAACATCAGCATCAGAAGATCAAATAGCATGTGTTATACGCTGAAGTCTGATGAACAGAATCTGCGCAAAACATACTTTGATTCTGATCAAGATCCTAACCATGTCATCAGCACTCAGAAGCGTCAGAATAAGCTAAATCCAAGAACACTCTGATTATCATTAGCAGAACACTCTGAAGTGTCAACGTTATTATGCATTCAAGACAGATTAATTACCAACGACTTTATTCCAAGACAAAGATCTTCTCAAAAAGGAAAGAACGTTATGAGCATTGAAATGGATTTATGGACAGCAACGTATCTATTCCTAGGCTACTTAAACAAGTCAGTGAGAAAAGAATTGGCTAATACTCTTTACACACGCACGCATACGAAATCTCTCTCACTCAAATTGCTAAAGCTTTCAACCATGCATACTCAATAACATTAGCAGTCTAGTTCATTATAAGATTCATATTGTGTATTATCACAGTTGTGATATATAGTTGTTTCTAGAAAACATCAAACACACATTTGTTCATTTATCTGTAAAAGAAATTCCTTGAGATAAATCGGTCTGTGGTTAGACTCAAGAAGGCTTTAACAGTTGTTAAAGCAGTTGTGTATTCAGTTGAATATAGTGGATTAAGACCTCGTTGGAGAGAGGCAAAATCACCTTGGCGGGTGGACTGGAGTAGTTTGAGAACAAACGAACCAGGATAAAAATAACGTGTTGTCTGCATTTGATTTTAAGTTTTATAATTCAACCCCCCTTCTTGTGTTTTTCACTTCTTCAGACTTGAATCTCAACGACCTTCAGTCTGTCCTCTAGCTGCTTGTACTTAACATCAGCAGGAGGATACTACTCGTCAAAATAATCCTCATCATCGGACGCTTGATCATTGATAGACCCATCCTGGGTACTCCTTGCTTATACAATTTGATTTTCATCTTCCTTAGATCAGTCTTCCACTACCGGTATCTGACGAATCGACTCTCTGAATCTCTTACCCATATTGTCTAGGGCTTTCCTCTTTGGTTTCTTTTTGGCTGCTAGCAATGCCATCAACTCTTGTTGCCCCTTGGCCAGGGTCAGCAGAGTCTCTTGAATCTGGGAGTTTTGTACTTGTAGGTCTTTCACTATTTTCTCGATATCCATCTTGCTGAAATAAACAACAGAAAGATAAGGAAACCTACCGTGGAAAACCTGTTATGTTATGATGCATGGAAGATGTGTATGCAAATGATTTCAAGGATTTATGAAATTTAAATTTGTATAGACAAAGAATGAACAAACGTCAAATTTCATTAATTAGTTAAAAATGACTACATCGTGCCTCTTGGGCTTACAAAATAAATCTCTAAGATAAAAAGGTCGAACGCATCCTCTCCGGCACATGGTAGGCGTTCAAGCTTTGTTCTTCATTGAGTTTCTTTGTAATTTCCAGAACCCTTTTCTCGCTAGCATAGAATTGAGCTTCGAAGGTATCTCGTTCTTCCTTTAGTTGAATCCAACCTTTTTGCAAGTCTTCAAGAGAAGTAGGCATGTCGGGATGGAGGATAGTGTACGGGATATTTTCTTCAGCCACAGGCTCCAAGATAACTGGTAGGATGGAGGGGTAAGGCATCACGAGCTTCTGAACCCGAGCTCGTACCCACCTAAGATAAGGCTCAAGGGGAATATAATTCTTGCGTCTCAGCGTCCTACTATCCACTTTGTTTACCATCCTCTAAGCTCGTACAAACCTCTAACGATAGCCTTGACCATCGCTCTCGTAGTCGAATACCACTCCTTGGATGAGCATATCATGCACATCATATCTTCGGGCATACCCAAACTATCGCAAATCCAAGCAAGGGTTGTAAGTGATACCTCCCATAATGCCAAGCAAAGGGACATTAGGGAATTTCCCACAACGGTCAATGATAATAACATTCTCTAAGGATCGAGAACACCAGTGAGTGTTCGAATGTTTGAGTGACATCAGCCTATGGGACCATCTCAAACCTTGCTCATTCTTCAACATAAACCGGGGGGATATGCGAGACAAACCATATAGCCAAAAGAGGAGTGCAACACATGAGGGTCCCTCTGTTCCTCATAGAGCGAGAGTGGAGAGAATGTAGGATATCCCCCAACAAAGTAGGCATCGGATTACGAGACATGAAGATTTTGACAGCATTTACATCTATAAGTTGGTCAGGGTTTGGAAATAAAACCACCCCATAGATGAGAAGGGCCAAGATTTCTTCAAAAGCTTGTAAATCCAGAGTGTTCCAACAATATTGGGCCTTCTCCAACAAGAACTTGTAAAAGAACTCTCTGACACTACTCCTTGTTTCCAAATTAGTCGTGACATCAGATTGTTGCAAGTGTAGCGCTCGGGCAATCTCTTTAGGGCTTGGATCTCTTTCTGTACCGTTGAAAGGTAGTTGATTGAGAATGGAAATCCTCAAGAGTTGAGCGAATTCTTCCATAGTAGGTACGAGCTGGTAATCAGGAAAGGTGAAGCAATGGTGCAAAGGTTCGAAGAACTGGAAAAACACCTTCATCATATCTTAATCAGTGCTCTAGGTAACCAAGTTTAGGAGGCGACCATGTCTTTCGGTGAATGAAGAATTCTCAGGGACCCTCAATGCTAATTCTTTGAGTTGAGAAGGAATTATTATGAGATTGACTTGGATAGTATTCCTGCAGATGGAAGCCATGTCCTACAAAATAGAACAAAGATAAATCCCAATAATCCTTGAAATGGTTAGTGAGAATGCTTATGATTTTATGATGTTTATGATGTTATGTACAAGTAAGCATATACACACAAGGCAAACATGTCCTTAGGTTTAGGCTTGCATTAAGTCTTATAGGTAAGTACCCTCTTGAAGTTTAGTTGGATCTACCTGTCCTAGTAATAGTAACCGGGTTCTAAGGGATCTCAATATCATTGATCTTTCTTATCGGGCATTGTTTCAGCGCAAGCCTCTTTAACGGCGACCGAAATATCCCGAGAAGTCCGATCTCAATGAGCGTAGTATCGAGTATCAACCAACTTCATACTGCACCAAAGCCGACTATTTCACTACTTCCTAATGTCCAAGTTGGTCAAGTAAAGGTTCTAAAGTCAGTTAGTGGTTCATGACACCACACATCGGCCTCGTATTCTTCTTGACTATTCAAGGGCTACCGGTACCAACAAATGTGTCACACTAATGTAGCTATTTCTTAGACCATATCAGTATACCCTACACAGTTTCCACAAAGTTTTGCTACTTACCTGTTGTACCTCAAAATTTGCCCTCTCATTTTACTCAATACATACTCCTAGAGATCCTCAACTTGCTCAAGGATGCCCAAGAGTTGATCAGACAAACTCCCTCCGAAGGCAATGTACCTCAAATTAGGGTTTCCATTTTCATCAAGGTGGGGGAGCTCCAAAGGTCCCAGATGCCCTCCATGGTCCTAATATGTTCTCAAGATAATCCATGTCAAGTTTCATGCCTTTCACAAGAAGTTTGCTCATTCAATTGCCCAGATGCCTAAAAATCAACTATACTAGGTCAAAGGTCAACTGTGGCCCACATACAGTCAAACTTCAAGATTTTTGGTAAACATCAACATTTTGAAGTGATATCCATCATTTGATCAAGGTTTGATCATGATTCCTCAAGGAATTCTCCAAATTCATCAAAACCCAAAAGTTGTTAAATTAGGGTTTCTCAGGAAAAGTCACCCAAACTTTGACCAAGCATAACTTCTTCATACTTTATCCGAAATTTTCCATCCAAGGATCATTTTGAAGAGGATGCAATTCCATACAATTCATCCTCATCTCTAAAGTTCAAAATATGCACTCATAAAAAGATATGAATTTTGACATTATAGGTCCTTTTGAAAAGTCAACAAAAACACCTTTTGGGTCAAAGCTTCATACATGAACATGGAAGATCCAATTGAGATGAAACTAAAAGGTATGTTTATAAGACATCCTAAGCTTTCTAAAAAGTCAAAGAACACCCTCCTAGTGTCAAAATTGAGAGAGTTGTGCATTGTCAAAGTTGGCAATTTTAGGAAAATTGTCAAAAGTCAACATTGATCAAATTTGCATTTTTTCCAAAGGGACCCATGTTTTCTTGTTTGAAACGTGTTTCTAATAGAACCCAATACCCCTGAGATTTTCCACCTATTATTTTATTATTTTTATCATTTATTTTGATTTTTTATTCATTTAAACCAAAATAAATCAAATTAAATGGTAAAATAATAAAAGCAAATCAAATCTTGGGATTTTTGTGCATATTATGAGTCCATATATAGCTAGCATGGTATGTAATTCGTGCAAGGATGATTTAGATTGAAAAATCCATGATTGAAGCTATTTTGGAAAGAAATCATACAAGGCCAAAATCAAATTAAATCTTCACAATTCCTCAAGATACCGTGAGATTTCTTCCATTATTTTTGACCTAAATTCCTCCTCTATATAAACACAACACCCTCATACACTAGGGAGCACGAAATTAGCTTCCCAAGAACACTCTCTAAAAACCTCAAATTCTGTCAAAACTAGTGCAAAGTCAAAACCGAAGATCCAGCTACTTTCAGTCCAAGCCATCAATTACAAATCATTCCTGAGGTGTCTAAGGATTCAGTACATCACCATTCCATGCGTCCATCATACGCTCACAAATCCTATCCTTTGGATTATCCCTTGGTCCAGATCCAGCGTCCAACCATAGCAGCCCATGGTGCACTCTCTGAAGCTAATCCACATGGGATCACACGCAAGGAACATGGGCCAACCAATTTGGGCCTAACAATTTAGCAATGCACCCCCTAGCTTGCATTCTACCACACAGGCCCAATCTTTTCTTTTTTTATTTTATTTTAATTCTTTTTATTGTTTTAATTTATTTATTTTATTTATTTTCCAAAAATCATTTTTAATCAAAACATAAAAATCAGAAAATCACAAACAATATTAGGTTTAGTCTTTTTTTTCATAAAATATTTAATTGCATTAATTAGTTTAATTAGGTTAACTTAAATCTTTTTTTCATAATTAAAATCAAATAGAAATTAGGTTTAATTCTTAATTTTAATTCCTTCTCAAAATAAAAACACAAAAATAGGTTAATTGTTTTTTTTCATTAATTTAATGATTTTTCATAATTAAAACTTAATTGGTGATTAGGATATTTTGCAATTTATTCTTTATTTCCTTAAATAAAAATGACAAAAAATGATTTTTTTTTCTTTAATTAAATTCAATTTGGTTTTTATTTCCTTAAATAAAATGACAAAAAATGATTTTTTTTTCTTTAATTAATCCATTTAGGAAGCCAACGGTCAAAACCCGAGTTCTCTCGTATTCACGATTGTCGCGTTTGATTAATTATGTAACTGCTTACTGGTTTGTAATAGTTAAAACTAGGGTTTTTATTTACTGCTTAAGTCCACGATTTTTGGTTATATAATTAATCCCCCCTCCCCGAAGCCTTGTAATAGCTAGGTTTATTTTTCGCACTTTAAATTCCCGCAATCTTTAACTGTCTAGATGTATGGCTAATAGGATTATTTGGCAAGAATGTCTGGAAAATTAAAACGGTAGATCACCTAATGTGCAAAGATTAAATAACTGAAACAAATCATATGCACGTATTCACTCCTAGGGTTTACCTCACTTCGGTTGCCTTCGGTAAACAATCATTAAGCATAGGAGATTTTAGTGGTCGCCCTCCAGTCTAAAAGATCAAAGTGTTGCCTCGGAAATGTTGCCTCGGAAATGTTACCTCGGAAAGATCTTAAGACTCTAGGGTTACTACTAAGGTTTTCTAACTATTGATTTAGTGATTGTATTCGTCCCTTTAGAATGTCCCTTACAACTCCAACGACGGTGCTACCTACTCCTCAATAGTAGGATAGTGTTGTCTAAAGGAAACTAGAACAAAAACAATCTTTTTTCGAGTAGGTAGATGCTAGTAGGTACTTGCTCAAATAATTTTTTTTTTCATAAACACCTTTCAAACAAATTTTCAAAACAAACTTCGTCACATCCTTGAGGACTGATATAAGGGTTATCACGAAGTAAAACATTTTCAAGACAAACACACACAAGCAATTTAAAAAAATGAGCAAGTACCTAAGAGCCCGTAGATAACTACGGATAGAAAGGGTGCTAACACCTTCCCTTTCTATAATCTACCCCCCGTACTCAGAATATCTCGAAAAAAAGGTTTTTTCTATTCTTTTTTCCTTTTCCTTGTTGGATAAAATAAAAGTCGGTGACGACTCTTGCTTACCATGACATTTGCAAACAAAAAACGCAAACCAGTATTAACAGTCGGTTCTGCCACCGTATCACATTACCTATAAGGTATCCCAGATCTGCATAGAGGATCAAAACAAGCCCAAATAAGGAACCAAAATGTAAATCAAGCAAGTCAAATAATGAAAGCAAATAAAGGTGATCTAGCCCTAAGGTAACCCCACTTTTAAGTATTCCCCAACAGAGTTGCCAGTTCTATAATACGGTGGGAGAACTAACTTGGAATGTTTTGCGTTTGATCGCAATTGTTGCGGTTAGCAAGAGTCGCCGCCGACTTTTCTTTTATCCAATGAAGGAAAGGGTGAAAAGAACAGGAAAGACCTTTGATATTATTTCTTGAGTTCGGGGGGTAGATTATGAAAAGGGAAGGTGTTAGCACCCTTTTCATCCATAGTTATATATGGGCTCTTATTTTCTTTTTAGATCATTTGCTTTTGTTTGAAAATGTGCTTTGTGGTGGTTTTTGAAAGTATTTTTGAGAAAAGCGCCTTCGTTTAGGCAAACTTTGTAATGGTTCTCGTCTTGTAAGAACGTATACAAAGTGTTGGACTTTTGAAAATATTTCAACATTTTGAAAGTGTTTGGTGTGTGTTTGCAAGGATGTTTGTTTTGAAAGTGAGCAAGCAACTAAGAACGTTTCTACCTACTCAAAAGTCTTTTGTTCATTTATCTCTTCCTTTGATATTGTTATCTTACCACTGATTGGTAAGAAGCCTTATATTTGGATGTAAAAGGGACGGGCGTGGGTCATAGTATAGTCATGATAGCAATGTTGTGAGATATCTTAACATTTCTCTTTGAGGGACTAAGATCATTTACAAGGCAACATTTGAAGCATCATCGAGGGACTATGATCTTGTATTTTGATTGTTTTTGCTAAGACATCCCACATGCGTAACATGACCATTTTTTAGGCAACAAGTGGAATTAACCTTAGGGGTGCATGTGTGAATAGTGTGTTTATTTTGTCATTCTTGGTTTATCTTGAATTAGGGTTCTCTGAGCATTGATTTTATCTTTCCATACAAACCCTAATTTACTAGCATTGATATGAAAGCGATAAATTGCGGAAAGTAAATTTACTTTGCTATTACATCATTTGGGGATGGGGTATACAAATTTACAAATGGGGATTGCAAGAAATTAAACCTAATTATCTATTACAACCATATTGAAACTTGAATAATGTACAAGAATTGAAAGGAATATAATGTACAAGGATATAAATGGAAAAGAAATGGATTTTTGTTTAGATTTTTGTTAAGGAAAATGGTTCTTGACCTAATTAATTAAAGAGAATAAAATAATTAACCTAAGGGAAATTAAACTTAAGTTAATAAAAGAAATTAATTTTTTAAAGAAAACAAGTTTTTATTTTTTTTAGGGTTTTGTTTGCAAAAGTTTTAATTAGATTAAACTAATACAAAAAAAAATAGTTAATTAAAAGAAAACCTAAGTTCTAAATTAAAGTTGATTAGTAAAGAGAAAATAAGATAAACTAAACCTAAGTCTAACATTTATTTATGAAGAGAAATTAATATTGAAGATAAGAAGTTTATTTTTGTCTTTTTGTTTTTTAAAAGGAATAAAATATAAGTATATAGAATGAAAATAATAAATAAAAATATATTTTTTGGATTTTTTATTTAATAAATAATAATAATAATAATAAAAATAATAATAAAGAAAATAAAGAAAACAAAACAAAATATGAAAAAATAAAGTCAGGAGGTAGAAATGGAATTCAGGGTGTTTGTTAGAAAAAAACAGTTTTGGCCTACTAGGCCTGGCCCAAGTTTGTTTTTGTTAATCAGCAAAAGAAAATACAATAAAAAAAATTGGCCTTGAACCCACGCCCTTCACATAATACGTGCGCTGCCTTACCAATGGTGTGGCTATACATCCGTTAACTTAAACAAAACCATAAATATATATTACAAATCCATTCCTAGAAATGAACTTCATCTTCAACCTCGAGCCAGGGTCCCTGTATCTCATTCATTTCCCATCCATTCTCAAAACTTCCAATATCAAACTTGTTAGAAATTTTACCAGGATTTCAGAAATGTAAACAATTTGGACTAACAATCAAAGATGAGCATGTATTTCTAAAAGTACCAAATCCTGACCTAACTTTTTTCAGAGATTCAAACTTAAAATTCATTAAGCTCAGGAAAAATAAATGAAAACTATGGATATGTACAGCTTCAGGGCAGTGATATCTACATTTTGTCTTTGAAAATGAAAGCCTAACAATGTCTAAATGAAGAGATGAAAGTTCAGAAAAATACCCCAAGAACTGGAAATCGTGAAATGAGTTTGAGATGCTTTCAAAGAGTTATGATGATTAGGTTAGCTTCCTTGGATCTCTAGGAACCTAATGCAATGCTTAACTTGAGCTATGGATGGCTGGAATGGTCTGGAGAAGTCAAGTTGCAGACCTCTGTTTTTGGTTATGGAGGATTGTGATGGAGAAGTTACAGTTCCAAACACAAGGACATGGATGGACTATATTTGAGGTATAGAAGCTTTGCAAATGATTTTGAGGGAAAACGCACGAGGGAAATGAAAGATACAAGTTCAAGGGCAGGACTGTGTATCAATGGTGTTTTTTGATCAATTTATGGTTTGTGAGTGTTTGAGGGAGTTTCAGGGCCTTAACATTCGTGTACTAGCTCATAAATAATGCCTCTATTTATAAGCAAAAGGTTTGGAGTGCTCTAGTTGATCAGAATTCAAATTTACATGTTTAAGCTCAACATGTGATTTTTTTACAAAACAAGTTTCCATGCCTTGTACTTGGTTCATAGAGTTGTTAACCACTTTAAACACAATAACTACGACTTTATGGATGGAGTGTAATCAAAGAAAACAAGTTAGGAGCTCAAGAAGATGACTTTGTGCATAAAGCTTGCTTTACAAGAATGGATATGTTACTTTCTCCCCAAAATGGCAAATTGATTTAGATAATGCTTGAATCAATTGGATAATGGTTCAATCAATTGTGTAAACCATTAATTATGGAGTGAAACATAAGTTTAAGGCCTACAAAGCAAAGATTATGCAGCATGGGCTTGAGATTTGAATTCTTGCATATCACAAAATGACCTATAATTTAATAATGAAACCCTAACTTCATCTCTTCGATTCTCCTTGCTCAAGAATGATCTCAATGAGTTCTTGGACATTTTGGAAAGCTTGTAAAATCCTATACACCCTTTATTTTGGACATTTTTGAAGAATCAACTTAGAACCATATGAATAGCTACTATGAAGTTAGTACCAAAAATCTGCCTAACTAGGGCAAATTTTCCCTAAGTCTTTTAGTTTCATGGACATGTCTTCATAAATTCATAACTTGAAATCCAAGAATTTCTAGAAAAATTCTGCTGTACAACGTTTTAGATATCATTGAGATCTACAACTTTCATGTTGGAAGTTTTCCTTGAATCATCTTGCATCATGGTGGAAATTTGGCACAAAGTTATGAAAAAATGTTAACTTTCTAACACTTAGAAAAATTTCTAAGTCCTAGAATTTTGACTTTTCAAAGATAATTTTGACTTTTTAATTTCTTGATGAACAAATTTCATATTTTAACATGTCTTGATGAAATATGATTTTTGAAACTTGATTTTGATCAAAAAGTCAAAGTTTGACTTTTTAGTGTATAGTTGACTTTTCATCAATTAACTGAAATTCATTTGTCAATCCAATGATCTTGAGAGGTGATTTGAACTATGCAATTAGGTCAATATGGTGCATTTGAATCCTTGAGATCATGTCTTAAACCAATAAGTCATTTTCTTGGTCAAAAGTCAAGAACTGAGCCTTCTCAATCAAAACCCTAATTTTTGACCATTTTGCCCTTTTGGTGTTCTGATCAAATTTCTTTTAGGAATTGTGATCAAAACTTGACCAATTGACATATATGAGTTCATAATGTTGATATAGATAAAAAATTATGAAGTTTGACTGCAAATTGACCACAATTGACTTTTCCCTACTAGAGTTGATTTTAGGTCAACTAACTGGGCAAAAATGTGATCCAAAGCTTGAAACTTGACATGAGCAATCTTGGGGATCCAAAATAATCCATGAAATTCATATAATGCATTAGAAGTTCAATTATCTTTGTACAAACTCAAACCCTAATTTTGAGTTGTTAGTGTTTGAGGAGGTGTCTTGAGCTGATCAAACTTTGTGTAGTCTTGAATCAATGGAGATATTATGAGAGATTTCTTGCGAAATGATAGGGAAAATTTTGGGGTACAATAGTATCCTATACCTATTCTTCCATTTCTGCTAACTCCATAGATCATTGAAGCCATCTTGCTTATATATATGTTTTTAGCGAGGAATTTCTGAAAGCTGTGATCATATTCCTTTATGATTGTATCAGGGTTACTAGGAACTTCTGAGACAGTTTCCTTCCGAGTATTTTGTAAATAAATTTCAAGTTTTAAAAAATTTCTTTTCAACTCAGAGTTTTCTAGTCTCAGATTCTTAGTTTCTCTAGAGTCAGAAACTAGATCCTTTTTCAGGTTCTTGTTTATGACTCGAAGCTTCTGATACCTTTCTAGAATTTCAGACAAACTCTCCTCTAATTGAGATCTAGAAAAGTTAGAAAATACCTCTTCTGACTCTAAGTCTGATTCTGATTCTGATTCAGAGGATTCAGAGAAATCTGATAAGTTGTTCGTTTGAGCTATATTGGCTTATTCATCTTCTGATTCTGTTCCATCTTCAGAAGATTCAGAGTCATCCCACGTTGCCATAAGACTTTTCTTCTTCTCCTTAATGAACTTCCTTTTAGGTTTCTCCTTTTGAAGCCTTGGACAGTCACTTTTATAGTGACCTTGTTTATTGCATTCGTAGTAGGTAATGTTTCTGTATCCAAAAGATTATTCAGAGTCATTTCATGTTCTTTTGGAGTTTATGGAATTCTTTTGTCTGTGCTTCCACAGCTGATTTATTCTTCTGGATAGAAAGAACAGTTCATCTTCTTGTGACAAGGATTCTCCAGATTTTTTTGCTTCTGCTTTTGCCTGCAAAAATTTGGTTTCATATTTATTAGATTTCAGAGCGAGAGACTTACCTTGCTTCTGAGGCTGATCATCTTCTAACTTTATCTCATGGCTTCTGAAAGAGATGACAAGTTCTTCTAGTGATATTATGTTCAGATATTTTGCTAGTTTGAGAGCAGAGACCATGGGTCTCCATTGCTTTGGTAAACTTCTGATGATCTTCTCTACATGATCAGCAGTTGAGTATCCTTTGTCCAGAACTTTCAGCCCAGTAACCAGAGTTTGAAATCTTGAGAACATTGCTTCAATGGTTTCATCTTCTTCCATTTTGAAGGCTTCATACTTCTGAATGAGCGCAAGGTCTTTGGTTTCTTTTACTTGTGTGTTGCCTTCATGCGTCATTCTTAGAGAATCAAACATGTGCTTTGTTGTCTCTCTGTTTGTGATCTTCTCATACTCTGAATATGAGATGGCACTCAGGAGAATAGTTCTGGCCTTGTGATAATTTCTGAAGTCTTGCTTTTGATGATATGACATTCTTTTTTCTGTCCATCTTCTGACTGCTTTCATCAACAGGATGTATGTATCCATCAGTCACCATATCCCAGAGGTCAGCATTATAGGAAAGGAAGAAACTTCTGATCATATCTTTCCAGTAATCAAAATTTTCACCGTCAAATATTGGAGGGCTGCTGATGATGTTATGACTTATTCCCATCAAAGTGTTTTACCTCCTTGGATCTTTTTCTGATATGGTTAAGTGTTTGCACCCAGATCTAGGTGCTCTGATACCAATTGAAGAAGTGAAAAACACAAGAAGTGGGGGGTGGGGGTGGGGGGATTGAATTGGAATCACAAAATACAATGGAAATAACACTTAGATTTTTATCCTGGTTCGTTTGAACTCAAACTACTCCAGTCCACCCGCCAAGGTGATTTCGCCTCTCTCCAACGAGGTATTAATTCACTAATCAATCTTGATTAAAAAAATACTTTGACTACTTTCAAAGTCTTCTTGAGTCCAAAACCACAACCCAGTTTTCTCAAGGAAACGTCTAAACAGTTAATTGAATAAATGTGTACAATGGTGTTTCTACTAAAACAATATCACTAACAGTGATGTTTTACACAATTTAAGTATGAGTGTTTAAGGATGAAATATGATTCATGCATTGTTGTAGCTTCACATAATTTCTTCTTTTTGTGCGCAGTAGTTCATCGCTTGAAATCTTCTTTTTGTCTGCTTTATATAGGCCATGCAATAGTGACATAAGAAGATACTTTTGGTATGTCCATAATACGAGTTAATGAACTTTCCAAACCAGGAGATCCTTGTCTGTTTGTAGTCGTTACTTTATGATATTGCATTGATGGAATTGTAACGCTTCAGAGCATCTCACATCAGAGGATGAATATTACCGTTGAGAGTCCTTTACAGCTTGTATCAGAACTTTGTAAATCAGAGTATCAGAGATCTTATTTCACAGTGCTGGTGCATTCAGAAGTTGTAATAGAGCTTCTTCATATAAGTGTGTCACACATATTTTATGCGTCTGAATCTATCATGGTACTCTCAACTTCTATGCTCGCATAATCATAACTTCTAGTGATGTTCTGGAAAAACTTCCAGTTACATCAGAACATCTTTTTCACATCATAACTTCCTGCATGTAAAGATACTTTTATTAGCGAGCACATTTGTTCTTTATATCATGTGTTTGTTATCATCAAAACTCTTACTGGGATGTAGAACCAAATTATGTTCTAACATCACTAAGTCAAAGGCTCCTTTCAACTTGCCTTCAATATATAAGACAAATACTTCCTTTGTGCTTGCCTTCAATGCACAATGCTAAGACTCCTCAACACATTTTCTACACTATGGCACACAATACGGTCCCTTCGAAAGAGCATTCCAAAGGTCCAGTCGAAGGACACACATTAGAGAGTCATTCGAAGAAAGCACAAAGCATGCATGTGGTCCCTTCTCATTTGGAATCTTATTAAAATATTGATGTTTTCTAACTCTTTCTCTCTTTCTTGTTTCATGAGAAATGAGGATTGGATGGCAAAGTCAAGGTTGAAATCTTGAAGAAAAAGTCATGGCAAGGAGTGAGGACAAGTCACTTGAAGATGAAGCAAAGAAACTTGAAGAACACTTCTCTTTTCTTTGTAAATAAGATGCTTGTAACTTGTAATTCAACTTGTAACCCGCTTTGTAAATTTCCCAAAAATGTAATGAATATGAAACTTGAATATCCTCTCTTTGAACTTATGATGAACTTGTTATATGGAAATTGGATAAGTCTTGGACTTTGGTTAAAACTTGAATGACATTTGAATCCCAAATTGCGATCGAAATTTCTCTGATGATGCATATGCTTGATACAAGTCATTTTAGAAAATAAATTTGGACCAAGGTGGACCTTATAAAATTGAGTGATTGTGAATGAATAAAACTTCAATGAAACTCAATACAATCACATGAATGAATCCCAACTCACAACTTGCCTTCAAATTTAAGTCCAAAATTTCTTGCATTAAAATGAAAAGTGCATGAGGAGACATGAACGCCCTGATTACAATGAACCTCCAACCTTATTTCTTGTGCTCGGATTCCATGTTCATCAATTTAAAATTCAAACTCTTGAATTGGTGACTTAAATATCTTAAGAAGAAAACTTGAAGTGTGAGGAGATATTAGACATGAAATCCCTAACCAAGTGCCTTTCAGTTGATGCGTGTTTACAAGCCCAATCATAATGAGTATCAAAACCCTAATTCACCATGATTTCAAATTAAGCAATGTAGAAAACCTAAGTGTTGTACCCCAAAATTCGCCTCTTATTTTACTCAAGGTATGCCCATTGAGGTCCTTAAATTGCTCAAGGATGACTAAGAATTGACCAGACAAATTCTCCTCCTAAGGCAATGAACCTCTAACCAGGGTTTCAATTTTCATCAAGATGTGTGAGATCCAATGGTCTCAAATGTTTTCCATGGTCCTAATATGTCTTCAAGATTGTCCATGACAAATTTCATGCTTTTCACTACAAGTTTGCTCAGTCAACTGCTCGAATGCTTGAAAATCAATTGTACTAGGTCAAAAGTCAACTATGGCCCATATACAGTCAAACTTCAAGATTTTTTGTCAGCATCAACATTTTGAAGTGATATACATCATTTGATCAAGGGTTGATCATGATTTCTCAAGAAATGCTCTTAATTCATCAAAAGTAAAAAATTGCTAATTAGGGTTTCTAAAGAAAAAGTCAACTGAACTTTGACCAGCCATAACTTTCTCATACTTTATCCCAAAAAATTCCACCAAGGCTCATTTTGAAGAGAATCCAATTCCCTACAACTTCTCTTCATCCCTCAAGTTCAAGAAATGCATCAATTGAAAGATACAAGCTCAGACATTATGGGTCCTTTCAAAAAGTTAACAAAAACACATTTTGGGTCAAAGCTCATTACATGAACATGGAAGATCCAATTGAGATGAAACCAAAAGGTTTGTTTAGTAGACATATTAAGCTCTCTAAAAAGTCCTAGAATACCTTCAAAGGGTTAAAATTGAGAGAGATATGCATTGCTAAAGTTGACCAATTTTGAAGAAGCGCATGAAGGAAATATTGATCAAACTTGGATTTTTTCTAAATGGGCCTATCCTTTTGTGATCCAAATTTATTTATTACTTGGTCCATGACCTCTAAACCTATCCATGCCCTATTTGGTCATTTAGTTTATTTATCTAGATTTTTAGTCATTTAAAATTCAATTTAAATTAAATAAGTGATTAAAAAATATATATAAAGATTGCGTGGGATTGGTTTCCAATTAAATATTGAATATATATTCATTTTATAACAAGGAAATCTCGTGGAAAGAGGCAAGAGATATGATTTGGTCCAAAAAAGCAAATATTCACATAATTGGAAATCAAATATTTTTCCATGAAAACCATTAATGTCTCTCCTTAATGCTTACCCTAATTTGATTTACTACTTAAGCACAAACATCCCAACCTAAGGGGATATGCGCAGCTGCCTCAAAAAGAACCCTAGCAAAGTTCAAAAATTCCAAAGAAAAGTGGAAGTTTATACCATAAAATCCAGCGGTTTCCAGGCCAAATAAACTGCATCATTCACTCTCTGAGGCCCTCAGGAGGTCATCCATATCATCCACAAGGCGTGCAACACTCTATAAGGCCAGACCCACGCATCATCGGACTTTGGTAAAGGTTGGCTTCGAAACCTTTCAAATACATGATATAAATTAGTTTTTGTTCCATATTCATGTTATTATCATTGCTTGTAAGCATTCTAACGTGTTTCATGTAAGGTACATAGCCAGAATATCTAACCACCATTATTAGGGTTTTAAAACGCGAGAGTTTCGTTTTCAGGGTTAGAGACACTTTCAGGCCAATTTAAGGCCAAAATCAGATTCAGGGCTCAATTTTGTGTAGGATATGACCTTTAACTCTTCACAAATCTCACGCTTTTGCAGGTTTAGGAATTTGAGTCTCCCGGAGAGGATGACCGGAGATCTACTCTGGCGTCGCTGACTCGTTTGACTCTGTTTGGAGCATGCGTGGAATTTTGATATAATTTGATTGGCTGGTTTGCATTGCTGACGTGCGCGTTTTATTGACTAGGATATATCATTGATTTCCCTTTATAATATTTTTGTTTATTATGATAATGAATTAACAAGCAGCGTAGTTGGCAACGCAAGCAAGCATACGAGGGAAGGGACCTGAGTTCGAATCCTAGGTCTAGTGTTCTTGCATTTTTTTATTGTGTTTCAGGCGGATTCCCTGTGGTGCATAGCCAAATACACATCATACATCTCCAGATCCCAGCCATTGGATCTTAGTGAATCCAGATCCAGCGCTCCTGGAGCGTTCCCCAGGATGGATCTCCAAAAAATCAAAAACATCGGATCATGCGCAGGTCATTGGGCCAGAACATCTGGGCCTAACAATTTCCAGATTACACCCCCTCAATGCTTCACTATATCAGGCCCATTTTTCTTGTTATTTTAATTTCTTTATTTTAATTGTTTTATATATTTTTAAGTTTATTTTTATTTTTATCATAAAATCAATAAAAAGTCACAAAAAAATAGAATTAGGTTTTTCATAATTAAAATTAATTTTTATAATTTAATTAGTTTTCCTTAAATTAAAATTAATTAGAAATTAGGATTAAATTTCAAATCTTTTTCTCATTAAAAATACCAAAAAATATTAGTTTCATTAGAGTTAATTGTAATTAATTTTTTTCTTTCCTTTTTAATTTAGTTAATTAAGATATTATTATAATTTTTTTTCTTCGCGTGCTTATTACTTTCCGTATTCTTTTTTTCAATTATTGTATCTGTACACAGCTAGTAATAGCTTTTAACTTAGGGTTTATTTACTGTTTTTTATCCCCCAAAGTTTTGGTTGTGTATCCCCCTCCCCGAGGCCCTGTAATAGTTAGGTTTAATTTCTGCATTTTAAATTCTTCCACTAATATTTGAACTGCTTAGATTAATAGGATTGCATGAAAAGATTGGAAATTAAAACATTAGATAAATGAAATGAATCAATACACTTGCACATGCTCACCCCTAGGGTATCTCCCACTTTGGTTTCCTTTGAAAATGGTCACTATTCTCGAAACATGAGAATTTTTAGTGGTTGTCCTTTGGTTCAAAAGATCACAAGTCCCTCGATGACCCTTTCGACGTTGCCTCGGTAGAAAATGTGATCTTAGAGTTTTAGGACAGTTACTAAAAGTTCTTGCCCAGTTGCCTTAGTGACCGAAAACGTCCCTTCGATAGTCCCTCAACATCCAAAGATAAGGCTACCTACTCACTAATAGTAGGATAGCACTATCTAAAGGGAAGGAGGAAAAGAACAACCTTATTAGAGTAGGTAGATAGCTGTTAGATGCTAGCTCAAACAATTTTTACACTTACACAAAAACTACTTTTCAAAAAATAATTTCAAAACACTTTGTATACTTTCTCCACTACCACGAGAAACATTGCAAAGTTCGTTGTACTAAGGCGTTATCAAAACATTTTCAAACACAAAGCACAAGGTATTTCAAAATGAGCTAAGCATCTAAGAGCCCGTAGATAACTATGGATGGAAAGGGTGCTAACACCTTCCCTTTCCATAATCTACCCGCTTACTCAGAAAACATCTCGAAAGGTCTTTTTCTGTTCTTTTCACCCTTTCTTTAATTTCGATAAAAGAAAAGTAGGTGGCAACTCTTGCTTACCGCAACATTTTCGAATACAAACGCAAAACCAGTATTAACAGTCAGTTCTACCACCGTATCACACTAAGCATGACGGAAGACATACACTTGAACTTGAGTTATCTTTGAGGCGGGTTAAAGAAACATTTCATAATAACCAGATATCCAAAACCCTAGTATCTTGACAAATAATAGGGAAATAAACCCTAATTCAGGCTCTGAGGAGTTTGAATGAGAAACAACCTTGTAACTTGATGAGAAAGAAATCCATGATAACCCTACTCCAAAACTTAATTCCACAGTCCACTAATCGAGAACCAAATGAATTTTCCTTTAACTGATGAAGGAACCTCAAAACCAATATGAAACCCTATTATTTCCCAAACGCTGCTTCTTGAACCAAAGTACCTTATTCAATGCAATGCATGATATGCAAAGGAACAAGTGAAGATGATGTAGATGAAATGTGAAGTCTAAACCATACAAAAGTAAAAGGTAGGACAAATTTGGGGTACGACAAGCACCATCATCTCTTGTTGCCCTTTGGCTAGATTCAGCAGAGTCTCTTGAAACTTTGCATGTTGAGTTTGGAGGTCTTTGACAGTTTGTTTGAGAGTCATCTTATACGAAAATAAATAGTAAATAGATGAGGAAACTTGTATTAGAAAACATGCCTATGAAATAATTCCTGATAGGTGGATGTAATGTTTTCAAGGACCTTGGGAGATTTAAATTTTCTAGCCAAAAAGGAAACAGAAACAAAGATTGCATTAATAAGTTCAAAATTACAATTGCCTCTTGGGCTTATAATGAAAAACAAAAGGGTCTAAAAATGACAACAATATGAACCTATATAAAAACTAAGATTCAAGTCTCCCACTGATGCTTCCTCTTCATTTCGATGTATGCATTAAGGCTTTGCTCCTTGTGAAGTTGCTTTGTGAGCTCCAACACTTTTTTCTCGCTTGCATAAAATTGAGTTTCAAAGGTATCATGTTCTTCCCTGAGTTGAATCCAGGACTTCTGCAATTCTTCGAGGCCAGTAGGCATGTCTGGATGGAGAATAGTATAAGGAATATCCCCTTCGGCAACAGGCTCCATGATTACTGGTAGGATAGCTGGATATGGGATCATGAGGTTTTGAACGCAAGCTCATACCAACTTGAGATATGGCTCCAAAGGGATAGAATTCTTATGTCCTAAAGTCTTGCTATCAACTTTATTTAACATGCCCCAACCACGTACAAACCTTCAACAATAATCTTGAGGATCACTTTCTTAATCAAACACAATACCCTGGATAAGTGTGTCATGAGGGCCATCTCTTTGACCGTAACCAAACTGATGTAGATCAAGAGAAGGGTTGTAAGTAATACCTCCCCTAATGACAAAGAGTGGAACATTAGGGAATTCCCCACAGCGGCCAATGATAATAACATCCTCTTGAGATCAGGAACACCAATAGATATCCGAATGAGAGAGCGACATCATCCTTTAAGACCACCTTAAGCCTTGTTTATTCTTCAATACTGGTCGGGGAAGGTGCGAAATAAACTACCTTGAAAGCAAAGGTATTCAACACATAAGAGTCCCTCGTTTCCTCATAGTATAAGTATGAAGAGAATGCAAAATATCTCTGAGCAAAGTAGGCACGGGGTTACGAGTGAGGAAAATTTTGACAATGTTCACATCTATGAGTTGGTCTGGATTAGGGAACAACACCAAGCTATAGATTAGTAAAGCCAAGATATCTTCGAAGCCTTGAAAACTCGCAGCATCCAAAAATAGTCGAGCCTTCTCTAACAGAAATTTAGCAAGAAAACCCTTGACTCCATTTCTTATTTCCCAATTAGACACGATATCAGACTGCTTCAAATGTAAGGTTATTACAATTTCTTCAGGTTGTGGATCGTTTTCTAAACCGGTGAAAGGCATTTGATTGTGAATAGGCACTCCTGGTAATTGAGAAAACTCCTCCATTGTGGGTACCAATTGGTAGTCAAGAAAAGTGAAGCAGTGATGCACAGGGTCAAAGAACTGGAACAGAACACTCATCATATCTTCTTCAAAACCAGAGGTAACCAAACTGAGTAATCAGCCATGCCTTTTGATGAATGGATAACTTTTGGGAACCCTTAAGACCAACTCCTTAAGTTGAGAAGGTATCCTCAGAAAATTGATTTAGATAGTGTTTCTGCGAGCGGAGGCCATAACCTACAAAACAAGACAAAGATAAATCCCTAGATCCTGGAAATGGTTAGTGAAAATGATATGGTATGATGTCATGTTTGAACAATTAATCATATACAAAAAAAACACACACACACAAGGACTTAGGTTTAAGGTTGCATGGAGTTTATAGGTAAGTACCCTTTTGATGTTTTAGTTGGCTCAACCTGTCCTAAAAGAAGCAATCAGGTTCTAGGAGCCTCAATATCACTGATTTTTCTCTCAGGCATTGTTTCAGCATAAGCATCTAAAATGCGACTGAAATATCCCAAAAGTCCAATCTCAATGATTGTAGTATCGAATATCAACCAACTCCAGTATGCACCAAAGCCAGTTATCTCAATACTTTCTTATGTCTAAGTTGTGTCAACTAAGATCCTAAGGTCAGTTAATGTTTATGACACCATGCAGTAGCCCAATATTCTCCTTGACTTACTCAAGGGACACCGATACCAACCAATGTGTCGCACTAATGTAGCCATCATTTCAACCATATCGGGATACACCATACAGTTTCCACGATCTATTGACACTTGCCTAAAATACCCCAGATTAGGGTATAGGATCTATACAAGAAATAAACCCAAGCATATACCAAAATATAAAGCAAACAAGGCAAAAAAGTAAAGCAATAAAGGTGATCTATCTCTTAAGGTAACCCCACTTTTTAGAATTAGTGTTCCCCAGCAGATTCCCGAGTTCTGTAGTATGGTGGGAGAACTGACTTTAGGTTCTGCGTTTTATCGCAAATGTTGCGGATAGCAAGAGTTGCAACCGACTTTTCTTTTATCCAATAAAGGAAAGGGTGAAAAGAACAGGAAAGACCTTTTGGGAATTTTCTTGAGTTTGGGGGGTAGGTTATGAAAAGGGATGGTGTTAGTACCCTTTTCATCCGTAGTTATCTACGGGTTCTTAATTGCTAGCTCACTTTATTTGAAAATGCTTTGTGTTTGTGTATGTTTGAAAATATTTTGAAAACGCCTAAGTGCGAGAATTTTGTAATGATTATCTTATCGTTGAGAATGTATACAAAATGTTTGCTTTGAAAATATTTATTGGATGAATGCGTTTGTTTTGGAAAGATGTTTTGAAAATGCCAATGTAAGGCAATTTGCTTTATAATAACCCTTGTATCACTCCTCAAGAGTTTTTATAAAGTGTTTTGAAAGAAGTTGTTTTGGAAGTGTGAAGTGTAAATATTGTTTTAGTTTGTGAACAACCGATTACGAGAGATCTACCTACTCAAAAAGTCGTTGTTCTTTTCCTCATCCTTTAGATAGCGTTATTCTACCATTAGTTAGTAGAAAGCCTTATCATTAGATGTTAGGGACAGGCGTGGGTCATCGTACAGTCATAGAAGGAAACTTGTAGTATGCTTTAGAAATTGTCGTAAGGGACCAAGATCGTTTACTGAAGGCAGCATCGAAGGGTCATCGAGGGACTATGATCTTTTAACTGATGGTATTTTCTAAAACATTCCACATTCGAGGGACATGACTGTTTTATCCGAGGCAACAAGTGAGGTTAACCCTAGAGGTACATGGGTGTAAAGTGTTTTTTATTTTAGTTATTTTTTGTCTTTTAAGATTAGGTTTTCTAATGTTTGTTCTTTATCTTGCCATATTAACCCTAATTACTAACAATAATAAGGAAAGCAGTAAATTGCAGAAATTAAATGTCCTACGCTATTACAACGCTTCGGGGATGGGGGTACAAGTTTATGAATGGGGGAGGAAAGCAATAAACCCTAATTAAACTATTATAATCCATGAGCAATTACATAACTATAAAAATTATGATGTGAAAAATAAACAAACGCGCGGAAATGGTGAAAAGGGAAAATGTTTAAAACCCTAACAAAATTCGAAGTATTAAAAAAAAATTTGTTTCTTTGTTTAGAAAGTATTTGAAATGTGAAATAAATGTTAGACCTAATTCTAATTTTATTTACAATTTAATAAAATAAGGTGTGATTAAATTAATTAATCTTATTTATGAAAATTAAATTAAAAACCTAAATCTATTTTTTTAAAATAAAAATTATATATTTATATTTTAATCAGATGAAATAAATGAATAAAAGAAAAGAAAATATATAAAAAATATTGGGCCTGGCGTTTGTAAAAGGAAATTGGGGGGTGAAAAGAAAAAAAAAGGTTAGGCCCAAAAAACAGTTTTTGTTTGAAGCAGAAATTAAAAATAAAAAAAAAATAGAATGGGCCTGCGTTGTGAAAGTAATTTAGGGGTGTGAAAAATCAAAAATTCCAGGCCCAACAACAAGGAAGTCCAATGCCTGTTTGGATCCAGTGGGGTTGGTTTTACAAAGGTGTACCATGGGCGTGCTGTTTGGTGCGTTGAACCCAGTCTTGTGATGATCAGAGGGTGATGGGGAGAGGCGTATGGTACGCACGCTGAGTTGACCTGCACATGATCTATAACAAAAAAATATGTGAAATAAATAAAAGGGTACCACTGGGGCTCAAACCCAGGTCCCTATAGGTATATGCGCGCTTCCTTTACCACTGGGGTGGCTGTTTCATCCGGTTATGAAACACCCCCAAATAAATAAATTATCAACTCATTCCTATATATTTGAACAAGTCATCTTTTTCTTCCTCGCACGCGCCAAGAACAACAACTCCATTTTTGATTTTATAACTCCTTCATTTCTCATCCATTTTAAAAAACGTAAACATGAAAGTTGCTTGATTTTTCACCAGAATTCAACCATATAACTTTCAAAAGCTAAAGATCAAAGGCTGAGATGAATTTTGTTTGGTACCAAAAATATGACCTAACTGGTCAGAGATCAAATTCCCAACTCACAAGCAATATAAATGAAAACTAAAGGCATGGTTAGCTTCATAGACATGATATCTACATTTTTTCTTCAGAATGTAAATGTAAATGATGCTTGTATCAAGATATCACAGTTTAGAAAACTCACCTCTTGAAGTGGAGATTCAGAACACATATGGATTCCTCTAGGTACAATGTAATGATTGATTAAGCTTCATGGGACCTCCCTGAAGCTATTCCAATTGATAGAATACCTTGTATCTTGCCCAACTGTTCTGACCAAGTCAAGCTGCAATGGTGGATTTTGAAAATGGTGGATGGTCATGGGGTGATTACAGGAGTGATTCAGGTGTTTGGATCACTTCTATATAGTGTATAGATGATGTTTGAATGATGAGAAGGGAAAACGCACAAGTAGATTGAGAGTTGGCTTCTTAAAGCTCAAAATATGCACTTATGGAGAATTTGTGGTGATTCTGAGTTTGAGAGGTTTTTAGGGCTTGTGCATTCGTGTCCTAGCTTGAAAATGGTCCCTCTATACATAAGTAATGTGTTTCAGAAGGTGAGAGTGTTTGGATTACAAGTTCCTAAGTTTTTTGCTTTTGGTTGAAACTTGTGGACTTTGGGAACACAAAGTCTTAATATATTATACCATTCCTTCTAGACTGGTTAAACACTTTAAACATGTTGCTTCTGACTTTGTAGATTGAGTGTTTGCAGAAGAAACAAGTTAGAGGCCCAAGGAGTGGACTTTTGCAAAAAGCTTGTTTACAAGAATGAAAATGGTACCTTTTGTTAGAACAAAGTTTGAATCTACTACCCTAAGTTTAAGTTTTGATGATAACAAAATGAAAAGATATATTAATTATGTGATTCATGTAAGAACTACTTGCTACCTAAAATATTACTTTCTGTTTTGCAGAAACTCTGATAGGTATCAGCAAGAGTACATCATAATCAGCATCAGAATATTGGATATCAACATCAGCATCAGAAGATGCTATATCAGATACCAGAATCAGAAGAACAACTCACGCTTATGTTGAAGCTTGATGAACAGATCTGCGCTCAACACTCTGAACTCTGATAAAGACAACAACAGTTCATCAGCACTTAAGCAGCGTCAGAATGAGCCAAAGCCAGAACATGCTTTAGTAGCAACGGCACTGTGCATTCAAGACGAGTTATTACCAACAACATCATTCCAGACAAGATCTGCTTAATAAGGAAAGTTTGTTATTGGCATTGAATCAGAATTATTGCTCCAACGTTCATCAATTTCAATGCTATATAAACAAGTCAATGAAGATTGAATTGGCTAATGCTCTACATCAATTTACACGCTTAAAAGCTATTCATCATCTTCTTATTCTCAGTTTGCTAAAAGCTCCAAAATTCCTTACTCAATTATTTTAGCAATCTAGTTTCCATAAGCTTAAGTTGTGTAGTATCACAGTTGTGATAAACAGTTTTGTAGAAAACATTCACACACCTAGATTTCAATTCTTTGTAAGAAAGTGATTCCTTGACAAACCGGTTTATGGTTTGCGTCAAGAAGGCTTTAGCAGTTGTTAAAGCAGATTGTAATATTCAGTTGAATATAGTGGATTAAGACCTCGTTGGAGAGAGGCGAAATCACCTTGACGGGTGGACTGGAGTAGTTTGAGATCAAACGAACCAGGATAAAAATATCGTGTTCATTGCATTGATTTTCTGTTTTACAATTCAACCCCCCCTTCTTGTGTTTTTCACTTCTTCAATTGGCATCAGAGCTCCTGGTTCTGAGCTAAAACACTTAACCGTGTCAGTACAAGATCCAGCGTCAGAAAAACACAATGGCAGGAACTTATTCACACACCAGCAATGACAACCATGAGGATAGAGACAGATTCAGCGGAAAACCTCCAGTCTTTGATGGAGAAAATTTTGATTACTGGAAAGACAGAATTGAAAGCTTCTTTCTAGCACATGATGCTGATATGTGGGATATGGTGACAGATGGATACACGCACCCTGTGAATGCAAGCGGTCAGAAGATTGATAGGAAAGCAATGTCTGACCAACAAAAGCGTGACTTCAAAAATCAGCACAAGGCCAGAACCATCCTTCTCAGCGCCATCTCTTATGCTGAATATGAAAAGATCTCCAACAGAGACACAGCAAAGAACATGTTTGACTCACTCAGAATGACGCATGAGGGCAACGTTCAGGTCAAAGAAACTAAAGCTCTTGCGCTCATTCAGAAGTATGAGGCATTCAAAATGGAAGAAAGTGAATCCATTGAAACAATGTTCTCAAGATTCCAGATTCTGGTAGCTGGTCTCAAGGTTCTGGACAAAGGTTACTCTACTACTGATCATGTCAAGAAGATCATCAGAAGCTTACCTAAGCAGTGGAGGCCAATGGTTACAGCTCTGAAGCTAGCAAAAGATCTCAATAAAATTTCTCTGGAGGAACTTATTAGCTCCCTCAGAACCCCAGAAGCAAGGTAAGCCTTTAGCATTAAAATCTAACAAAAAATATGAGTCTAAAGTTTTGCAGGCAGTTGAAGAAACATCTGATGGATCCTCATCAGAAGAAGACGAACTTTCTCTCCTCTCCAGAAGAGTGAATCAACTGTGGAAGCAGAGGCAAAGGAAGTTCAGGAATCCCAGAAGATCTGATCAGAACGAGTCTTCTTCCAGATACAGAAGGACAGATTCTTCCTCTGGATACAGAAGATTTGAAGGCTCCTCGGGAAGCAGAAAGCCAAACACCAAGGACATCATCTGCTATGAGTGCAATGAGCAAGGACACTACAAGAGTGACTGCCCAAAGCTTCAGAGGGAAAAGCCTAAAAAGAAGTTTGGAAGAGAAAAGAAGAAAAGTCTCATGGCTACATGGGATGACTCTGACTCGTCTTAAGCTGACTCGGAATCAGATGATGAGAGAGCCAACATAGCTCTCATGGCCAACATTTCAGAAGATAGTGAAGCTTCTGAATCAGACTCAGAATCAGATACTGAAGAGGTATTTCCTGACTTTGCTGTTAATTTTACCAAGGCTGAACTTGCTGAAAGCCTTAACGAAATTCTGGAAAGGTACCAGCAGATTAGAGTTAAATTCAGAAACCTGAAAAGGAATCTTGAATCTGACTCTGATAAGACTGAGAGTCTTAAATTGGAAAATTCTGAGCTGAGGAATAAAATTTCAAAATTAGAAAATACTTTACAAAACTCTCAGAAGGAACCAATTTCTGAAACTCCCAGCAGCGCTGATGAGATCATCAAGGAGTATGATCACAGTTTCCAGAAGTTCCTTGCTAAAAGCATAGATAGAAGCAAAATGGCTTCAATGATCTATGGAGTTAGCAGAAACGGCATGAAGGGAATAGGATACCAAGGTAAGGTTCCTACACCAAAGAATGTCATGGATTTAACCATTAAACACACTCCTCTGAACTCACATTTTGTGTATGGTCACACACATGACATTAAATACACTAGCAGTAAGTATTCTGTGAAACCAAAATTTAACCAGAGTTTTGGTAAATCTAACAAATCAGGACCCAAGAAAATCTGGGTACCTAAGGATAAAATAATACATGTCGCAGATATCTTTAGCAGCAAATCAGAAACACCAGTTATGGTACCTGGACTCTGGCTGCTCGCGACACATGACGGGAAGAAGGCATATGTTCCAAAGCCTGGAACTTAAGCCTGGAGGCCACGTTGGCTTTGGAGGCAATCAGAGGGGAAAGATAATTGGCTCTGGAACTGTAGGTAATGGAAATCTTCCCTCTATTAATAATGTTCTGCTAGTAGATGGATTAATGCATAATCTGTTATCCATAAGTCAATTAAGTGATAACGGTTATGATATAATCTTTAATCAAAAATTATGTAAAGCTGTTAATCAGAAAGATGGGACTATCCTGTTTAATGGAAAGAGGAAAAACAACATTTACAAAATCAAACGTTCTGAACTGAAAAGTCAGAATGTAAAGTGTCTTCTGTCTGTTAACAACGAGCAGTGGATCTGGCACAGAAGATTGGGGCATGTTAGTATGAGAAGAATATCTCAGATTAACAAACTCAATCTGGTCAGAGGACTTCCTAATTTGAAGTTCAATTCAGATGCTCTGTGTGAAGCATGTCAGAAAGGCAAGTTTGCAAAACCTTCTTTTAAATCTAAAAGGTTGTTTCTACCTCTAAGCCATTAGAACTTCTGCACATTGACTTATTTGGACCAGTTAAAACTGCTTCAGCCAGTGGCAAGAAGTATGGGTTAGTAATCGTAGATGACTATAGCAGATGGACATGGGTAAAGTTCTTAAGACACAAGGACGAGTCACACTCTGTGTTTTTTACCTTCTGTAACCAAGTTCAGAATGAAAAGGATCTTAGAATCGTTAAAGTCAGAAGTGATCATGGTGGAGAGTTTGAAAATAAAGACTTTGAGTCATTCTTTAATGACAGAGGCATTCTGCATGATTTCTCTTGTCCTAGAACTCCCCAACAAAATGGAGTTGAAGAACGAAAGAACATAGCATTGCAAGAAATGGCCAGAACCATGATCAATGAGACAAACGTTGCTAAGATCTTCTAGGCAGAGGCAATAAACACAGCGTGCTACATTCAGAATAGAATCTCAATAAGACCTATTCTGGAAAAGACTCCATATGAATTGTGGAAGAACAGAAAGCCCAACATTTCATATTTTCATCCATTTGGATGTACCTGTTTTATGTTAAATACAAAGAATTATTTGAACAAGTTTGACTCTAAAGCACAGAAGTGTATTATGTTAGGATACTCTGAACGCTCAAGAGGGTACAGAGTATACAATACAGAAACACAGATTGTGGAAGAATCAATCAGTGTTCGTTTTGATGATAAGCTTGACTCTGAAAAGTCAAAGCAGAATGAAGTTTTTGCAGGTATGGAAATTGAATTTACAGGTTCTGAAGACAAGTCATCAGAATCTCTCAACACAGACACTCCTTCAACGTCTGAAAGGAGCACTGCTAGCAATCCTACAACAGCTGCTGATCAACCTCAGAAGAGATTACCCAGAAGCAGTTTGGATCACCCAGAAGAAACTATCTTAGGAAGAAAGGAAGATCCAATCAGAACAAGAGCAAGCTTCAGAAACTCTGAAGAAACCCTCATGGGACTTGTGTCTCTGATTGAACCTTCTTCTATTGATGAAGCACTTCTGGACAACGACTGGATTCTAGGAATGCAAGAAGAGCTGAATCAATTCACCAGAAATGACGTATGGGATCTTGTTCCCAGACCAAAAGGATTCAACGTCATTGGAACAAGATGGGTGTTCAGAAACAAGCTTAATGAACAAGGTGAAGTCATCAGAAACAAAGCACGACTGGTAGCGCAAGGTTATAGTCAGCAAGAGGGGATAGACTATACAGAAACCTTTTCTCCAGTCGCCAGGTTAGAATCTATCAGACTTTTAATTTCATTTGCTGTTAATAGAGGCATCACTCTGTATCAGATGGATGTCAAGAGTGCATTCTTAAATGGTTATATAGAAGAAGAGGTTTATGTGCACCAACCCCCTGGTTTTGAAAATACAAAACATCCAGAACATGTTTTCAAACTAAAGAAGTCACTATATGGTCTGAAACAAGCTCCCAGAGCTTGGTATGAAAGACTAAGTAACTTTCTGTTAGAAAATGAATTCACCAGAGGGAAGGTGGACACTACCTTATTCTGTACGTCAGTTAAGAATGACATCTTAGTCTGTCAAATTTATGTTGATGACATTATTTTTGGATCTACTAATCCTTCTCTTGGAAGAAAATTTGCCAAGTGTATGCAGGAAGAATTTGAGATGAGCCTCATGGGGGAACTTAAATTCTTTCTAGGAATTCAGATCAATCAAACTCCAGAGGGAACTTACATTCATCAGAGCAAATATATCAGAGATCTTTTGAAGAAATTTGACCTCTCAGAATGTAAGCCATCAAAGATTCCAATGCATCCCACGTGCATTCTGGAAAGAGAAGAGGTAAGCAAAAAGGTAGAACAGAAGGTCTACAGAGGTATGATTGGTTCTCTCCTTTATCTGACTGCTTCAAGACCTGATATCTTATTCAGCGTATGTATTTGTGCTAGATTCCAATAAGATCCTAGAGAATCTCACTTAACAGCTGTTAAGCGAATTTTCAAGTATCTGAAAGGTACTACTAATCTGGGTTTATTGTATAGAAAATCTAGTGATTACAGCTTAGTAGGCTACTGCGATGCTGACTTTGCTGGAGACAGAGTAGAGCGTAAAAGTACTTCTGGAAGCTGCCAGTTTCTGGGAGACAATCTGATCTCTTGGTCCAGCAAAAGGCAATCCACAATTGCGCTATCAACAGTAGAAGCTGAGTACATAGCAGCAGCAGGATGTAGCACACAAATGCTCTGGATGAAAAGTCAGCTTGAAGACTTCCAGATTTTTGAGAGTAACATCCATATACTTTGTGACAATACTTCTGCTATTTGCTTAAGTAAGAATCCCATTTTACATTCTAGAGCTAAGCATATAGAAATAAAACATCACTTCATTAGGGACTACATTCAGAAAGGAATTTTGAACTTAAAATTTATTGATACAGACCATCAATGGGCTGATATCTTCACTAAACCCCTTTCTGAAGATAGATTCAATTTCATTCTGAAACATCTCAGCATGAAAATCTGCCCAGAGTGAAAATGTTTTAATTCCATATATTATCTTTCAGAATGTATTTGTTTTACTGTGAACTTCTGATCAATCTCTTTTCAGAAAGATAGAACATGCAGATTGTATCAGATGCTATTCTTAAAGTTCTGAGCGTTTCAGCTTAAGGATAGACGTGCTGCTCACTAAATCAAACAAGTGTTATCCAATCATCAGCAAATCTCTGAAGCAGAACGCGTGCACGCTTCTGAGAAGGCAAAACTCTGATTGGGTGCATTGAGACACATGTCTGGTAACCGTTTCAAGTATCTTTCTCAAATCCCCCAAAATCAGCAAGCATTAAATGAAAGTAATCATGTTTAAAAACGTAATCATGATTTTATTTCTCTTTCTTGAAACCGTTTACTCTTTCAAAAATATTTTGAAATCTATTTAAGCACGTTAACTTCTCACATTAATCCTTTACCATTTCTCATAATCTCTCAAATATTTTCTGCATTTTCTCTGTGTTCATCTCTTTCAAACTTAAACCCATTTTCTCAGTTTTCTCATAAAAACCCTAAGTGTGAACATGGCAACCTCCAACAATGCTTCTGCAGGTTCTCAGAAGAAAGATTCCTCTGAAAAGTACCAAGTTCCTTTCACAACACTCCTTACACCAGTGAAGAATTTGGAAGTGTTGTCTAAACTGATTATTGACTTCAACGGTCTGAAAGAAAATGGATTTGACTTGACAGAAGAAGTTAGGGCACAGAAATGGGAGAGATATTTTGACAGGTTGGTTGGACCAACATTCTCAGCTTTGGTCAAGGAGTTCTGGATTCATGCGTCCTCATCAACGCATCAAGTCACCTCCTACATAATGGGAAAGAAGATTGTGATCACTGAGGATCACATAGCAAAATTGATTGGTTACAGTGGCGGTGGCGTCCGCTGTATTGATATGGCTGAAAGATGCTCTGACGTTGGTGTCATAGCAGAACAGATTTTCACCCTTGGGGTGCCCAACAGCAAGATCAGAGACTTAAAGGATCACCACAGAGTTTGGGCGAAGATCATTCTGGGGTGTTTTAATCACAGGAAGCCAACAAGTTCCCCTGATTATATAAATATAGATCAGCAGTTTCTGATCTACTTTATTAATCAGAAGGTAAAAATAAACTTGGCTCATCTTCTGTTTAATCACCTCAGAACTAGCGTCAAGGAGAACAGGGAAGAAGAAAGGACAAAGAGGGATTGGATACCCTTTGGGAGGTTAATATCAGATATTCTGACTGAGAATAGGCTGATAGAGAATCTCATAGAAGCTCAGGAGTTAAGTACTATTGAACCAACTATTGGCAAGCCTCTGAACGCGAAGAATCTGAAGAAAATGAAATTAATAGAGAATATCAGAAAGGAACCCAGCGTTACTCCTATTGCTGACATCACCAGCAGAAGAGTCCCACTGAGCGACTTTCCATTATTTTCTGAGATAGAATCTAAACCAGTGGTGGTTCTCAGATACTTGGACGCGTGCAAGGCTGATGGTACAGATCCCAAGCTGAATATCAAAGATCTGCACCAACCTCAACCAGAAGTTACACTGAAGAAGACGAAGAAAAGGAAGGCCACTTCAGAAGGATCATCCCAGCAGACACCCAAGAAAAGAGGTAATTTATCTGCTGCTTCTGTTTTAAATTCTTCTGCTATTCCAACATCAATCCCAACTCCAGCTTCACATGAAATTCCAATCCCCATACCAACTATAGATGAAACCGAACCAGAAGATGACCCTTCTGAGTCACTGACTCTCAGAAGACCTCGCACCAAACATCCCAAACCAACAACTTCAACAACATCAGAACTTGACAAAGTTCTGTCTGACATTGATCAACGTGTTTCTGATCACCTCTCAAATAATCCAAACACTGAACCAGAAATTACCCACTCTGCTCAACCAGAACAACCTCTCTCATCCATACCAGAAGAACCACAAATTCCTGAACAACCAGAAATTCCTCCTCCTTCTCCACAACCAGCAATTCCTTCTCCCTCTCCTCAACCAGAAATTCATCCACCATCACCTCAACCATCACCTCCTCCATCACCTCCTCAACCTGAGGTTCATCATTCTGAAACTCCATCTCCTGAACCCCATTCTCCTCAATCCTCTGAGCCACAACCTATGGCAATTCAGCTGCCATGTGGAACAACTGTAACCATGGCCCAACTGCCATCCTCGCCAGAAACTACCCCTCCAAATACTCCAAAAACCCCACACAGTCCAATTATTATTTCTGATTCTCCCACTCCATCTCCCAAACAAACATCTCCCAAACAAACTACAGAAGACCCCAGCAGGACCTTCATCGATTTAACAATCCTTGACCGTCTTGCTGATCTCAAACATAGAATAGCCATTCCAAAACCAAAACAGCCAGATGTTGGCTCTGGCATTGTGAATTTTGAAACAGGTTTGCAGCAATGGATTGCTTCTCTGAAGCAAGTCTGTCCTGGAATGATTGATCCTACTGCCTCAGACCAACTCTGGTCACATTTCAGAATATGGGTACGTGCTGAAGCCCTCAAGTTGCAGGATATCAACTATGAGCAGGCACAACAGAACTTTAGCAAGCTGCTGAAGGAAGTTGAAAGTCAGCTGCCACAGGAAGACGTGCTCCTTCTGGATAGTGAGCCATGGTCTGAGAAGCGCCCAACTTCAAAAGTGCAGCCAGAAGAAGATCAGACAATTCAAGCTGAAGTCAGTCAAGCTGAAGATGTTGTAGAAAGCTCTCAGAAGCTTCCTGCTTCTGATGTTTCTCAAGCTGCCTTGGACAGGCAGACTCTGGAAGAGCTGAAGCTGAATGACATTTGTCTGCAGCAAAGAATGGATGAAAATGATCAGAAGATGAAGGAAAGGATGGATGTACAGGACAGCAAGATAGATACAGTAGTCAGCATGGTGCACAAGCAGACTGAAACTGCTGATCAGATTAAGGCAATGCTGGAGACTCTGTTCACACGCTTTCCTCCCCAACCTTAGCTTTTCATTCATGATATTTTCAATGTTTTTCTTTGCATATCCTTTGTACTGTTTTGTCTGGCTCTGAATATTTTAATAGAACAAGTTTTTCTGCTCTAATCGTTTTAGCACATCACTTACACTTTTTGATTGCTGACAAAAAGGGGGAGAACAAGAATGATATTTTTCAATAACGGATTACTGAGACAAAAAGTCTCAAACATTCTAACTCTGATATACTTGAATGTTTTCTATTTTTGCATAAGTCTACAGGTACAAGAATGCTTTCTGATACACTGAAGCCCAAAGCCCTGATACTCTGATCCAAAGTAAAGCTCTGATAAAGCTCTGATATTCTGATCTGAAGTTCTGATAGTAAAAGCTCTAACATTCTGATGTTCAAGAATTCAATAAAGATCTGATCCTGAAGAACTCTTGGAATTAAAAAGGGAAGTAATAAATTCAGGGGGAGTATCTCCGATCCTATCTCTGATATCTCCTTATCCCTTATCTTTGATAACTCCTTATTTAATTCTGATGCAACTTATCATTTAGTTATCTCTGATACTTTTTCACGCTATTTTCAATTAAAAAATATCTAGTTTTTGTCATCATCAAAAAGGGGGAGATTGTTAGAACAAAGTTTGAATCTACTACCCTAAGTTTAAGTTTTGATGATAACAAAATGAAAAGATATATTAATTATGTGATTCATGTAAGAACTACTTGCTACCTAAAATATTACTTTCTGTTTTGCAGAAACTCTGATAGGTATCAGCAAGAGTACATCATAATCAGCATCATAATATTAGATATCAACATCAGCATCAGAAGATGCTATATCAGATACCAGAATCAGAAGAACAACTCACGCTTATGTTGAAGCTTGATGAACAGATCTGCGCTCAACACTCTGAACTCTGATAAAGACAACAACAGTTCATCAGCACTTAAGCAGCGTCAGAATGAGCCAAAGCCAGAACATGCTTTAGTAGCAACGGCACTGTGCATTCAAGACGAGTTATTACCAACAGCATCATTCCAGACAAGATCTGCTTAATAAGGAAAGTTTGTTATTGGCATTGAATCAGAATTATTGCTCCAACGTTCATCAATTTCAATGCTATATAAACAAGTCAATGAAGATTGAATTGGCTAATGCTCTACATCAATTTACACGCCTAAAAGCTATTCATCATCTTCTTATTCTCAGTTTGCTAAAAGCTCCAAAATTCCTTACTCAATTATTTTAGCAATCTAGTTTCCATAAGCTTAAGTTGTGTAGTATCACAGTTGTGATAAACAGTTTTGTAGAAAACATTCACACACCTAGATTTCAATTCTTTGTAAGAAAGTGATTCCTTGACAAACCGGTTTGTGGTTTGCGTCAAGAAGGCTTTAGCAGTTGTTAAAGCAGATTGTAATATTCAGTTGAATATAGTGGATTAAGACCTCGTTGGAGAGAGGCGAAATCACCTTGACGGGTGGACTGGAGTAGTTTGAGATCAAACGAACCAGGATAAAAATATCGTGTTCATTGCATTGATTTTCTGTTTTACAATTCAACCCCCCCTTCTTGTGTTTTTCACTTCTTCACCTTTCTCCCTTAAATGGCAAGTAATCTTGGAGAAAACTTTAATCACTTGGATCATAGCTCAAAAGCTTGTGTAATCTTCTGATTATAGCAAGATTTGGAGGTTTAGAGGCCTGAAAAATGGGATTATGCATCATGGCTTGGAGATTTGGTCATTAGATTTTCACAAGAATGGCTTATATTTCAAGAATGGATGCCCAACTTCATTTCTTCGAAACTTATAGCTCAAGCATGATAAAATTGTGTTCTTGGACATTTTGGAAAGCTTGAAGCATTATATATAACTTTCATGTTGACCACTTTGGCTAAATCAAATTGGAACTTGGTGAAAATTTTCCAAGAATTTGGGATAAAAATCTGACCAAACTTGTTGAAATTTTTTCTAAGTGTAGAATAAAAATGTCACAACTTCATGGGCTTATATCTCTCAAATTAAGCCTTTTTGAAGATCATCCGTCAAGGACAAAGTTGTAGAATTCATCAATCCCTACAACTTTCATGTTGAAAGTTTTCCTTGAATCATCTTAAATCTTAGTGAAAAATTGTCATGAAGTAGTGAATTTATTAAGAACAAAAACACTTAGAAATTATTCTAAGTGTTGGAAAGTTTTCCAACTTTTGACTATTGTTGACTTTTCTTGATTCTTGATGATCAAATTTGATATTTTTGAATTTTTTGATGATTCTTGATCTTTGAAGTTCAATGTTGACCAAAAAGTCAAAGTTTGACTTTTTTGTGCCTGTTGTCTTTTTATCAATTGATTCAAATTTCAACTATCAATCACTTATCTTTTAGAAATGTTTTGAACCATGTAATTAGGTCAAGATATTATATTTTAGTCCTTAATATCATACTTCAAGCTATTAGGTCAGGCACTAGGTCAAAAGTCAATGATCAGTCTTTCTCAGTCATAACCCTAATTTTTGACAATTTTGCCCCTTTAGTGATCTGAGGGCTTTTCTTGACGAATTATGATCAAACCTTGATCAAATGATGAATATGACTTCAAAATATTTATGTTGACCAAAAATCTTGAAGTTTGATTGTGTGTTGACCATAGTTGACTTTTTACCCAATACATATGATTTTCACTCATCTGAGCAATTGACTGAGCAAATTTGTGATGCAAGAATTGAAACTTGGTATAGGTATTCTTGGAGACCTATGATGAACCATGAAAGTCACTTGAGGCATTAGAAGTCCAATTTTCCTTGAGAAAACCAAAACCCTAGTTGTGGACTCTTGCTTAGGAGGAGGTTTGGCCAGTCAACTCTTGAGAATCCTTGAGTATTTCAGAATCTTAGAAGAAGGTCTTGAAGAAAATGGAAGGGAAAATTTTGGGGTACAACACCTTCCCTTTGTCTACGAATGAGTTAAACAACTTAGAATCTCTGACCAAATTAGGGTTATCCTTTATATTCCCTTCCTAAAGATAAAAATTAAGGGTGACAACTCTTATTTTAAAACCGTTCATTACAGTTAGCGACTCTGTTGGGGACTCAACCCTAGGGTTTAGAAGCCTTCCTCTTAGGCTTAGGTTTTTTTGGATATTTAATGTTTTAAATATTTGTTGTTATTTATTTATTTTCTTTCATTTATTATTTTGATTTATTTATTTTTATCATATTATATTCATTTGATGATGGGATTTTTATTTAAATTTTTTTTCAAGAACCCTTAGAAAGAAGGTTCGTCCATTAGCCAGTGGGATACATCATCCCTATGAGTTTATGTGAAGAATTCACCTAGAGTCGGTGGGATTCCGAAAAAGAAATACGTCTCAAGAGACATCACCTTGGGGGGTAGGACTTTGGAATGAAACCTATGACTCTTTGTATAACCCTTAAACAAAAATATCATGGTGAGACCTTTCATGGCCTAGAGATGAAAGTTTTGGTCTACAAAGAAGCTCCACTTAAGGGAGGCCCTTGTGCCTTTCCCTCTAGTGTTATCCATGATACCCTTAAGGAAACCACCTTATGGGGAGGGTAGAATATACGTAGGCCAAAACTCGGAGCCTACCATCTAAGGACACCTTTCATGAAATCATGTCACTAAGCCACACAATCATGCATTCATACATATTTCATTTCGTATATTCATTACCCTCCATTTCTTTTTGTCTGTCTTATTCACAGGATAAAAAATAATAATCAAAGGTTTTTGGTGAAGTGTCATAATTAAAATAAATGCTAGAGGGAAACAACTTCTCTGTATTAATGTCGTCAAGCCAGATATGAAAAAGATCAAGACCATCAAAGGGAAATTGTATGAAAGAGCTTTGAAGATGTTTACTCGCTGTTATGGGGATACCCTTGAATTAACAAAAATGGAGGTATAATTCGATGTTATTTCTACCTTAATTCAGTTCTACGACCCTCCATTTAGGTGTTTTACCTTCCAAGACTTTCAGCTAGCACCGACTCTAGAAGAATTTGATAGACTTTTGAATTTTTCTAAGGGGAAAGCTTATGTGGGAATCAGGAAGACTATTGACATTAAAAACTTAGCAGATGGTTTAGGGATCCCTTATCCCGAATTGTCACTTAACTACAAAAAAAAAAGGTGATGTACAAGGGATTAAGAGATGCTATTTGGAAACTAAAGCTCTTTATTTTGCCAATAAAAAAGAATGGTAGTCTTGTGTTGATTGTTTAGGGATGTTTGTGTTTGGATTAATCTTATTTCCGTGGACTTTGGACTATATTGACTCTGCAGCTATTAGTGTATTTTGGGGCGCAAAAGTTTTGAATGCGGACCCAACACCCACTTTACTGGCCGATGTTTATTATGCACTTTACACTCGGTATGAAAAGGGGAGGGGTACTCTAAAGTTTTGCATCCCACTCTTATATTCTTGGTTTATGACTCATCTCTATAAGGAAGATTACATGATTCCAAATCTGACAAGATATGAGTGGCCTAAAAAATTAAGGTCTCTTACTGCTAATTCTATATTGTGGTATGCGAGGATGCTGGACATTGGAGATATCATCTATAGTTGAGGAGACATTCCAAATGTTCAGTTGATTGCATCACGTGGTTGCATCAACCATAACCCTACATTGGCTCTACGACAACTAGGGTACCTTTTAAAGGATAAACCCTTGGATGAACAACTTCGACAACTGATCATTCATGACATGGGAAAGAACAACCAAGAATTACTCAATAAGATCATCCGAGCTTGGGGAGGGTTAATAAAAGAAAGGCCAAAAGGAAGAATACTGTGGTGAAAGAGCCTTACACTCGATGGGTTTTGGATAGGGTGCGAGGTGTTAAGTTACCATTTGACATTGATCCTGAGTACAAGCCAAATGTTCCAGATTCTCCACCTATATCCTTAGAAGAAATAGACAATTTTAGGAATGCTTTGAAACAAGCTCAAAGGGATAAAGAAGAGTTGGAGCTTAATCTCCATAATGCAACTAAGGAGAAAAGACAAATGCAACGCATACTTGAATCAAAATATCAACAGATTCAGAAAGATCGTGAGGCATTTGAGAAAGAGAGTTTTAAGCGGAAGCGTTTGACTGAAGGGTTGTTAAGTGCTACTTTCAACTTGGATTCCCACAACCAACGGTTGGAGGATGCTGCTAGCGAGGTCGGGAAACTAAGTAGGTGGTACGGAAAGGCAATGCAAGACAGAAAGGTGATGGAATAAGATTTGAGGACTCAAATCCAAAGTTTGGCGCAAGCTTCTTTAAATCAAGATGAAAAAATGAAGTACCTTACCACCAAACTCCAAGATATCCAAGAACCGGAGGTAGGGGAACGCCTCAAAAGGATGATGGTAGAAATATTTATCGCCCAAAAGACTGATGAATAAGAGCAAGTGTGTCTTGAGTTAGAAGGTCTCCGAAAGGATTTCCCAATACAACAGAAACTCTATATGGAGATGAGGGCTGAAAATTTATATTGGGAGGAAAAATATGTAAAGATTTCCAAAGAAGGAGAAGATAATCATAAGATAATTATTGACCTCTACCAAGAATACCAGTTCTACAAAGACAAGTATGCAAGACTCACCTTCTTAATCTTATCGGCGACATCCTTAGAAGTTTGAGAGATACAGAGAATGTGATGGCCCCGCTTCCAAAAGATGTTGAATACTTCCTCAAAATTTGTAGGAAAATGGTTGATGGTTTCAGAGAAGACATCCGCAGGCGTACTTAGAAGACTTTTTATTTCCCTCTTGATTATTCCTTTCAGCAAGTTTTAATGTTTTAAGTATGAATATTTTTCAATATCTGAATTATATTCTTTTTAAAGACAATTACTATTTCAATAAAGGCGTTTTTTTCCGTATCTCATTTGCATATTTATTTTAGATACTCACCAAGAAAAAATAAAACCTGAAAAATATAAATACCAAGAAAAAATATATCGAAAATTTGAGTGAATGAGACATTCAAAAAACAAAACTCTTAGCATATTTATATGAATTCATTCATTCACGAACATTTACATCTCATAAATTCATTAAAAAAATCATCATTTTCAAAAACATTCTCCAGTTAAACCATTGGTAGAAGAAAAGCACTGCCTCTCCGACCACCATATCAAACAAAAGCCCATCAACAAAAAGTGATGGAACAAATTGAAGAAAATCAAGCTACATTCAAGGAGGATCTTGAGCAAGTCAAGGGTAACATTGACTCGATGAAAGGAGACATGAGTCAAGTTCTTCTAGCCTTAAAGAACATCATCGAGAGGCAAGAAAAGATCCCCAGGGCAGCCTTTGAAGAAGTAGCCCAAACCATTGGTGCATCGAGGGGTCACCAACCAAAAAGTGAACCGGATTCAGGACCCCAAAAGTCAACTATGGCTCAACAAGAAGTCAGACAAGTAGATACTGAAGGGTTTTTCAAACCTCCACCAAAGGTAGGGGCATCTCATACCTTGCAGATTTCGATCAACAACGCAGACAACTACATAGATTTGCAGTATAGAGACCATGACATAGAAGTTGTCAACCAAGCACCCCAAAGGACAACCCATACACATGCTACTAGAAATCCCTTGGCGCTCAATCAATATAAAGCCCTTAAAGAAAGGTTGAAGGATGTGGAGGGTTACGATGCTTTCAATGTTGATGCTTACAAGATGGGTCTAGTTCCAGATGTGGTAATCCCTCCAAAGTTCAAAGTACATGACTTTAGAAAGTACAAGGGACTCACATTCCCGAAGAACCACCTATGCATGTATTGCAGAAAGATGCATGCCTATGCTCAAGATCAGAAGCTGGTGATCCATTGTTTCCAGGACAGTCTAAGTGGGCATCTCTAGATTGGTACATGAAATTGGAATGGGTTCATATCCAGACATGGGCAGATCTTGCTAACGCTTTCCTGAGACAGTACAAGTACAACTTAGACATGGTGCCTAACTGCATGAAACACCAAAACTTATCTTAGAAAAATAAGGAGTCTTTCAAGGAGTATGCTCAAAGATGGAGAGAAATGGAAGCCCAAGTACAACCACCACTTATGGAGAAAGAATTAGTCGATATGTCATGGGAACTTTACAAGGGTTGTACTATGAAAAGATGGTAGGAAGCGTCTCTTCCATATTTTCTGATTTGGTAACTATTGGTGAAAGAATTGAAGCTGGCATAAAGAGAGGGAAAATACAAGGGCCATCATCTAGTACCCCTTATAGTGAAAAAAGGAATGTTCCTAACTTCTCAAAATGAAAGGAGGGAGAAATTAATTTTGTAGCCTCACATCCGAGGGCACAACTAAAACAACCGGCTAAAAATTATCAAACAATGAAATCGCCATCGAACGTCTTTTATTCCACATGAAGGGAAAGGTAAACATTGAGAAAACCTGAGAAGGGAGAAGTCACGGTCTTGCAACCGAGAGATTGGGTAAGGGAGTCTGTTAAGCGAGGGGAAGGTGTTAGCACCCCACACGCCCATAGTACTCTATGGTATCCACTCTTGTTATTTATCTTATGGGTGTGTTTAATCTATGCTTAGTGCTTACTACTGAGAAATAATGCATTCAAAATAAAGGAGAAAATAATATAAGGAAAATCAATTTTTGCTCGCTTGGGCCCTACCCCAATACCTATGTATCATTTTTGAGGAATCAGAGTTACCATAGTTCGGCTCACATGTTTTTGTTAGTTTGTGTTTTTTTATGAACAATGTTAATTCCTCATTCTGCCGCAGCTCTACCTTTAGAGACTCACGCGGTTGCACATAAGTAAATTAACATGTCCTTACCTGAAAATAATTTTGAGTTACGCCCTCAAGGCAAGATGCCACATTTGATTGGTTTCTGTTTTGTTATCTTGAAAAAGGGTTTAAGTGTGATTAGCATGTTTTATCATTTGCTAAGAAAAAGAAAGATTTAGTTTTAAATGCAAGGATGCAAAAAGGGGATGAAAAGAGTCTACGGGAGACTAGCCTATTTCTAATCCTAATGTGTTATAATACAATGGTAGTCCTAAGGTTTGGATTAACAAAATGGAAATGTCTACCTAATGTTAGCATGCATGGATACCTATCCTAATGCGAGCTCGAGGACTAACCTACACGAGTAATCCTAAGGGTGCATGGTATGCACAAGGATAAAAAACAAGCAAGCTCGAAGGAGCACACTCGTGAAATGGTAAAGAAAATAAGATAAATGCTTTAGTCAAGGGGAGCGTATCACCTGAGACAAACAAGCGAGGGTGAAATATAAAATAAGAGAATGCTTTAGCTAATAGGAGTGAATTACCCGAAGCAAACAAGCGGGAATATGATGTAAAACAAAAATGTGATGTCCAAAGCAACTGAACATCTAACCAAGATATAGAAGATTGAGGTAGACGACAAAAGTAAATATGAACAATCATAGAATGTCAGCATAGGTGTGCTACGATGGGAGAACTGACTTGGGATTTTGCGTTTGTGTTGGCAAAATGTTTCGGTTTAGCAAGAGTCGCCACCGACTTTTATTTTATCCTAAGGAAAGATCAAAAAGCACAGGAAAGACCTTTGAGATGTTTTCTTGGGTTCGGGGAGTAGATTATGAAAAGGGAAGGTGCAAGCACCCTTTTCATCCATGGTTATCCATGGGCTCTTAGTTACTTGTTTAGATCACTTGCTTTTGCTTTTCAATTGTTTGAAATGGTGCTTTGTGTATGGTTTTAAAAGATGTTTTGAAAAGAGGCCATCGTTGTGGCAACCTTTGTAATGATTCTTGTTTGAATGTATACAAAGGTGTTTTTGTCTTTTGAAAAGATTTTCAATGTTTGAAAGTTTGATTTGGGAAATGTTTTGAAATTGTGTTGTGAAGTGTGTTTGAAAATAGCAAGGATGTTTTTTGCAAGCTTTGATCAAGTAACTAAGAGTTATCTACCCTATTTTACTCAAAGATCTTTCCTATATGTTTTTAACCCTTTTGACAGTGTTGCTTTACTATTGCATTTGGTAAACAACCTTGTATTAGGATGTTAAACGGGACAGGCGCGGGTCATCGTATAGACCATGATAGCAATTATGTTAAGTATCTTTGGCAAATTTTTGAGGGACTTGATCATTTTTGTTTAGGCAACCAAGATAGCGTCATCGAGGGACTATGATCTTTTGTTTTGTTTTTGTTTTGCCAAAGTACCCAACATGCATAACATGGCCCATTTTTAAGGCAACAAGTGGATTGTAACCCTAGGGGTGCAAGTGTGCATTGTGTTTGATTTTCATGCATTTTGTCTTTTGATTAGGTCAAGCTATTTGTTGATTTTGGATTTTTGCATACAAACCCTAATCTCTAATCATGGCATAATTAAAAGCATAAAGTGCGAGAATTGAAAGTCTAAGCTATTACAACATGATTATGGGGATGGGGGGTACAGTCTTTGAATGGGGGTGTATTTGACAAGAAATATAAATCCTAGTTTACTATTACATCCAAATTCAATCAAATGCGTAAATAATAAATGGGCAATATTTAAATAAACAAGATAAATAAATATATCAAATAATATGAATTATGCGAAAAAAAGGTTTTTGTTTATTTATGTATGTAAAAATATTTAATGTAAAAAATAAAGAAATAAATAAAAAGATTAATTTGTTTGGCTAAGGGTAAAACCCTAATTTTCCTTAAGAAAGTAAATATATTAATTATTTTATTTATATACAATAAAAATAAAATAGTATATGTAAAAAATAAAATATATTTAGAAAAAGTATTTTTTAAGTATATTTAATAATAAAAATAAAAGTGTAATATTTTATATTTTTATTTTAAAATATCTAATAAAATAAGAGCATATATATACATATATGTATTAATTATATTAAATATGATAAAATAAAAATAAAATATATATAAAAATAAAAATATATTTAGAATAATATTTTTAATGTGAATAAAAATAAAGAATAAAAATAAAAGTATAATTTATATATATTTTTCAAGTTTTGAATAAATAAGATAAAAGTAATTAAATTGCTTTTTTATGTTAGAAAAATAAAAATAAAATGTAAAATAAATGTGAAAAAATTATAAAAATATTTTTGAGTATTTTTTATATTTGGGAATAAATAAATAAAATCAGAAATGAAAATAAAAATTCAAAAATATAAAATATCAAGAAATTGGGCCAGGGGGTGCAAAAAGTAAAAGGGGGTGTCAATAGTGAGCCAGGCCAAGCCCAACCCACCACTTCATCTTCAACCTCTGTCCTTCACAAAAACGCGCGCGCCTGTTACCAAACCTGGACATCCTGTATACGAGCTCTATTGCAAAAACACATAACATCAAAGTTGTAGAGCATTTCAAGACGAATCTAACCATATAAAAAACTAATCCTAACTCTCAAAGACCAGAGAGAATTTCTCTGGCCCTAAAATCTAACCTAATTTTTTCAGTATGTTCATGGATGAAATTCTCTTAGCATGCTTAATATAAATGAAAACTGAGCATATGTACAACTTCATGGCAATGAATACTACATTTCTTATTCACAAACCTAAGGCTAAATGTTCCTAAATAGAGAGATAGGAAGTTGACAAAAACCTGTTTCAGCTGACTTCGTGAATGGCAATGTGAAGCTTTTCAACAAGGCCTGAGATGTCTGGGAGCTTGCTTGAACTTCACTTGACCTTCTCCAATGTATAGCTTGCCTTGAATGTACTTGAATCAGCCTGTAGAACTCAACCTGCACAAGCTCAAAATGAAAATGGCAAACCCTGTAAATAGAGTTACAGTTGGTGTTTGAGGTTTGGGATAGCTTGGATGGATGGAATGGAAGGTGTTTGAACAGGTTTTGGCCAAAACGCACGAGCCAAATGAGCTATGGAAGTCAAGTTGCAGATGTTGCCCTGTTTTGCCAATGGAAGGTGATTTCTGGCTAGGGGATGTTTAGAGGCTCAAGAAATCGTGTTTCTGGCTCAGAGGGAAGTGTGAAAGATGTTCAAAATGCTTGCACAAGTTTATTTTGGCTGGTGTTCAAGTTTTTATGTTTTGGACATGTTTCTTGTTTTTGAAGCAAAATGTGGGAAGTGATTGAAACAGGCCTGTACAGGCTATCCTTATGCTTGCATACTTTTCCCTTGGCCCCTCCAACTTGTGGATTTGATTAGCTGCATAAGATATGGACTAATGCTCAAGAAATCAGTTTTGACATAACGCATGTTTTAAGCAAAAATGGAAATTTTGCTTTTTCTACTTAGGGATTAATCCAAAGTGCAATGCTCTAATGACCAAAACAATGCCTTAGAACAATGGTTTTGCATTAAATTATTGAGTGTGAAGTGGTTTAGAGGCCTGTAATCTAGTGCAAAGCATGCTGACTTGAAATTGCAACTTGGATGAACATGAATATGCCATGGATGAAAAGTCAGTTTTTGCCAACTTCAAGCCTTCGATTCTCCCTAACCACAAATGTGTTTGGAGAGTTCTTGGACATTTTGGAAAGCTTGAAAAATGCTTTATAATCCATCTTTAAAATGCAAATTGAGATTCCAAGTGGAACTATGTGAAAAATGGCCATGAAGATAGGTGAAAATCCTGCCTAAATTAGGGCAAAATTTCACTAAGTTAAAAGTTTTAGGGACCCTTGTTCCAAAAATCATAACTTGAGATCCAAGCTTCTTTTGAGAAAACTTTGTGAGTCAAAGTTGTAGAATTTGTGGAGGACTACAACTTTCATGTTGGAAGTTTTGTTTGAATCCATTTGCATCATGGTGAAAATGTTGGACAAAGTTAGGAAAAATTAAGAAAATTTCATAACTTAGAAAAATTCAAATTTATGAAAATTTTCAACTTTAAACCCTAATTTGCAATTTTGGGTTTCTTGATGAACAAGTTTCATGTTTTGACATATCTTGATAAAAAATGACCCTTGGCACTTGATTTTGACCAAAAAGTCAAAGTTTGACTTTTCAGTGTACAATCAAATTTTGATCAGTTGACTAAAAAATTCATCTGTCAATCCAATGCAATTGAGGTCTTTTGAACTTGTTGAATAGGTCAAGATGATGCCATTGAGTCCTTGAGTCCATGGTTGAGCTTAATTTGCCATTGGCTAGGTCAAAAGTCAGAAATTGCCTTTGTGCAGTCAACACCCTAAAAATGACCATTTTGCCCTTTTGGTGATCTGATCAAATTTCTTGTGGAGTTATGGTTTAAACTTGATCAAATGGTTCATATGAGTTTATAATATTGATGTGGGTCAAAATTCATGTGGTTTGACTGTAAATTGGCCACAATTGACTTTTTCCCCAATACAGCTAATTTCTAGGTCAAATGTCCAATTGACTGGGCAAAAGTTTGATTCAAGGCTTGAAACTTGGTATGGACAAACTTATGAGTCCAACATGAAATATGAAATTCACTTTGAGCATTGGAAGTTCAAAAATCCTTGTGCAATCTCAAACCCTAATTTAGGTCATAAGTGCAAGGAGATGTCTTGAGCAGAGCAAAAACCCTAATCCTATCTGGAGTTCAAAGAGCCTTGTGATGAGAAATGTTGATAAAATGAGAGGGAAAATTTTGGGGTACAACAATAGGCCAATGCAAACTCCTGAAAAAATATGGGGGTTTGATTGCAAAACCCTTTATGACTTGACGACTCGATAACAAGAGTATGCACAACTCCGAAGCATTATAGTGCATCATGAGCTAAGGATAACACATACGAAATTGCGGGGGTTGAGTGCGAACCCTTTTCGCTTGCCTGCTTTTGAGGACTTCAATAAGGGATGGAGGAATAGTGCAGGAACAAATGTAAACACATGTGCAGAATACCTACTTCAAAGGTAGGGTTTTAAACAACCACGATTAGCATACATAATGCACATAATGCGGAATTGCCCAAAACGGGTCTTTAAATAAACAAGAGGGATTCCTGACATGATCAGTAACAGAGATCCCCATCATACATCTCTACCCTACTTCTCATGGCATCAGAAAGTAGTAAAGCCCCACTTGTCATGATTTCTATAAAATCAGTAAAGAAATACGATAAAGTGTGGAAATGAGGAATAAAATGAAGTCATGATGATACCTAACGGAGAAGGTTCGTTGCCTCTTCAAAACCATGCAAGTGATAAGAAAACTCTAAAGAAGATGTCTTGAATTCCCTTGATGAAGATTAAGCCTTTAATTCACTTTGTAACTTCTTGAAACTCCTAAACAAAATCTCTTTTATTTACCGATACCACCAAAAAACTCAATCACCATAATTAAATAAAAATGAGATCGAAACAAGTCTGAAAAATGCAGCTTCGGGAGGTGCCAACTGAATTCAGGGCATTGCAAAGTAAAAGCCCATTCTAGAATGGAGTCCATTAACATTTTTGTTTATAAATGTTAAAGCTACCAAAAAAGATTGCCCTTTGGGCCACAACAATGGGGTCCGGTCCACCCATTTCAACCTGGCCAATCCAATTTTCAACCTTCAGCCCATAACTTATTATTAACCTATTTATTAGAAAGCATTAAAATGAAAATGAAGAAAATAATATGATAAAGATAAAAAATGGTGAACATGTTCTAAAGAGGGATTAGGGTTCAATCAGTTTTGGCTCCTCAGCTTCTTCGTGAAACACAAACTCATTCCCTCCTCTTTTATTTATAGCAGTGCGATATCTCTTCTCACTCTCACCGCCTTTGCTTCTTCTTCTTCCTTAACACTGCCGTGAAAAAAACACAATGACCACCACACTTTATGACATCTCATCATCTCCCTCGATCTCCGCTCGCTCTCACGGTATGATTCACAACATAGTGTTCAAACGCCGCTCGTCTCAGCTCTGATCATCACCATTAAAATGCACACATCCTGTTGTCCATGAATCTACATTTTGATTCGTTCAACCGACTCGCCTACACTCCTCCCAAACGAGATTTTGTGAATTGCTATTGTTGATGAAGATTAAGCGTGAGATGTTAAGAAGAGACGATAAGAGTGAAGCAGATGCGTTTGTAGCATTGCAGAAATGATGATTGTTGAAGATGAAAGAATGAAAAGTGATGTTGATGATGAATGATGAAGAAGATGCAGAGTTATGGTAGCAATGGTATGTGATTAAGCTTCAAGAAGGAGAGGTGATAACGATGGAGAAATAGTGCGGTTATTGTTGCTTAAAGCTTGAAGTAGGGATATGGTTTCAGAATTTGTAAAGACTTGTGAAGGTTTGGTTATGGAGAGAAAGTAGAGATAAGATGAAGATGGAGGTTTCCGAGAGAGAGCATGGAATTTTGGTGGTGATTCTTCTATGAATTCAAGAATGAATCGATTGAAAAAGGTGAGTTAAGTTATATGGTTAGAGGTTTGTTACAAATTTTTTGTGAGTTTTTCTAGTGAATGAATCGTGTGAATGGTTGAGAGAATAGATGAGGTTATGTGTGAAAAATGGTGAATCTCCCTGAATGAAGGTTATGGCTCAGATTATATAGGAGAAGAGGTTGATAATTGGTTAGGGGAATAAGGGCATTAGTTAAGGAAGTTATGACAGTTAGTTATAGGGTTGTGAAATTCTGTTAGAGATGTTTGTTAAATTTTGTTAGGGAAGTTTTAGTTAGGACTGTTAGATTAAAACTGTGAGGGCTAGTTAATTGTCAAGGTTTTGGTGAGCTGATGAACGCTTGTGAGGTTAGGATAGCTATAGTTAAAATGTTTAGGAACTAAGAGTTAGTTGGATTGCTTGTTGGAGCTGACCTTTTGAGTGTATGAAGTTGTGTGCATTGTGTGTTGAATTTTCTATGCAATGATTTGTTTGAACTGATGTTATCATTCCCTGTTTTTTCTCTGATTTCTGGTTAATAAAATCTGGCACGGTTTATTTGGCTGCAAGAATCAATATGCAGGGATGTATTTGTTTTGAACATGGCTTGAAGTCCCAAAGCACGGATTTTGAACCGGTTTATGTGGCGAGGCTGGTTTTTCTGCCCATAACTGATGCAGGGCCAGTTTATTTTTGTTTGGAACTGGTTTTGGTTTTATTTGCAATGCTACAACAACCATATTTTTGATGGAGAAATAATTTTGAAGCATGGTTAGTTCAATGGTGAAGCAAGCTTTAATGAAGATCATGGCATGAAGATGAAAGACGAACGACATGGGTTTAGGATAGTATTTTTTGTGAAGTTTGTAATCCTTTATGTTGATGTAATGCAATAGTGTCAAAGGATGTAATAGTAACCGAACTTGTATTTATGTGATTTTGTAATGTTTGGAACTTGAACGAATGTAAGTTCGAACGGATTTTTTGAAAATTAGATGATGTAATTCTTTTGTAACCATAAACTTTCAGATTGATTTTGAACTTCTAAGTTCTTTTCGTCCATTGTTTCCTTTAAATGCATTTGTATGAATTCAAACAATCATGATATGAATCCAAAATATTTACAAGGTTATCAAAAGAGGCGTGAATCTTAAATGAATTCTTGAAAGGCTATTTAGATGATACTTTGATAGTTGGATGAATTCAATGCATGTCTTTTTATACTTGTGATTTGAATTCCAAGAAATGCCACGCAAATATTTAAGAACTTTGATTTGCTTCAAATCCACTTCAAATCTTAATGAATGGATTCCAATCAAACTACAGCTTCAATGAATCCCTAATTCAATTCAATTCCCCGATCTAAACCAAATTTGTGTGTCAAGCAATAAGCAATTTGAAAGAATGACACCTTGATTACAATCCACATCTTGTACCATGTCTCGACTGTATGAGCAATAGAATAAAAATGCCTTGGATCCTTGAAGAAAATATTCAAGATTAATTTGAACTTAGACCCTAGCTCACATAGTCTTTACTTAAACCTTTAGTGAAACCCTAATGATCCTGCCCTTGATGAAGATGACAACCTTGGAGCTTGACGGGGGAGAAGTTCACAATAATCAAGAATCTAAATCCTAGTTCCACAAACCACAGTTACTGGGAAACCAATTGATTCAAGCCTGAGTGAAGATAAGAACCATCATAGCCATAGAGAAAAACCTAACTTCAAGATCCTTGTTCCCACACCAAGTTTATTGATTAATGATTCATGAAGTGTTAGATGACTTAATGGAGGGTAATGCATACAAATAAGAATGAAATACATAAGCCATATAAAAGTGGAAGGGTAGGACAAATTTGAGGTGTTACAACCCCCCCTTTTTAATCGTCTTAAACCTGAAAGTACGATTGGCGTGTGCCTTTCAGACGTTCGAGGTAGAAGAGGGTTAAATAACAATGCCGAAAATTTATTCTGAGAGAAAGTGTGAGTATTTATTTATTTTAGTGATATCTGTCGGGGAAAGAATTTTTTTGGTTTTCTGGTGAGAAGACGGAGATTTGACTTATAACGTAGCAACAGAGGCTAATACAAGATGGAGATTAGACATGTAACGTAGCATGATTCCAATACAAGACAAAGGTTGGTACGAAAAGACGGAGAATAAGATCTACAGGCGACCTATGATCCTAAGATGAAACATAAGAGAGGACTGTCAAAGAAATAGGTCTATGGGTGACCTCATAATTCTAAAACATGATCTATAGGAAGAACCTAGCCTACGGGCAATCTCAGGTTCTAAGATGATCATAGGGAGAACCTAGCCTATGGGAAATCTCAGGTTCTAAGATGATCTATGGGAGAAACTAGCCTATGGGCGATCTCAGGTTCTAAGATGATCATAGGAAGAACCTAGCCTATGGGTGATCTCAGGTTCTAAGATGATCTAGGGAGAACCTAGCCTACAAGCGATCTCAGGTTCTAAGATGATCTAGGCAGAACCTAGCCAACGGGCGATCTCAGGTTCTAAGATGATCATAAGGTGAACCTAGCCAACGGGCGATATCAGGTTCTAAGATGATCTATAGGAAGAACTTAGCCTACGGGCGATCTCAGGTTTTAATATAATCATAAGGAGAACCTAGCTAATAGTCGATCTCAGGTTCTAAGATGATTTATAGGAAGAACCTAGCCTACAGGCGATCTCAGGCTCTAAGATGATTTATAGGAAGAACCTAGCCTACGGGCGATCTTAGGTTCTAAGACGATCTATAGGAAGAACCTAGCCTATGGGCGATCTCAGGTTCTAAGATGAAACCTCATCTACTTGAGAATTAGGCCTATGGGCGACCTCAGGGTTCTAAGATGAGAACATTGGTTACGACATGACGAGTGAAGGTACAAGGTACGACTCACTGTACTGATTTAATTTGGGATCTAGAGGGAAAATAGACCCGGGAGAGTATCCGAAAAAGCTGACCCGAACTAGTGTGTAGAAAACTGATACAGACGAGTGTTTGGGAGATTGACACGGATGAGTGTCTAGGGAGCACAATGTACTGACACTCCTAGCTAGATATTATGATGTAACGAAGGATGTCAGCCAAAGATTTGGGAATGATATCCTCTTGTGGGGATGTATTACTACATTTGAAGGACTCAGGTCTTTTTTGTAAGGTACCCAATCTGGCTTATGCTTCGTATGCATGTTTGAATTTCTTTTGCCACAAAGACCCATTCTGATGGATCGGCTACGCACTGTTAGAACAAAGTTTGAATCTACTACCCTAAGTTAAAGTTTTGATGATAACAAAATTCAAGATTAAATAAATTGTATAATTCATATGAGACATATATGCTACCTAAAAATTATATTGTGCATTTACAGAAACTCTGATGGATATCAGCACAAGAATGTCAACATCAGCATCAGAAGATGAAATATCATATGCCAGCATCAGAAGATCAAAGCATGTGCTTACGCTGAAGCTTGATGAACAGATCTGCGCTTAACATACTCTAAACTCTGATCAAGACCAAAACAATATCATCAGCACCTAGAAGCGTCAGAATAAGACAAAGCCAATAACATGTTGAATTGACAAACAATACTATGCATTCAAGACACTTTATTATCAACGACTTTATTCCAAGACAAAGATCTTCTCAATATGGAAAGAACGTAATGGGCATTGAAATGGAATAATTGACTACAACGTATCTTTTCCAAGGCTATATAAACAAGTCAGTGAGAAATAAATTGGCTAATGCTCTACAACTCTTTACACGCCAAAAGCAAATCATCTTCATCCTCACTCATACAGCTTGCTATATCTCTCAAATTGCTTACTCTATAGTTATAGCATCCTAGTTTCACATAAGCTTAATTTGTGTATTATCACAGTTGTGATATAAAGTTTTTGTAGAAAACATTCAACACACATAGTATTCATTTATCTGTAAGAAAGAATTTCCTTGAGAAACCGGTATGTGGTTTAGACTCAAGAAGGCTTTAGTAGTTGTTAAAGCAGTTGTAATATTCAGTTGAATATAGTGGATTAAGACCTCGTTGGAGAGAGGCGAAATCACCTTGACGGGTGGACTGGAGTAGTTTGAGATCAAACGAACCAGGATAAAAATAACGTGTTGTCTGCATTTGATTTCAAGTTTTACAATTCAACCCCCCTTCTTGTGTTTTTCACTTCTTCAATTGGCATCAGAGCGTCTGGTTCTGAGCTAAAACACTTAACTGTGTCAGTACAAGATCCAGCGTCAGAAAAACACAACGGCAGGAACATATCAACACACCAGCAATGACAACAATGAAGATAGAGACAGATTCAGCGGCAAACCTCCAGTCTTTGATGGAGAGAATTTTGATTACTGGAAAGACAGAATTGAAAGCTTCTTTCTGGCATATGATGCTGATCTGTGGGACATGGTGACAGATGGATACACGCACCCAGTGAATGCAAGTGGTCAGAATATTGACAGGAAGGCAATGTCTGATCAACAAAAGCGTGACTTCAAAAATCACCACAAGGCCAGAACTATTCTTCTCAGCGCCATCTCTTACGCTGAATATGAAAAGATATCTAACAGAGACACTGCAAAGAGTATGTTTGACTCTCTCAGAATGACGCATGAAGGCAACATTCAGGTCAAAGAAACTAAAGCTCTTGCGCTCATTTAGAAGTATGAGGCATTCAAAATGGAAGAAAGTGAATCAATTGAAATGATGTTCTCAAGATTTCAAATTCTGGTGGCTGGTCTCAAAGTTCTGGACAAAGGGTATTCTACTGCTGATCATGTCAAGAAGATCATCAAAAGCTTTCCAAAACAGTGGAGGCCAATGGTTACAGCGCTGAAGCTAGCTAAAGATCTCAACAAAATATCTCTGGAGGAACTTATCAGCTCCCTCAGAAGTCATGAGATAGAGCTAGAAGCTGATGCAACTCAGAAGCAAGGTAAGCCTTTAGCTTTAAAATCTAACAGAAAATCTGTCTCCAAAGTTTTACAGGCTGTTGAAGAAACCTATGATGGGTCCTCATCAGAAGAAGACGAACTTTCCCTCCTCTCCAGAAGAGCGAACCAACTATGGAAGCAGAGGAAAAGAAAGTTCAGGAATACCAGAAGATCCGATCAGAATGAGTCATCCTCCAGATACAGAAAGTCAGACTCCTCCTCTAGATACAGAAGATCTGAAGGCTCTTCAGGAAGCAGAAAGCCAAACACCAAGGACATCATCTACTATGAATGCAACGAGCAAGGACACTACAAGAGTGACTGTCCAAAGCTTTAGAGGGAAAAGCCCAAAAAGAAGTTTGGAAGGGAAAAGGAGAAGAGTCTCATGGCTACATGGGATGACTCTGACTCGTCTGAAGCTGACTCAGAATCAGATGATGAGAGAGCAAACATAGCTCTCATGGCTAACATATCAGAAGACAGTGAAGCTTCTGAATCAGACTCTGAATCAGACACCGAAGAGGTATTCCCTGACTTTGCAAATAATTTTACTAAGGCTGAACTTGCTGAAATCCTTAACGAAATTCTGGAAAGATATCAGCAGATCAGAGTTAAATTCAGAAACCTAAAAAGGAATCTTGATTCTGACTCTGATAAAACTGAGAGTCTCAAATTGGAAAATTCTGAGTTGAAAAATAAAATTTCAAAATTAGAAAATCTTTTACAAGACTCTCAGAAGGAAACAATTTCTGAAACTCCCAGCAGCGCTGATGAGATCATCAAGGAGTATGATCACAGCTTTCAGAAGTTCCTTGCTAAAAGCATAGATAGAAGCAAAATGGCTTCAATGATCTATGGAGTTAGCAGAAACGGCAGAAAGGGAATAGGATACCAAGGTAAGGTACCTACACCAAAGAATGCCATGGATCTAATTATTAAACGCACTCCTCTGAATTCACACTTTGTGTATGGTCACACACATGACATTAAATATACTAGCAGTAATTATTCTGTGAAACCAAAATTCAACCAGATTTTTGGTAAAGCTAACAAATCAGGACCCAAGAAAATATGGGTACCTAAGGATAAAATAATACATGTTGCAGATATCTTTAGCAGCAAATCAGAAACACCAGTCATGGTACCTGGACTCTGGCTGCTCACGACACATGACGGGAAGAAGGCATATGTTCCAAAGCCTGGAACTTAAGCCTGGAGGCCACGTAGGCTTTGGAGGCAATCAGAGGGGAAAGATCATTGGCTCTGGAATAGTAGGTAATGGAAATCTTCCCTCTATAAATAATGTTCTATTAGTAGATGGATTAATGCATAATCTGTTATCCATAAGTCAATTAAGTGATAACGGTTATGATATAATCTTTAATCAAAAATCATGTAAAGCTGTTAGTCAGAAAGATGGGACTATCCTATTTAATGGAAAGAGGAAAAACAACATTTATAAAATCAAACTTTCTGAACTGAAAAGTCAGAATGTAAAGTGTCTTCTGTCTGTTAACAACGAGCAATGGATCTGACACAGAAGATTGGGGCATGTTAGTATGAGAAGAATATCTCTGATTAACAAACTCAATCTGGTCAAAGGACTTCCTAATTTGAAGTTCAATTCAGATGCTCTGTGTGAAGCATATCAGAAAGGCAAGTTTGCAAAACCTGCTTTCAAATCTAAAAACGTTGTTTCCACCTCTAAGCCATTAGAACTTCTGCATATTGACTTATTTGGACCAGTTAAAACTGCTTCAGTCAGTGGCAAGAAGTACGGGTTAGTAATCGTAGATGACTATAGCAGATGGACATGGGTAAAGTTCTTAAGACACAAGGACGAGTCACACTCTGTGTTTGTCACCTTCTGTAACCAAGTTCAGAATGAAAAGGATCTTAGAATCATTAAAGTCAGAAGTGATCATGGTGGAGAATTTGAAAACAAAGATTTTGAGTCATTCTTTAATGACGGAGGCATCCTGCATGATTTCTCTTGTCCTAGAACTCCCCAGCAAAATGGAGTTGTAGAACGAAAGAACAGAACATTGTAAGAAACGGCCAGAACCATGATCAATGAGACAAACGTTGCTAAGATCTTCTGGGCAGAGGCAATAAACACAACGTGCTACATTCAGAATAGAATCTCCATAAGACCTATTCTGGAAAAGACTCCATATGAATTGTGGAAGAACAGAAAGCCCAATATTTCATATTTTCATCCATTTGGATGTACTTGTTTTATGTTAAATACAAAAAATTATTTGAACAAGTTTGACTCTAAAGCACAAAAGTGTATTATGTTAGGATACTCTGAACACTCAAGAGGGTACAAAGTATACAATACAGAAACACAGATTGTGGAAGAATCAATCAGTGTTCGTTTTGATGATAAGCTTGACTCTGAAAAGTCAAAGCAGAATGAAGTCTTTGCAGGTATGGAAGTTGAATTCACAGGTTCTGATGACAAGTCATCAGAAGCTCTCAACAAAGACACTCCTTCAACATCAGAAAGAGGCACTGTGAGGAATCCAGCAACATATGTTGATCAACCTCAGAAAAGACTACCCAGAAGCAGCATGGATCACCCAAGAGAAACAATCTTAGGAAGAAAGGAAGATCCAATCAGAACAAGAGCCAGCTTCAGAAACTCTGAAGAATCCCTCATGGGACTTGTGTCTCTGATTGAACCTTCTTCAATTGATGAAGCACTTTTGGACAACGACTGGATTCTAGCAATGCAAGAAGAGCTGAATCAATTCACCAGAAATGACGTGTGGGATCTAGTTCCAAGACCAAAAGGATTCAACGTCATTGGAACAAAATGGGTATTCAGAAACAAACTGAACGAACAAGGTGAAGTCATCAGAAACAAAGCACGACTGGTAGAACAAGGTTATAGTCAGCAAGAGGGGATAGACTATACAGAAACCTTTGCTCCAGTCGCCAGGTTAGAATCTATCAGACTTTTAATTTCTTTTGCTGTTAATAAAGGCATCACTCTATATCAGATGGATGTCAAGAGTGCATTCTTAAATGGCTATATAGAAGAATAGGTTTATGTGCACCAACCCCCTGGTTTTGAAAGTACAAAAAATCCAGAGTATGTTTTCAAACTAAAGAAGTCACTATATGGTCTGAAACAAGCTCCCAGAGCTTGGTATGAAAGACTAAGTAACTTTCTGTTAGAAAAGGAATTCACCAGAGGGAAAGTGGACACAACCTTATTCTGTAAGACAGTTAAGAATGAAATCTTAGTGTGTCAGATTTATGTTGACGATATTATATTTGGATCTACTAATCTTTCTCTTGGAAGAAAATTTGCTAAGTGTATGCAGGCAGAATTTGAGATGAGCCTCATGGGGGAACTGAAATTCTTTCTGGGAATTCAGATCAATCAAACTCCAGAGGGAACTTACATTCATCAGAGCAATATGTCAGAGAACTTCTGAAGAAATTTGATCTCTCAGAATGTAAGTCATCAAAGATTCCAATGCATCCCACGTGCATTCTGGAAAGAGAAGAGGTAAGCAAAAAGGTAGAACAGAAGGTCTACAGAGGTATGATTGGTTCTCTTCTTTATCTGATGGCTTCAAGGCCTGATATTTTATTCAGTGTATGCATTTGTGCAAGATTCCAATCAGATCCTAGAGAATCTCACTTAACAGCTGTTAAGCAAATTTTCAAGTATCTGAAAGGTACTACTAATCTGGGTTTATTTTATAGAAAATCTAGTGATTACAGCTTAGTAGGTTACTATGATGCTGACTTTGCTGGAGACAGAGTAGAGCGTAAAAGTACTTCTGGAAGCTGCCGGTTTCTGGGAGAAAATCTGATCTCTTGGTCCAGCAAAAGGCAATCCACAATTGCGCTATCAACAACAGAAGATGAATACATAGCAGCAGCAGGATGCAACACACAAATGCTCTGGATGAAAAGTCAGCTTGAAGACTTCCAGATATTTGAGAGTAACATTCCTATACTCCGTGACAACACTTCTGCCATTTGCTTAAGTAAAAATCCAATTTTGCATTCTAGGGCTAAGCATATAGAAATAAAACATCATTTCATTAGGGACTATATTCAGAAAGGCATTTTAAACTTAAAATTTATTGATACATACCATCAATGGGCTGATATTTTCACAAAACCACTTTCTGAAGATAGGTTTAACTTCATTCTGAAACATCTCAGCATGAAGCTCTGCCCAGAGTGAAAATGTTTTAATTTTATATATTAACCTTCAGAATTTGTTTTATTTTACTGTGAACTTCTGATCAATCTTCTTTTCAGAAATTTAGACATGCAGATTGTATCAGATTCTATCCATAAAGATCTGAGCGTTTCATTTCAAGGATAGATGTGCTCTTCACTAAATCAAACAAGTGTCATCCATTCATCAGCTAATTCATGAGGCAGAACATGCGTGCACGCTTATGAGATGGCAAAGCGCTGATTGGATGCATTGAGACACATGTCATGGGTAACCGTTCCAAATATCTTTCTAAATCCCCTAAAATCAGCCAACATTAAATGCGAGTAATCATGATTTAATTCTCTCTCTTAAAACGTTTATGTTTTCAAAACATTTTTTGAAACCTATTTAAACGCCTTAAACATCATTCATTCACTTTTTACCGTCACTTACAATCTTCAAAATATTTCTCTGTTCTTACTGTGTGTTCATCTTTTTTCTCAAAGAAACCCTTTTCAAGCTTTTTCTCAAAAACCCTTGTATGAACATGGCATCCTCTAGCACTCCATCTGCAGGTTCCCAGCAAGATGCTTCTTCTGAACAATATCAGATTCCTTTCAAAACGCTCCTCACTCCGGTCAAGAACTTGGAAGTTCTGTCAGAATTGATAGTAGATTTCAATAGTTTGAAGGAAAATGGCTTTGATTTGTCTGAAGAAATTAAGGCACAAGGTTGGGAAAGGTACTTTGATAGGTTGGTGGGTCCAACATTCCCCATTTTGGTTAAAGAATTCTGGATACAATGGTGGTGGTATCCGCTGTATTGACATGGCAGATAGATGTGCAAACTCTGCCCTAATTGCAAGAGAGATTTTCACACATGGGGTTCCCTCCAGCAACATAAGAGATTTGAAAGATCAGCACAGAATTTGGGCAAAGATTATTCTGGGCTGCTTCAACCACAGGAAGCCTACAAGCTCTCCTGACTATATAAACATAGATCAGCAATTTCTGATTTATTTTATTGCAAAGAAGTCCAAGATCAACCTAGCACATCTTCTGTTCAATCATCTGAAGACAAGCGTCAAGGAAACGAGAGAAGAAGAAAGGACTAAGAGGGATTGGATACCCTTCGGCAGATTGATATCAGATATTCTAACGGAGAATAGGCTGATTGAACACTTGACAGAGGCACAAGAAATAAGCTCTCTAGAACCTTCTGTTGGCAAGCAGCTGAATGCCAAGAATCTGAAGAAGATGAAGCTGATAGAGAATATAAGGAAGGAGCCCATCGTCACTCCTCATGCTGAAATCACCAGCAGAAGAGTCCCTCTAGACAACTTTCCTATATTCTCTGAGATTGACTCTAAACCAGTCATTATTCTCAGATACTTGGATGCTTGTAAAGCTGATGGCACAGATCCTGATCTGAACATTAAAGATCTGCACCAGCAAACACCAGAGGTTACTCTGAAGAAGACTAAGAAGAGAAAGGCTGTATCAGAAGGATCGTCTCAGCAGACCCCAAAGAAAAGAGGTAATCTGTCTTCTGTTAATGTTTTAAATTCATCTGCTGTTCCAACATTTATTCCAACCCCAACTTTATTTGAAATCCCAATTCCCATTCCAACCATTGATGATACTGAACTTGAGTTTGACCCTTCTGAGTCATTAACCCTCAGAAGATCCCGCGCCAAACCTCATAATCCAAAACCTACAACCTCAACAGAACCAGAACTTGAAAAAGTTCTTTCTGAAATAGATCAACACTCTTCCGCTCCCCATACAGAAAATCCAAATCCTCAACCAGAAACTCCCCATTCACCACAACCAGAAACTACACACTCATCAGAACCAGAAATCCCACAACCTCCATCTCTACAACCAGAACTTAATCCACCTTCACCTCAACACGAATCATCTCCACAACCTGAGTTTCAACATTCTGAGGCTCAAACCCCTGAACCTCAATCATCTGAATCCTCTGAACCACAACCCTTAGCCATACAATTTCCTGGTGGTACCACTGTTAATATCCCTCAACTACCATCCTCACTAGAAATCACTCCACCTAATACCCCATCCAGTCCAATAATCATTCCTGATTCTCCTACTCCCTCACCCAAGCAAAATCCAGATGACCACAGCAAGACCTTCATTGATCTAAAAATCCTTGAACTCCTTGCTGCCATTAGCAATAAAACTGCCATTCCCAAACCCAAACAACCAGATGTTGGTTCTAGCATCCTGAATTTTGAAACAGATATGCAGAAGTGGATTTCTTCTCTAAAACAGGCTAGTCTGGAAGTGATTGATCCCGCTATTTCAGACCACCTCTGGACACTCTTCAGAAGATGGGTATGCACTAAAACCTTCAAGCTGCAGGACCAAAGCTATGGACAGGCTCAACAGAACTTCAGCAATCTGCTGAAAGAAATTGAAGGTCCAGTTTTGAGTCAACTGCTGAAGGATGAAGTTCTTCATATGGACAGTGAGCCTTGGTCTGAAAAGCGTCCAGCTTCAACAGTTCAACCAACAAAAGAACAGACGATTCCAACTGAAGATTTAAGTCAAGAAGAAGTTATTGCAGAAAGATCTCAGAAGCATCCTGATTCTGACACCTCTCAAGCTGCATTGGACAGGCAGACTCTTGAAGAGTTGAAGCAAAATGATCTTCGACTGCAGGAGAGAATGGATGAGAATGATCAACGAATGAAGGAAAGGATGGATGTTCAGGATAGTAAGATTGACTCAGTAGTCAGCATGGTGCATCAGCAGAAGGAAACCACTGATCAGATTAAGAACATGCTAGAAGCTCTGTTCACACGCCTTCCACCCCATCCTTAGATTTTGTTTCTTGATGTTTTCATTGTTTTCTTTACATGATTATCTGTAATATTTTCTGAGCTCTGGACTGAATACAATCGTTTTTCTGCACTGATCGTTTTTAACTTCAATTATTTGCACTTTTTGATTGCTGACAAAAAGGGGGAGAAAGAATGATATTTTTCAATAACGGATTACTGAGACAAAAGTCTCAAACATTCTAACACTCTGATATACTTGAATGTTTCTTTGTTCTGCATAAGCTTACAAGTACAAGAATCTGACAAACTCTAATACACTGAAGCTCTGCTCTGGTAAAGGAAAGATCTGATGCTCAAAGAAAGTTCAATAAAGATCTGATGCTAAAGGACTCATGGAATTAAAGGGAAGTAATAAACTCAGGGGCAGTTTTTCTGATCATAACTCTAATACCTTTTTATTCCCTATCTTCTTATCTTTGATACCTTTCTGTTTATCTCTGACACAATTTATTATTTGGTTATCTCTGATACTTTTTTCTTTAAATTTCAATTGAAAAAAGTCCAGTTTTTGTCATAATCAAAAAGGGGGAGATTGTTAGAACAAAGTTTGAATCTACTACCCTAAGTTAAAGTTTTGATGATAACAAAATGCAAGATTAAATAAATTGTATAATTCATATGAGACATATATGCTACCTAAAAATTATATTGTACATTTACAGAAACTCTGATGGATATCAGCACAAGAATGTCAACATCAGCATCAGAAGATGAAATATCATATGCCAGCATCAGAAGATCAAAGCATGTGCTTACGCTGAAGCTTGATGAACAGATCTGCGCTTAACATACTCTAAACTCTGATCAAGACCAAAACAATATCATCAGCACCTAGAAGCGCCAGAATAAGCCAAAGCCAATAACATGCTGAATTAACAAATGGTACTGTGCATTCAAGACACTTTATTATCAACGGCTTTATTCCAAGACAAATATCTTCTCAATATGGAAAGAACGTAATGGGCATTGAAATGGAATAATTGACTACAACGTATCTTTTCCAAGGCTATATAAACAAGTCAGTGAGAAATGAATTGGCTAATGCTCTACAACTCTTTACACGCCAAAATTAAATCATCTTCATCCTCACTCATACAACTTGCTATATCTCTCAAATTGCTTACTCTATAGTTACCTAGTTTCACATAAGCTTAATTTGTGTATTATCACAGTTGTGATATAAAGTTTTTGTAGAAAACATTCAACACACATAGTATTCATTTATCTGTAAGAAAGAATTTCCTTGAGAAACCGGTATGTGGTTTAGACTCAAGAAGGCTTTAGTAGTTGTTAAAGCAGTTGTAATATTCAGTTGAATATAGTGGATTAAGACCTCGTTGGAGAGAGGCGAAATCACCTTGACGGGTGGACTGGAGTAGTTTGAGATCAAACGAACCAGGATAAAAATAACGTGTTGTCTGCATTTGATTTCAAGTTTTACAATTCAACCCCCCTTCTTGTGTTTTTCACTTCTTCACGCACTTTTAGGGGTGCAATGTTATCTAGTGATAATTATATGCAATGCAAAGAAATGGACTTCATGTGGATAAGCGAAGGTTCATTGGAAACTGTTGCTCATCGCTGGGGATGCCAATACATATCGGTGCTGGAAACCTGCAATACCAAAGATCACTGGGGATACTGAAAAGAATTTTCACTGGGGAGCTCATGATGCCAAAGATTATTGATGATTCCGCTGGAGATTGAATTGCCGACAAAGCGAGTTTTCAAGTATGCCACTAAATTCTAAATTGTATTGCCGGGGAAGAGATACTCTGGCCCGACTTCCCCACATCCAGAACCACTTGGAGGAAGGTAGAACTGAATATGCCAAGGGATGCATATCGAACACCATGTGGATATCTTAGAATATATGCCCCAAGTTTACACCACACTGAGGAACTATCTCTTAAACCACTTAGGGATAAAAAGATATACATGGACCCCTACGAATGCCTTTGTTTACTCCACTGGGGATGCCCCGATTTCAGTTATGTGCATGCCCTGTTTTACTCCACTGGGGATGCACTTGTGCGTGTCAAGTCAAATGATGACTCCGAACTTTCCAAATTCACTTAGGGAATCAGGTTTGAAATTGTTTGTAGCAGATGAAGGCGGCTTCACGTGTTGGCTAGGTCAGGGTGACTGTTATGACGCTTTTAGCTTGATTATAGTCGTCTCGTACAACATAATTGGCTATAGCAGATTTGCGAGTAAGGATGAGGAATGCCCTTGTCTGGAGGATCTATGTTGAATAGTAGACCAGAATATCCGTGGCACAACATGATATAAGGTGGCCTGCCCCAAACTCTCGAGTCACGAAATAACTACTCTTGATTACAACTTTCTTGGAGAGATTTATCAAATATCAACGTAACTGCCCCAGGTTGAATGAATTTCGAATAGATTTCTCGACGTGATAACTTCATATTGGTCAAGCTTGAATAGATTTATCGATGTGACAGCCTCTGATTTGACAGCTTTGAGGGAATGCCCCAGATTTGGCTGAGCTCGGAGAGATCAAATCTTGACTTGACTGCCCCAGATTGGTAGAATCTGCTAACTTCATCCCTAAAGGGTACTCAGATTGTAACGCACCAAGATGCTTTCTCTTAACTGAATCTCTGGGAAACATGCCCTTGTATATGTTGCTTCTCTTGTGGCAGGAGGCTTTTGCTTCAAAAGAGTATTCAAGTCTCTATTCTCTGACAAGATTGAACTATTTACTGATGTTCATTGTGTAAACTTACTTGATTTTAATCCATTGTATTGTATGCAGAAGAATGTTTATTATGGGAATGATAATTCTAATGCAACATGTATGTAAGTCTTGAAGTTTGAAAAAACTTTGAATGAATGGACGTCACAACTCTGTTGTGAGCGAATAAGTAGCTAAAGAGCAACATTTGCAAATTCTTTTTCGTGAAAGATAATGCAAGCATATGATGCCAACACATATATTTAAACATACCTCTTAGGAGTCAGTTAAATGCTATCTCGTTGTAGCATACTTTCAAATTAACCCGTGCTTCAGTTAAGACTTTTAAAGGTTGTAACATGGTCTGGTTCATGGTTTTAGAAAAAAAGGATTTAAGGTTAAAAATTATTTGGTTCCCACCCATTCTCCATGATGTTCTCCAGTCCCAAGTTCGGTTAACCTGATACAAGCATTCCTCTCTCAAAAGAGGAGTTTGTGATGGTTGAGGAAACACATGGGTTTCTTGGACACAACAATCACTAACTTTTAATTTTGGTGTCTGACCATACGACCTTGTTCTTTCGATGAGGATTTCTATTGGTAATCATTTTCTTGCCTTTTAGTATTTTTAGTTTCTTTCTCACTTTCCCTAACTTTTTCCTGGAAAAATTCTTTTGAATTTCAATTTGGAAGTCCAGCGGGATGCCCTAACTTTTTCCTAAGCGACTTATTTTCAAGTTTCGACTTAGCGGGGTTTTTTGTTTCTTTCTTATTCATACATTCCATTTTGAACAAGTCATTGATCTTTACGCCATCTTTGATTTTTTGGAAGTGATCGTGATTGTCAGAATATTTGGGTAGATGAGGGATAGGCATTGTTGTATCGTCATCTGATCTCGACTTCTTGATGTGTGAGAGATACCCATTGGGATATCGTTAATTGATGCAAACTCCTGATAAGTGAAAGTTAGCCATTGTGGTTTTGACTTTCCTCAACCTTTTAAAGGATAACCAATGTTGTATCCATGGATACACACTCTTGATGAGTTTTGAATGCTTGATCAGATTAACAGAACACTACCCTCCCCAAGGTTAAAATGAGGGTTTTTTTCTGAACATAAAAGAAACTCCTACTTCGAAGGCTCAGAGGGGTTTACAAGGGTCTATCTACCTTATATCTTCAGTGTTTAGGAATCGAACAAAGGCCTATACATCGTCAGCATGGTCTTACTCAAAAGCATACCAACCAAAGATTTTTTACGTTTTTATATTATCTTCATCTTCCCTCCAAACCTTTTCTTAAGCATAAGACTTGAAACTTGGCATCAATATGCAAGTAAAAAATTTAAAGATTGATAATGAATGGATGAGTAAAAACGAAAGGAACACTTCAAGACAAGCATACTTATTCCATTAAGATTTTCATTCAAAAATAGACAAGTTTCTACATGCAAGCAGTGTTTTAACAAACAAGCAAGAATGTAAATGAAAATGCGGTAAAGAAACCAATGACTGCCATTGTTGAGGAGACTTGACTCCGTATGGACTTCTTAATTTTGACGACTTTCTGCAATCTTGATGCTTAAATGGGTGAGAGCATTCCCCTTCTGACCTGATGTGAACACAACAGTCTCTAAATTGAGCCCGCCTTGGACCTCCTCTTTGGATGATTTACCATCTTCAATCGAATGGTCAGGTTCCCCAGAATAATATGCATAGAAGATTCTTTCAGGAGAACGAATGAATAATTTATCAAGCGAATTGGTATAAAATGCATCACCAAGCATCTTATGTCACGAAGAAATAATACAATTCATCTTCTATCACAACAGAAGAGACATCGAGCTGGTGAGAAAGAGTCTGGCAGTTGGCCAAATAGGAATTGGACTTTTGGAAGAGACACCAGGCAGGTGATGAGCTTTATACTTCAATCGGGTGCCCCAGAACAGGGGATACATCTAGCATGTGTATCGTAATCAGAAGAGATGTTTGTGGGAGGAGGACCCCAAGGATCAGAGCTTTACCAGTTGAACTTCCACCAGACAAGGAAATAATTAGATGTAATGCACTGGGATCGCATCAACATGCTTATCAGGCTTCTTCTGTCTTTGATTAAAAGCTTTTCCCCGTGAATTCACTTGGGAGCAGAGAATGGGTGCTGTCGAACATATCAGGGAACACAAAGCTGTGGAGAGTGCCCCTGATTGAATAGTCGGATGCCCTGGTGTGGTAACCACATCAGGAGATGGTATCATGATCTGGAAGGGAATTTATAGACGGTACCTAAGTACGGGGTCTAACCCACTAAATATCAAACAAGTGTGGAAACCAATGAGACTAAAGCACTGATATAAGATTAACTCTTCTTCATACATATTCTAATCTCACCAGTAAAACAAGTTTCTTGAATTCATATAGTGAATCGGAACCATATGCTGATAAGATGTCCCAAGAACTCAAGATTATGTAGCATTCCATGGTTGAAATTGATCCCCAAAAGATGAGGAGAAGAGAGAACTTCTGCTGCAACAGTAGGTGTAAGATTTCCTTTTATTGACACTGTAATCAGAACTTCCATAACCTGGCCCAACTGAGTCTTCATTTGACTATCTTCCTTCTTGAAGAATTTCCGACCACGGGCCAGAGCTTTCATGTAAAGCACAACCAACCCCCTCGAGATTTTCATATCGGTCATTCCCCACGGAGTTATCCCATAACTGAATTCTAAATACGAGTAGTAAGAAATTAAGTCTGAACCTTTGAAGAGAGCACCATGTCTGAATAAGAATCCCCAATCTTCGAGTACCTGTTATGGATGCACGAATGTGCATGAGATGCATGAATGGATACTGTTAGAACATACTTTGGTTCTACAACCCTTAATTAGAGTTTTGATGATAACAAACACAAAGAAAAAATATGCACTCTAAATTTGTGTTATTTTGAATGCAGAAATTCTGACCAAAGCAGCATCAGAAGTTAAGCTATAGAAGCTTTCAAGTTGAGGTAATCAGAATCTACGCTGAAGAATGATGATCAGAATCTGCGCTGACGTGAAGAATACTCTCATTCTGAACAGAAGTTTCATACACCATCAGATCCTCACATCTCTGAGTCATCAATGTTCTGAAGCAATTGCAGCATCCAAGATTCTAAGATTCTGAAGCGTTACTATTCAATCAAGATAACATCACATGCAACGGCTTCATTTAGACAAGAATCTTCTCAATATGGAAACAACATTGAATGTCCATTATCACGCTTTATGTTGGACATGATTTTTATGCCTATATAAACAAGCTAAGAGGACAAATCGTTTACGATTTTTGAACACAGCTGCAATACATCTCAAAAATGCTGCAAGCTTACATATTCTTTTTACGCTCAAAATTGTGTAAAATAAAACAGTTGTGATACTGTTTTTGTTAAGAAAAAAACCATACACAAAATACTTTTTATCTTGATTAAGCTAGTTTTCCTTGAGATTAACCGGGTTGTGGTTGTACTCAAGAGGACTTTGGTAGTTATCAAAATAGTGATTGTAATCAGTTTTTGATTAGTGGATTAAGTCCTCATTGGAGAGAGGCGAAATCACCTTGACGGGTGGACTGGAGTAGTTTGAGATCAAACGAACCAGGATAAAAATATCGTGTCTACTGCGTATTTGTTTTTAAGTTTTCAATTCAACCCCCCCTTCTTGTGTTTTTCACTTCTTCAATACCACATCATGTTCTGTCATTTCCAAGGAATTTACATGCTTTGATTTTGATTTTACGCAGGTAAGGGATGGAAAATATCAACACAAGACTTACAAATATGACTCCCTGGAAATAACAGAACATGTATGTTAAGCATGTGGTTAACCATGTTACGTATGCAAAGACATGGGATCGAAGTTCCATCACTTATGAATATGATCGATGCACTATTTCTGAACCATATGAATATCACCAGATTAGAGGCCTGACATAGCTTCCACACATACAAGAACTAAGTACCATGTAGATCATCAATTGTACAGGATAAAGGCTTCTGGAACACCAGATACTGTTGAGATTTTTCTGAACATGGTGGGAATACCAAGATTGAAGACCCAAATGAACCTCCAAATAAACAAGTCGGGAACTCAAAAATAAATCTAAGAACCCCATAGTCACCAACAGAACATATTGTTACCATTTGAATATAATCACCAACCGGTACCTGTAAAGGTTATCCCTCTCCACTCATGGGTGTAAACTTGGTCAAGGTAAGGTCATGGATAATCATAATCATAAGTCACCTGAAACTATTATCATCATGCACATCTATGATGCTGGCAATACCTCACTTGAACCTCAATTGACCATGGCTTCATGACCGGATGGTGACAGGGCATACGACTATCGTCCATCATGACTCTCCACTCTATTCATAGTGTTCCTAGTGGTATACAACTCTAGCCTGGGTATTGGGCCTTTTAACTCATAGTAATGCCCACCCAACAAGAAGCAAATCTAGTACATCAGTAGTATATGGAGAATAGTAAAATGCAATGCATACATATGCTCAGGTAATCAGGTATAGATGAATAAATTGTGAAGCATATAAATAAACACCCAAAGAAAAGACAACAAGAGTAAGGAGCGACTCCGGGATGGACCAGCAATTGGTCGATCTGACCCCAGTGAAGTCGCCAGCTGAAACAACCGGCTGAAAATCATCAGACAATAAAGTCTCCATCGAACGTCTTTTACCCCACATGAAGGGAAAAGTAAACATCGAGAAAATTTGATAAGGGAGAAGTCACGATCTTGCGACCAAGAGATTGGGTAATGGAGTCTGTTACACGAGGGAAATGTATTAGCACCCCACACACTCGTAGTACTCTATGGTATCCACTCTTGTTATCTATCTTATGGGTGTGTTTAATCTATGCTTACTGCTTACTATTGAGGAAGAATGAATGCAAAAGAAAGAAGAAAATAATGTAGGGAAAATAAAGTTGTGCTCGCTTGGGCCCTACCCCAATGCCTACATATCCTTTTTGAGGAATCAAAGTTACTTAGTTTGGCTCACATGTTTTTGTTTGTTTGTGTTTTTTATGAACAATGTTAACTCCGCCTTCTGCCGCAGCTTGACCTTTGGAGACTCACGCGTTGGCACATAAGTAAACTAACATGTCCTTACTTGAAAATGGTTTTGAGTTACACCCTCAAGGCAAGATTCCATATTTGATTGGTTTGTGTTTTGTTACCTTGAAAAAGAGTTTAAGTGTGATTAGCATGTTTTAAGATTTTCTAAGAAAAAGAAAGTTTTAGTTTTAAATGCAAGGATGCAAAAAGGGGAAGAAAAGAGTCTACGGGAGACTAGCCTATTTCTAATCCTGATGTTATCAAATAATGGTAGTCCTAAGGTTTGGATTAATAAAAGGGAAACGTCTACGTAATGTTAGCATGCATGGATACCTATCCTAATGTCTAGCTCGAGGACTAACCTACACGAGTAATCTTAAGGGAGCATGGTATGTATAAGGATAAAAAACAAGCAAGCTCGAAAGAGCACACTCATGGAATGGTAAAGAAAATAAGATAAATGCTTTATTCAAGGCGAGTGTATCACCTGAGACAAACAAGCGGGAGTGAAATATAAAAGAAGAGAAATGCTTTGGCTAAGGGGAGAAAATCACCCGAAGCAAACAAGCGGGAATAGGATGTAAAACAAAAATGTGATGTCCAAAGCAATTGATCATCTAACCAAGGTGACAGAAGGCAATATGAACAATCACGGAGTGTCCGCACCGACCAATACGAACTCCTGACAAAATATGGGGGTTTGATTGCAAAACCCTTTTCCACTTTACGACTCGATAACAAGAGTCGGCACAACCCTGAAGCATCATGGTGTGTCACGAGCTAAGGATTACACGAATGAAATTGTAGGGGTTAATTTCGAACCCTTTTCGCTTGCCTCCTTTTGAGGACTTCAATAAGGGATGAGGGAATAGTGCAGGCACAAATGTAAACACATGTGCGGAATACCTACTTCAAAGGTAGGGTTTTAAACAACCACAATTAGCATACATAATGCACATAATATGGAATTGCCCTAAACATGTCTTTAAATAAACTAGAGGGGTTCCTGACATGATCAACAACGAAGATCCCCATCATACATCTCTACCCTACTTCTCATGGCATCGGAAAGCAGTAAAGTCCTACTTCTCATGATTTCTAGAAAAGCGGTAAAGAAATACGATAAAGTGAGGAAATGAGGAATAAATTGAAGTCACGATGGTACCTAACAGAGAAGGTTCATTGCCTCTTCAGAACCATGCAAGCGATAAGAAAACTCTACAGAAGTTGTCTTGAATTCCTTTGATGAAGATTAAGCCTTTAATTCACTTTGTAACTTCTTGAAACTCCTCTACAAAATCTCTTTTATTTACCAATACCACCAAAAAATTCAATCACCAAAATTAAATAAAAATGAGATTGAAACAAGTATGGAAAATGCAGCTTCAGGAGGTGCCAACTGAATTCAGGGCGCTGCAAAATAAAAGCCCATTCTAAAATGGAGTCCATTAACATTTTTGTTTATAAATGTTGAAGCTGCCAAAAAGATTGTCCTTTAGGCCACAATAATGGGGGTCCGGTCCACCCATTTCAACCTGGCCAATCCAATTTTCAACCTTCAGCCTATAACTTATTATTAACTTATTTATTAGAAAGCATCAAAATGAAAATGAAGAAATTAATATGATAAAGATAAAAAATGGTGAACGTGTGCTAAAGAGGGATTAGGGTTAAATCAGCTATAGCTCCTCAGCTTCTTCGCGAAACACAAACTCATTCCCTCCTCTTCTCTTTACCGCCTTCGCTTCTTCTTATTCCTTAACACCACCGTGAAATAAACACCATGAACACCAAACTTCATGGCATCTCATCATCTCCCTCGATCTCTGCTTTCTCTCATGGTATGATTCGCAACATAGTGTTCAAACGCCGCTCGTCTCAGCTCTGCTCATCACCATTAAAATGCACGCGTCCTGTTGTTCATGAATATCCACTTTGATTCGTTCAACTGAGTCGCCTACACTCCTCCCAAACGATATTATTTGAATTGATGTTGTTGATGAAGATCAAGCTAAGATGTTGAGCAGAGACGATAAGAGTGAAGCATATTCCATTGCAGCATTGCAAAAATGATGATTGTTGAAGATGAAAGAAGGAGAAGTGATTTTGATGGTGAACTATGAAGAAGATGCAGAGATACTATTGCAATGTTATGCGATGAAGCTTGACGCAAGAGAGGTGATAATGATGGAGCAATGTTGCGTTTCTTGTTGCTTGAAGCTTGAAGCAGGGATACGATTTCATAATTTGCATAGACTTGTGAAGGTTTGGTTATGGAGAGAAAGCAGAGAGAAGATGAAGATGGAGGTTTCCGAGAGAGAGTAGGGAATTTTGGTGGTGATTCTTCTGTGAATCCAAGAATGAATTGATTGAAATAGGTGAGTTCATTTATATGGCTAGATGTTTGTTACAGATTTTTTGTGAGTTTTTCTGGTGAATGAATCATGTGAATGGTTGAGATAATAGATGTGGTTATGTGTGAAAAATGTCGAATCTCCCTGAATGAAGGTTATGGATCGGATTATATAGGAGAAGAGGTTGAGAATTGGTTACAGAATGAAGGTGTTAGTTATGGAAGTTATGGCAATTAGTTATAGGGTTGTGGAATTTTGTTAGAGATGTTTGTTGAATTCTGCTATGGAAGTTTTAGTTAGGACTGTTAGATTAAAACTGTGAGGGCTAGTTGATTGGCACAATTTAGGTGAGCTGACGAATGATTGTGACGTTAGGATAGGTATAGTTAAAATGGTTAGGAACTAAGAGTTAGTTGTATTACTTGTTGGATATGACCTTTTAAGTGTATGAAGTTGTGTGCATTGTGTGCTGAATCTTCTATGCAATGATTTGTTTGAACTCATGTTATCATTCCTTGTTTTTTCTCTGATTTCCGGTTAAAAAATTTGGCACGATTTAATTGGCTGCAATAATCAATATGCAGGGCTGTATTTGTTTTGAACATCGCTTGAAGTTGCAAAGCGCAAATTTTGAATCGGTTTATGTCGTGAGGCTTGTTTTTCTACCCATAACTGATGCAGGGCCATTTTAGTTTTGTTTGGAACTATTTTTGGTTTTATTTGCAAGGCTGCAACAACCATTTTTTTGATGGAGAAATAGTTTTGAAGCATGGTTAGTTCAACGGTGAAGCAATGTTTAGTGAAGATCATGGCATGAAGATGGAACTTGAATGAATGAAAGTTCGAAGGAATTGTAACTTGAAATATTAGATGATGTAATTGTTTTGTAACCATAAACTTTCATATTCATTTTGATTTTCCAAGTTCTTTTACTCCAATATTTCCTTTAAATTCTTTTGTATGAATTTAAACAATCATGAGATAGCTTTTTGAAGTATGCATTTTAGTGCAATATTTGGAGTTTTGTAGACTAGTTTTTGTAGCAGCAAAGGTGCAAATTTTTGTCTTATGGGATGCATTTTGGACTATTTTGCAGAGTAGATTAGGACAGCAACTTGGCATGGTTTTTGTTGAAACAAGGTTGGAGAAAATGGACAGCATTATACTAAAAAATTGGACTGTTATTGGATTAAAAAAGTGCTGGAAAAATGAGAAGCAATGGGGCTGTTATTGGAGCAAGAAATAATAGCTTGATTTCATGTACAAACTTTAATTTCTTTTGTAACTTTGTAATAATAATCCAAATAAATTGTAACATGAATGAATATGTATTCTTCAATATATTCTCAATTCCCTTGTAATTATAAATAACTTTGAATCTTCATATGAAATTGAATCTTCATATGTCTTGATAAAATTCCAAGTCTTCCATTTGAATTTGGGAAATAATTGAATAATACTTGAATAAATTATTGAATGATGAATAAATAATAATTCAAGTCTTAGACTTTAATCTTGCATTTTGTAATAAAGATCCAAATAAATCACATGAATTGATTTTGTAATCAAATAGCAATCCTCATGTAATTAATCTTGTGATGAATGATTACTTGAATGAAATTCCTTTTTCTAATATCTCCTTAGTAAATGCTTCATGAGTGTTCAAATAACCATAATGTAAATCCACCAAAATAATCACACAAAATAATCTTGAATAAATATTTCATGCGATAAATAATTATTCTTGAATGAGATCTCTTGGTAGCTCCTCTTTAATTATCACTTGAATTCAAATAAAGAAAATTCCAAGTATCCCGAATAAATTCTTCTAGAACAATTTTGAATTTAATCATTCCATTTTGACGAAATTCACTCCGCGTCTTGAGAAAACTTGCAGATGAGTTTTGGTCTAAATGATTGAAAATGACTGGCATAGCTTAGTTTTCTTGTATTTTAAAGTAATGTGAAACACACATGAACCCATGATAGTAGAAATTCGACTGTTCTTTCCGAAAAATTTCAGAGACACTGGAGACCATCTGTTGGATAGAGTGTGGGAATAAACACACGATTCTCTAAAATTCTTTTGATGAATCAGCCTTTGAGAATCAACGACCGACCGCATTTCTGTCCCGAGACTCGAAACCCTAATTGATGTGTGACGTCTGATACTCTTCTTTTAGACCTATTTCTTGCACATGGAATAAAAAAAACAAAACATACACTTCGTTCTTGATTAGTGGTTAGTCATTCATAAGATAAAATGCTCACAACACTCGATAATCTCTACACAGTCAAAGCTCGAAAGTGAAACCTTCGAAACCTACCATATTCTGTGACCTTGATGTATATATAAAACAATGCAAATGAAGCAGGGATCTTAGGTCAAAAATTGGGTTATGACAGCTGCCCCTATTTAATTTTCTTCTATTCGAAGATATGAAGATTGAAATCTTTGTCTCGACGAGATTGAAGGTACTTAAATACATAATACACAATTTTTGCCCTAAGATACCACCATTATGTTTATGATATGAATGTAGTATTTGAACTTTATGGAGAATGATACTGCATGAGACAAAATAATGCTGGAAAAACCAAGCACAAATAACCCACAGGGACAAAGATTATACACTACTGGGGAAATGAGCCATCGACTTCGAATGATAGACTCTTAACGGAGAATAAAATTTGAGAGAAGACAACTTCTGACCCTAACAAAGAAGACGCCTTTCATAGTGTTGTACCCCAAAATTTGCCCTCCCATATTCTTCAAAATTTGCCAAGTCAAAGCTTCAAAATTCCCCAAAGGTTGCACAGTTCAAGGGCCTCCTAAACAGTCAAAATTAGGGTTTTTATTCTGATCAAGAAAATGAAGTTTCCAAGGTTCCAATCAAGCCCCACATGCCTATAAACATGGTCAAGCATCCTCATACAAAGTTTCAAGACTTTCAGCATAAAATTGCACATTCAAAACCCTAATTGCACTACAGTCAACTGTAGGGGCAAAATGGTCATTTGACAGTCAAAAGTCCAAATTTTTGGTCAACATCTCATTTTGAAGCCATAAACATCATTTGATCAATGCTTGATCATGATTCTCAAAACTTGGCTCAAAAATCATCAAGATGCAAAAGTTTCCTTATTTGGACAGTTGAAAAAGTCAACTGTAAATTGACCAGGGCATAACTTTCACATGGATTATTAGAAAAATTCCATCCAAAGCTCATTTTGAAGAGAAATACATTTCCTACAACTCCTCTTCATACTCAAAGTCCAAGAAATGCTCTCACAAAAAGTTATCAATTTCAACATTATAGGTCATTTTCAAAAGTCAACAAAAAGGGACTTTAAGTCAAAGGCCATAACTTGAGATTGGTCAAAGGCCATAACTTGAGATTGGTAAATCAAAATGACATGGGACCAAAGACATTGGTTAGAGGACTCAAAGACCTTTCCAAAATGTCCAAGAAAATGAGCAAAGCTTAAAAATTGAGCAAGTTATGCCTTATGGAAGTTGGGAAATTTTTGGATATTTTGAAAAGTCAACATTGATTCAAATGACCTAAAATTGCTAATGGGCCTCTTTTTCTTCCACAATTCATTATCCAAGGCATGTGCACGACCATTTGGCCCAAAGGGAAGTTTTTCTTCATTTTTTATTTATTTATTTGGATTTTTATTATTAATAATTCATTTAATTAATTAAAATACATGGAAAATACTAAACCTAGGTTTTTCAATCTTTTTGTGCACATAATATCTCCAAGATTTCGTGCCTAACCAAATATGGAAAGAATCAATTGAATTGGTCATGATTTGGTAGAAGTTTGCATGAAAAAGATTTGAAAATCATGGTTTAAAAATCAAATATCATATTCATCAATTCATGGATTTTGGATCAATTTTCTTTGACCTAATCATTCATACACATATAAGGATGCAAACCCTCATGCCTTTGACCCCTCAGCTGCACATAAACTCCATGATCAAACTCACACTTTTGGCCTAAAATTTCAAAACTGAAAACAGGGATAGAGGTCGATTCAAGCCAAGAAAATCATCCCATCACCTTCCTGAGACCTTAAGCAACGTATTTGAATAAGTTTCCACGTCTCTAACGCCTTGAATCATTGTACAGAAGTCAAACTTTTTCACTTTTCTCTCATAATCGTGTTTTACAATTTAAGCACATTCATTGCATTTTGTTCATGAATTCTTATTAATTAACTGATTCTGAAGCTAACCCAATTGCTTAATTGTGTTTTTATCACCTCTATGCGAATCTACCATTGTCGTATTTTAGGGTTTACAGAACTGTGAATTGGGGTTTCTCAGTTAAAGTAAAATTAGGGGACCTCAGTGCCATGACCATGTTCAGCAGGCTTGGACGATCAGATTAGGACCCTCGCGCCTAATTTCTGAGGCCACATGTCCTAATCGCTATTCTCAGAACAAGCTTGTTTTGAGGGGGTTCAAAACCCCCGTTAACTGTTTGCTATTTTTTCAGGAAAACAAAACAATGAGGAAGACGATGCAGTGGCAAGCGTTGATTGGTTCGTTCAAAAATTCGCGCCAGAAATCCATTAGTTATCATATTCGCTTATGTTATTTGTTTGTTATGTAATATACAAAAAGATGAAGTGGAGCAGTTGGCAGGCGTACACGCTGGTGAACCTCAGGACCTGGGTTCGAGTCCCAGGTCCCCCACCCCTTTCCATGTATTTTTTCAATTAATACTCATGTGCAATTTCAGTAGTAGTGTCCACCATGCACCCACAAAATCAAACCTGCCACGCGTATGCCAAGAGCAATCCCAGGGCTATAATTGGAGGAGCGTCATAGACTTGAGTCAAAGAGGCTACACGCTAATGGAAAAGTCAACCAGGCCAAAGGCCACTGGGCCCAAGTTGCTAAAGAAAAACCTCCTACTGGGGACAGACACCCCCCTAGGTTTGAATTTTTATTTCTTTTCTTTATTTTACTTATTTTCAAATATTATTATTTTTTAATCAGTTTCTTTAATTTAATATTTTCATAATATATAAAAAACACCAAAAAAAATCAGAAAAGATAAAAAATAATAAATATTTTTATTTTAGTATTTTTGTAAATAAATTGCATCAATTAACTTTAGTTATTAAATTAGGTTCAATTATAATATTTTTCTTAATAAAATCTAAAATTGGTAGAATTAGGGTTTATAATCATTTTTATCCCTTTTTTCTTTTCTTTCATAATAATTAAATATTTAATATTATTTATTTTTATAATTAAATGGCATGTAAATAATTAGGTTAAATATTAGGTTAAAATTTAATCTTTTCTTAATAAACTAAAAAACCATTAGAATTAGGGTTAGCATTTTATCTTAATTAATTCTTTTTCATTAAAATCATAAAATACAAAAATACCAAAAAGACAATTTCTTTTCATTTTAATTTTATTAATTTAACCATAATAATTTAATTTTGCAAAAGGGGTCCAACGCCCTCGTTTTTAATTCTTATTCAATTCGCATATTTATTTCTTTTTCTCTTAATATTTATATATCTCTCCCAAAGCCGTGTAATTAATTCCTCGCACTTTACTTTTCCTTAATTCTTTATTTTCTGTCAAATCGGGTTCTGGAAATTTTGGCGATGTGGACCCGCGCCTTTTGTAATAGTTTAGAATTTTACGTTTCTCGCAATTTTTAACTGTTAACAAATGCATGCAAGAATGAATGACAATAAATAAAAACAAACGCGTAGCTCACTCATGACAAGACAAAAATAAATGAATCTGACACACAAATCACACACCACCCCTAGGGTACGCCTCACTGTTGCCTTGCCTCGAAAGGTGATCGTCGAGTAGAGGATGTCTTAGTAAGTCCTCATGATCCGGGAACCTGGCATGAGGGTAGCTTCTAAGGTGTCTTCCCATTGCTCTGGTGATCACCATGTCCCGAACCTCGAATTGACCCGAACACCTCCAACGGTGGTGCTACCTACCTCTCAATGGTGGGATGACACTACTTTAAAGGACATCTACACAGACGAATTCCTTAGGGTAGGTAGACGACTCTAGATACTTGCTCTAAATTTCAAAACAAATCAAAAATACTTTTCACACCGACACCTTTTCAAAAAGCTTTCGAAAGCAATTTTTCAAACACTCTTGAGGATCGATACAAGAGTCGAACTGGAATTTTCAAAGAAACTTTTTTTAAAACCATAGTTGAAAAGCAAACAAACCATTTTTGAAAACACAGATGAGCAAGTATCTAAGAGCCCATGGATAACCATGGATAGAAAGAGTGCTAACACCTTCCCTTTCTATAATCTACCTCCCGAACCGAGAGCAATCTCTATAAGGAATTTTTCTGTGCTTTTGTCCTTTCCATTTGGAGAAAATAAAAGACGGTGGCGACTCTTGCTTTCCGCGACATTGCGCGAACCAACGTTAAACAGTCATTTGCAGATCCACCGATCACAGAACTGGCGACTCTGCTGGGGACTTAAACTTAAAGTGAGGTGTACCTTAGGGTTAGTTCATAATTGTGTTTTCAATTGTATTGACTTGTCTGCTTTAAATTTGTGGGTTGCATGGGAGTTACATAGATCCTAACCCGGATCTGGGGATACCCTGTTTAGGTAGCATAAGCTGTGAGGGACCTGTCCGGCGTAGACCGACACGGGTGAAACAGTGGCTACGTTGGTGTGGCACTTTGGTCTGTACCGATATCCCTTGTGTTGCAACGAGGAGAATATGGGTCTTCTAAGGAGTCATTAAGCACCAACAACCTTAGAACCTTAAATTACACAACTTGGCCATTAGAACAGTAGCAGTATGCTACGCCCATTGAGGCTAAACTCTCGTGATTGTTCTGGCCGCAAGAAAAGATTGCGATGCTGGAGTTATGACCGATTGAGGGTAGTCAATGATATTGGGATCCTCTAAGAACCCGGTTACTTTGATAGGACAGGTATGAACCAACAAACTGAAAGAGGGTAGTACCTAGACCTCATGCTGGCCTAAACTTTAGGGGCTTGCCTTGTGTGACTTGTGTGCCTTACCATGTTTGCCTTTGTATCTATTTGTGGTGTGCTTTATCATAACATCATAACATCATGAGCATTGCATGCATCCTGCATAAGGACTGACCATTTCAAAGACAAGAGGGTTTCACCTTTGCTCTATTTTGTAGGACATCATGATGCCTGTGCGAAGGAATACTATCCGGTTCAACTTTGTTCGTTCACCTGAGTTGCTTGATGAATTGGTTAGCAGAATTCCAAATACCACTTCCTTCATCCAGAGGCATGGTTCTCTTCTCAGTTTAGTCACTGCAAAGCGGGATCAACAGTTGATGAGCATTCTGACCCAGTTCTATGACCCTCTGTACCAGTGCTTCACCTTTCAAGACTTCCAGCTGGTCCCTACCCTGGAAGAGTTCTCCGATTTGCTTGGTATCCCTATCTTGGATCAGACTCCCTTTACTGGTTGGGAAAAGACCCTCAGGCTTGAGGATGTTGCTGCAGCTCTTCCCTTGACACATCAAGAGGTAACAGACAACTGGGTGACTATAAGCGGAGTTAAGGGTTTCTTGGCCAAGTTTCTGATTGGTAAAGCTAACAGTTTCTGGAATGACCTGGACTTTAGGGCATATGAAGACATCTTGGCTCTCTTAATCTATGGGTTAGTCTTGTTTCCTAATCCTGACAACTTCATCAATGTCACTGCCATAAGGATCTTTATGTCTCAGAATCCTGTGCCCACTCTCTTGGGTGACATTTTGCAACAACTTCATGCTCGTACTACCCGAAGACGAGGAACCCTATGGTGTTGTATCCTTTTGTTGGTGAGGTGGTTTATTTCGCACCTCCCCAAGTTCGTACTGAAGAATCAAGAAGGAAGAGGTTGGGCTCACAGGTTAATGTCTCTCACCGACAAGGACATCATTTGGACTTGCAGAGGTTTGGATGAGATAGCTGTTATTGATCGATGCGGGGAATACTCTAATGTTCCTCTGATTGGTACCCAAGGAGGAATCTCTTACAATCTATGTCTAGCGCGCCGTCAGTTTGGAAGAGCAAGAAGAGCAGGCCCCCATGAGATGTTGGTGCCTCACATCAGTTTTGAGTTTCAGGTGGATAGTGACGAGCTGCGTCGTAGGTTCATCAAGGCTTGGGACAAAGTTCATAAAGCTGACCCACAAGAGCTAGGGCCAAAGACTTATTTACCTATGGAAGCCTACTACAAATGGATTCGCATCCGGGCTCAGAAGTTAGGTATGCCATATGAAGCCGTCAGACCCGTCATTCTTGAGTGTCCTGACAAAGATGGTGTTCCTCCAACTGTCCTTCCTCCTCAGATACCTACTGATTATGAGACATTGAAGAGATCTTGGTCGCAACTGCGAGAAGAGCGGGATTCTTACCGGGAAAAGTTCAACGAGCAGGAATTAAAGATCCAGAAGCTGACAAAGCAGTTGGAGAATGAGAGAGCTCTGAATGCCTATGTCCGTACTGAGAAGAGGAGACCATGGGATCAATAAGGAGCTCCGGATGTTCTTTTGCAGTTTTATTTCCCTTTTTCAGTATTTTCCTTTCATGTAACGCCTAAGGGCAACCTGTTGAATAATTTCAGTTGCAAAGTTGAATCTAATGAAGTGTGTTCCTTTTGTTTACAAAGTTGATTCCCGATTGTCTTTGAAAACATAATTCATACGCATCTCATTCATCATGTGCATAGCAGGTTTTCTTCTTTTCAGGTTGCTTACCGTTCTTCGCTGTTTATTTCAGCATCATGAATCCTGACTCATCATCAACTGAGACATCCATCAAAGCTCTTCAGGCGCAGAATGCGCAATTTCAGGAATTAATCAAGGGTTTGGCTCAAGGCCAAGAAGAGCTGAAGGCTCTGCTCCTGAAGAAGGAGAAGAAGAAGAGAAGAACTGTTCTGTTTAGCTCGGGCCGAAGGTTTGGCAACACTTTGCAGAATGAAGAGGCTGGTTCTTCCATTGGCAAGAGTACTCCTCAAGTAGAAAAAGGTCCTAGTCCAGTAGTCTCTGACAACGAGACTGATTTTGATGAAGAGCAGTACCCTCCTGCAGAAGACAGATACAAGCAACTGGAGGATAGGTTGAATGCTATGGAGATCCAACCGGTACCTGGGCTGGATTTCGGAGATTTGGGTTTGTCTACTGGTGTGATCATTCCTCGTAAATTCAAAGCACCCTCTTTCACTAAGTACGACGGGGCGTCTTTCCCCAAGCTACATCTCAGGTCCTATGTTCGGAAGATTCAACCGTACTCAGCGGATAAGAACTTGTGGATCCACTTCTTCCAGGAGAGTCTTTCAGGGACTCATCTCGAATGGTTCTATCAGCTGGATGGGACCAAGGTTCGTAACTGGGAGGAGTTGGCTACTGCTTTCTATAAGCAGTATCAATATAATGCCGACCTTGCCCCTACACGTACCCAACTCCAGGGTATGTCGTTAGGTTCAAGTGAAGGTTTTAAGGAGTACGCTCAGAAGTGGAGGGATCTGGCTGGCAGGGTGCAGCCTCCGTTGACTGATCGGGAGTTGGTAGACATGTTCTTGGGGACCCTATCTGGGCCATTTTTCAACCATCTTATTGGGAACTCTTCTGCAGGGTTCACTGATCTTATTCTGACTGGAGAGAGAATTGAGGCTGGGTTGAAGTCTGGTAAGATTCCAAAGGGTGCATCTACAGGTTCAGAGAAGAAACCCTTCAAAAAAGAGGCCAGTGTGGTGTATGGGCCTAGAAGGCAAGACAAACCAGAGCGCCGCCAATCTGTTAACGCATTGGTGATTGCGAAGCCTGCCGCCGCTCCTCGGCAAGCTAACCAACCAAGGGCTGAGAGACCCAGAAGGGAATTCACCCGTTTGAGCATGACCTTGTCGCAGATCTTACCACAGTTGCTCTCAACCAACTTAGTAACCGCCAGAGAGGCTCCGAAGTTTGCAAATACTACATCTCCTAAATACAACCCAAATGCTCGTTGTGCTTACCATTCTGATAGCCCGGGACATGCCACTGATGACTGTTGGGCATTAAGGAACAAGCTGCAGGACCTTATTGACGCCAAGGAGGTACAGTTTGAGGCATCTGAGAAGCCTAATGTAGTGACAGCTCCCCTGCCTGCTCATGGAGTGAATGCTATTGGGGACGAGGATGAAGTGGATGAAGCTGAGTTTGATAGCTGGATTTACCCGGCAACCGACAGTGGACCTAACAATTGGAGTGCAAAGGACAATCTATCTATTTCTCTTGTTACTGAGTAATGAATTCTCTTGTTTTGTTATTTGTAATAAACAATAAATAAACTCTGTGGCCCGGTGTCTTACCCGAGACACCGTGGTTTCATTTGTGAGGGCATATAAATTGTCATTTCATATATCATAAATGAAAATCTTGGACGTTTTCTCGCATTGCAAATCTTATGCTCCTTTTCTGTCTTTATCTATATTTCAAAACAGCTGTATTTACACACACTCACTCATACAGGTTCCAATTCACTCTGGATCTCACTGATAACAACTCTGTTACTGCCAATTATGACTTCGAAAATCCGATCAACTTAGCCGAAGACGAAGGTGAAGATGATTGCGAAGTGCCTGGCGAGCTTGCAAGACTGTTACTTCAGGAAGAGAGGGCAATTCAACCGCACGAAGAGCCAGTGGAAATCATAAACCTGGGTACCGAGGCAGACAGGAAGGAGGTAAAGATTGGTGCCAATCTAGAGCTCAGCGTGAAGCAACGGTTGACTAAGATGCTACACGATTATATGGGGATCTTTGCCTGGTCCTACGAAGACATGCCCGGGTTGGATACCGATATTGTGGTCCATCACTTGCCAACTAAGGAAGACTGCCCTCCAGTTAAGCAAAAGGTCCTCCGTATGCGTCCAGAGATGTCTGAGAAGATTAAAGCCGAGGTCATGAAACAGTTTGATGCTGGGTTCCTTGCAGTGACTTCTTACCCTCAGTGGGTTGCTAATGTGGTGCCGGTACCAAAGAAGGATGGAAAGGTCAGAATGTGTGTCGATTACAGGGATCTGAACAGGGCCAGCCCCAAAGATGACTTCCCTCTACCTTACATTGACGTCCTTGTTGATAATACTGCTCAACATAAGGTGTTCTCTTTCATGGATGGCTTTTCAGGTTACAATCAGATCAAGATGGCACCTGAAGACATGGAGAAGACTACCTTTGTTACTCAGTGGGGCACCTTCTGCTACAAGGTCATGCCTTTTGGACTGAAGAACGCTGGGGCAACCTACCAGCGTGCCATGGTTGCTTTATTTCATGACATGATCCATCATGAGATAGAAGTGTATGTGGACGACATGATCGCAAGGTCCCAGACTGAGGAGGAGCACCTAGATCATCTGCAGAAGTTGTTTGACCGGTTGAAGCTGTACAAACTGAGATTGAACCCGAACAAGTGCACCTTCGGGGTAAGATCGGGAAAGTTGCTAGGCTTCGTGGTAAGTGATAAGGGCATTCAAGTGGACCCTGCCAAGGTTAAGGCTATTCAAGAGATGCCAGTTCCTAAGACAGAGAAGGAAGTCAGAGGCTTTTTAGGACGCCTGAATTACATTGCTCGGTTCATCTCGCATCTAACTGCTACCTGTGAGCCAATCTTCAAGCTGCTGAAGAAAGATCAGGTAGTACGTTGGAATGATGAATGTCAGGCTGCTTTTGACAGAATCAAAGAGTATCTCCAAGAACCACCCATCCTTATGCCACCGGTTGAAGGGAGACCTCTGATACTATATCTAACAGTGCTCGACAACTCAATGGGGTGTGTGCTGGGGCAGCATGACGAGTCTGGCCGAAAAGAGCATGCCATTTATTACCTTAGCAAAAAGTTTACCGACTGTGAGACCCGATACTCACTGCTTGAGAAAACTTGCTGCGCTTTGGTATGGGCTGCTCGCCGGCTGAGACAGTATATGCTGACTCATACCACCTTGTTGATCTCAAAGATGGATCCTATAAAGTACATATTCAAAAAGCCTGCTCTGTCTGGGAGAATTGCAAGATGGCAAATGATCTTGACAGAATACGACATTCAGTACACGACCTAGAAAGCCATCAAGGGAAGTGTATTGGCAGACCACTTAGCACATCAGGCAGTAGACGACTATCAGTCAATGAACTTCGAGTTTCCGGACGAAAGCATCATGATAGTGACTGATTGTGAAGTACCTGGACCGGATGAAGGACCTGAGGAAGGATCCCGATGGTCTATGCACTTTGACGGAGCCTCCAACGCTTTGGGAAACGGTATTGGCGCTGTGATCATATCACCGCAAGGCACTCACACTCCGCTCATTGCCCGACTATGTTTCAACTGTACCAACAACATGGCAGAGTATGAGGCATGCATCATGGGTCTTCAAGCTGCGATCGACCTAAGGATTAAGTTTCTGAGTGTCTTTGGAGATTCTGCTCTCGTGATCAATCAGATCAAAGGAGAGTGGGATACGAAACATCCAAACCTGATTCCTTACAGAGAATGTGCGTTGACCTTGATCCCCCACTTCACGAAGATAACCTTTGAACACTTCCCGAGAGAAGAGAATCAGTTGGCGGACGCGTTAGCTACAATGTCTTCTATGTTCAAAGTTAAATGGAATAATGAGGCTCCCCGGATCATCATCTGGAAACTGGACGAACCGGCATACTGTTGTGATCTCGAGACTGAATTGGTGACTGAGAAGCCTTGGTACCATGAGGTGAAGAGATATTTGGAAGCTCAGGAATACCCTGAAGGTGCCTCTATCAATGATAAGAAGTTCCTGAGAAGGTTCGCAGCAAAGTTCTTCCTTAGCAACGGCATCTTGTACAAGCGAAACCATGATTCAACCTTACTGCGTTGTGTGGATAAGACTGAAGCAGAAAGGATCATGGAAGAGTTACATGAAGGGACCTTTGGTACACATTCCAGTGGACACACTATGGCTAAAAAGATCCTTCGGGCAGGGTATTACTGGTCCACAATGGAAGCTAACTGCTACCAACATTCCAGGACATGCCATAAGTGCCAGATTTATGCAGACAAAGTGCATGTTCCTCCAGTTCCCCTGAATGTTCTGACTGCGCCTTGGCCGTTTGCAATGTGGGGCATAGACATGATCGGTGAGATTAAACCTACGGCATCTAATGGGCACCGCTTCATCCTAGTGGCGATTGATTATTTTACGAAGTGGGTCGAAGCAGCATCCTATGCTACGGTAACCAAGACTGTTGTGGCACGGTTCATTCGGCATAACCTGATCTGTCGGTACGGCGTCCCTGAGAGAATTATTATAGACAACGGTACCAATCTGAATAACAAGATGATCACTGAGCTCTGCGAGCAGTTCAAAATACAGCACCACAATTCTTCTCCTTATAGACCGAAGATGAATGGGGCTGTAGAAGCAGCAAATAAAAACATCAAGAAAATCGTGCAAAAGATGACAGTGACTTATAAAGATTGGCACGAGATGTTACCGTTCGCTCTACATGGGTACCGTACCTCAGCTAGGACGTCAACCGGGGCAACTCCTTTCTCCTTGGTCTACGGCATGGAGGCAGTCTTACCGATCGAAGTGCAAATACCCTCTCTCCGGATAATGAAGGATGCAAATCTGAATGAAGATGATTGGATCCAGACACGACTTGATCAGCTAAACCTCATTGATGAAAAGAGACTTGCTGCTATCTGCCATGGTCAGACGTACCAGAAACGAATGATCAGGGCATTTAACAAAAAAGTCAGACCACAGGAATATCAAGTTGGGGATCTGGTAATCAAGCGAATCATCCTTCCTCAGAATGATCCAAGGGGCAAATGGACCCCTACATACGAAGGGCCATTTGTGGTTAAACATGTGTTCTCAGGAGGAGCCATGATTCTAACAAACATGGATGGTGACGACCTTCCTCACCCCGCCAATGCAGACATAGTAAAAAGATACTACGCATAATAAAAGACCCGCTAGGCTGACATGCCTAGGCAAAAATTAGGGCTTCCCGTCGAACCAAAAGGGTTCGGGCAAAATGAAGGGATGAAATGAAAAATCTGTACACCCGGCAAGTCGAAAACCTGAAAAGGCGGCTTGGGCAAAAATGGGTATCCCTGTGGACTGAAAACCCGAAAGGGCAGTCCAGGCAAAAATTAGGGATAAAAGCGTAATACTATGTCTCATTGGGTCACTTTGCATCCAGAATCCGGTATCTACATCAGGTTCAGACGGCATCGATCATTCAGCTTCACCTTCAACCAAGGTCATCAAGTGATGAGACGCTCGGAGATATAATGGCAATAGCAGAGTTGAAACCCAGTGGGATCATTCATTTCACACAGCTGTTTTATTTTCTTTTGTACAAAATTTGTATAAATTCTCTTGTTCGGCGGTGTTCTCTTACTAGGACGTCAACCTCTTGTACACAAAACGCCTATTTTCAGGCCATTCAAAAATCAATACAAATATATTTTTCAGCTAAAAAGTGCCAATTGTTTTTCCTTTTCCTGTTTTGTTTTGCGAAGAACGTCCAAGGTTCAATTTGTGATATATGCATTGACAATAATTTGCTAACTCATAAATATTTGCATACGAAACAAAGGATTAATTACAAGTAACGTTAGAAACAGGGGCAATAAAGAGTTGTCTAAGCAATCTAATTGTTCTATCCTCCAAGGTACCAAGGTAGGTTCAGCTAAAGAACGTAACCAGGCATCTTAATTCCCCAGAGAGTGAGCCAGCAAGCAAGACACTCTCTCCAAGCAAAGTTATCAACCTTAAGGAAGTTGGGTATCCTCCAGCAGATCTCAACATTCCCCAGCAGCATGTATTCTTAAACAAGCATCCCCGGCAGTCTTGGCCTAAAGATTGTTCCCCGGCGGTATATCAAACATTCAAAGGAATCACTTCCCCCGCAGTTCAAAACTTCCCCAAGAGAGTCCAATTTGCTTCCCCAGGAAAGTTGGAATCCATCTCCCCAAGCCGTAAGCTTATCCCCAGTAGATTCTGGAATCTTATCCGCACAGAGCACGAACGCGTCGCCCGGCTTTATTCAAAGAGTTATTTCCTTACTAGGATATAACTGGGTTATCCTCATCCAAAAGCCACGGAAAAGTCGTCCTCGACGAAGTCCTCTTACCCCCAGCGAAGTCTATTAACACTTCCAACACAACAAAGATATCCCCAGCAAGTTATTATCAACAACTCAGCAAAGTATCTCTCTCCCCACAGAGTATTGCTTCTCAGCAAGATCACTAGAGTACTTTTCTCCCCGCAGAGCAACCCATTCGCCAAGTTTATTCCCCAAGGGAGTCATCTTCTCCTACCGGTATACTTGCAACTATCATCCAGCGGAAGCAAAATCTGTTCTCCAACATCAGCCCAGGAGTGACTTCCCGGCACCCGTCAGGGATTTACTTTCTAGACGAAAAATACATTCATAAACATCTTCATACATTATAGCATGCATATACGCATCATGAACATACAATCTCACGTATTCAGAGAGCATCTCGCATGTCATGCCACATGACATCGCATACAACTAACGCTTGTCTTTTCAGGATAAAAGTACAAAATTGATTACCATCAATGGTCGCAACTAAAGGTCCGATTCCTGAATCTTGCCAGGGTGTATCTGTTGACGACCATTACCAGATCCGATTCCTGTATCTTGCCAGGGTGTGTCTGAAGAGTTCGAGGATCCGATGCCTGAATCTTGCCAGGGTGTATCCGTTGAAGACTAACATTACCAGATCCGATTCCTGTATCTTGCCAGGGTGTGTCTGAAGAGTTCGAGGATCCGATACCTGAATCTTGCCAGGGTGTATCCGTTGAAGACTAACAATACCAGATCCGATTCCTGTATCTTGCCAGGGTGTGTCTGAAGAGTTCGAGGATCCGATGCCTGAATCTTGCCAGGGTGTATCCGTTGAAGACTAACATTACCAGATCCGATTCCTGTATCTTGCCAGGGTGTGTCTGAAGAGTTCGAGGATTCGATGCCTGAATCTTGCCAGGGTGTATCCGTTGAAGACTAACATTACCAGATCCGATTCCTGTATCTTGCCAGAGTGTGTCTGAAGAGTTCGAGGATCCGATGCCTGAATCTTGCCAGGGTGTATCCGTTGAAGACTAACATTACCAGATCCGATTCCTGTATCTTGCCAGGGTGTGTCTGAAGAGTTCGAGGATCCGATGCCTGAATCTTGCCAGGGTGTATCCGTTGAAGACTAACATTACCAGATCCTATTCCTGTATCTTGCCAGGGTATGTCTGAAGAGTTCGAGGATCCGATGCCTAAATCTTGCCAGGGTGTATCCGTTGAAGACTAACATTACCAGATCCGATTCCTGTATCTTGCCAGGGTGTGTCTGAAGAGTTCGAGGATCCGATACCTGAATCTTGCCAGGGTGTATCCGTTGGAGACTAACATTACCAGACTCGATTCCTGTATCTCGCCAGGGCACGTCTGAAGAATTCGAAGATCCGATTCCTGTAACCAGTCAGGACATATCTACACAAAGCATCTGAAGACCAGCTCCTGCAACATGTCAGGTACTCATTTTTCTTTTGCAGGTACGCAAGTTCTTGCTAAGGAATCTCTTACGCGATCAACATCCAGATGGAATCTATAAGCCCATCATCCTATTCATCAACCTCTAAATGGCATCTATAAGCCCATTCCATCATCACACTGCTACTATGTGAGCGCAAGTTTCTGGGCACTCTAGTGTTCAATCATCTTCCACCTTCGGATTACGAAAGGCACGTCAGCCAATCTGCATCCTCAGGTCTAAGAAGATTGAACAGGGGCAACTGTTGTACCCCAAAATTTTCCCTCCCATATTCTTCAAAATTTGCCAAGTCAAAGCTTCAAAATTCCCCAAAGGTTGCACAGTTCAAGGGCCTCCTAAACAGTCAAAATTAGGGTTTTTATTCTGATCAAGAAAATGAAGTTTCAAAGTGTCCAATCAAGCCCCACATGCCTATAAACATGGTCAAGCATCCTCATACAAAGTTTCAAGACTTTCAGCATAAAATTGCACATTCAAAACCCTAATTGCACTACAGTCAACTATAGGGGCAAAATGGTCATTTGACAGTCAAAAGTCCAAATTTTTGGTCAACATCTCATTTTGAAGCCACAAACATCATTTTATCAATGCTTGATCATGATTCTCAAAACTTGGCTCAAAAATCATCAAGATGCAAAAGTTTCCTTATTTGGACAGCTGAAAAAGTCAACTGTAAATTGACTAGGGCATAACTTTCACATGGATTATCAGAAAAATTCCATCCAAAGCTCATCTTGAAGAGAAAGACATTTCCTACAACTCCTCTTCATACTCCAAGTCCAATAAATGCTCTCACAAAAAGTTATCAATTTCAACATTATAGGTCATTTTCAAAAGTCAACAAAAAGGGACTTTAAGTCAAAGGCCATAACTTGAGATTGGTAAATCAAAATGACATGGGACCAAAGACATTGGTTAGAGGACTCAAAGACCTTTCCAAAATGTCCAAGAAAATGAGCAAAGCTTAAAAATTGAGCAAGTTATGCCTTGTGGAAGTTGGGAAATTTTTGGATATTTTGAAAAGTCAACATTGATTCAAATGACCTAAAATTGCTAATGGGCCTCTTTTTCTTCCACAATTCATTATCCAAGGCATGTGCACGACCATTTGGCCCAAAGGGAAGTTTTTCTTCATTTTTTATTTATTTATTTGGATTTTTATTATTAATAATTCATTTAATTAATTAAAATACATGGAAAATACTAAACCTAGGTTTTTCAATCTTTTTGTGCACATAATATCTCCAAGATTTCGTGCCTAACCAAATATGGAAAGAATCAATTGAATTGGTCATGATTTGGTAGAAGTTTGCATGAAAAAGATTTGAAAATCATGGTTTAAAAATCAAATATCATATTCATCAATTCATGGATTTTGGATCAATTTTCTTTGACCTAATCATTCATACACATATAAGGATGCAAACCCTCATGCCTTTGACCCCTCAGCTGCGCATAAACTCCATGATCAAACTCACACTTTTGGCCTAAAATTTCAAAACTGAAAACAGGGATAGAGGTCGATTCAAGCCAAGAAAATCATCTCATCACCTTCCTGAGACCTTAAGCAACGTATTTGAATAAGTTTCCACGTCTCTAACGCCTTGAATCATTGTACAGAAGTCAAACTTTTTCACTTTTCTCTCATAATCGTGTTTTACAATTTAAGCACATTCATTGCATTTTGTTCATGAATTCTTATTAATTAACTGATTCTGAAGCTAACCCAATTGCTTAATTGTGTTTTTATCACCTCTATGCGAATCTACCATTGTCGTATTTTAGGGTTTGCAGAACTGTGAATTGGGGTTTCTCAGTTAAAGTAAAATTAGGGGACCTCAGTGCCATGACCATGTTCAGCAGGCTTGGACGATCAGATTAGGACCCTCGCGCCTAATTTCTGAGGCCACATGTCCTAATCGCTATTCTCAGAACAAGCTTGTTTTGAGGGGGTTCAAAACCCCCGTTAACCGTTTGCTATTTTTTCAGGAAAACAAAACAATGAGGAAGACGATGCAGTGGCAAGCATTGATTGGTTCGTTTAAAAATTCGCGCCAGAAATCCATTAGTTATCATATTCGCTTATGTTATTTGTTTGTTATGTAATATACAAAAAGATGAAGTGGAGCAGTTGGCAGGCGTACACGCTGGTGACCCTCAGGACCTGGGTTCGAGTCCCAGGTCCCCCACCCCTTTCCATGTATTTTTTCAATTAATACTCATGTGCAATTTCAGTAGTAGTGTCCACCATGCACCCACAAAATCAAACCTGCCACTCGTATGCCAAGAGCAATCCCAGGGCTATAATTGGAGGAGCGTCATAGACTTGAGTCAAAGAGGCTAGACGCTAATGGAAAAGTCAACCAGGCCAAAGGCCATTGGGCCCAAGTTGCTAAAGAAAAACCTCCTACTGGGGACAGACACCCCCCTAGGTTTGAATTTTTATTTCTTTTCTTTATTTTACTTATTTTCAAATATTATTATTTTTTAATCAGTTTCTTTAATTTAATATTTTCATAATATATAAAAAACACCAAAAAAAATCAGAAAAGATAAAAAATAATAAATATTTTTATTTTAGTATTTTTGTAAATAAATTGCATCAATTAACTTTAGTTATTAAATTAGGTTCAATTGTAATATTTTTCTTAATAAAATCTAAAATTGGTAGAATTAGGGTTTATAATCATTTTTATCCCTTTTTTCTTTTCTTTCATAATAATTAAATATTTAATATTATTTATTTTTATAATTAAATGGCATGTAAATAATTAGGTTAAATATTAGGTTAAAATTTAATCTTTTCTTAATAAACTAAAAAACCATTAGAATTAGGGTTAGCATTTTATCTTAATTAATTCTTTTTCATTAAAATCATAAAATACAAAAATACCAAAAAGACAATTTCTTTTCATTTTAATTTTATTAATTTAACCATAATAATTTAATTTTGCAAAAGGGGTCCAACGCCCTCGTTTTTAATTCTTATTCAATTCGCATATTTATTTCTTTTTCTCTTAATATTTATATATCTCTCCCAAAGCCGTGTAATTAATTCCTCGCACTTTACTTTTCCTTAATTCTTTATTTTCTGTCAAATCGGGTTCTGGAAATTTTGGCGATGTGGACCCGCGCCTTTTGTAATAGTTTAGAATTTTACGTTTCTCGCAATTTTTAACTGTTAACAAATGCATGCAAGAATGAATGACAATAAATAAAAACAAACGCGTAGCTCACTCATGACAAGACAAAAATAAATGAATCTGACACACAAATCACACACCACCCCTAGGGTACGCCTCACTGTTGCCTTGCCTCGAAAGGTGATCGTCGAGTAGAGGATGTCTTAGTAAGTCCTCATGATCCGGGAACCTGGAATGAGGGTAGCTTCTAAGGTGTCTTCCCATTGCTCTGGTGATCACCATGTCCCGAACCTCGAATTGACCCGAACACCTCCAACGGTGGTGCTACCTACCTCTCAATGGTGGGATGGCACTACTTTAAAGGACATCTACACAGACGAATTCCTTAGGGTAGGTAGACGACTCTAGATACTTGCTCTAAATTTCAAAACAAATCAAAAATACTTTTCACACCGACACCTTTTCAAAAAGCTTTCGAAAGCAATTTTTCAAACACTCTTGAGGATTGATACAAGAGTCGAACTGGAATTTTCAAAGAAACTTTTTTTAAACCCACAGTTGAAAAGCAAACAAACCATTTTTGAAAACACAGATGAGCAAGTATCTAAGAGCCCATGGATAACCATTGATAGAAAGGGTGCTAACACCTTCCCTTTCTATAATCTACCTCCCGAACCGAGAGCAATCTCTATAAGGAATTTTTCTGTGCTTTTGTCCTTCCCATTTGGAGAAAATAAAAGACGGTGGCGACTCTTGCTTTCCGCGACATTGCGCGAACCAGCGTTAAACAGTCAGTTCCAGATCCACCGATCACACATAGGTCATGAAAAAAAGATTATTGACCCAAAATGATGGTGAGTTTAGAACTCAAGGTCAAAGATAGATAAAAGATGTATCAACTTTTGCTGATAGTGAACTACCGACTTCTGAAGGTAGAGATTTCATAACAAACTTCTCCACGAGATTTTTCCGGAGTGATACCATTTGCTACTGAAATGACACAAGTTGCTCAAATAAAGACCCCGCCACTTGCTGTCTTCAAAGGATATTTGTAACATACAAGCTCCTCAAATAAAGAAGCCTCCACTTGCTGTCTTCCAAGAAAACTATAACGCCCAAGTTGCTCAAATAAATAGACTGCCGCTTGTCGTTTTCCAAAGATGTTAATAACTTACAAGTTGCTCATGAAGAGACCGCCGCTTGTCGTTTTCCAAAGATGTTAATAACGTACAAGTTGCTCATGAAGAGACCACTGCTTGTCATTTTCCAAAGATGCCAATAACGTACAAGTTGCTCATGAAGAGACTGTCGCTTGTGGTTTTCCAAAGATGTTAATAACGCACAAGTTGCTCATGAAGAGACGGCCGCTTGTCGTTTTCCAAAGATGTCAATAACGCACAAGTTTCTCATGAAGAGATCGCCGCTTGTCATTTTCCAAAGATGTCAATAACGCACAAGTTGCTCATGAAGAGATAGTCGCTTTTCATTTTCAAAAGATATCAATAACACACAAGTTGCTCATGAAGAGACCTCCGCTTGTCATTTTCCAAAGATGTCAATAACGCACAAGTTGCTCATGAAGAGACCGCCGCTTGTCGTTTTCCAAAGATGTCAATAACTCACAAGTTGCTCATGAAGAGACCGCCGCTTGTCGTTTTCCAAAGATGTCAATAACGCACAAGTTGCTCATGAAGAGACCGCCGCTTATCGTTTTCCAAAGATGTTCCAGAAGAATGTTGTGATAACACTGCCAGGGAATAAAATTCTTCTTCAACGAGAACCATGAATAGATCCTTCTTGAGGAGATAAAATACTTAAATGCGCGAAATAAATGCACCATTCATCTAGGTTTCCCAGTCTGGAGAAAACCACGAGATAGCCTATGTAAGAGACAAAACTCAATCCAGGAATAAACCAGAGAGAAGACAGTCAAACAAGACTCCAACCAATGAGAAAATAACCCAATTGGGGATTCACCCTATCCAGAGATGGACAAGGGAGGCTAAATCGAAAATTCATCCACGAGGATTAGATCAGCTGGGGAATTAGAAAGGAAGCACATTTTCTGCCTAAGTTGACATTCTATTTGGAAAGAGCGGATATGCTGCGTGAACAGACATAAACAAGGCATATGACCCCAATATCACCGACAAATGTAAATATGCATGCATGATATAAGTGTAAATGAGTAAATGAATGTCATGTGTATGCTGACAAAACAAATAGAGGAAATAAATTGAAGATGATAAGATATCACAAAATAATTAGATACTCGGCCAATCTCAAAGAGATGGAAAATGACTAGAACTTGAACAAAAGGCAACGTCAGAGCGTATCATACTACAAGGCTCAAGTCTTTATGGGGAGAAAGGTATTCAGATCCAATCTTCCAACACCAATAGACAATTGACATGATACAAAAATGTACTACACTTTGGAAATTTGCTCAATTAAAGATAACTGAATCAAGGCTTAACCGTGATTACTTGGGAGTCACCAAATTTAGTACTCTACTAGAAACACAAGATTACACAACCAACACCTCATGACGATTTTGAAAGAAAACATGTTCATCATGCAAGGATGAATTAATGTATTGTTTTGAATTTCATGGCTTAACCATCCTCGGAGAAACTGTTAATATTCCTTCCAGTATTCATGACACATTTCAAAATAGGAATACTTTTTAACTTTGTTTCAAATATTGCCATAAAAACTAAAACTTTTCCCGCAAAAAGATAAATGCTCAAATTTTATTAATAAAATGGTAGTTCGCTAACAACGCGACTCCAACGGTTTACAAAAGTTTGGGAAATAGTACATGAAAGAAAAAGGTTACACAAAAACAATGATCACTATTCTCCCTAACAACTTCGAATTTTGAGATGTGCTAAAATGCCATGACTGGTTTGACCAAAAGCCTGCCTAAGCCGCCCCTTCGGGTTTTCAACTTAGTGAACTATTAGCTCAAACTTAGGCGAAATACTTCTTGACTGCATTAGCATTCACGGAGCGCGGGAGTTCTTCACCATCCATATTTGTGAGAATCATGGCGCCTCCAGATAAAACCTTTTTAATAACATACGGTCCTTCATAATTTGGAGCCCATTTTCCCCTAGAATCAGGTTGGAAAGATAATATATTCTTGAGCACGAGGTCACCCTCTCTGAATTCGCGTGGTCGAACCTTCTTATGAAATGCCTTCTTCATTCTTTGTTGATATAGTTGATCGTGATATAACACTGCCAATCTATTTTCTTCAATTAAATTCAACTGATCATACCTACTTTGATACCATTCAACCTCATAAAGTTTAGCTTCCATCAAAACTCTCATAGACGGGATCTCAACCTCCACAGAGAGTACTGCTTCCATGCCTTATACTAGGGAAAATGGGGTTGCGCCTGTTGAAGTTCGAACTGAAGTACGGTACCCGTGTAGAGAAAACATAAGCTTTTCATGCCAACCTTTATAAGTTACCACCATCTTCTGGATAATATTTTTGATGTTCTTATTTGCAGCTTCAACAACCCCATTCATCTTTGGCCTGTAGGGAGAAGAATTATGATGTTCGATCTTGAACTCTTCACAAATCTCTCTCATCATTTTGTTATTTAAATTCAAACCATTATCAGTGATGATCTTGCTCGGGATGCCGTATCGACAAATGATCTGATTCTTGATAAATCTGACTACCACCTGTCTGGTTACATTAGCATAAGATGCTGCTTCCACCCATTTAGTAAAGTAGTCGATGGCCACCAAGATGAAACGATGACCATTTGAAGCTTTGGGTTCAATCATTCCAATCATATCAATGCCCCACATATAGAAAGGCCATGGTGAAGAGATAACATTGAGGAGGGTCGGTGGCACATGTATCTTGTCCGCATAAATTTGGCATTTATGACATTTCTTCACATATTTGTAGCAATCAGATTCCATCATCATCCAATAGTAACCATCCCTCAACATCTTTTTAGCCATTGCATGTCCATTGGCATGAGTGCCAAAGGATCCTTCATGTACTTCTTGTATCAACATGTCTACTTCATGTCTGTCTACGCATCTGAGCAAGACCATGTCATAATTCCTCTTATATAATACTTCTTCATTAAGGAAGAAACTACTTGCCAATCTCCTCAACGTCTTCCTATCTTTATTAGATGCCCCAGGCGGGTACTCTTGAGTTTGAAGAACACATTTAATGTCATAGAACCATGGTTTGTCGTCGGTGACTTCCTCTGCTGAGAACACATGAGCAGGTCTGTCGAGGCGCATAACTTTGATTGAAGGCACGTCGTTCCAATCATTTACTTGGAACATAGAATACAAAGTAGCTAAAGCATCAGTCATTAGATTTTCATCTCTAGGGATATGATGTAATTCCACTTTGTTGAAGAAAGTTAACAATCTTCTAGCATAATCTTTGTAAGGGATCAAACCAAGATGACGAGTCTCCCATTCTCCTTTGATTTGATTAATTACCAATGCTGAGTCTCTGTATACATCAAGAATCTTGATCCTTAGATCCACTGCTTCTTCGAGACCCATAATGCATGCTTCATATTCAACCATGTTGTTCGTACAATCAAACTTCAACCTCGCTGTGAACGGGATATAAGCACCTCGAGGGGTGACAATGATTGCCCCAATTCCATTGCCATAAGCATTTACAGCTCCATCAAATATCAAACCCTAACGGGATTCAGGATCAGGTCCTTCTCCAGGTAATGGATCTTCACAATCTTTAGCTTTCAAGTACATAACATCTTCATCTGGGAAGTCAAACTTGATGGATTGATAATCGTCAATTGGTTGGTGAGCCAAATGACCGGCTAAAATACTCCATTTGATTGCTTTTAGAGTGTGATACTCAATGTCATATTCAGATAACAACATCTGCCAATGGGCTATTCTTCCAGATAAGGCAGGTTTCTCGAAGATATACTTGATCGGATCCATTTTGGAGATCAACCAAGTGGTATGGTTAATCATATATTGGAGCAGACGGCGAGCAGCCCAAGCTAAAGCACAACGGGTTTTCTCAAGCATTGAGTATCGAGACTCACAGTCTGTGAATTTCTTACTCAGATAATATATGGCATGCTCCTTTCTTCCAGTCTCATCTTGTTGAACGAGCACACATCCCATGGAATCTTCCAATATGGTCAGATACATAATCAAAGGTCTTCCTTCCACTGGAGGAATCAATATGAGAGGCTCAAGTAAATATTCTTTGATTCTATCAAAATCTCTCTGACAATCTTCTGTCCACACATATCCTTGGTTCTTTCGGAGAAGCTTGAAAATAGGCCCACAGGTAGCAGTCATATGAGATATAAATCTAGAAATATAGTTCATCCTTCCAAGGAATCCTCTTAGTTATTTTTCCGTCTTGGGTGTGGGAATCTCCCGAATAGCTTTGAATTTATCAGGATCTACCTCAATACCTCGCTGGCTGACAATGAAACCTAAAAGTCTTCCAGAATGAACACCAAAAGTGCACTTGTTAGGATTCAGACGGAGTTTATACTTTCTCAAACGTTGGAATAATTTCAATAAATGCTCCAAATGATCTTCTTCAGTTTGTTATTTGGAAATCATATCATCTACATAAACTTCTATCTCTTTATGCATCATATCATGGAATAAAGCAGTCATGGCTCTTTGGTACGTTGCACCAACATTATTCAAACCAAACGGCATTACTCGATAACAAAATGTTCCCCAAGTTGTAATGAAAGTCGTCTTCTCCATATCTTCAGGTGCCATCTTGATTTGATTGTAACCATAAAAACCATCCATGAAAGAAAAGACTTTGAACTTTGCAGTGTTGTCGGCCAATACGTCAATGTGTGATAATGGAAAATCATCCTTTGGGCTAGCTCTATTCAGATCTCTGTAGTCCATACACATTCGAACTTTGCCATCCTTCTTAGCAATAGGCACTATATTGGCTAACCATTGAGGATAGACTGATGTAACGAGGAAACCTGCATTAATTTGTTTTTGAACTTCTTCTTTAATCTTGTCAGCCATATCGGGACGAGTCCTTCTCAACTTCTGCTTAATCGGCGGACATTCAGGTCTCAATGGCAAACGATGCTCCACAATATTTTTATACAAACCTGGCATGTCTTGGTAGGACCAAGCAAACACATCTACATACTCCCTGAGAAGCTCCAATATTCTCTCTTTGACCTCTGGGATAAGCAATGCTCCAACCTTGACTTCCTTTTTGTCTTTTTCATTACCCAAATTGATCATCTCTACAGGCTCTTCAAACGGATGAATAGTCTTTTCATCGTGCTCAAGTAAATGGGAGATCTCATCAGGAATCTCTTCACAATCCTCTTCCTCGGCTCTGAACACAGGGAATTCAAAGTTGGGAGGGGGCATAGGGTCATTGTTTTCAATGGTTAAGACATGGATTAATCTGCACATATGATTGTGCTTTATTTTAGAAATCGATTAATGTGAATGTTGTACAGATATAAAAAAAATTATTATATTTTCCTATTATTACTATTTAATTTTCGTTACCATTTTCCAGAAAAAGTGAAAAATAAAAACAATATGGGACAAAATAACATTTTTATTCATTATTGGCAATACTTGAAACAAAAGAGCCCAAACATCTTCTCTTTCGCCTTGGGCAGAGCAAAAGGATTTATTTTCAACATAGCCCGACACAAATACTCTTTTGCCTTGGGAAGAGCGAAAGGTTTTTCAAAATAAAACAAAGTATTACTCAGAAATGTGCATCACAACAGGAATGTCAACAGCAGTCCAGTTCTGGCAAACCACTCCATGCACTACAAAGTCGGGTAAATCCTCTTCAGAATCGTATCCTATTATGGCATCAACTTCGGGCAGAGTCGGAGGATAAAACCTGCACTTCGGAAAACTTCTTGTATCGGATGGGTAACTGTATCTTGCTTAACTCTTACAGACACGGGATAAGACATTCTCCAAACTTATTCTTAGGCAAAGTCAACACCTGGCCCCAACCTTCAGCTGAACCACTCTCAATCACTCGTCGCACATCTTCAAAAGAGGAAATAGATGTCCCTTGCTTCTTTACTTCATTACTAGCAACAAATAGAGCTTGGAATTGGGTTCCAACATCCTCATCAGCATCAATAAAACAGAAATATGACAAGTGGCTTACCACCATAGCTTGTTCTCCACCAATTATTACCAGCTTTCCATTCCTTACAAACTTTAATCTTTGATGGAGCATGGAAGTGACTGCCCCTACATCATGGATCCATGGGCGACCCAATAGGCAACTGTAGGAAGCACAAATATCCATTACTTGAAAAGTGATCTGAAAGGTATGAGGACCAATTGTTATAGGAAGATCCACTTCACCGATGACATTTTTCCTAGAACCATCAAACGCTTTGACAATTACCCCACTAGGTTTCATAGGAGCACCTTGATGCGAAAGTCGAGATAATGTAGTTTTAGGCAGTACATTTAATGATGAACCTGTATCTACTAGCACAGTTGATAAAGTATCATTTCCACAACTTATTGAGATATGCAAAGCCATATTATGGTTCCTTCCCTCCTCCGGAAGCTCTTCACCACTGAAACCAAGATTGTTACATGAAGTAATATTTCCCACAATTCCATCAAACTGGTCAACAGTCACATCATGATCTACAAATTCCTGGTCCAAGACCTTCATCAAAGCTTCCCTATGGGCACCAGAATCTCTTAGTAAAGCAAGCACATAAATTTTGGAAGGAGTTTGTAATAGTTGGTCCACAATCTTGTATTCACTTCTCTTAATGAGTATCAAAATCTCATCATCATCAGGATGTGGGCTAGGTTCATTGGATCGGCCTACCTCAACTCTTGGTTCAACATTCCTCCTCGGAATTTCTGTCGGTATAGGCCTTCTAACTTGAACATCAGGCCTTTTCAATGGTACTGCTGCAAAGATATGTCCGCTCCTTGTGACTCTACTCACATCAGCAATATTAACAAAAGATGGCATTGGCGGTATAGGAACTTCTACCCCATTCTCAATTATTGTGGCATTATATTTGTATGGTATGGCTTGGTCCGAGTTGTAAGACATGGGACCAGGTGGACAAATAATCAAAGGAGCAGCGGGTGAAGTCTGACTATCATAAACAATCTCTACTGGCTCAGGCATGTTGAACTGTGGTACTATAACATTCACTTCATCATCTGGATCTCTGTTATATGTAATGGTGATAACCCTTTGATCTAACAACTTCTGAATATCCTCTTTCACAATAGAGCAATCATCTTCTATTGAACAAAATTTAAAGACGTCATAATCATGTCGATGTTTAAAGAAGGAGAGTCTACTTAAGCTTTGATGTATCTTGATCAACGAGTCCCTTATGTGCTAAACTTGGTAAACTCGAAACTTTCCAGGACATCCTTCCATCATATTCATCGACGCTGCCCCATGTCGAGGTAAAGGATTATCTCAAACATTCGGGTTAACATCTTTGAAAGACAAAATACCGTTCTTGATTAACCTCTGGACATCTGCCTTCAAAGAAAAGCAATTTTCAATATTATGCCTCGACGAACCTTGGTGATATGCACATAATTGATCCGACTTGTACCAATGAGAAGTATTATTCAGTGCAATAGGAGGAGGCTTCGTCGTTATGATATTTTTTCGGATCAGAGCGGGGAACATCTCAGTGTAAGTCATTGGAATGGCATCAAATTGTGGTTTCCTCGGTGAACAATTCTGATTGTTAAATTGATGAGCCTGTTGTCGAGGCTGTTGTTGAAATTGCCGTTGTTGAATTGGAGGGGCTTGATAAGCTGGGGTCACCATTGTTGGGCGGACAGCATGAGTGACTGCCGCAACATGTGAATACCCTCTCCTTGGCCTCCCAGGAAAAAATGCACTGACATCTTGTTCTTTCCTCTTGGGAAAGACACTTCCAAACTTCTTGACACCACTAGATGCACCTCCTTCCTTGACCAAACGTCCTTCACAAATTCCTTCTTCAAGCCGCATTCCCATATTCACCATCTAAGTGAAGTCTCTAGGCGCACTCGCAATCATTCTCTCATAATAGAAAGAACCTAAAGTTTTCAGGAAAATCTTAGTCATTTCTTTCTCTTCAAGGGGAGGATATATTTGAGCGGAAATCTCGCGCCACCTCTGGGCATATTCTTTAAAGGACTCTCTATCTTTCAGGGGCATAGCCCGGAGTTGATCTCGACCTGGGGCCATGTCAACATTGTACTTGTATTGATGAACAAAAGCTTCACTAAGGTCATTGAAGTTACGGATTCGGGTGCTATCCAAACCCATGTACCATTTCAGAGCTGCACCAGTCAAACTATCTTGGAAGTAGTGAATTAATAAATTATGATCATCAGAATAGGTGGACATCTTTCTCACATACATGGTCAAGTGACTTTGCGGACACAAGTCACCTTTGTATCTTTCAAAGTCCAGCACTTTGAACTTAGCTAGAATTTTCACATTTGGGACTAAACACAAGTCATGAGAATTTTTCCCAAACAAGTCTTTTCCTTTAAGCGCTCTAATTTCCCTCTGCATTTCTTGGAATTTGTCTTGGAACTCCTCCATCCTATCGAAGAGGCCCAAACTTTCAGTAGGTTCAGCATGATAAATGGGTTCATTTATGTATGGAATAGTGTGAACCACAGGAGCGGCAATAGTCATCACAGGCTGAGGGAAAGATACCATAGGCTGGATTACAAGTTGCACAGTAGTTATCTCAGGTTGAGGAAAGGACACAACAGGTTGAATCATGGGTTGTACAGCAGGCTGGTACCCTTCTGGCATGAAGTTGTACGACATACCCCACAAAAAACCTTTCGGCATTTGATGTTGGAGTGGAGAGTTGACTTGAGTCACAGATGTCAGAAACCACAGTAGTTGAAGTTTAAATTTCAGTGACTGAAGTTGATGGCTGATTCTGAGCAGCCATCAAGCTTTCCACCAGCGCGGTCAACTTTTCCATTCCAACACGAAGAGTAGTAACCTCTTCGTGAAGCTCGTGATTTTCCTGCTCCAGATCCTCTATCCTCTTTTGACGATTGGCTCGGGTATCGTACCGGTGAGACAGCTTGACAATCTATCATAGTGGAAAGAGAAACAAGAATAAGACTCTAGAAAACATGTGGGGTTGAATGTTGCATGATGCATGATGTGCGATGCAAATGATCATTTATTTTGATAGTTTTTCAAGGAGCTTTAGAACTTTGATAACTTTGCACACATCAATGGTAAAGGAATTTGGAACAACAAAAACTCATTTCATTAATCAAAACGGCAAATTATAACTTTGGGACAACAAAACCCATTAATAAAAGCAGTAAATTACAACTTTGGGACAACAAAACCCATTAATAAAAATAGTAAATTAAAACTTTGGCACATGAAGCCCTTTTACAGAGTTTTACAAAATGACATAAGTAATAATAATAAAAAAACTATAACTTCAAGTGTTTCTTTTTCCAAAATCCATAGTAACAGTACCTGAGATGTCTGCAAAAATCATTCTTAAGTTCCATGAAAAACATGTTTTACAAAAAATGCTTATGGATGTATGGATGAATGATAATGCAACAACTACACATAAGTTCACAAACATGGGGTTCAAAGATTCAACGCTTCGAGCATGGAGTCAAAGGTAAAGCCCACCCCAGGGTATGTACTAAAGGTTTAATCACACCTGCAAGACAAGGTTCTAAGAGTTCCCAGAGTCTACATTCCTCCTTCAGATATTACCAACATATTGATTACTCAATAATTAGCAATATTCTCAAGAGAAACTCATCCGAGCATAGCATCGCATGACAACTACTTCCGGATTATTCCATTATAGTCTCCGCGCTACACCTAAAAGGCCAAGATGGGTTAGGGTTCTACGGTTCTCAGCTTCTCTGGCTCCCAGGTCGAAAGCAATAATGTATTCCCGATTACTCGGTAAATAAATACTACGTTCAAAGGGGCTTTCCACTGAGTGGGAGATTTCATGCCTCCTTCTTCGGGATTACTCCCTCAAAGTTAACATGACTATACCACCCGTCCTATTCTTCAGTGTAACTTAGTCCGGGTATAGGACTTGTCCTTTGTAAATATCATTAACACCCAAATAACCACAATATAAACATATAATAAATCAATCAAATAATGATAAAACAGATAAGACAAACTAGGCTTAACCCACTTAGGGATAGACCAGCAAGAGGTCAATCTGTCCCCAGCAGAGTTGCCAATTCTGTAGCGATAAAAAATGTAGCAGGGTAAATCGGAGATCGAGCTATTAATTAACTCGACTCACAAAAGCAAGAGCCGCCACCGCACTTTATTATTTCCAAGGGAAAATGGAAAGAGCGAAATAAAACCCTGAAATATGCAATGTGAAATAATATTTAAAAGTAATGAAAATACAATGCATTTTTGAAAAGAGATCTAGAGTTCGGGGGTTGGTTATGCAATGGGAAGGTATTAGCACATAATACATATATAATATCCTATAGGAACCTTTTGAAATATCTGTTTATTAAAATTGTTTATTTGATTAAAATGGTTTGTTTGGCTAAAATGGGTGTGGACGATACTTTGAAGATACGACGATCTAATGTCGAAGTTTTGACTTAAAAGGTGTGATTTTAAAAATGGGGTCTTTTAGGAAAATTATCTTAGGTTTAGCAAAATAATAAACAAACAAAAGATGAATGAGGGTATTCACATGATGTGTTTGATGACGTGAAGTCAACAAAGTTAAGACATTTCCCTTGGATTTGAGACGGACGAAAGATAAAGATTAAACGATCAAGAATAAAGTTAATTATAGCGACAATAGAATAATTAAACAGCAAAAATTAAATAGGAAACTAATTTATACTAGCATGCAATATTTAGTAATTCAATAAATATAAAAATTTAAATAAAAACATGTATTTGAATAATTAAAATAAAAAACATTAAGTAGAAGATTTAATTTATAAAAGATGTAAATAAATAATGAAAATTTAAACAAAAGATTAATTTATAACATGTATTCTAAGCAATTTAATAAATAACAAAAATATTAAATGAAAGATTAATAGCATGACAAAAATTAAATAAAAGATAAATTGAATTAAGCATGTTTTTTTTTGTATTTTATAATGACGTGATATAATTATATGTATAAACTAAACTAATATTTGCTATCATATATTTAAAAGAATTGGGAATAAGGCTAAGTTCTAATTATGGCTATGTTCTAATTAAAATATCAGAGGAATAATGATAATATGATTGGGCCAACATGCCTAATAGGGCTGACCCGGTTTGGAAGAGAATAAGGAAATGTTTTGGAAAACCCTAATAACAAAGAGGCGTCGTTGCTGTCATTGGGAAGGGAAAGAAAATTGATTATCATTAATTCCCAAAAAAACTCTGTTTTCCATGTTACCATAAAAAAACAAAAAAAATGACTCTCTGAATCACCTTCATCATCTCTCTATCCTTGCTCTCTCCACGACTTCATCCATCTTTTCCACCTTCTTTCTCATTCAAACTGCTTTCTTTCTTCAATTTGGTTAACAACATAACCTTCCACTTCGTCTCTGCCTTCAAACTCAAAATCTATGAAAACAGAAGAACAAAAATGGAAGGGGTTGTGGAGGACCTACTGCTTCTTAAAGTTCATATGAGTGAGTGATAGAGAAAAAAAGGTTGAAATTGAAGAGTTTAAGAGATGAGTTGAGTTTTCATTGTATTTCTGTATGAGTTTTTGTTCTGAGTTAACGGGTTCTGAGTTTTAGTTTTGAGTTAACAGGTTCTGAGTTTTGGTTATGAGTTAACAGGTTCTGAGTTTTGGTTGAGTTAAAAGGTTCTGAGTTTTTGGTTCTGAGTTTGGTTATGAGTTTGGTTATGAGTTTGGTTATGAGTTTGGTTCTGAGTTTGGTTATGAGTTTGGTTCTGAGTTTGGTTCTGAGTTTGGTTCTGACTTTGGTTCTGAGTTTGGTTTTGAGTTTGGTTCAGAGTTTAGTTCAGAGTTTGGTTCAGAGTTTGGTTCAGAGTTTGGTTCTGAGTTTAGTTTTGAGTTTGGTTCAGAGTTTGGTTCTGAGTTTGGTTCAGAGTTTTGGTTCAGAGTTTGGTTCTAAGTTTTGGTTCATAGTTTTGGTTCAGAGTTCGGTTCAGAGTTTGGTTCAGAGTTTTGGTTCAGAGTTCGGTTCAGAGTTTGGTTCAGAGTTTTGGTTCAGAGTTTGGTTCAGAAGTTTCTGTTCAGAGTTTGGTTCTGGGTTTTTGATTCTGGGTTTTTGTTTCTGGGTTTTTGATTCTGGGTTTTTGTTCTGTTGTCCTGATTCTGGGTTTTTGTTTCTGGGTTTTTGATTCTGGGTTTTTGTTATGTTGTCCTGATTTTGAGTTTTTGATTCTGAGATTTTGGTACGGCATAGGCGGGGGGGTTAAGCGTTGAGATGGAGGTGTTTTGATTATAAAACAAATTCTGCTTTGAAGTAATGTTATGGTGTAGAAGTAGCAGTCTGAAGCTGGCAGAAGAATGGAAGATGATGAAGGAAGAAGCAAGAGGATGCAGTGGGTGGTAAGGTTCTTTTTGTGAAAGAAAAAAAATGGTTTGTACGTTGTTTTAACAGGTTCTGAAGTATATATTTATCAATTAATTTATGTTATTACTATTATAATAACTTCTAAAATTTCTAAATACCCATATATTGCAGCGACTCAAAATACAACAAAAAGTATGATAAAGCAAGCATTCACATGGCATAAAAGTGGTGTAAAGAGAGGATTCAAACATATGAATGAGGGAAATAATTGAATAATACTTGAATAAATTGTTGAATGATGAATAAATAATAATGCAAGTCTTAGACTTTAATCTTGCATTTTGTAATAGAGATCCAAATAAATCACATGAATTGATTTTGTAATCAAATAGCAATCCTCATGTAATTAATCTTGTGATGAACGATTACTTGAATCAAATTTCTTTTTTCTAATATCTCTTTAGTAAATGCTTCATGAGTTTTCAAATAACCATAATGTAAATCCACCAAAATAATCACACAAAATAATCTTGAATAAATATTTCATGCGATAAATAATTATTCTTGAATGAGATCTCTTGGTAGCTCCTCTTTAATTATCACTTGAATTCAAATAAAGAAAATTCCAAGTATCCTGAATAAATTCTTCTAGAACGGTTTTGAATTTAATCATTCCATTTTGACGAAATTCACTCTGCGTCATGAGAAAACTTGCAGATGACTTTTGGTCGACGTGATCGAAAATGACTGACATAGCTTGGTTTTCTTGTATTTTAAAGCAATGTGAAACACACATGAACCAAAGGCAGTAAAAATTCAAATTTTCCTTCCAAAAAATTTCAGAGACACTGGAGACTATCTATTGGATAGAGTATGGAAATAAACACACGACTCTCTGAAATTCTTTTGATGAATCAGCATTTCAGAATCAACGACCGACCGCATTTCTGTCCCGAGACTCGAAACCCTAATTGATGTGTGACGTCTGATACTCTTCTTTCAGACTTGTTTCCTGCACATGGAAACAAAAAAACAAAACATACACTTCGTGCTTGATTAATGGTTAGTTATTCATAAGATAAAATGCTCATACCACTCGATAATCTCTACACAATCAAAGCTCAAAAGTGAAACATTTGAAATCTACCATATTATGTGACCTTGATTTATACATAAAACAATGCAAATGAAGCAGGGATCTTAGGTAAACAATTGGGGTATGACACAAGGTTATCAAAAGAGACGTGAATATTAAATGAATCCTTGAAAGGGTATTTGAATGATACTTTGATAGTTGGATGAATTCGACGCATGTCTTTTTATACTTGTGATTTGAATTCCAAGAAATGCCATGTGTTGTACCCCAAAATTTTCCCTCCCATTTCTCATTGATTTCTCACCACAAAGCCCTTGAAGATCAAGATCCAGTTAGGGTTTCATCTGCTCAAGACTTCTCCTTGCACTGTTGACCCAAATTAGGGTTTGTGTTTGCACAAAGATGTTTTGAACTAAAATGCCTAAGATGACTTTCTTGCTTCATATTGGACTCCCAAGTTTATCCATATCAAGTTTCAAGTCTTGATTCCAAGTTTTGCCCAGTCAATTGGACAGTTGACCTAGAAATCAGCTGTATTGGGGAAAAAGTCAACTGTGACCAATTGACAGTCAAATCTCATGAAAATTGGCCCACATCAACATTATGAACTCATATGAACCATTTGATCAAGTTTGGATCACAATTCCACAAGAAATTTGATCAGATCACCAAAAGGGCAAAATGGTTATTTTTAGGGTTTTGACTGCACAAAGGCAATTTTTGACTGTTTGACCCAACCAATGGCAAACCAAGCTCACATATGGACTCAAGGACCCCATGGAATTATCTTGACTTGCTCAACAAGTTCAAAAGATCCCAAATGCACAAAATTGACAGTTGAATTTCCCAGTCAATTGATCAATTTTGACAGTATACTGAAAAGTCAAACTTTGACTTTTTGGTCAAAATCAAGGGTCAAGATTCATTTTTCATCAAAACATGCCAAATCATGAAACTTGTTCACCAAGAAATCAAAAAATGCAAATTAGGGTTAGAAATGAGAATTTTTCATAACTTAGAATTTTTCTAAGTTATGAAAAACCCTAATTTTTTCCCAACTTTGCCCCACTTTCTCACCAAGATTCATTTGGATTCAAGCAAAAGTCAAAACATGAAAGTTGTAGCTTGTTGCATAATCTACAACTTTGATTCACAAAGTTTTCCCAAATGAGGCTTGTATCTCAAGTTACAAATTTTGGAATAAGGGTACTAAACCATTCTTAACTTAGTGAAATTTTAACCTATTTTGGCAAGGTTTTCTACCTAACTTCAAGGCCATTTTCCATACACTTCCACTTGGAATTTCAATTTGCATTTCAAATATGGATTGTAGTACACATTCCAAGCTTTCCAAAATGTCCAAGAACTCATCAAACAACCTCATAACTTGAGAGATTCTAATTTTGCAATATGGCAAAAACTCACTTTTGAATTGGTCATGTACATGTTCATAACTTATGCCATTTGCAAGTCAGCTTGGTTTGTGCTGCATTACAGGCCTCTAAACCATCCAACACTTAATAATTTAATGCATGTTCATTGTGCTAAGGCCTTGTTTCATGAGCTTATGCATTACATGTTGAATAAAGCCATTTATGGAAAAAGTAAAATAGCCATTTTTGCAAAAGCAAGCTTTATGTCAAAGTTGCAAATCCACAAGTACAGATCAAATCTAATTGGCACAAGATTATGAGTATAACACACTGATCAAGGAAAGGTTTTGCAGCATGATTAGGGGTCCTCTACCTGTCTAGAATACAACTTGGCTTTGCTTGCTTAAGTGTTAAGAAACTTGGCATTTCACAACACAACTCTCATCTCAGCATTAGAACACTTAAGCAAATATTGTATACACTTTCTAATCATCCTAACCAAGCTAGAACACGAGCCTTTGGTCTCCAATACCTTGACAAACTCAGAATCACTCTAAAACTGCCCAAACAGAGCAACCTCTGCAGATTGAGTTCCAACTATCAATCCTTTCAAGCATTCTTGCCCAAACCACATCAAACACATTCCCTAGCATCAATGCAAGCTAACCAAAACCTAAAACACGACCTGTAATTCCTCTAACTAGTTCCACCATTTTCACTTTCTTATTTTGCAGTTGAAGGTCCATAGCTCGATTCAAGGTGTCTCAAGGCAAAGTAAGCATTGGAATAGCATCACCACACTTCAGGCAAGCTGTACAGATCATCATCTTGCTCTGAAAGCTTCCCCATTGCCAGATAGAACTTCAACTGAACAGGTATTTTTGTGAACTTCTAACTCTTAGTATAGGCATCATTAGCTCTAGGTTTGTGAATAAGAAATGTTCTACTCATGCCCCTGAACCTGTACATGCTTTTACTTTTCATTTATTTTGCCTGAGCTGTGAGAATTTAAGGTTTGAAAATGGAAGAAAACTTAGGTCAGGATTTGGGAATGTCAAAATTCTCTCTCATTTATGAGAGTTAGGATGAGTTTTTTTATATATTTAGAATCGTGATTCAATGCTTAACATTTCTTATGTTGGAAGTTTGTGCAAAAGATCAAGGAATCAGGATGTTTGAATGGAGTTTCAGGCGCACGTTTTTTGAACATTTTTTGTTCAGAGGTTGAAGAAGAAGTTATCTGGGCTGAGCTTGTTTTTTGTATTTTCTTTTCACACACTCTTTTCACTTTGACACCCCCTGAGCCCATTTGGTTTATTTCAATGATTTTTTTGACTTTTCTTTTTTCATTCTGACTTATTTATTTTTGCTTATAATATAAAAAATATAAAAAATATTTTTTATACCTTTTTTCTATTTTTAAGCATTTATTTGTTTATAGGAATCATTTGTACATAAACATATATATATATATATATATATATATATATATATATATATATATATATATATATATATATATATATATATATATATATATATATATATATATATATATATATATATATATATATATATATATTATTTAGAATAGATAGGAAAAATAATGCAAATATACTTTATTTTCTGATTTTTTATTACATTTTCCTCTTTGAAAATATTTTATGCAAAATATACTTTTTTTATAAATATTAAATATTATTATTTTTTATATATAATACATATTTAGAAATTAATACATATATATATATATATATATATATATATATATATATATATATATATATATATATATATATATATATATATATATATATATATATATATATATATATATATATATATATATATATATATATATATATATATATATATATTCATTAGTATATTTAGGTTAAAATACAAAAATACTTATATTTTTTATTTTATTAATATTTGACATAAAAAAATACTTTTTATAAATATACTTCATTTTATTTTATTTTTGTACATAATAAACAAATACTTGTATAAATTAAATAATATATATATTACTTAATAAAAATTAGGGTTTTACCCTTAAAATACAAAAAAACTCCAAAATAATACTTTTTTATTTTATTTATTTGACATAAATAATACTTTTTTTTTCATACATATAAAACCTTTTTTTTTGCATTTTGCATCTTTATTTTATTTTCCATTTAATTTATGCAATCAATTATCTTGTAAATATGCCAAAAATTGATGTAATAGCTAGGTTTTAAATTTCTTATCTAAAAATCCCCCATTTGAACATTTGTACCCCCCTTCCCATATTATGTTGTAATAGTGTAGGGATTTTACTTTTCGCACTTTAAACGCTTTCTAAATATACCATGCTAGAATTAGGGTTTGTATGCAAATAAAAAGAACAAAATAGTTTGACCTAATCTCAAGATAATCAAAGCATGAAAATGGACAACACCTATCACACTTGCACCCCTAGGGTATTCCACCTTGTTGCCTTCAAATAATTGGGCCATATTGCATGTTAGGTTTCTTTGGGTAAAACAAACAATCAAATGATCATAGTCCCTCGATGACGCTTTCGAAAAGTTGCCTAAAATGATCAAGTCCCTTTCAAAAAGAAATTGCCCAAAGATACTTAGCACTATTGTAATTATGGTCTAAACGATGACCCGCACCCGTCCCTTTTATCTCCTAATACAAGATTGTCCACCAAATGCAATGGTGGAACAAAATTGTCAAAAGGGTTAAAACATAGTAAAAATCTTTGAGAACTTTAGGGTAGATAGCTCTTAAGTACTTGCCAACTTGCAAAAACTAAACTCTTGCCAATTTTCAAACCACACTTCACAAACACTTTCGAAACAAACTTTCAAAATCCTTGGAACATCTTTTCAAAAGACAAAACACCTTTCGTAAAACATTCGAGTAAAGAATTGTTACAAGGGTAGCCTATACAAGGCATCTTTTTCAAAGCATTTTCAAAACCACACACCAAGCACCATTTCAAACAATTGAAAACCAAGGCAAGTTGATATAAGCAAGTACCTAAGAGCCCATGGATAACCATGGATAGAAAGGGTGCTAATACCTTCCCTTTCTATAATCTACTCCCCGAACCCAAGAAAAATCTCAAAGGTTTTTTTTGTGCTTTTTAAACCTTTCCTTAGGATAAAATAAAAAGTCGGTGGCGACTCTTGCTCAACCGAAACATTTGCGAAAACAAACGCAAAACCATAGTCAGTTCTCCCACCGTATCACAGAACTGGCGACTCTGCTGGGGATAATTTTAAAAGTGGAGTAACCTTAGGGCTTAGATCACCCTCTTGCATGACTAATTGTTTGATTTGTTTGCTTTATATCTTGGCTCTATTGTTTGGGTTTGCAATCCTACACCCGGATTTTGGAAAACATTTCATAGATAGCAATACGTTGTGGAAACTGTGCGGGGTATACCGACACGGTCGAAGCAATAACTATATTAGTGCGACATATTTGTGAGTACCGGTAACCCTTGAGTTCAATCAAGGAGAGTACGGGGCCGCTGAGTGATGTCACTAAGCACTAATGACCTAGAACCTTACTTGACCATCTTGGCCTTTTATTAGGGGTAGTGAGATGACCGGCTTTGGTGCAGTCCGAAGTTGGTAGATACTCGATACTACACTCATTGAGGGTTATTTTCTTGGAATATTTTGGTCGCTAGTTAAGTGGCTAAACCAAAACAATGAACAATGAAAACAATCCAATGATATTGAGCTCCTTAGAACCCGGTTACTATTTATAGGACAGGTTTTTAAGCCAACTACACTCAAGAGGGTACTTACCTATGAAACCCCATGCAAGCCTGAAACTAGGGATTGGTGTGAATTGCTTGTACATATGTTTGTGCATACATCATAAACATCATAAAACATCATATGCATTCACTAACCATTTCAAGGGTTTGGATCTTCATCTTTGTTCTTGTTTTGTAGGTCATAGAAATTCCTCGCAGAAACACCATTCAAGTCAACCTTGTGATAATCTCTCCTCAACTCAAAGAGCTCACCTCAAGAATTCCGGAAAATTCATCCTTCAGTGAAAGACATGGTAGACTGCTCAGCTTAGTCAACACCAACATTGAAGAAGACATGATGAAAGTGCTATTCCAGTTCTTTGACCCTCTTCACCACTGTTTCACTTTCCCTGATTATCAGTTGGTGCCCACTTTGGAGGAGTTTGCTCAACTCCTGAGAATTCCTATCCTTAATCAACTACCCTTCAACGGTACGGAAAAGGAACCAAAGCCGAAAGATGTTGCTCGAGCATTACATCTACAACCATCCGACATCGAGGGGCATTGGGAAACCAGAAGCGGCGTCAAAGGATTCTTAGCAAAATTCTTGTTTGAGAAGGCACAAGAATGTTGGAACTCATTGGACCTACAAGCCTTTGAAGAGATTGTGGCACTCCTTATCTATGGGTTGGTCTTGTTCCCAAATCCTGACCAATTGGAAGATGTCAATGCCGTCAAAATCTTCTTGTCCAGAAATCCAATACCAACATTTCTTGGGGACATTCTTCACTCATTTTACACACGAACAATGAGAAAGAGGGGTGTTCTCATGTGCTGTACTCCTCTCCTAGCAAGGTGATTTATTTCGCACCTTCCACAATCTGCCCTAAAGAATGACCAAGGCTCAAGGTGGTCCCAACGGTTGATGACTCTTACTCACTCTGATGTACATTGGTGTTCTCGGTCCAGAGAAAATGTCATCATCGTCGATCGTTGTGGAGAGTTTCCTAATGTTCCTTTACTTGGAATCAGAGGAGGTATCACTTACAACCCTTGCCTAGCTTTGAGGCAATTTGGATATGCACGGAGGGATGGCCCTCATGATATGTTGATTCCTGACCTAGTTTTTGACTTCGACAACGATGCGCAAGGACTTCGCCAAAGATTCATCAGAGCTTGGGGGAGACCCAACAAGGTTGATAGCAAGACTCTGGGACACAAGAACTCCATCCCTCTTGAGCCTTATCTCAAGTGGGTACGAGCCCGAGCCCAAAGTCTGATGATGCCTTATCCGCATGTTCTCCCTGTGATTAAAGATCCCGTCAAGGAAGGAGAGGTTCCCTACACCATCCTACATCCGGACATGCCTACATCGTGGGAGGAAATGCAGAAAAGTTGGATTCAGCTCAAGGAGGAACGGAATACTTTTGAAGCTAGCTTCTACGCCAGCGAGAAGAAGGTTCTAGAGCTTACCCGCCAATTCCATGAGCAAGAGGCCCTCAATACCTACATCGCACCAAAGAGGATGCGCAATGTCTTTTTGCCTTGAGAAGTTATTTTGTAATATTTGGCCCATGGGGCATTTATGTACTAACAAATTTCTTCTTATTAATATGACGTGCGTTCTTCTTTGTCTGAAACAATTTTGAATGTCCTAAATCCTTGAATGCATTGCATACATAAGCATACCATTCATCATGTGCATAAGCAGGTCTCACTCCAGGTTTCCTTATCTGTCTGCTGTATATTTCAGTAGGATGGATCTCGAGCAAACAGTCAAAGACCTGCAAGCTCAGAATGCACAGTTCCAGCAACTCCTGATGACCTTGGCTAAGGGTCAGGAGGATATCAAGACTCAATTGGGGAATAAAGACCCAGTGAAAAAGAAGAAAAAGAGACTCGGGGTGGCTACTTTAGGGAGAAGATTTGACGGAGAAGCTCGGAGAGTGCTTGAATTTCCTCCTATTTCTGATGAAGGAACCAGCAAAGGAGGTGGGGCTGCGGTACCTTCCGAGTCTGATGCGGAAGAAGAAGAGGTCGAAGAGGATGAAGATTATTCTGATCAGCAATACCCTCTAGCTGATGATAAATACAAAGGGCTAGAGGACAGATTGGCCGCCATGGAATTACAAAGAGTATCGGGTTTGGATTTTGAAGACTTGGGTTTGGTCGCCGGGATTGTGATTCCCCCAAAGTTCAAAGTACCAGTGTTTGTGAGGTATGATGGGCTGTCCTGTCCCAAAATGCATCTCAGGTCTTACGTGAGAAAGATTCAACCCTATACGGCAGATAAAAATCTTTGGATTCATTTCTTCCAAGACAGCCTTTCTGGGGCTCAATTGGAGTGGTTTTATCAGCTAGAGGGAACCAGCGTCCGAAATTGGGAAGACTTGGCCACTGCCTTTTACAAACAATACCAGTATAATTCTGACCTTGCTCCTACTCGTACCCAACTTCAGGGTATGTCACTAGGAACAAGCGAATGATTCAAAGAATATGCACAAAAATGGAGGGATTTGGCTGGCAGGGTGCAGCCTCCTTTAACCGACCGCGAACTTGTTGATATGTTTCTTGGGACCCTATCTGGGCCATTTTTCAATCATCTAATTGGTAACTCTTCCGCGGGGTTTACCGATTTGATCTTAACAGGCGAGAGAATAGAAGCTGGCATCAAGTCAGGAAAGATTCAGAAGGGTGTTGCTGCAAGTGTTGAGAAGAAGCCTTTTAAGAAGGAAACGACTGTGGTATATTCTCAGAGAAGAGCAGGGAAGACGGAGCGTCGGCCAACTGTGGGGGCCGTAATGATTCAAAACACTCCAAGTGAGCAGCCTCGCTATAACCAGTCCAGACCAAATCAGCAACGAGTGGAACGGCCACAACGGCAGTTCACCCGTATTAATATGACTCCCGCGCAAGTGCTTCCCCATCTGTTAAAGTTGAATCTTGCCACCATCAAGGAGGCACCAAAGAATGTGAATACGTCCTCTCCGCATTATCATGCTAATGCCAAATGCGCCTACCATTCTGACAGTGTTGGACACGACACCAATGATTGTTGGGCACTCAAGCATAAAATCCAAGACCTGATAGAGGCGAAGGAGGTGGAGTTTGACGCTCCGGAGAAGCCTAATGTGATATCTGCACCCATGCCGAAGCACGGCCGAAATGTCAATGCCATTGAAGAAGATTTGTATGTTGCCGATGTCAATGATCTGACCACTCCACTGCTAACCATCAAGTTGAATCTGTTAAGGGCCGGGATCTTCCCGGGATGTAAGGAAGACTGCTATTGTTGTTACTCTCTGCCGTTTGATTGTCCGTTACTGAAGAAAGGCATCCAAGGCCTTATGGATAGTCGACAAATTTTGTTTGAAAAATTTTCTGCTGTTCCAGTTCATACTGAAGATGTCTCAATCATAACCATTCACGCCAATCTCTCCAAGGCCGTCAAAAAGCCTGTTAAGATTACACCAGCTACGAAATCTGTTCCTTTGAAGATAACAATGCCAGGGCCTGTCCCCTATGTTTCTGAGAAGTCGATACCTTGGAACTATGGCGGTGACGTCTACTACCATGGTATCAAACAAATCGAAATAACTAAAGAAAGTTCGGATGATGAAGAAGCCAACATCGGCAACATTGTGGGCACTAGCAAAATCACCAGGAGCGGGAGAATATTTTCTCCAGAGATTGCCCCTCCAAGAGCAATCTTTGGACCCTCATCAGCTGACAAGGTCATCCATGCACCAATAAAACTCTCTGCTAGAACTCCTTTGATTGAAGATGTTGTTGTTCCTAGTACTGTCTCTCCTACCGCTGCTGATAAAGGTAAGGGAATCCAAGATGAGCTCGTCAGGACGAGGGCTCAGCCCTTGGTCATCCCTGAAACCTCCAAGAAGGAAATGGATGAGATCTTGAGGATAATCAAAAGAAGTGATTACGATGTGGTAGAACAGCTGGGGCAAACCCCCTCAAAGATCTCCATGCTGGCACTGCTACTTTGCTCGGAAGCGCATGCTAAAGCTCTGATAAAATTCCTGAAGGCGGCCCATGTGCCCCAGGAGACCTCTGCAGATCAATTTCAAAATTGCGTGGCTAGCCTGACTGCGGACAATGGATTAGGGTTCTCTGATGCCGACCTAACTCCTAAAGGTAGAAACCACAATGATGCTTTGCACATTTCAGTCGAGTGTCGAGGAACCACTCTCGCGCATGTCTTGGTCGACACCGGTTCGTCGCTGAATGTACTGCCTAAGAAGGCCTTGGACCGACTAGATTGTGAAGGGTTGGAATTGAAGCCGAGTGATATTGTTCTCAGAGCTTTCGATGGTTCGAAGAGATTGGTCCATGGAGAGGTTGAAATTCCCATCAAGATAGGCACTGAGGTGTTTAAATCTACTTTCTATGTGATGGACATCCGTCCATCATACTCTTGCTTGCTGGGTAGACCTTGGATACACCATGCTGGGGAAGTCACCTCCTCCTTGCATCAGATGTTGAAGTATCCTGTCAAGGGGAAGATCATTACTGTCCATGGTGAAGAAGAGTACATGATTAGCCACTTGAATTCCTTCCGATATGTGGAGGTTGAAGGGGAGTTCATTGAAACGCCTTTTCAGCATTTCGAAGAAGTCCTTCCTGAAATAACAGTAGCGAAGTTGGCAGCTGAGACACCGAGGCAGATGGCCAGGATGGCATCTCTGGAGGACGCAAGGGCCGCAATAAAGGAAGGGAAGAATTCAGCATGGGGGCAGTTACCTGACATTCCACATAAGACAGACAAATTTGGATTAGGGTTCACAGCCGCTGGCCAGAAAGCTATGCGCCGGTCGAAGATTGAAAGAGCGCCAGTCAAAATTTCTCCCTATGGAATCAACGCTTTGGAGGACGAGGACAAAGAGAGCAACATCGAAGAGTGGATTTATCCAACTGTCAAAGGAGGGTTGAGCAACTGGGAGGCAAAAGACTTTGTCCCCATCACTTTTATTCATCAGTAATTTATCTGTTAAACATTTCCTATTTGGTCTGTAATATTTACTTTCAAACAATCCGCACACTATCTTTTCACCTCATGCCTTGCCCGGGGCATGTAGGTCCATTTGTAAGGGTTTTGATTATTTTTCATATCCATATGCCATGTTTAATGATTCATTGGACGTTTTTCATTTGATAAACTGCTTGTGTTCATTTTCTTTCCTTTTGCATTTTTGTTTAAGGATGGCTATCCCTTACACACACCCACACTCACAAATGCAGGTACCCATCCACTCCGGATTCCATGGGTGACTATTCTGCTGTATCTTTCAATAACTCTGAAGATCTGGTCAATCAAGCCGAGTATGAAGATGACGAAGGTTGTGAAGTACCCGGGGAACTAGCCAGACTTCTACAGCAAGAGGAAAGGGCCATCCTACCTCATGAAGAGTCATTGGAAACTGTCAACTTAGGGACCAAGGAAGACCGGAAGGAGGTACAAGTGGGTGCCAATCTGGAACCAAGAGTCAAGGAACGCCTGGTACAGTTGTTGAATGAGTATGTTGAAATCTTCGCTTGGTCTTATGAAGACATGCCGGGTTTAGACACAGACATCGTGGTTCATAGTTTCCCCACAATCGAGGACTGTCCACCGATCAAGCAAAAAGTTCGCCGAATGAGGCCTGACATGTCTGAAAAGATCAAAGCAGAAGTAATGAAGCAATTCGACGCTGGCTTTCTGGCTGTTACGTCCTATCCTCAATGGGTCGTTAACATCGTGCCAGTACCTAAGAAAGATGGCAAAGTCAGGATGTGTGTGGACTACCGGGATTTGAATAGGGCCAGCCCCAAAGATGATTTTCCACTCCCACACATTGACATTTTAATCGACAATACAGCTCAACATAAAGTGTTTTCCTTCATGGATGGATTCTCGGGCTACAATCAAATCAAAATGGCCCCCGAGGATATGGAGAAAACAACTTTTGTCACACAATGGGGCACTTTCTGTTACAAGGTGATGTCGTTCGGGCTGAAGAACGCAGGGGCAACTTATCAACGCGCCATGGTAGCTTTGTTTCATGATATGATACATCATGAGATTGAAGTTTACGTAGACGATATGATATCTCGGTCACAAACAGAGGAAGAGCACCTTGAACACCTAGAAAAGCTGTTTGCCAGGTTGAAAGAATACAAACTCAGGCTGAATCCAAGTAAGTGCACTTTTGGAGTTAGGTCTGGTAAACTCCTGGGATTCATTGTAAGCAACAAAGGCATTGAAGTCGATCCAGCAAAAGTGAAAGCAATACAAGAGATGCCTGCTCCCCGTACTGAAAAGGAGGTTAGAGGATTCTTGGGGCGCTTGAACTATATTGCCAGATTCATCTCCCATCTGACTTCTACTTGTGAGCCAATTTTTAAACTCTTGAAGAAAGATCAGGTAGTCGAATGGATCGACGATTGCCAAGCTGCTTTTGATAAAATCAAGGAGTATTTGCTAGAACCTCCTATTCTGATGCCACCTGTCGAAGGAAGACCATTGATCATGTATTTGACTGTCTTGGATAACTCAATGGGGTGTGTTTTGGGCCAGCATGACGAGTCTGGTCGAAAAGAGCATGCTATTTATTACCTTAGCAAAAAGTTTACCGACTGTGAGACTCACTACTCGAGAAAACTTGTTGCGCTTCGGTATGGGCTGCTCGCCGACTAAGACAGTATATGTTGACTCATACTACCTTGTTGATTTCCAAAATGGATCCTATCAAGTATATCTTCGAAAAGCCCGCTTTATCTGGGAGGATAGCCAGATGGCAGATGATCCTAACTGAGTATGACATTCAGTACACTACCCAAAAAGCTATAAAAGGGAGTGTACTAGCTAACCATCTGGCTCATCAAGCTATCGAAGACTATCAACCCATGAGGTTTGACTTCCCAGACGAGGACATCATGAATTTGGACAACATTGAAGGTAACGGACCGTATGACGGACCCGAAAAGGGATCCCGATGGACCCTGTACTTTGATGGTGCTTCAAATGCACTTGGAAATGGTATCGGCGCAATACTCATTTCTCCGGAAGGTTGTCACACACCTTTCACGGCCCGACTTTGCTTCAGCTGCACAAACAACATGGCTGAGTATGAAGCTTGCATCTTTGGTCTCAAGGCTGCTATAGACTTGGGGATCAAATCTTTGATCGTATTTGGGGATTCGGCTTTGGTTATCAGTCAAATCAAAGGAGAGTGGGATACCAAACATCCTAATCTTATCCCATACAAAGAACATGTCTTGACATTGTTGCCTCATTTCGAGTAAATTACCTTCGAGCATTTCCCGCGAGAAGAGAATCAGCTAGCAGATGCTCTAGCTACAATGTCCTCCATGTTTAAACTCAACTGGGATAACGAGGCTCCCCAAATCACCATCGAGCGAATGGATGAACCTGCGCATTGTCACGAGATTAATACCGAAGAAGTAGTGGAGCAACCTTGGTTCCATGAAATCAAAAGGTATCTCGAGACCAGAGATTATCCCGAAGGAGCTTCCGTAAATGACAAGAAGTTCTTAAGGAAATTTGCTGCCAAATTCTTCCTGAGCAACGACATCCTTTACAAACGAAGCCATGATTGTGTACTGCTCCGATGCGTAGACAAAGCTGAAGCAGAGTTGATCATGACTGATGTACACAGCGGCATATTTGGCACTCACTTGAGCGGGCATACAATGGCTAAGAAGATCCTAAGGGCAGGCTATTACTGGTCTACCATGGAAGCTGACTGCCATCAACACTCCCGTACTTGCCATAAATGTCAAGTCTACGCTGACAAAGTTCATATCCCTCCGGTTCCTCTCAACGTTCTGACTGCTCCTTGGCCATTTGCAATGTGGGGCATTGACATGATTGGAGAGATCAAGCCCACGACTTCCAATGGACATCGCTTTATCCTGGTTGCCATTGACTATTTCACCAAATGGGTCGAAGCAACTTCCTTCGCCTCTGTTACTAAAAATGTGGTTGCCCGCTTTATCAAGCAAAATCTCATATGTCGGTATGGTGTTCCAGACAGGATCATCACAGACAACGGTACAAATCTGAATAACACAATGATCACCGCATTGTGCGAACAGTTCAAGATTTATCATCACAATTCATCTCCCTATCGGCCGAAGATGAACGGTGCTGGTGAAGCTGCGAACAAAAACATTAAGAAGATCATTCAGAAAATAACAGTCACTTACAAAGACTGGCATGAGATGTTACCGTTTGCTCTGCATGGATACCGTACGATGGCACGTACTTCAACTGGGGCAACCCCATTTTCTTTGGTTTATGGCATGGAAGCTGTTTTGCCTATGGAAGTTCAGATTCCTTCTCTAAGGATTATGAAGGATGCAGGTTTGAATGAAGATGATTGGATGCAGACCCGACTTGATCAACTCAATCTGATCGACGAAAAGCGACTCGCTGCTATATGCCATGGTCAGGCGTACCAAAAATGAATGATCAAGGCCTTCAATAAGAAAGTCAGACGTCAAGTGTATCAAGTCGGAGATCTCGTAATCAAGCGGATTATCTTGCCGCAAAGTGATCCCAGGGGCAAATGGACTCCTACATATGAAGGACCATTTGTGATCAAGAGCATATTTTCTGGTGGTGCAATGATTCTGACCACCATGGACGGTGACGACTTGCCACACCCTGCGAACGCAGACACAGTCAAAAGATACTACGCATAAAATAACCCGACAAGTCGAAAACCCGAAAGGGCGGCTTGGGCAAAAATGGGCATCCCGGTGAACCGAAAACCCGAAAGGGCGGTTCAGGCAAAAATTAGGGATAAAAACAAAAAAAAATCTGTACACCCGGCAAGTCGAAAACCCGAAAGGGCGGCTTGGGCAAAAAGGGGTTTCCCGATGGATCGAAAACCCGAAAGGGCGATTCAAGCAAAAGTTAGGGAATTAAAGCGTATGACTATGTCTCGTCGGATCACTTCAAAGACAATCTCTTCGTCAACCAGTTCCAGGCTTCTGATCAATCTAGTACTCATCGGCAAACGGAGCATTGAATGGACATATATTCAGAGTTGGGAAAGCTATAGCGGAAGGGAATCCCATGGAATTATTTCACATAGCCATCCTTTACTTTGTATAAATCTTTCAATATTTTACGACAGAATCCTCTTACTAGGATGATTGTCTCCTTTGTACAAATATACTCATAAAAAGTCAATACAAATACTTTTCCCAGAAATTTGTGTCATTTCCTTTCACTTTTTCTCTTGCACTATTTGTTTTATTTTGAGAAACGTCCAATGTTTTGTTAAATAGGCATATGCATTTGAACATAATCATTTCCTTATGAATCCAGAAAGAGGATTACTGATAGGTCAAAGGTGCAGTTGGATATCTTGATACCCTTTAAAGAAAACCCCCAAGAGATTTGGAATCCATATCCCCGGCAAACCCTGAAGCTTATCCCCTGCAGAGTACGGACGTCTCTCCCGAGTTTTATTCAAAGTTATTCCTCGCAAGAGCTTATAACTGGGTTATCCTCAGCTAACTGCCACGGAAGATCGCACTCGTCAGATTTATTCCTATCCCCAGCGGAGTTCATCAAAATTCCCCAGTGTAACTTATCTTTACAATCCCCCAGCCAGAGGATCCTCCGGAATTCAATTCCCCTCAGAGTTTAAGTTTCAGAATCCCCAGCAAAGCCAGACTAAAGAACCTTCTCCCCACAGAGTTTTAGGAGAGCAAATCTTGAGTTCCCCAGTGAAGTTGCCAGAGATACTTCCCGCCAAACTGAAGATTCTCGGTCTTACATCCGCAGCATGAGTCTATTAGATTGGAACTCCCCAGTAGAAGTCATCAGGAATTCCCCAGAAGATTGGTATACAACCCAAGCTCCTTTTTCTCCAACAACAACCAGGAATTATTCTTCCTAGCAGCAGTCAAGATACTTTTATCTTCAGTCATCCCGGATTCATCTATCCTTTGCAAGACAGCTCTCCAGCTTACATGCGCATCCATTTACATTCATATCATATAACATACATTGCGTCATGCATCATGACATTGCATATAACTAACTCTTTACCTTTTCAGGTAAGATCAGTCAAAAGACTAGAATCACTACCCTTCGAGTTTCTTTCCAGGAATAGTTCGGATGTGATCCAGACACGACAACATTCTAATGCTTACTCCAGATTTATCCAGGTGCAGTTTTAAACGGGCTCATCATCAGGGAACCCTACACCGGTCCTTCCTCCAAGTTCAAGATTTCTGAAAACAGTTCACGGGTTCTCCAAGTAACGGATGTTGACCTATCACTTGTTCAGATTCTTCTCAAGACTTCTGAAAACAGTTTATGGATTCTTCCCAACAACGGATGTTAATCTATCACTCGTTCAGATGCAACCTTTGAAAACAGTTTACGGACGCTTCCCAACAACGGATGCTGCCCTATTGCTTATTCAACTTCAAGATTTCTGAAAACAGTTCACGGGTTCTCCAAGTAACGGATGTTGACCTATCACTTGTTCAGATTCTTCTCAAGACTTCTGAAAACAGTTTATGGATTCTATCCAACAACGGATGTTAATCTATCACTCGTTCAGATGCAACCTTTGAAAACAGTTTACAGACGCTTCCCAACAACGGATGCTGCTCTATTGCCTATTCAACTTCAAGATTTCTGAAAACAGTTCACGGGTTCTCCAAGTAACAGATGTTAACCTATCGCTTGTTCAGATTCTTCTCCAGACTTCTGAAAATAGTTTATGGATTCTTCCCAACAACGGATGTTAATCTATCAACTTGTTCAGATGCAACTTTTGAAAACAGTTTACGGATTCCTCCCAACAACGGATGTCAATCTATTGCTTATTCAGACCCCCAGTTCGAAGATGGTCCAAAGCATGGACACCTTCCTGATACTCATTCCAGATGGCATCTTTAAGCCCATCCCCGACAAGATTCCGTCACCCCTCCAGATGGAATCTCCAAGCCCATCTCCAAATGGCATCTCTAAGCCCATTCCCGCATCCATTACTTTGACGAGTGCAAATTTAAGGGCACTCTAGTGTCCAATCTCCTTTTACCCTCGAGTCACGAAAGGCAAAACTTGCCAATCTAACTCTTCGGATTCAAGAAGATTGAACAGGGGCAACTGTTGTACCCCAAAATTTTCCCTCCCATTTCTCATTGATTTCTCACCACAAAGCCCTTGAAGATCAAGATCCAGTTAGGGTTTCATCTGCTCAAGACTTCTCCTTGCACTGTTGACCCAAATTAGGGTTTGTGTTTGCACAAAGATGTTTTGACCTAAAATGCCTAAGATGACTTTCTTACTTCATATTGGACTCCCAAGTTTATCCATATCAAGTTTCAAGTCTTGATTCCAAGTTTTGCCCAGTCAATTGGACAGTTGACCTAGAAATCAGCTGTATTGGGGAAAAAGTCAACTGTGACCAATTGACAGTCAAATCTCATGAAAATTGACCCACATCAACATTATGAACTCATATGAACCATTTGATCAAGTTTGGATCACAATTCCACAAGAAATTTGATCAGATCACCAAAAGGGCAAAATGGTCATTTTTAGGGTTTTGACTGCACAAAGGCAATTTTTGACTGTTTGACCCAACCAATGGCAAACCAAGCTCACATATGGACTCAAGGACCCCATGGAATTATCTTGACTTGCTCAACAAGTTCAACATATCCCAAATGCACAAAATTGACAGTTGAATTTCCCAGTCAATTGATCAATTTTGACTGTATACTGAAAAGTCAAACTTTGACTTTTTGGTCAAAATCAAGGGTCAAGATTCATTTTTCATCAAAACATGCCAAATCATGAAACTTGTTCACCAAGAAATCAAAAAATGCAAATTAGGGTTAGAAATGAGAATTTTTCATAACTTAGAATTTTTCTAAGTTATGAAAAACCCTAATTTTTCCCCAACTTTGACCCACTTTCTCACCAAGATTCATTTGGATTCAAGCAAAAGTAAAAACATGAAAGTTGTATCTTGTTGCATTATCTACAACTTTGATTCACAAAGTTTTCCCAAATGAGGCTTGTATCTCAAGTTACAATTTTTGGAATAAGGGTACTAAACCATTCTTAACTTAGTGAAATTTTAACCTATTTTGGCAAGGTTTTCTACCTAACTTCAAGGCCATTTTCCATACACTTCCACTTGGAATTTCAATTTGCATTTCAAATATGGATTATAGTACACATTCCAAGCTTTCCAAAATGTCCAAGAACTCATCAAACAACCTCATAACTTGAGAGATTCGAATTTTGCAATATGGCAAAAACTCACTTTTGAATTGGTCATGTACATGTTCATAACTTATGCCATTTGCAAGTCAGCTTGGTTTGTGCTGCATTACAGGCCTCTAAACCATCCAACACTCAATAATTTAATGCATGTTCATTGTGCTAAGGCCTTGTTTCATGAGCTTATGCATTACATGTTGAATAAAGCCATTTATGGAAAAAGTAAAATAGCCATTTTTGCAAAAGCAAGCTTTATGTCAAAGTTGCAAATCCACAAGTACAGATCAAATCTAATTGGCACAAGATTATGAGCATAACACACTGATCAAGGAAAGGTTTTGCAGCATGATTAGGGGTCCTCTACCTGTCTAGAATACAACTTGGCTTTGCTTGCTTAAGTGTTAAGAAACTTGGCATTTCACAACACAACTCTCATCTCAGCATTAGAACACTTAAGCAAATATTGTATACACTTTCTAATCATCCTAACCAAGCTAGAACACGAGCCTTTGGTCTCCAATACCTTGACAAACTCAGAATCACTCTAAAACTGCCCAAACAGAGCAACCTCTGCAGATTGAGTTCCAACTCTCAATCCTTTCAAGCATTCTTGCCCAAACCACATTAAACACATTCCCTAGCATCAATGCAAGCTAACCAAAACCTAAAACACGACCTGTAATTCCTCTAACCAGTTCCACCATTTTCACTTTCTTATTTTGCAGTTGAAGGTCCATAGCTCGATTCAAGGTGTCTCAAGGCAAAGTAAGCATTGGAATAGCATCACCACACTTCAGGCAAGCTGTACAGATCATCATCTTGCTCTGAAAGCTTCCCCATTGCCAGATAGAACTTCAACTGAACAGGTATTTTTGTGAACTTCTAACTCTTAGTATAGGCATCATTAGCTCTAGGTTTGTGAATAAGAAATGTTCTACTCATGCCCCTGAACCTGTACATGCTTTTACTTTTCATTTATTTTGCCTGAGCTGTGAGAATTTAAGGTTTGAAAATGGAAGAAAACTTAGGTCAGGATTTGGGAATGTCAAAATTCTCTCTCATTTCTGAGAGTTAGGATGAGTTTTTTTATATATTTAGAATCGTGATTCAATGCTTAACATTTCTTATGTTGGAAGTTTGTGCAAAAGATCAAGGAATCAGGATGTTTGAATGGAGTTTCAGGCGTGCGTTTTTTGAACATTTTTTGTTCAGAGGTTGAAGAAGAAGTTATCTGGGCTGGGCTTGTTTTTTGTATTTTCTTTTCACACACTCTTTTCACTTTGACACCCCCTGGGCCCATTTGGTTTATTTCAATGATTTTTTTGACTTTTCTTTTTTCATTCTGACTTATTTATTTTTGCTTATAATATAAAAAATCTAAAAAATATTTTTTATACCTTTTTTCTATTTTTAAGCATTTATTTGTTTATAGGAATCATTTGTACATAAACATATATATATATATATATATATATATATATATATATATATATATATATATATATATATATATATATATATATATATATATATATATATATATATATATATATATATATATATATATATATATATATATATATATATATATATATATATATATATATATATATATATTCATTAGTATATTTAGGTTAAAATACAAAAATACTTATATTTTTTATTTTATTAATATTTGACATAAAAAAATACTTTTTATAAATATACTTCATTTTATTTTATTTTTGTACATAATAAACAAATACTTGTATAAATTAAATAATATATATATTACTTAATAAAAATTAGGGTTTTACCCTTAAAATACAAAAAAACTCCAAAATAATACTTTTTTATTTTATTTATTTGACATAAATAATACTTTTTTTTCATACATATAAAACTTTTTTTTTTTTGCATTTTGCATCTTTATTTTATTTTCCATTTAATTTATGCAATCAATTATCTTGTAAATATGCCAAAAATTGATGTAATAGCTAGGTTTTAAATTTCTTGTCTAAAAATCCCCCATTTGAACATTTGTACCCCCCTTCCCATATTATATTGTAATAGTGTAGGGATTTTACTTTTCGCACTTTAAACGCTTTCTAAATATACCATGCTAGAATTAGGGTTTATATGCAAATAAAAAGAACAAAATAGTTTGACCTAATCTCAAGATAATCAAAGCATGAAAATGGACAACACCTATCACACTTGCACCCCTAGGGTATTCCACCTTGTTGCCTTCAAATAATTGGGCCATATTGCATGTTAGGTTTCTTTGGGTAAAACAAACAATCAAATGATCATAGTCCCTCGATGACGCTTTCGAAAAGTTGCCTAAAATGATCAAGTCCCTTTCAAAAAGAAATTGCCCAAAGATACTTAGCACTATTGAAATTATGGTCTAAACGATGACCCGCGCCCGTCCCTTTTATCTCCTAATACAAGATTGTCCACCAAATGCAATGGTGGAACAAAATTGTCAAAAGGGTTAAAACATAGTAAAAATCTTTGAGAACTTTAGGGTAGATAGCTCTTAAGTACTTGCCAACTTGCAAAAACTAAACTCTTGCCAATTTTCAAACCACACTTCACAAACACTTTCGAAACAAACTTTCAAAATCCTTGGAACATCTTTTCAAAAGACAAAACACCTTTCGTAAAACATTCGAGTAAAGAATTGTTACAAGGGTAGCCTATACAAGGCATCTTTTTCAAAGCATTTTCAAAACCACACACCAAGCACCATTTCAAACAATTGAAAACCAAGGCAAGTTGATATAAGCAAGTACCTAAGAGCCCATGGATAACCATGGATAGAAAGGGTGCTAATACCTTCCCTTTCTATAATCTACTCCTCGAACCCAAGAAAAATCTCAAAGGTTTTTTCTGTGCTTTTTAAACCTTTCCTTAGGATAAAATAAAAAGTCGGTGGCGACTCTTGCTCAACCGAAACATTTGCGAAAACAAACGCAAAACCATAGTCAGTTCTCCCACCGTATCACACCATGCAAATATTTAAGAACTTTGATTTTCTTCAAATCCACTTCAAATCTTAATGACTGAATTCCAATCAAACTACAACTTAAATGAATCCCTAATTCAATTCAATTCCCCGATCTAAAACAAATTTGTATGTCAAGCAATAAGAAATTTGAAAGAATTATGCCTTGATTACGATCCACATCTTATAACATGTCTCGGCTGTATGAGAAATAGAATAACAATGCCTTGGATCCTTGATGAAGATATTCAATATGACTTTGAAATTAGACCCTATCTCATATAGTCTTTACTTAAAACTTTAGTGAAACCCTAATGATCCTGCCCTTGATGAAGATGACAACTGTGATACGGTGAGAGAACTGACTTGAGGTTTGCGTTTGTATTCGCACTTGTTCGGTTGAGCAAGAGTCGCCACCGACTTTTTATTTTATCCTAAAGGAAAGGTTAAAAAAAGCACAGCAAAAACCTTTTGAGATATTTCGTGGGTTCGAGGGGTAGATTATGAAAAGGGAAGGTATTAGCACCCTTTTCATCCATGGTTATCCATGGGCTCTTAGTTACTTGGTTTTTAGATCACTTGCCTTGATTTTCGATTGCTTGAAATTGTGGTGTGTGTGTGTTTTGAAAATGTTTTTGAAGAGATGCCTTGTTTTAGGCAACCAATGTATTTGACTCATGTTTGAGTGTTTTACAAAAGTGTGTATCTTTTCGAAAAGATGTTTCAAATGTTTTTGAGAGTTTGTTTGAAAGTGTGTATGAAGTGTGGTTTTTGAAAAGAAGGCAAGTGTTTTTGCAAGTTGATCTCAAGTAACTAAGAGTTTTGTCTACCCCTATTGTACTCAAAGGTTTTCTCTATGTTTTCAACCCCTTTTAACAATTTTGTTCCACCATTGAATTGGGTGGACAATCTTGCGTTTAGGAAGTTTAACGGGACGGGCGTGGGTCATCGTATGGACCATGAATGCAATGGTGCCAAGTGTCTTTGGCAATTTGCTTTGAAGGGACTATGATCATTCCGTTTTAGGAAACTTTTGAAAGCGTCATCGAGGGACTTATGATCATTTGAATTTGTTTTGCCAAAGAAACTCGACGTGCAAGCATGGCCCATTTTGGAAGGCAACATGTGGGATTACCCTAGGGGGTGCAAGTGTGATTGTGTGTTGATTTCATGTATTTGTCTTTGTATTAGGTTATCTAGCGTTTGGTTTTATGTACATGCAAACCCTAGGTCTAACCATGGTATAATTGGAAAGCGATAAATTGCAAGAATTTAAAGTCTACGCTATTACAAATAGTATCCGGGAGTGGGGGTACAAATTTACAAATGGGGATGAGACTTTAAGAATGTAGTGTCCAATAATTTACAACCAAATCGAATTGCGATAAAATGTAATCAATGTATAGCAAGGTATAAGAATAGTAATTGTATGTGCATCAAGTGTATAATGTGAAATGTATTGTATATTGTGTAAGTGTACGTGTACATGTATATGTGTATGTAATTTATTTACAGGTTAAGATGTGAATTTAAATGTGTATTATTTAAGTATTGTTTGACCTAAATGAAAAGAATTAAATGTTTATTTATTTAATCTGTAATCTTGTATATTGTTAATATGTACAAAAAGAATGTTTTAATTAAATGTTTTCAATTTTAATTAAATTATGTATATTAAAAAATGTATTTTGTCTTGATTATGTACAAAGATGATATCTTGAAAAAAGAAAAGTATTTATCTTAAAAGAAAAATTATGTAACTATGTATTTATGTACAAAAAGAATATTTTAATTAAATGTTTTAAATTTAATTAAATTATGTATATTAAAAAAAATGCATTTTTATGTATAAAAATATTTTTAGTTTTGTTTCTTATATATTAGTATTAATATATATATTTATACAAGAGCTTCTTTTTTTAAATTGAAAGAAAATATTTTGAGGAAGAATAAATTGCGTTTAAAATTTATGTTATAAAAAGTATTATAAAAACAATTTGATGTAATAAAAAAAACTCATGTTAATTTGTAAAAAGAATATGGGTAGTTTTAAAAATGGTTTTGAAAGAAAATCAGAAATGGGCTAAGGGAGGTTATGCTGGTCCAAATGCAATTCAAAGAAAAAAATGAATAGAACAGGGGGTATGAATGGGAAGTTCGTTTGGGCTTTAGGCGCTCCAGAAACGGGCAAGGCCCAAGGCAAAATGACAAATGTTTTTAGGGTTCACAGCTTTTTGTTTCATTTGGGGGAAGGCTTTAGGGTTACAGAAACGGCGCGCCGTTCGTCGTTTTGCTTCGTTCGTCCTCTTCCACCTTCGCCTGAGTTCCTCTTGCCCATGGCCACCAGCGTCTTTAACCTTTCTCTTCCCTTCAATGGATCGTTAGGGCGACAGATTTCAAGGTAATGATCTTTGTCTTTCGCATTAGGGTTTCGTTATTTGCATGTTATGATTTCGCCTCTTATTGATCCTGATTTCATATTGTTATGGTTATTTGAGGTGTGTGAAAGAAAGAGAGGGAGGGATACTACCTTTGGAGACGGAGGAGGAAAAGGTTGAGAGGAGCTGTGGCGGCCAAGGCGGTGAGGGACGGTGATGCTGAGCGTTAGCTTGCTTTACTGGGAGTTCTGGTACTCTGTCTTTCTTTTCCTTTTAAGGTTTAATGATGACTTGGCCTGAGAGCCCTTTTTTTTATCTCTTTGCCTCTATGTTGCCTTGATGCCTTGTATATCTGATTTTCCTCTTCCTCTCGTTGGCTTGTTGTGTGCTTGTGCTTGATGGCCTTTGCTCAATGATGAAGACTTTTCTGAGGGCTCCTAGTGATGAACTCTTTATGTTTCTGAGTAAACTTCTTTATCTCCTTCTTGCTCTTTGCTTTGCTTCTGCTTCGCCTTGTATTTGGTTTGCTAGCCCAATGATGAGCTCCCTGAGTTCTGAGGGCCCTGAATGTATGCTTGAATATGCTTGATGCCTTTGTATGCTTGTTAGGGTTGCCTAGTTCATTGTTTCACTTTCTTCTTCAACTGTCTCTTTGTTGCCTTATGCGTTTGCCTATGATGGAATTTTCTGAGGCTGTTTGCTGGGTGGTTGGAATGCTGGTAAGGCTTGCCTCAGGTTAAGCTTGGCCTTTGGTCAGGTTTGGGCATTGGTGAGCTTACAGGTTTACTGCTTGAAGCCTGTAGGGCTGTAAGCTTTGTTTGGTGTTGAGAGTGGGATTGGCTTTTAGGTCAGCAGGTTATGGTGTTCTGAATGTTTGCAGGCTTAGAGGTTTAAAAAGATTTATGATTCTAAGACAGGTTTAAAGCTTATTAGTTGGTTAAGCTTTAGGCTTTTGAGAGGTTTGGAACTATGGCTGGACAATTTAGGCTTTTGTGTGGATCTGTTTATGTTTTTATTATTTGACAGATTCAGGCTTAACAGATTTTTTGTTGTTGTGAACTGGGTTTAGGCTTGACAGTTTGAGGGTTTGAATCTGGACAGACTTACTGATTTTTTTGGTTTCTGGTAAGGCTTAGCAGGTTTAATGCTTAGGTGAGTTTACTGGTTTGGCTGGAGGTCATTACAGGTTTTTGAACCAAGGCTTTGTGTTTAAGGCTTGGCCTTGCTTATGCAGGATTTAGACTTCTGGTTTTTATTTGGCTTGATAAGTTTTGACAGGGGTTTTGGTTAATGCAGGTTTATGCTGGTTCAAAGCTTGATACCAGTTTAGGCTTGTGGTGTTTCAGGCTTATGCTGGTTCTTTGAGTTTGATTGCAGGTTATGTGTTTTGATGATAGGCAGGTTTTGGGTGGAAGGTCTTTGATAGTTTGTGGTTATCTCTGTTTGATATCTCTCTTCCTCTTGCTGTGTTATATCAGTTTTGTTTTTATATCCCTTGTCTAAAGCCAAACCTGTAAGCCTATATCTTCTTTCTCTCTTCTCTCTCCAGTACAACTTAAAAACATTAAAAAATTGTTTATGTTTGTACTTCTCTGAAAAAGTAAATAGCTGGGAAATGATGAAACTGAGTTCTGTTTGCTTGTAAAACATGTTTCCTCTGTGCTTTATGTCTTCTTTTCCATACTTCCTGCTTCTTGACAGCATTGATGGCCTTTTGTACTTGTTTGATATCTTGCCATATCCCTTTTGACAGCTTTTTGGCAGAAAGTTTGAATTTGGACTTTGTTTGGCAATTCAGTTTGTAACTTGGACTTTGGTTATTTGCATATGTTGTCTTGCTTTTGAACTATGCAGTTTTGACAATTTGAAATGTGCAATTTTAACTTTGTGCATTCATTTAATTTGCAAACATTTTCACCCTTCTTTGTGAACCGGGAGAAATCCCGTGGTTTGCAGAGAGGGCTAACTGATCCCGGCCATTTGCTTTTAATGATGAGTCTAAATTAAACTGTCTGTCTTCTATTTATTTAATTGTCTCTGACTTTTCTTCTTCTTATTGCAGATAAAAAGTTAAATGGAGAGGAATAGAAAAAGATGAAGAATGAAGAATTGAAGATTTAGAAACAATTAGGATAGTCTTATTTAGGTTTAAATTACTGTAAAATCATTGTTGTAAACAAATTGTAAACAAAACAATTGTACAAATAATTTAAAAATAAATAAAAAGTTTTCTTTTATCCAATTAATTCTTTTCCTCTTTTTTTTTAATTGTTCGTTTTATTATTTATAATTCTTTAATTATAATAATTGAAAATAAATTCCAATCATTTAATCTTAGAATAATAAATAATTAAATAAACAATGCTTCAGCATTTGATCAATTAAACCTGGCGTTTCAAACATCCAGAGTAAAACAACAGTCAATCACAGCAATTGCCCAGACGCTTTTTCCTTTACTGACTTTAATCAAACATTGCAAATTCAAACCCAATGCAACCTTTTACTGATTCAGTCAAACAAACGTGAATTTAATCCAAATGCATTCTTTTACTGATTAAGTCAAACAATGCGACTTCAATCAAAATCTCGGAATAACTTGCAAAGCATCGTAGAATTAAATCTTTCCGAGGAACCGCGCATGAAAACCCTAATTCCTGATTAAATGCCAAAGAACGTTCGCCTGATCAAAGTTGAGCCAAAATCCACCAAAACCCTAAACAAACTGTATGAACTGCCCCAGAGCCATGAAAACCAATGAAAACCCTAATTTTGTCTGACTGACGAGAAAAGTCTGTTTGACCGATCTTTGAGCCAATCTGAAAAATCAGGAAACGCCTGAAGCTGTGATTTCTTGTGGAAAAATGCGAGGGCAAATTTTGGGGTACAACAACAACCTTGTATCTTGATGGGGGGGAAGTTCACAATAATCAAGAATCCAAATCCTAGTTCTACAAACCACAGTTATTGGGAAACCAATTGATTCAAGCCTGAGTGAAGATAAGAACCATCAAAGCCATAGAGAAAACCCTAACTTCAAGATCCTTGTTCCCACACCAACTTTATTGATTAATGATGCATGATGTGTTAGATGACCTAATGGAGGGAAATGCATACAAATAAGAATGAAATACAGAAGCCATATAAAAGTGGAAGGGTAGGACAAATTTGAGGTATTATAACAACAACCATTAATAATTCCATGAGAACAACAACATAACAGGTTTGAAAGGCCTTTGAGGAAATTTGATCCTCTCCCCATGTCACACATTCAATTGTTGCAACACTTATTCAAGGCATCTTTAGTAGAGCTAAAATCTCTAGTTGCTCCAATCGGGGCACTCCCACCAAGGTATGATGCTAACGCCAGATGCGAGTATCACGCCAATTCTCCCGGGCCTTTAATCACAAGGTATAAGATTTGTTGGACTCTCATGATATCACTTTTGATAAACTGAACATCAAGACAAATCCCATGCCTCTGTATGGTGGGCCAATTGTAAATGCAATTGAGGTAGTTACTGACTTTGGGGCAGCCACACAAGCAAAGGCCACGATAAACCTTTTAAAAGAATATCTGTTGGAGTATGGGTTCCTCCTAAAACATAATGAATCTTTTGAGAAGATATTACAAGAATTGGTGGATCAGGGGATTGTCCAATTCAGACAATACCCTAAATAAGAATACATAGCCGCGATCAATGGAAGTGTAAAGAAGCCATTGTTAATTCCCTTCCAAGGTCCAAATCTTGCTAAGAAATTTCTTCTGATTCCGTGCGGAGAGTCAACAGAAGCACCAGTGATGATAACAAGACACACTTTAAGGATTTCAGTAGTTCCAAAGACTGTGATGGTGATTATGGGACCATCTCCTACCCCTTATGAAAGTGACAAAGAGGTACCTTGGAGTTACGATTGTATGGTTTACGTCAATGATTTAAAGCAAGAGTGTGAGCCATCGTTAAGTCGAGGACCTACAATCACAAATATAGCTGGAACATGGGGCATGCCCTGCAGTGGTCGAATCTACACTCCTGAACCACAAAAGAAGAATGATGTTATAGTTAAAGATAAGATTGATGTTTTGGTGAAAGATAAAGGAAAAGTGATGATGGACGCAAGTCAAGAACAAGAACCTCCGAGCAAGAATTTTACTAATCAAGGGGCGGAAGAATTCTTGAAAGTAATCAAGAGAAGTGACTATAGGGTGGTAGATCAACTACACCAAAACCCGAAAAAGATTTTAATACACTTGTTGCTCCTCAACTCAGAAGCACATCGAGACTCTCTACTGAAGGTTCTGAGTTATGCTCATGTCACAAAACAGATCACAGTAAATCAGTTTGCAATGTTGTGGAAAATCTAACATCTGGATCATATCTAGGTTTTAATAACAATGAGTTGCCTCCACAAGGCCGAGCTCACAACAAAGAGTTGCACATCTTTATTCAGATAGGTACTACAAGCTTGTCCAGGGTACTCACTGATGCTGGTTCTACCCTCAATGTACTCCAAAAATCCAGCTTAGTGAAGTTAACACTAGATGGTGTTGTTAAAAGGCCAAGTTCCACGATAGTCAAAGCATTCGACGGTTCCCAAAGTTCAATATTTAGAGAAGTGGACCTTCCTGTCAAGATCGGGCCGCATATGTTTTATATCACTTTTTGAGTCATGGATATAGAACCAACGTATACATGTTTACTTGGACGACCCTGGATTCATGTAGCAGGGGAAGTCACTTCAACTTTACATCAGAAATTGAAGTTCCTCGTTGAAGGAAGATTGGTTATAATCGACGATGAAGAGGACATCTTTGTAAGTCACATGGAGTCCTACAAATATATCAGTATGGATGAAGACTGCATAACAACACCATTTCAAGTCTTAGAGGTTGCTTCAATGGTAACACTACCAGTAGAGAAAATCAAGAAACCTATTGTGACTCCGTGGAGAGATTTGCAAATAGGTGTGGAAAATGGTACCTCAAAAGGTTGGGTAAACTCCTAGAAATACCTGAGATGAAGAATCCTTTTGGTTTGGGCTACTAATCATCAACGACTACTCTAAAAGGCAAGGTTCAGTTTCCTCCCATCCAGGAGACCTTCGCAACAAATGAGTAGAGCATGGTGGACAAGTGGCAATGATATCCAACAACAACAACACTAGAAGAGTATCTAATTTCACCCGAGAGTGTGCTCCAGGTGAAGAGCTCAAGAATTGGGTAGTCGTGGAGATCCCAGAGATATTTTCTATTCCAAAGTAATTTTTTTTCTTGTTTTAAAAAGCACCTATGTCAAACCCGAGGCATAATGGTAGCTTGTAAGGGTCCCCAATTTGTTTCAAGAGGTATTCACAATTAATAAGAATTATATTTCACATTCAATTAAGATCCTTGTCTCTCTCTTGCATTTATTTCCTATGTTTTAAAAAAAATGGCAATACTTTTCTTCATATGCATTTCCAAATTCATATACTAAAATTGCACCAAAACATGATAAATATGAAAATCCATGCCTAAAATCACTGATAATGTTACTACTGTTAACCGATATAATTTTGATGCACCCATCAACCAAGCAAAAGAGGAAGATGATGAAGATCTTGAACTCTCTAAAAAATTGGCGAGGGAGGTAGAGCAAAAAGATGGTAATATACAACCATACCAAGAATCAATTCAAACCATTAACCTTGGCACAGAGGAAGATCCGAAAGAGATCAAGCTAGGGGCAACATTGGAAAAAAACATCATAGAAAGACTGATCAAGTTGTTACATGAATATGTGGATATATTTTTATGGTCTTACAGAGACATGCCACAATTGGATATAGCTATTGTGGTGCATAGACTATCTCTCAAGAAAGTTTGTTCTCCAGTTAGACAAAAGCTCAGAAGAACCCGTCCAGACATGTCAAGCAAGATTCGAGAAGAGGTCCTTAAACAATTTGATGCAGGGTTCTTAGCGGTGGTATATTATCCACCTTGGATAGCTAACATCGTGCCAGTGCCCAAGAAGGACGGCAAAATACACATGTGTGTAAATTATCGGGATCTAAACAAAGCAAGTCCTAAAGATGATTTCCCGTTACCTCACATGGATGTTTTGGTGGATAATACATTTCAAGCTTTGGCGTTCTCGTTCATGGACGATTTCTCAGGCTATAATCAAATCAAAATGGCACCCGAGGACATGGAAAAGACTACTTTCACGACACCTTGGGGAACTTTCTGTTATAAGGTGATTCCTTTCAGTCTAAAGAATGTAGGGGAAACTTATCAACGAGCTATGATCACACTATTTAATGATATAATTCATAAAGAAGTAGAGATATACGTAGATGATATGATTGCCAAATCTCATACAGAGGAGGATCACATCGTACATTTACATAAACTATTCGAGCTTCTGCGGAAGTTTAAACTGAGGTTGAATCCGAACAAATATACATTTGGTGTCAGGTCGAGAAAGTTACTGGGTTTCATTGTAAGTCAACATGGTATTGAGGTAGATCCCGAAAAAGCGAAAGCCATACATGAAATGCCTGCTCCAAGAATATAAAAGGAAGTTCATGGTTTCTTAGGACGATTAAATTACATTTCAAGATTTATATCGCACCTAACTGCTATGTGCGAGCCTATATTCAAATTAATGCGAAATGATCAGACAATGGTGTGGAGTAATGACTGTCAGACAACCTTTGAGACAATAAAGCAATATTTACAAGAGCCACCAATCTTGATGCCACCAGTTCCCGGAAGACCTCTCATCATGTATCTAACAGTAATTGAAGGGTCAAAGGGATATGTATTGGGACAACATGATGAAACAAGTAGAAAAGAGCATGCAATCTACTACCTTAACAAGAAATTCACCGACTGTGAAACTAGGTACTCACTTCTCGAGAAGACTTGTTGTGCATTGTCCTAGGAAAATAAATGATTAAGGAAGTACATGTTAACTCACACCACGTGGTTAATAGAAAGAATGGACCCTTTAAAGTATGTGTTCGAAAAACCAGCTCTTATAGAAAGGATTTCCCGATGGAAGATGTTACTATCAGAGTATGACATCCAATACGTTACTCGAAAGGCCATCAAAAGTAGTTTACTAGCTGACCATCTAGATCATCAGCCATTACCAGAATATCAACCAATGAAGTTCGAATTTCTGGAAGAAGATGTCATGGTTATAGGTTACTACAAAATACCAGGGCCCGATGAAGGACTTGAACCAGGGGCCCGTTGGACACTCATGTTTAAAGGGGCTTCAAATGCACTGAACACGAGATTGGGGCAGTTTCGACTTCTCCGAAGAATTTTCATAAGCCTTATACTGCAAGGTCATGTTTTGACTGCACCAACAATATCGTTGAATACAAAGCTTGTATCTTGGGTCTAGAAGCTGCTATTGATCTAAGAATCAAACATCTCAAAGTGTTTGGAGACTCAACATTAGTCATATACCAAGTCAACGGTGAATGGGACACTAAACATCCTAGATTGATTCCATATCAGGATCATGTTTTAATGCTAGAAACATAGTTTATAGAGATTACCTTCAGCCATATTCCACGAGAAGAAAATCAGATGGAAGACACCTTGGCAACTTTATCAGCCATGTTCAAAGTGACTTGGCCAAATCACGAACCACACATTACGATCATACATTTTGAAGAACCTTCACATTGCCTTGCTATTGAAGAGGGACCAGATAAAAAGCTTTGGTTCTATGACATCAAGAGGTATCTTGAGAAACAAGAATATCCATAAAATGCCCCTGTCATTGACAAACAAGCTCAGCGAAATCTAGCCTCAAAGTTCTTTCTAAATGGTGATATGTTATACAAAAGAAACTACAATATGGTATTACTCAGGTGCGTGGAAAAACTGGAAGCATATACACCTATGAGAGAAATCCATGAAGGTACTTTTGGAACTCATACAAATGGACATGCCATGGCCAGAAAGATCTTGTGAGCAGGTTGTTGTTGGCTGGCAATGGAGGTTTATTGCTACCATTATACGAAGACATGTCACAAATGCCAAATCTATGCCGATAAAATGCATGTGCCACCAACTCCTCTAAATGTCCTGAGTTCTCCTTGGCCATTTTGGATGTGGGGAATTTATATGATATGCATGATCGAACCGAAATCCTCTAACAGACACCGGTTCATACTATTTTTCATTGATTACTTCACCAAATGGATGGAAGCGGCATCCTACGCAAATGTGACAAGACAAGTAATTACTTGGCTCATCAAGAAAAATATTATATGCAGATATGGGGTTCCTAGCAGGATCATTACAGACAACGGGTCCAATTTGAACAACAAAATGATGAAGGAATTATGCGATGGCTTCAAGATCGAGCATCACAGTTCCTCATCATATTGACCCAAGATGAACGGGGCCGTTGAAGCTGTCAATAAGAACATCAATAAAATCATTCAGAAAATGGTGAAGACATACAAATATTGGCATGAAATTCTCCCTTTCTCTCTACATGGCTATCGTACTTCCGTACGTGCATCAACAAGTGCAACTTCTTTCTCTCTGGTATATGGCATGGAAGCAGTGCTCCCGGTTGAAGTAGAGATTATTTCACACCGGGTTCTAATGGAAACAAAGCTTGAAGAAGCAGAGTGGGTTCAGACGCGACTTGATCAGCTCAACTTCATTGAAGAAAAATGCTTGACAGCGTTGTGCCACAACCAGTTGTATCAAAAGCGGGTGAAGAAAGCATTCAACAAGAAGGTTCATCCTTGAGTGTTCAAAGAAGGGGATTTAGTGCCCAAGAATATTCTACTACCTCGCCTTGATTCACGTGGTAAATGGACACCCAAATATGAAGGTCCATATGTGGTAAAAATAACATTCTATGATGGTGGCCTTATCCTCACAACAATGGATGGGGAAGAACTACCATATCAGGCAAATTCAGACGCAATCAAAAAATACTATGTTTAAAAAGCTCACTAAGTTCGAACCCTAAACGAGAGACTTAGGCAAAAAGGAGCGTTCCATTAGATTGAAAACCCTTAGGAATTGCATCTTGTACTCTCGCTTATTCAGAGGCATGTTTATCAATAAAACATTTACTTTTTTGAATAAAAAACGCCTTGGAAACAAAACATACAAACATTAAGGGAGTCGGTGACACGAAACCAATGTTTTAAAAAGAGAGAATATCAAAACAACAAACTTTTGGTGCATATATAAACACTCGGGGCATATACAAAAATTTGTGCATATTTAAACATTTGAGGCATACAGAAAATACTCGATGCATATACATAAAAGGTTCCATATTAATCTATGACATTATGCATATACATCATACATGACATTTTTCAAACACACTTTGGGTAAAACTACTAAATATCTTGGGGCCCTTTGTCAGATTATCAAAACAAACAAATACCTTGGTTGATAACAGACACAACCTATAAAACTCCTATCTCATCTTTGATCTAATTATCTAAGATTCAATCACCAAAACACTTTTCAACTATCTACCCTCTAGGTGGTGGTAGGTATGCGAATTCTCAGAATTACATTATTTATCCTCTAGGTCGTGATACATACGTAACACTATTCTCGTGATGTTTATCCTCTAGGTCGTGATGAACGCACAAAAATTTTCATTCATCTATCCCCTAGGTTGTGGTAGGTGCGTGAATTATCGGGTTCATATTATTCATTCCCTAGGTTGTAATGAATACATGAATCTATCTTCGTGCCGTTTATCCTCTAGGTTGTGGTAAACTCACAAATTCTTCAAATATTTATCCCCTAGATTGTGATAGGTATGCGAATTCTCAGGGTTATACTATTCATCCCCTAGGTCGTGATTAATAACGTAAGGCTATCCCTATTGTCTTTTATCCTCTAGGTCGTGATAAATGCACAGGTTCATCCTCGTACTATTTACTCTCTAGGTTGTAGTAAATATAACGAAATATGCATAAATCGTGTCCTAGAGAAGTGAACAAAGACACTTTGACAGACGATGATCGACTTTTCATCTTTCTTCTGATAAATTGTGTCCGAGTCAATTTTCCCTTGACTATCTTCAATTATCTGCATTACTCAATTTCTTTTTCCAGAGGTCAATACAAGTTCTACATACCCTTTGGAAGAGTTCTATCTGAACTTTTCTATAAGGATGGGATTGTTGGAATAGTTCAGAGAAATGGATCGAAGAATGACCTTTTAGAGAAAAGGTGTAAAAACTTTGGTGGATGAATGAGCCTGTTGTTTTTGGTGTTGTTTTTTGTTTGTCTCTCCTTTGTTGAGTCGTGTATGTACTCCTGTTTCCTTTCATTGAATACATAGTTCATTTTGTGTTCTCGTAATCTTAGTATAATGTGTGCTGACATATCTCAATGCTCATTTCCATGAAGTTATCCCAAACATTTATTTTTTTATGAAAAATTTATTTTGTTTCTAAAACAATTGTATCTTTATCCCTTTCATTTTAATGAAAAAAATTATTTGTCTTTTAAAAATCTTTTTGATTTCTAACAAAGGGGGAGAAAGAGTGATTTTGATAGTATCTAATCTCTGAATCTTGAGCCTAAATATGATATAATTCTTTTGCTTCATATGTTTGATGTTTGATTTAGTAACTTTGTGAAATTTCACTGATTTTCAAAGACATGTTAATTGGCTATATAAAGATTATCATCTGCAATCAGAAGACGAGATCAAGATGCATGAAGTATGCTCTGATGAGCTAAGCATCTGGGAACATTGTATTCGTTATATGGGAAAAATGTATTCGTTAAAAGTTACGAACTTTCTAAAAATGAATCATACCCTAATACTTTGTATTTTTCAGAAGTTGAGAACCTTTTGAGTGAATTATGTATTGATCTAGGCTCTGATACACCGTATGTTTCAGAATTTGTGATCTCCTTGAAAGTATGGTTAAATCAAGCTCTAATACCCCACACTGTTGAGAAGTTATGAACTTTCTGAAAGAAAGGGTAATCAAGTTTTGACAACACCTATTGTTTAGAAGTTGTGAGCTTTCTGAAGGTATGTTGATCAGGATCTAACGCTTTAGAAGTTGTGAACCTTCTGGAAGTTTGACAAAGTTGATCTTTTACTAAGTATTTTTAGGAAGTTTTGAACTACCCGAAAGAATGTCAACGTGTGCTTTGGCAATGTTTGCTTCGTTATCAAAAAGATGTCCAGAAGTTGTTAACTGTCTGAAAGTTTTGTAACCAGGTGTAATACGGTGGGAGAACTAACTTTTTTGGTTTTATCCAATTGTACGGATAGCTAGAGTCACCACCGACTTTTCTTTTATACAATAAGGAAAAGGTAAAAAGAATAGGAAAGACCTTGATAGATTTTGAGTTCGGGGGGTAGGTTATGAAAAGGGAAGGTGTTAGCACCCTTTTCATCCGTAGTTATCTACGGGCTCTTAATCGCTTAGCTCAATTTGAAAATTTTCTTTGTGTGTGATTTGAAAATGTTTCGAAAATTGCCAATCTAAGGCGAACTTTGTAATAATTCTTGTATCTGTCCTCGAGAATGTATACAAAGCGTTTCAAAATATTTTGAAAGTATGATGTGATAAATGTTTTGTTTTAGTGAGCAAGTGATTAATAGTTTCTACCCATTCAAGGTCGCTCTTGTACTTTTTCTTCTCCTTTAGATAGTGCTATTCGTACCATTAGTTAGTAGGAAGCCATGTCCGTTGGATGTGAAGGGACAGGAGAATGGTTATCGTTCGGTCATCGAAGACAAATCGTAAGGATGCTTCAGTAGTTTCATAAGGGACTATATCATTTTTAGAAAGGCAACATCGAAGGGTCATCGAGAGACTATGATATTTTATTCTAGGGACTTTGCTAAAGTATCCCTACTTTCGAGGGACATGACCATTTATTCCGAAGGAAACAAAGAGAGGCTACCCTAGAGGTGTAAGTGTGCAAGTGTGTCGTTTTTAGTTATGTTTATCTTACAATTAGATTTTCTAGCGTTTTTTTTATCTTTCCATACAAACCCTAATTACTAAGCAGTAGCATAAAGAATATAGTAGCAGAAGATAAAGGCAGAAACGTAAACCTAGGCTATTACAAAGCTTTGGGGAAGTTACATAATAGTAAAGAGCGGGAAATTAAACCTACAACTATTACATCATGTAAACAATTACATAAAAGTAAAATGAAAGGAAATATAAAGCTACGTTATTACATTCGCGAAAACATCCTATACAATTTATCTAGGAATGAGAGAAAAGGAAAAAAATAGAAAAAAGAATGTGAAAAAAGATTTTTTTGATGATTTTTTGATGTAGAAAATAATTTTGGTGATAATTAATTAAATAAAATCTAAGAATCTAATTAATTTTAATTAAAAAAGTTAATTAATTAAATTATTAAAAGGTCAATTAAAACATAAAACCTAATTAATTTTAACTAAAAAAACCTAAAACTAATTTTTTTTTGTATTTTAATTAAATAAAAAAAGATGAATAAAAGTAGAAAAAAGAAAATATAGAAAGAAAAAGAGAATGGGCCTGAATTAAGCAAAAAAGGGGTGCTGAATAACAATTGAGGTCCAGGCCAAACTAGTACCAGCGCCTGATCCAATATGATGGCTGAAAGGGGTGCATCGTGGGCTGCGCATCTGGGAGCGTTAGATCTAGATCTGAGGGCTAAAAATTGAGGGTGCACAATTGATTTATGAGGACATGCTGCATACAATCTGCAAAAATCCGAAAAAATATGAAAAACAATAAAAGGCAGGGATCAGACCCACGCCCTTGTATACTAATGCCTTAACACGCGCTTCCTTGCCATTGGAATGGCTGTTTGATCCGGTACATATATGAAAATAATTAAATATATAACAAACATCATGCCTGGACCAGAGAGGCGTCGGAGGCCTAGCTCCGTTCATCTTCTCCGGCGATTGCGTTCTTCGTACCTGCAAAATAGAGAATGTCAATAGTTCAAAGGTACCCTACCCCCCTAAATATGGGCCTTGCGAATTCAATGATGCCCTTGGTTTTGACTAATTCCGTCTGTACAAAGAGATAGGATGTAAATAACATGAAACAGTTCAAACATGGAAATACGTGATTCAGCCATTATGGGGGCCATGCGATGGGTCTATCCTGCACAATGACATCTCAGAAGAATGTTAGTAGTGTTAGTTTCAATTAAAGTACAAAGAAAACAAAAATATAAATCTCATGCAAGAATGAAAAAAAAAGGTGATGCATGGTCATGCGATTCAAGCCCTTTGGACCCTCAAAATTGATCCATTGTTACCCTACAATGCTTTAGGGAGCGACTTGGATGATTGGCTTGCTTGGAGATGACCTATAATGTTTTGGCTCATATCTCTCAAATGAAGCATTTTTTAGACTTGAGCTTAGAGAGGCAAAAATGTAGATAATTGAATTTACTTTAAAATGATCTTTTGTTGAGAAAAATCTGATGAAACATGTGGAAGTTATGCTTGGTCAAAGTTTATTTGACTTCTCCTTAAGAAAACCCTAATTTGGCAACTTTTGACTTTTGATGAATTTTGAGTTTTCTTGATGGTTCATGATCAACCCTTGATAAAATGATGAATGTGACTTTACAATTTTGATGTTAACCAAAAATATTGAAGTTTGACTTTATGTTGACCACAATTGACTTTTTGTCTCAACACTGTTGATTTTCAATCATCTGAGCAATTGACTGAGCAAACTTTTGATGCAAGACTTGAAATTTGGCATGAGCATTCTTAGGGACATTTGAGAAACCATGAAATTCAATTGAGGCATTATAAGCTCAATTTTCCTTGAAAAAAGTGAAACCCTAGTTGTAGGTCAACTACTTAGGAGAAGGACTTGTCTGGTCCAACCTTGAGACACCTTGAGCAATTGAAAACCATAAGAGCATGAGGAGATATCTTGAAGAAAATGGGAGGGAAAATTTTGGGTTACAACAGCTTTCCCTGTTAAATCTTCTTAAACCTAAAGAGTTAGATTGGCCTGTCCGCCATTCGTGATTTGAAGGTGGAAGAGGATTGAACACTTAAGTGCCTAAAATTTGCACTAGCACATGCACGAAATAAAACCGTGGGTTGATAATATTGCTTGAATGGGCTTAAAGATGCCATTTGGAGAGGTGATAGAGTGTCTTCAGAGATGGGCTCATAGATAACATCCAAAATAACTATTGATAAGAGTATTAGAATGAGTCTACATTCGACTGTATTTGAGAAGTATGCTAGAATGAGTCTGTGTCTGATTGTATCTAGCAGACATGCTAGGGGTGTCAAAATGAATCTTATGTCTCGATTGTATATGAATAATGTCCTAGAATGAGTCTATGTCTTGGCTGTATGTATAGGGGGATCAGACCGAGTCTTCGCTCGACTATATCTGAGATATATGCTAGAATGAGCCTACACTTGACTGTATCTAAGATATGTATTAGAATGAGCCTACGCTTGGCTGTATTTAAATGTATACCAGAGTGAATATTAGAATGGATCTACGTCTGGATCATATCTGAGTTGTATCTGGAATCCGTATTGGAATGAGTATCGGAATGGATCTATGTCTCAATCGTATCTGAACTATATCTAGAATATGTGTCGGAATGAATCTACGCCTGACTGTATCTGAAAGATCATCAAAATGAATCGTCGATGGATTGTATCTAAAGGATGAGAAATTGTTGACAATGTTTATCTACTTGCGAAATAACCTGAAAGAAAACAAATTTAGTTTTTATACAATATCATGATACATGTAATGCATTGCGTAACGATATTCTCAAAATAAATAAGAATGCTATATGCGTTTCGTATGCATATGTTATGATATTTCGTAAATGATGTATGGATGTAATATATCGCTGGAACATATCGGTGGCTCCATGTGACATCTTTGGGTGGGGGGAAAATAAATCCTTGATTGTTGCTGGGGGATGAAGAATATGAATCTTCAATCTTGTTTAGAATGTCTTCGCTGGGGATTCCGGCTTTTGTTTGAAGATATTCTGCCGGGGATGTTCGACTTCTGCTTGGGGATAGGAGAATTCCAGGAAAAGTGGTCGTTCATCATTATTTTGAAGGATTTGGTTTTTATATACCCTGATTGGGAATAAAAGAGATGGGTAATCCTTTGATGTGTCATCTGACCGAGTTTCAGATACCGTAGCAACTCTCCTGGGGATAGCAAACTTGACTACACTTTGCTGGAGAAGAGAATTTTTCTGGGGATTCTCAATATTCGGAGAAATAAACTCCACTTAGGAAGCAAACCATGTTGGCGAAGAGAATTTTACCAGGGATATTACGGTGTTGGAGAAAAAAACTACGCTAGAGAATTAAATTTTTGTAGACTGCATTGAGGAGATAATCTCTGATGGGGATGAGCTGTTGGAAGATGCCCCAATTTCTGTCTGAGGGCATATTAGAATCGCTGGGGAATATATCTCTGTCGGAGATGAGCTTGTGAAGGTATCTCTATAGAGATAGTTCCATGGATATTGTTCTGTGGGGATTTTTGGAGAACTGAAAATTTATCCCAATTCCTAGGGTCTTTAGTAAATGCTTATTCCTGTTTTTATGCATATATTCATTAACAGTAATCATGTTTAAATGCATATGTTCATTCAATTTAGTCATTAGACATTTTGGTAAACAAAACAGAGAAAGTAAAACAAATTTGAATTTTGAAACATATTTGTATTGAGAGTTTGCCTATAAACAGACTGTTTTGTATAAAGAGACAGAGATCCTAGTAAGAGGAAATCATCATAAAGAATAACAGAGAAAAAAGCTATATGGAAACAATCCCATAGAGTTTCAATTCATTTATTTCCCCTATGTCTTCAAGCATCTCATCCCTCACTGTCGGAAGAAGTTGACTGAATTGATTTGTACCATTTGAAATTGACATTGATAACAAAGCTTGTTGTAAGTAGATGATCTGATGGGACATAGTCGTACGCTTTAATCATTAACTTTTTCATGGACCGCCCTTTCAGATTTTCAGTCCACCAAGATACCCTTTTTTGCCCAAGCTGCCTTTTCAGGTTTTCGACTTGCCGGGTGTACAATTTTTCATATATATCTCTAATTTTTTCCCGAACCCTTTTGGTTCGAAGGGATGCCCTTATTTTTTCCTAGGCCTGTCAACCTAGCGGGTCTCTTTTGAAATTCTGGCAGCAGATACTTAATGTCACAGTGAATGTTATGACACCGTATCTGACTTTCTTCAAGACAGTAAATCTAAAAGCAGTAAAGAACACAGTCAATTGTTTACCCAGTTCAGTGTGTAACAACACCTACTCTGGGGGCTACCAAGCCAGGGAGGAAATTCACTATAAGAGATATTAATTCAGGAATAAACCAACCAGTTTATCTCCTTCACTTAAGACCTACCCAATGCAACTTCAATCTAAGTTCAACTTAAACCTGAGTTCCTACTCACTCCCCCTCAATCACAGCAGTGATACTAAACAATTGACTAATGAAATTATGAAGACACTCTTCAGAACATACACTTGATTTTGCTTCACAGCTTTTAATCAAGTAACACAAACACTCGTGCTTCAAAGCTTTGAGTGATACACAACCCTAACTTGACTTTGCTTCAAAGCTTTAATCAAGTGACACAAACACTCGTGCTTCAAAGCTTTGAGTGATACACAACCCTTACAATCAAATCCTACTCCAAGTCACTTATCACAATGATAATTTCTTGGATTACAGTAGTTACAACTATACAGTCCCTAATTGATCTTCTGTCAAAAAGTGTCTTTTACCAACAGTCTTCATGATGAATATATAGCCAACTATTCTTCTGTTAGGGCTTCCACGAAAATAGCTAGGGTTAATTAGGGTTAACCTCAAGACTTGGTCATAGGACTTTAACAACCAGATTAGGGTTAAGCAAAGTTAACCTAAGTCCACGTGAGAATCTGATCTGGACTGAATAACCAGATTCCTGAAAATTCTCAGAAATAATAAATCTGCACAAATGTTAGTTCAGTACAGGATGTCTTAACATTAGTTATGACAACAAGAATCCTGTTTACTGATTTTGGTAGAATGCAATAAATATGATCATTGCATAATGATCAGCTAAACACTCATATTGAGCAGCTCCTGTATGACATTCTTTTTCTGCAGAATGTACCTTGTGCCCCAGAATGTTATGACATCAGTCATGACATTCACATAACTGGTTTTACCAAAAAACATGCCAACAACCAAACACTTACAAACTCCCCCTTTGGCAAATTTTTGGCTAAAACCCCTAAACAATCAAAGATTAGAAAGTAGCAGAATTAATAATATCTACCAAGTCTAATTCTACCAAAATTATCACAAAATCTTCTCCCCCTCTTTAGCCATAAATAGGCCAAAGATCATTGTACTTTTAGGTTATACAGTCATCCAAAAGGAATAATAAAAATCAAAAAACATTTGCAGCATCAGGTACCAGTAGCAAACTTTTCAACTGCACTGATCTTCAAGCACTGTCATCTTCAGAGGAGGCACTATCTTCAGCATTAAGCTGGTCTTCAGCAGCTTCCTCTTCCCTTCTTTGTCCTTCAATCTCCTCCTGTTCTAGTCTAGCAATCATGTCCTCAAGAGTCCTTTTCCTTGTATCAAGCTCTTTACAGGTTTCCTTCAGCACAACTATAACATCAGTTTTCGTAGAGCGAGACTTGACAGTTGATGTCTCAGCTGATGTCATGACAATGTCAGGAACATGTGTTCCCTGAAATAGCTTATAGTGCAACCCAAGAGCAGGGGCTCTTTTGCATACAGTATCTTTTTCAACTAGAATGTCAGGATACTGAGCAAGGACTATACCACCTAGGAGAGAGGGAAAGGCAATAGGGCCTTTAATAGCATAGCTTCCAGCATGTTTTAATGTTTGATCAAAGATATACTTGCCATAGTCAAAGTTTGTCTTGGTTCCAACAGCATAAATGAATCTTCCCAAGCCTGTGGAGATGGTTGATTTATGGTTGGTGGGGACCCAGTTAGCTGCACCAATTTTGTGCAGAATGGCAAATTTCATGCTCAGCTTGCTTGCATTCAGCTTCCCTTTTAAGGGCCAGCTCTTGACTTGATTTGCAGTGATGGTTTGGCACACTTGGTTGTCAGTAACCTCTAGCTCAGGGCAAGCATCATCTGGTCTTCCTAGGAATTTGTTTATTTCAGAGGGAGAGAAATTTACCTTCCTTCCTCTCACATATACACATTTAAAATCAGTTGACTTTCCATCAGCACACCCATCAGATAAATTCACTATGAATTCTTTGACAAGAACTTCATAGCAGTTGGTAAACTTTACCACAGTATTTATTAGACCAGCAGTTTTGATTAGATCCATGATCTCCTTACATTCCATGGCACTGTTGTTCAGTTCTCTTTCCAAGGATATCCTTTTCAAACATACATACTTCCACCTGTTTGCATTCTCAGGATGCTGAAAGGAAATGTTGTCAGTGGGGACTTCAGGGACTTTAGGCATTTTGCTTGAGGAGAGTTTCCTTTTGAGAGGAATGTCTTCAACATCACATTCAAATTCTGATTCCTCATTAGATTCAGAGGGTTTAGGCTCTTTCCTTTTATTTGCTATTGGTTGTCTCACAGGTTTTGAGAGACTACCAGCAGGTACTCGAGTTTTCACCTTCCCTTTTGACAATCCAGCCTTCACAGTTTCTACTCCAGTCTTGTTCTCAGACCTGGTTTTCTTATTAACAACATCAGCAGTCTTCTCTTTGGAGAGGCTTTTGGCAGCATCATGCTTTCCTTTTCTGTTCATCATCCTTCTAGCTATGATAGGGTTGATATTTGCAATTAAGTCATTGTTAGAGTATTCTTCATCAACATGAATAACCAGGGGTTTAACATCCTTCTCAGTAGGGTTCTGATGATTATCAAGATTTTCATAAGATTTCCTAATGTTGTCATCCGGTGTCTCAACATTCTGAGTGACATATGGATTCATTTCAACATTTGGACTAGCAGATTCTTGATTCAAAGGTACAGAAATGCCAGATACATAGTGATTCTCATTTAGAATCCTAGTGACAAGTCTAGCTATAACTTGATAAACATAAACTGAGCCTTCACTATTTGCTATTTCTGAAGGAACAGAAGATGATGGTTGAGAGGGTTTACCAGATGAAGAAGCTTGTGACCTTCTTGCATGTCTGGTTCGTAGCTTCTTCACCTTAGTGGGGTCAGCTTCCAGTTCACGAAGAGGAGTTATATCCAGAACATCAGAATCCATGCAGTTTGTGATTGCCCTAGGTTCTCGATCAGAGGATGCGGAAGAAGCAGTCGCCTTTGAAGAGGATGATGTCATGGATAGTTGAGACATTTTGAGAGTTTTAGAAAACAGGTAGCAGTAATAGTGCAGTCTTTGTTTGAGAGATTGAAGATTGTTGCAGAAACGCCAGAGGAGTGAGATATATGAATGTCTATTCAACTTCTTAAAATCTTGGAAAGAAATAGAGAAGTAGATGGTTAGCCCAATCAGAGTAGACTTAACAAAAAAATCTCTCTCATCCCTTGTTTTAAGCAAAATTAATTGCTACATATCTTCATGTTGGCAAATACCCAGCTTGCCCCTCAAATTTTCAAATTGATTTGCATAAAGTGCCTTGGTAAAAATGTCAGCCAGTTGTAGTTCTGTGGTAACATGTTCCAGTTTAATCGTCTTCTCCTCTACAAGATCTCTGATGAAGTGGTGTCTAATGTCAATATGCTTGGTCCTGCTATACTGAATAGGATTCTTGGAAATGTTGATAGTGCTCAGATTGTCACAGTACAATGTCATAACATCTTGTGTGACATTATACTCAGTAAGCATCTGTTTCATCCAGATCATTTGAGAACAGCTACTACCAGCTGCTATGTATTCAGCTTCAGCAGTAGATAGAGACACACAGTTCTGTTTCTTGCTGAACCAGGAGACACAATTATTCCCTAAGAAGAAACATCCTCCAGAGGTGCTCTTTCTATCATCAGCACTTCCAGCCCAATCAGCATCACAGTAACCAGTCAGAGTTGGTTCACATCCATGAGAGTACAACAAGCCATAGTTGTGGGTTCCACTCACATACTTCATAATTCTCTTCACTTGGTTGATATGAATTACTTTGGGTTCAGCCTGGTATCTTGCACATACTCCAACTGCAAAAGCAATGTCAGGTCTGTTGGCTATTAAGTATAGCAGACTTCCTATCATGCTTCTGTATAAGCTTTTGTCCACCTTGACTCCACTTGAATCTTTGGACAACTTTAAGTGAGTAGGTGCAGGAGTCCTTTTATGACTGGCATTCTCCATCCCAAACTTCTTGACAATGTTCTTTGCATACTTGCTTTGAGACAGAAAAATTGAGTCTTCCATCTGTGTGACTTGCAGTCCAAGAAAGTAGGTCAATTCTCCCATGAGGCTCATTTCAAATTCAGCTTGCATCTGGTAAGCAAAATGTTTAACCATTTTATCTGACATTCCCCCAAACACTATGTCATCAACATAGATTTGAGCTACCATTATCTTTCCTCCTTCATTTTTGACAAAAAGAGTTTTATCCAAGCCTCCTTTCCTGTATCCTTTGTCAGAGAGGAATTTTGTCAACCTGTCATACCATGCTCTAGGAGCTTGTTTCAGGCCATATAAAGCTTTCCTCAATTTGTAGACATGATCAGGGTAGTTTGGATCTACAAATCCTTTAGGCTGTTCCACATAAACTTCCTCATTTAAGTACCCATTTAGGAAGGCACTTTTTACATCCATCTGAAATAACTTGAACTTAAGGAGACAAGCAATTCCCAATAGGAGTCTGATTGATTCCAGTCTGGCTACAGGAGCAAAAGTCTCATCAAAATCAACCCCTTCAACTTGAGTGTATCCTTGAGCAACAAGTCTTGTCTTATTCCTGGTGACAACTCCTTCAACATCTTATTTGTTCTTGTAGATCCATTTTGTGCCAATGATGTTTGTTCCTTCTGGTCTAGGAACTAACTCCCATACTTCATGTTGCTTGAATTGGTTCAATTCATCTTGCAATGCTCCAATCCAGTATTCATCAGTTAAAGCCTCCTTAATATTTCTTGGTTCAATTTTAGATACAAAGCAAGAGTTTGAGATGATTTCTCTAGATCTTGTAATGATTCCACTGTTAGGATCTCCTATGATGAGTTCCTTAGGATGATCTTTCTGAATTCTGATGGAAGGGTCTTTGTTAGCTTCCTTTGATTCAGATTCTGATGAAGTAGTTTTAGGAATATCATCCTTTTGAGCTGAAGTCTCAAAGAATGTCTCAACATCATATGGGACATTTGTTTCCTCATGGTAATCATCAACTATGACATTTATAGATTCCATCATAACTTTGGTCCTGGAATTGAATACCCTATAAGCTGTGTTGTTGGTAGAGTATCCTAGGAATATTCCTTCATCACTTTTAGGGTCCATCTTTCTCCTTTGTTCACTATCTGTCAGAATATAGCATTTGCTTCCGAATACATGGAAGTACTTAACTGTAGGCTTTCTTCCTTTCCAAAGTTCATAAATGGTGGATGATGTTCCCTTTCTCAAGGTAACCCTGTTATGGACATAACAGGCTGTATTCATAGCTTCAGCCCAAAAATGAATAGGAAGTCTTTTGGCATGTATCATTGCTCTGGCAGATTCCTGTATAGTCCTGTTTTTCCTTTCCACAACTCCATTTTGTTGAGGAGTTATGGGTGAAGAGAATTCATGATTAATTCCTTCTGAGGAGCAGAACTCATCAAACTTACTGTTTTTAAATTCCTTGCCATGATCACTTCTGATTCTGACAATGCATCCTTCTTTTTCTCTTTGAATTCTTTTGCACAGTTCCTTAAATACTTCAAATACATCAGACTTTTCTTTAATGAAGTTAATCCAGGTGAATCTGGAAAAATCATCCACAACAACATAGGCATATCTTTTTCCACCAAGACTTTCTACCTGCATTGGTCCCATCAGATCCATATGTAGAAGTTCTAACACCTTAGAGGTGGTCAGATGTCTTGACTTTGAATGTGACATTCTAGTCTGCTTTCCAACCTGACATTCACCACAGACTCTCCCTTCATCAATTTGCAGCCTTGGAATCCCTCTGACTGCTTCCATGGATATAATCCTTTTCATTCCTCTTAGATGTAAATGACCAAGTTTTTGGTGCCACAATTTCACTTCTTTTTCTTCTTTGGCAATAGAGCACATAGAAGAATAATTAGTGTTCTCAGACTCCCATAAGTAGCAGTTGTCTTTAGATCTGACTCCTCTCATTACAACTTCTTGTTTTTCATTAGTTACAAGACATTCAGACTTGGTGAAGTTGACCTTGAATCCTAGATCACATAATTGACTGATACTTATAAGATTAGCATTCAAGCCTTTTACCAGCAATACTTCATTTAGGTTTGGAACTCCAGGGCAGTCCAAGTTTCCAACTCCTTTGATTTCTCCTCTAGCACCATCTCCAAAAGTCACATAGCTAGTAGTGTGAGGTTTAACATTATTGAGAAGATTCTTGATTCCAGTCATGTGTTTAGAGCATCCACTGTCAAAGTACCAGTCTTCCCTTGTAGAGACTCTAAGAGAGGTGTGAGCTATCAGGGCAGTAGCCTTTTTCTTCCACTGTTGAGTATATGGTGCCTTGTTAGACTTAGGTTTGACAAGTGGGGTCTGATTAGGATATCCATATAATCTGAAGCAGAATGGCTTTATGTGACCAAATCTCCCATAATGATGACATCTCCATCTTTGATACTTTTTCTTCATATTTCTCTGTTCTCGATGTTGAGTGCTATGTTGTGACATCTGCTTTGACATTTGTTCATCAAGCCTGATCTTCTTCTTGTCTATAATAGATTTCTTTGCTGCCACAATTCCTAGACCAGACTTGTTTCCCACATTTTGTCCAACCTGAAGGATTTCTTCTAATTTGTCAGTTCCATTTGTCAACATCTTGACAGATTGGTCATCTGGTCAAGTTTTGAGTTTAGCATTTGAACTTCCCCTTCTAGATGACTTATAGTATCAATGCTTGCCTTCTTCTCAGCCTCCAGCTTTACTATGAGTTTTGTTTGTCTCTCATTTTGCTGACAGACTTCAGCACTTCTGATACATAACTTCTTGTAGGAGTTATCCAGTTCTTCAAATGTCACTTCCTCATCACTAGAGTCACTATCAGAGTCACAAATACCAGTTAGCGCGGTAACTAGTTTGGCAGATTCTTCTTCAGAATTACTTTCTGAGTCACAATCAGACCAAGTAACAAACATTCCTTTCTTTTGTTTCTTAAGAAAGGTTGGACATTCAGCTCGAATGTGCCCATATCCTTCACATCCATGGCATTGAATTCCTTTGCTTTGATTTCCCTTCTCTTCAGACTTTGGTCTTCTGCTGGAGTCATAGGATCTGTTAATGTCAGAAGGAATGTTCTTAACATTTGACCTTGACTTTGGGTCCATTCTCTTGATGAGTTTGTTGAACTGTCTTCCAAGCATGGCTATAGCTTCTGAAATATTTTCTTCTTCATCCTCCTTGTTTTCATCTTCAGTATTAGATACAAGTTCTATGCTCTTGTTTTTCTTGTCAACATTGTCACTGATCCCCATCTCAAAGGTCTGAAGAGACCCAATGAGTTCATCCACCTTCAAGTTGCAGATATCCTGAGCTTCCTCTATAGCAGTCACCTTCATTGCAAATCTTTTAGGCAAGGATCTGAGAATCTTTCTCACCAGCTTTTCTTCTAACATATTTTCTCCCAATGCTCCTGAGGTGTTGGCAATTTCCAAGATGTTCATGTGAAACTCATGAATGGTCTCATCTTCCATCATCCTTAGGTTCTCAAATTTGGTAGTCAGCATCTGAAGCCTTGACATTTTTACTTTGGATGTGCCCTCATGGGTAGTTTTGAGAGTGTCCCAAACCTTCTTGGCCAGTTCACATTGATGTACTAGTATGAATATGTTTCTATCAATTCCATTGAACAATGCATTTAATGCTTTGGAGTTACCCAGGGCTAACTCATCTTCTTCTTTGCTCCATTCTTCCTCAGGTTTCAGACTGGTTGACCCATCTTTCCTAGTTATGGTGGGATGGTTCCATCCTTTGTCAGCAGCTCTCCAAGCCTTTTTGTCCAGTGATTTTAAGAAGGCAATCATACGAGGTTTCCAGTAGTCATAATTTGATCCATCCAGAATGGGTGGTCTGTTTCCAAAACCTCCTTCTTTGTCCATAGCGCCAGAAAATAATATCCCTAGATCTCATCCAGTAAGACAGGCAGGGTGCCTGCTCTGATGCCAATTGAAATTCTGGCAGCAGATACTTAATGTCACAGTGAATGTTATGACACCTTATCTGACTTTCTTGAAGACAGTAAATCTAAAAGCAGTAAAGAACACAGTCAATTGTTTACCCAGTTCAGTGTGTAACAACACCTACTCTGGGGGCTACCAAGCCAGGGAGGAAATTCACTATAAGTGATATTAATTCAGGAATAAACCAACCAGTTTATCTCCTTCACTTAAGACCTACCCAATGCAACTTCAATCTAAGTTCAACTTAAACCTGAGTTCCTACTCACTCCCCCTCAATCACAGCAGTGATACTAAACAATTGACTAATAAAATTATGAAGACACTCTTCAGAACATACACTTGATTTTGCTTCACAGCTTTTAATCAAGTAACACAAACACTCGTGCTTCAAAGCTTTGAGTGATACACAACCCTAACTTTACTTTTCTTCAAAGCTTTAATCAAGTGACACAAACACTCGTGCTTCAAAGCATTGAGTGATACACAACCCTTACAATCAAATCCTACTCCAAGTCACTTATCACAATGATAACTGCTTGGATTACAGTAGTTACAACTATACAATCCCTTATTGATCTTCTGTCAAAAAGTGTCTTTCACCAACAGTCTTCATGATGAATATATAGCCAGCTATTCTTCTATTAGGGCTTCCACGAAAATAGCTAGGGTTAATTAGGGTTAACCTCAAGACTTGGTCATAGGACTTTAATAATCAGATTAGGGTTAAGCAAAGTTAACCTAAGTCCACGTGAGAATCTGATCTGGACTGAATAACCAGATTCCTGAAAATTCTCAGAAATAATAAATCTTCACAAATGTTAGTTCAGTACAGGATGTCTTAACATTGGTTATGACAACAAGAATCCTGTTTACTGATTTTGGTAGAATGCAATAAATATGATCATTGCATAATGATCAGCTAAACACTCATATTGAGCAGCTCCTGTATGACATTCCTTTTCTGCAGAATGTACCTTGTGCCCCAGAATGTTATGACACCAGTCATGACATTCACATAACTGGTTTTACCAAAAAAACATGCCAACAACCAAACACTTACATCTTTCATGCATAGTATTTTTTTAACTACATCCGCGTTCACAGGGTGTGGAAAATCTTCACCTTCCATGGTAGTCAGTATCATAACACTTCCAGAAAATATCTCTTTGATCACAAATGGCCCTTCATATATGGGGGTCCATTTTCCCCTGGGACCACCCTGTGGTAGGATAATGTGCTTTATTACCAAATCATCAGCCTGGTATACCCGATGCTTGACCTTCTTGTTAAAGGCTTTGATCATGCGCTTTTGATACATTTGACCATGACAAACAGTCGCAAGCCTTTTCTCATCGATCAAGTTTATCTAGTCCAGCCTAGTCTGAATCCATTCGTCTTCGTCTAAAACTGCATCTTTCATAATCCTTAAAGAAGGAATCCGGACTTTGACAGGTAAGACAACCTCAATATCATAGACTATGGAGAATGGGGTTGCCCCTGTTCATGTACGTACCGAAGTGTGATAACCATGAAGGGAAACTGGCAGCATCTCATGCCAATCTTTGTATATCACTGTCATCTTCTGCAAGATCTTCTTGATATTTTTGTTCGCGGCTGCCACTGTGCCATTCATCTTTAGTCGATACAGAGAATAACTGTGATGTTTAATCTTGAACCGTGTGCAGAGTTCCATGATCATAATGTTGTTAAGATTAGTACCATTGTTTATGATAATCCTTTCAGGGATGCCATATTGACAAATGAGATTATATTTAATGAAACGGGAAACCACATTCTTGGTAATCGAGGAAAATGTGGCTGCTTCCACCCACCTTGTGAAATAATCAATAGCGACTAGGATGAAGCGATGCCCATTAGAAGCGGTAGGCTTAATCTCTCCAATCATGTCATTGCCCGACATTGCAAATGGCCAAGGAGAAGTCAAGACATTCAGAGGGACCGAAGGCACATGTACTTTATCAGCATAAATTTGGCATTTATGACAAGTCTTGGAATGATGATGGCAATCTATTTCCATGGTCGACCAATAATAAGCCGCTCTCAAAATTTTCTTATTCATTGTATGCCCACTCGAGTGAGTACCAAAGAGTCCTTCGTGCATATCTTTCATGATCTTCTCCGCTTCCTTCTTGTCTACAAAACAAAGTAGAGTCGAATCATGGTTGCGTTTGTACAATATTTCGTTGCTCAGAAAGAACTTGGCATAGAACCTTCGTAGAAATATCTTATCGTTAATAGATGCCCCCTCGGGGTACTCTTGAGTCTCAAGGTATCTTTTCACTTCATAGTACTAAGGATTTTCCTCTACTCTATCAGTATCAACTTCGTATCAATGTGTCGGTTCGTCTAGTCTCTTAATAGTAATCCTAGGAGCTTCATTATCCCATCCGAATTTGAACATAGATGACATGGTGTCTAATGCGTTTGCCAATTGATTTTCTTCTCGTGTAATATGCTTAAAAGTGATTTTCTCAAAGTACAGAATTAATGTCAACACATGCTCTTGATAAGGAATGAGATTTGGATGCTTCGTATCCCATTCTCCCTTTATCTGACTGATTACTAGAGTTGAGTCCCCATACACATCCAAGAACTTGATTCTCATATCAATGGCAGCTTTGATACCCATGATGCACACTTTGTATTCTTCCATGTTGTTGGTACAACCAAAATATAATCTGGCGGTGAAGGGTGTATGTCAACCCTTGGGAGAGATAATCACATCACCAATTCCATTTCCAAGCGCGTTGGGAGCTCCATCAAAAACCATAGTCCATTGGGATCCCGGTTCAGGTCCTTCATACGGTCCAAGTTCTTCATAATCAGTAACTAGCATAATATTCTCATCCGAGAACTCGAAATTCATATATTGATAGTCATCTACAATTTTATGAGTCAAATGATTTTCCAATACACTTCCCTTGATTTCCTTATGAGTAGTATACTAAATGTCGTATTCTGTTGAGACCATTTTCCATCTTGCTATTCTTCTGGAGAGAACGGGTTTCTCAAATATGTATTTTATAGGATCCATCTTAGAGATCAACAAAGTAGTATGAGTAAACATATATTGTCTTAGTCAGCGAGTAGCCCATGCCAAACGCAACAAGTTTTCTCGAGCAGTGAGTATCTTGTTTCACAGTCGGTAAACTTTTTGCTAAGGTAGTTTATTACATGCTCTTTTCGACCTGACCCGTCATGTTGCCCCAATACACACCCCATTGAATTCTCTAACACTGTTAAGTACATGATCATAAGTCTTCCTTCAACCGGTGGCATCATAATTAGAGGTTTCTGGAGGTACTCCTTGATTTTGTCGAAGGCTATCTAACAATCGTCTTACCACTTTACTACTTGATCTTTCTTTAGTAACTTGAAGATTGACTCATAAGTAGCGGTCAAATGGGAAATAAATCTGGCAATGTAGTTAAATCGTCCCAAGAAACCTCTGACTTCTTTCTCAGTACGGGGAGTTGGCATTTCTCGAATGGATTTAACCTTGGCAGGATCAACTTCAATACCTTTACCACTGACAACGAAACCTAGGAGTTTACCGGATCTGACCCCGAAGGTGCACTTGTTTGGATTCAGCCTCAACTTATATTTCTTCAACCTCTCAAACAACCTGTGCAGGTGGTTGAGATGTTCTTCTTCAGTCTGAGACCTGGCTATCATGTCGTTGACATAAACTTATATCTTATGATGGATCATATCATGGAACAAAGCTACCATAGCACGCTGATATGTTCCCCTGGAATTCTTCAAACCAAAAGGCATAACTTTGTAACAGAAAGTGTCCCATTGTGTAACAAAAGTAGTTTTCTCCATGTTTTCAGGTGCCATCTTGATTTTATTATACCCGAAGAAACCATCCATGAAGGAAAATAATTTATGGTGAGCAGTGTTATCAACTAGAACATCAATATGCGGAAGCGAAAAGTCATCTTTGGGGCTTTCCCTGTTTAGATCCCTATAGTCTACACACATACACACCTTACCGTCCTTCTTAGGTAATGGCACCACATTTGCAACCCACTAAGGATAAGAAGTATCAGCTAAGAAACCTGCATTGAGATGCTTCATAACCTCAACTTTTATTTTTTCAAACATTTTGGGACGCATACGACGAACCTTCTGTTTTATGGGAGGACAACCTTCTTTCATCGGTAGACGGTGAACTACAATATCAGTATCAAGCCCTGGCATATCTTCGTACGACTAAGCAAAGATCTCAACATAGTCATGCATCATCTGGATTAATCTCTTTTTGACGCTGTCTTCTAGGTAGGCACCTATCTTGACTTCTTTCTTGTCTTCTTAAGTACCCAAGTTCACAACCTCGACCGGCTCTTCATGCGGTTGTATGGATCTTTCCTCCTACATTAACCATCTGAAAAGTTCTCCAGGTACTTCACAATCTTCATCACCTTCGTCCTTGGCTTGGTAGATTAGATTTTCGATGTCATAATTGGCAATAACATAATTGCTATCAATGGGATCCAGGGTGAATATGGATCTACAATTTATTGTGTGGGTGTGTATAAGAACACATAACTATTTTGAAAGAAATAAAGTAAAAGAAAGACAAAGAGTGCAAAATTTGAATGCAAATGTACAATGAGTTATTGAATGAGAATATGCGAATGAAATATGGCAACCCTAACAAATGGACCATTGTGCCTCAGGTAAGGCACAAGGCTTAAAGTTATTGTTCAAAATTACATAACCAAAACTTGAAAGCAAGAAAACAAAAAATAACATTTACTCCTGACTAAAGGAGATTGATATAATGTCTTCAGTCTTCCAATTGTTGAGCCCGTTGCCGGTGGTAGGAAAAATCCAACTGTCTAGGTCATAGTCACTATCAGCATCTTCCACCGTGTTGACTCCATTGTTGTTGATGCGGAATGGTGGTCTTCCAGCACGATCATGACGAACATCCCTCTGAGCTTTTGCAGTGAAACCCAAACCAAATTTATCAGACTTGTAAGGAATGTCGGGAAGCTGACCCAAAATATTGTAACCACCTTCTTCTACCACAACTCTAGCGTCTTTCAGAGAAGCCATTTTGGGAAGAACCCTTATAACTTTAGGAATAGCCAAAACGTCTTTAGTAGTTGTCTGAGAAACAACTTTAAAGGTCTGGCAAGGAGTCTCGATAAATTCTCCGTCCATCTCAACATACTTGAAGGAGTTACAATGGCTTACCATGCATTCTTCTTCACAACAAACTGTAACAGTTTTTCCTTTCACAGGATATTTCAGCTTTTGATGTAAAGCAGAAGTAACAGTGCTTTCCCCATGTATCCAAGGGCGTCCAAGTAAATAGGAATAGGCTGGATGAATTTCCATCACAAAGAAGGTAGAATCAAAAACCTGAGAACCCACTTTGATTGGCAGATTCAATTCTCCGTGCACCATTCTCTTTTAACCGTCAAAGGCGCTTACCACAATATCACTGGGGTTTAGCACAACCCCTTCACAGTCTAGCCTGTCTAGAGCACTCTTCGGCAAGACATTCAATGAGGAACTCATGTCAATAAACACATGAGCTAAGGTAGTTCCCCTACACTTAATAGAGACATGTGGGGCATTGTTATGGTTCCTTCTTGTGGGAGTCAAGTCGGCGTCAAAAAAGCCTAGTCCATTGTTGGTTGTCAAGATAGCAACATAACTTTCAAATTGATCAGCAGAGATTTCCTGTGGTACATGAGCGGTCTTCAAGAACTTCACCAAATTCTGAGCATGGGCTTCAGAGCATAACAACAGAGATAACATGGATATCTTTGAGGGAGTCTGCCCCAGCTGTTCAACAATTTTGTAATCACTTTTTCGGATAATTTTCAATACTTCCTCCATCTCTTGCTTTGAGGTATCTTCAATAGTAATTTCTTTTGGTGTCTCTGTATGGAAAGGCTCAGTCATCTGTTCTTTGCCATGAGTCTTAGTAGTTGACTCAGTAGTATTAACACGAACTGGTGTAGCAACAGTCTTTAAAGAGATTTCTGGAGAGAAAACACTTTCACTTCTAGTAACTTTACTGGTCTAGACAATATTGTCGACATTGGGATCAGTAACTTCAGTATCTTCACTTTTGAAAACCCATGGTTCTTGCTTAACACCATTGTAGTAAACATCATCTCCATAATTCCCAGGGATAGCCTTGTCAGAGGAATATGGAATTGGTCCGGGCACGGTAATGATCAAAGGAGAAACTCTAGGTTTGGCGGTAATCTTCACAGGACCCTTAGAAGTGATCCTTATAGGAGTACCAGAAATTACAAATACATCTGCAAGCTTTAAGTCTTGCAAAAAATTATCCACAAATGAAGTTTCTAAAATAGAATTATATGGTTATCCATAAAACGCTGAATACCTTCTTTCAGTACTTTGTAGCCATTGGGTTGGGCCGCACAACAGTAAAACCTTTCAATGCAACCCGTAAATAAATTGGCTTGCAACAAATTCTTCTTAATAATCAAGAGGGGAGTAGCCAAGTCACTTACACCAGAAACATAATAAATGTCATCAACAATATTAATGCCCTTGTCATGGTTAGGCATAGGTGCATTGATTACATTAGGAATCTCGGGAGGATAAAATTCAATCTCTTTGGAGTCAATCATATCTTGAATTTTATTCTTCAAAGCCCAGTAGCCATTTGTGTCATGTCTAGGACTATTGGAATGATAGGCACATCTTACATTAGGATTGTACCAAGGAGAGGAGGTTTTGGGATTCTTAGCTGGGTCCCTCAACGTAATCAGCTCTGCTTTCAGTAGGTGTTTCAATATCTGGCATGTTAATCTTGGTAAATTGTCTCCTGGGTGCATCCGACCTACATTGATTGCCTTGTTGATGTTGTTGTAGTGGCACAGGATTAGAAATTAGCACTACCCCCACAATTTAGTTCCAATCACTTCGAGCATGACCCTTATGGCCATACACAACATTAGCTTATTTCTTACCGTTAAACGTCTTCTTCAAAGTATTTGAAGACACGACCACCTGAATTTTTCCGCTTCTGATTCCGCCTTCAACATGTTCCCCTGTTAATATTAGCTCGGTGAACCCGGCTGAAGAAATTCTGATCAGATGATTGAAGAAAGGACCTGTCAAAGCTCCCATAAACATGTTTACCAGCTCTCTATCAGACAAAGGAGGTTGAACCCTTCCGGCTATATCTCTCCATTTCTGGGCATATTCTTTAAAGCCTTCGTTCGAGCCCATAGTCATACTTTATAATTGCACGCGAGTTAGTGCAAGATTAACATTATATTAGTATTGTTTGTAGAAAGTAGTAGCCAAATTTTCCCAAGTACATATATTGGTCCCTTCCAGTTGATAAAACCATTCCAACTGTGTTCCTTATAGGCTCTCTTGAAATAAGTGCACCCATAATTTCCTATCAGCGGTGTGAGGTTGAATCTTTCGGACATAAGACCTCAGATGTAACTTAGGGCAAGAAACATCATCGTACTTTTCAAAGATATGGACCTTGAAGTTGTGAGGAATGACAACTCCCGAGACTAATCCCAGCTCTTTAAATCCAACCGAGATACTCTCTGGATCTCCATATCATTCAAATGGTCCTCTAGTTGTTTGTATTTTTAATTAACAGGAGGATATTATTCATTTGAATAGTCTGCTCCCTATTCATCAGAACTCTTATTGTTATTTTCCTCATCTTTCACACTCTTATCATCTTCCTCTTGGATATAATCTTCATTTGATGGGACCTCAAAATCTAGAGCTTGCTTGACCGGCCCTCGGAGTCTTCTCCCCATGTTGAGGATACCAGCTGGCTTATTAGTCTTTTTCTTCCTCTCTTTGGTGATAAGTGCCTTCATGTCCTCTTGCCCCTTGATTAAGTTCAAGAACATTTGTTGAAATTGAGCATTCTGAGCTTGAAGGTCTTTGACAGTTTATTCGAGAGCCATCTTTGCTGAAGTAAACAGCAAGAAGATGAGAAAACCTGTCTTGGGAAATACCTGTCATGATATGATATGCATGGTATGTAGATGCATATGCAATGTTTTCAAGGATCTCGCGGGATAAACAAAAAGGAAATGAAATGTTAGAAGTTGAGTTTGTAGCTTTGTTTGAAGAACGTTGGGTCTTCATCTTCGAATGTCACTCTATAAGAATCAAGCTCACCATGCCAAGTGTGTCCTAGCCTTTGATTCAAGGGAATGTACCTTGATCTTGACAACATCTGGCTAGAGGAAAATAAATCCTCCCGCCCCTTTCTAGAAGTCTGGTTCATGACAAACTTGCATCATAGGTCCCTAAGATCCTTTAAACAAATAGCAAACACAAACAAATCAAATAAGAGCCTTAGGTTTAAAGGCTTACATGAGGTTCATAGGTAAGTACCCTTTTCTATTGAAATTAAGTTGGCTCAACTTGTCCTAAAAATAGTAACCGGGTTCTAGGAGTCTCAATATCACCGATCTTTCTCACAGGGTTTATTTCAGCACGACAGCTGACTTGCCATCAAAATATCCCGAGAGTCGAATCTCAATGAGTGTAGCATCGAGTATCAACCAACCTTGGACTTCACCAAAGCCGACACTCTCACTACCTTCTAATGGACAAGATGGGACAATTAGGGTTCTAAAAGCCAGTTAGTACTTATGGTAACATGCGGCAGCCAAATGTTATCCTCGACTGACTCAAGGAACATCGGTACAAACTAAAGTATCACACTAACGTAGCCATCACTTCAACCATATCGATCTATGTCGTATAGTTTCTATGATCTATTGCTACTTACCTAAGGTCCCTAGATCCGGGTGTAGGATCTTTGCAAGAAAGTAAACCCAAGAAACCCTTAAAGTAAAGCAAACAAGCAAACAAAGCAATTAAAATTGATCTAAGACTCTAAGGTAACCCCTCTTTTTTAAGTAGTCTCCAATAGAGTCACCAGTTCTATAATACGGTGGGAGAACTAAATTTTTTAGTTTTATCCAAATGTGTGGATAGCTAGAGTTGCCACCGACTTTTCTTTTATCCAATAAGGAAAGGGTAAAAAAGAGCAGGAAAGACCTTGATAGATTTTGAGTTCGGGGGATAGGTTATGAAAAGGGAAGTTGTTAGCACCCTTTTCATTCGTACTCATCTACGGGCTCTTAATCGCTTATCTCACTTTAAAAATTTGCTTTGTGTGTGATTTGAAAACTTTTTGAAAATTACCAATGTAAGGCGAACTTTGTAATAATTCTTGTATATGTCCTCAAGAATGTATACAAAGCGTTTGAAAATATTTTGAAAGTGTGATGTGAGAAATGTTTTGTTTTTCTGAGCAAGTGATTAATAGTTTCTACCCACTCAAGGTCATTCTTGTACTTTTCCTTCTCCTTTAGATAATGATATCCATATCATTAGTTAATAGGAAGCCCTATCTGTTGGATGTTAAGGGACATGTGAAGGGTCATTGTTCGGTCATCAAAGGCAACTCGTAAGGACGCTTTAGCAGTTTCGTAAGGGACTAGATCATTTTCCAAAAGTCAACGTCGAAGGGTCATTGAGGGACTATGATCTTTTATTCGAGGGACTTTGCTAAAGCATCCCTACTTTCGAGGGACATGACCGTTTATTCTGAAGGCAACAAAGAGAGGCTACCCTAGAGGAGTAAGTGTGCAAGTGTGTTATTTTCAGTTATGTTTATCTTGCAATTAGGTTTTCTAGCGTTTTTTTTAGCTTTCCATACAAACCCTAATTACTAAGGAGTAGCATAAAGAATATAGTAGCAGAAGATAAAGGCAAAAACGTAAACCTAGGCTATTACAAAGCTTTGGGGCTGTTACATAATAGTAAAGAGCGTGAAAGTAAACCTACAACTATTAAATCCCGGAAACAATTACATAATAGGAAAATGCGAGGAAATATAAAGCTACGCTATTACATTCGTAAAAAAATCCAATACAATTTATCTAGGAATTAAAGAAAAGGAAAATAAAAATAGAAAAAATAATGTGAAAAAAGATTTTTTTTGATGATTTTTTTATGAAGAAAATAATTTTGGTGATAATTAATTAAATAAAACCTAAATATCTAATTAGTTTTAATTAAAAAAAAGTTAATTAATTAAATTATTAAAAGTTTAATTAAAACCTAAAACCTAATTAATTTTAACTAATAAAACCTAAAACTAATTTTTTTTATATTTTAATTAAATAACAAAAAAAGATGAATACAAGTAGAAAAAATAAAATATAGAAAGAAAAAGAGAATGGGCTTGAATTAAGCAAAAAAGGGGTGTTGAATAGCAATTGAGGTCCAGGCCCAACGAGTGACAGTGCCTGATCTAGTGTGATGACTGAAAGGGGTGCATCATGGGCTACGCATCTGAGAGCGTTAGATCCAGATCTGAGGGCTACAAATTGAGGGTGCATGGTTGATGTATGAGGACACTCTGCATACAATCTGCAAAAATCAGAAAAAATATGAAAAACAATAAAAGACAGGTATTGAACCCACACCCTTGTATATTAATGCCTTAACGCGCGCTTCCTTGCCACTGGGGTGGCTGTTTCATATGATACATAAGGAATATGACAAACATCATTCCTGGACCGGATAGGCGTTGGAGCCCTAGCTCTGGTCGTCTTCTTTGGCGACTGCGTTCTTTGTACCTGCAAAATAAAGAATGTCGGTAGTTCAAAGGTACCCTACCCCCTAATTTTGGCCTTGCAAATTCAATGGTGCCCTTGGTTTTGGGTAATTTGCTCTGTACAAATAGATTCAATATAAATAACATGAAATAGTTCAAACATGGCAGTACATTATTCAACCATTATGGGGGTCATGCAATGGGTCTATCTTGCACATTGACATCTCAGAAGAATGTTAGTACTGTTAGTTTTGATTAAAGCACAAAGAAAACAAAAATATAAATCTCATGCAAGAATGGAAAAAATGGTGATGCATGGTCATGTGATTCAAGCCCTTTGGACCCTCAAAATTGATCCATTCTTACCCCACAATGTTTTAGGGAGTGATTTGGATGATTGGCCTTCTTGGAGAGAGGCTATAACTAGGATTTGTAGTTTTCCCTAGTTTTGAGAATTTTGAAGTTTGGAAGGTGGTAGCTCTTGCAAGGGTTCATGTGATCTTCTCTTGTCTAAATGATGAGAATATATAGGCTGTGAATTAGGTCAAACAAGTATGGGCTTGGACCTTTGTAATGAATGCCTTTTATTTTATTCAATTTATTTTGAATTTAAATAAATAAAATAAAACATAAATGGAATAAAAATTAAAGGGGTGTAATAATAAGTTCAGAGGTTCACTATAAGGTCTATAACACGCTTGGACCTTGAAACATAAGCCCAGTAGCCCAAAAACTCAAGTTTGATCAATTTAGGTTTCATGCATTTTCTCAAAATTTCCTAACTTGCACCAATCACAACTCTCGAAATTTTTGTTATATGAAGGTGATCTTTGACTTTTTGGAAAGCTCAAGATGTCCTATACAATCCCTATGTTGATCATTTTTTTAATTGGAAACTTTATCTTCATGTAAGAAGCCTTGAGAAAAAGTGTCTTTTTGTTGACTTTTGAAATGACCTATAATGGTTTGGCCCATATCTCTCAAATGAAGCATTTTTTGGACTTGAGCTTAGAGAGACAAAGTTGTAAAGAATTGAATTTACTTTATAAGGAGCGTTTGTTGAGAAAAATATGATGAAGCATGTGGAAGTTATGCTTGGTCAAAGTTTAGTTGAATTCTCCTTAAGAAAACCCTAATTTGGCAACTTTTAATTTTTGATGAATTTTGAGTTTTCTTGAGGAATCATGATCAACTCTTGATCAAATGATGAATATGACTTCAAAATTTCGATGTTGACCAAAAATCTTGAAGTTTGACTGTATGTTGACCACAATTGACTTTTTTGTCTCAACACAGTTGATTTTCAATCATCTGAGCAATTGACTAAGCAAACTTGTGATGCAAGACTTGAAATTTGGCATGAGAATTCTTAGGTACATACGAGAAACCATGAAATCCACTTGAGGTATTATAAGCTCAATTTTCCTTGAAAAAAGTGAAACCCTAGTTGTAGGTCAACTGCTCAGGAGGAAGATTTGTCTGGTCCAACCTTGAGACACCTTGAGCAATTGAAAACCCTAAGAGCATGAGGAGATATCTCGAATAAAATAGGAGGGAAAATTTTGGGGTACAACATCAGGTTATGATAAACCAGACTCTTGTACTTCAGAAGTTATGATATTTCTGGAAGTGTAGTAAGTCTGCTTTCATCTAGGCATCGTTCGAAGGTTGTGAACCTTCTAGAGACATGGTAGAGAGACATGGTCTGGTGACATGAACTAACGACATGGTCAAGACATGGTCTAAAGACATGATCTAACGACATGAGCAAGAGACATGGTCTAACGACACGATCTAACAACATGTGTCATATCCTAAATTTTCCCTATTGATTTCTAACTAAATTATTTTTATTATTAGCATTTTCTTTAGAAGGGTTAGATTATTATTGATAAATTCATTGGGGGGGGGGGGTGTTTAAACCTTAAAGAGGGACGAGTTTTTATAAAGGGGTTTATGGGATTTCTAAAAGGCCCATGTAAACTTGATGATCCATTCGGTTTGCCTTACAATTAAAGAGGAGGTGTATTTAGTCTTTAAGCCCGTTAAAGGGGTAAGGCCCATTTTGCATTTTTTGTGCGTTTTTGGAGATTTATTAAAATTGTTTTCCCATTTATAAACAACCTCTTTTGTTTTTACAAATTATTTTAAAACCAATATTTATTATATAATTATTATTATTACTATATATATTACTATTATTTTTTAGTAAATCTAATTAATCATAATTGTTTTTGTTTATTTTTTGAAACGCGTTGACTGAGGTCAACCAAATCCATTTAGGGAATTTTTTTGAAACTCTAATTAGTCTCAGTGGAGCTCTGTTGTTCTTATTCAAACTACAAGCCCAAAGCCCAACAAACATTCACCGTACAAATTCAAAAGAAGAAAAAACGCATTTGTAAGCTAAAACAAAATCGTCCAAATCTTTAATACAAAATAAAATTTGAATCAAATATAATCCAATCATATCTAATCATATCAAATTCTTTCCGTTACAATAAAAATTGTCTAAAAATTACACGATTCAAATCAATTACAGATCTAAAAATTCCCTAATCAACCTTCAATCAACAAATTGTAATAATAATCCAATAAAAACTTCCTAATTTGTTCTCTAATCTACACTATATAAACCCTAAAATCTGAGACCTAGGGGGGAGGAAGAAATTTGGGACGAACAATTTTACAGAGAGAAAATTTGGGAAGTAGAAAGAAGAAGAAGAAGAAGATAAGTTTAGGGCTTCAACATCTGAAACCCTAAGGTTCTTCTCCGCACCACCGCTGCACTACCATCCGCCGCTGTCACCTGCGAAACAAGAAAAGAAGAAATTAGAGGGGAGAATCAGAAAACTAGGAATTAAGAATCACGTCAAGGAGGGGTAAGCCTGAAACCATTTAGCTTTTAGGGTTTTGATTGCATGATGATTGATGTTTAACTGTATGATTGAGGTTTAATTTGGGGTTTCTGGGGTCAAGTTAAGTTTAGGTTAGGGTTATGGTTCATAAGACTAGGGTTAGGGTTCTTAAGACTAGAGTTAGGGTTCATCGCTGTTGAAGGTTACTGGGTTTTTGAGGTTAGGGTTCATCTTGAACCCTTAGGATTCTTAGGGTTCATAAGAACCCAGATGAAGATTCACGGTGGCTGGAGATGAATGTTTTAATGCAGGCCGTGGTGCCCAGATGCCGTCACCGACGAAAGCAGTTCCTGGCCGGTGGCGCTCTGGGCTGGGTGATTTCTGGCGCGGTGTGTTTCTAGGGAGAGGTCAGAGCCTATCCCTCTAGAAATATAAAAGGCTTAATTTATTTGGGAGTAGAGAGAGAGGCGGAAAAAATGAGAAAGATTGAGGGAAAATGAATATATAGACCTCCCAAACCCTCTGTGTTCCATGCGTAGCATACTCCCCAGTCAACCCTGATTCTCAACCACACGATTGCAATACCTTTGATTAAGGCCCAGAATTCACGCCTACATGGCCACACGATCTGGATCAAACGATCTATAGAAGCTTAATACATCATAAGCCCCTGGCCTCCAAACAAACTGCCAACGGACCAGAAACAACATTTGGGCCAAGCCCAATTACTAAACGCACTCAAAGGTGACTTCCTCCCTTTAAAAAATACCCCCTACGAAAACAGGCCCAGTTTAATATCTAAACTTGAGCCCTTACTTTGTAAACACCCCAATTTTGCTACGTAGTTCAAAACCATACTCCTTATGATCTGGGCCTGGATTCAATATCTGAATTCAAAGCCCTACTTTCTACACCCCCCGTTTTACTTAACCCAAATAAAATACACCCGCTTGCGTTTTTTATTAAATTATTTATTTATTATTATTATAATTTTATATTTAATATAATTATAAATTATAAAATTATTTTATTATTATAAAATTCAAATTTTTTTTCACTAACTCATTCTTTAATTACTTTTAAAAATTGCATTAAACTTATTTTTTGCCATGCATTAAAAATATTTTTTTATATATTAATATATTAAAAAAATATATTTAACCAACATCAAATCCTTTTTTACTAACCTAATTAATTCAAAACTATTTTTAAAAAAAGGGTAATGGAGATACTTTTAATCGACTGCGAACTTTGTCTAACAATTCTGCTATTCACACACCCAGGATTGGTTCAAAGGAAATTCAAAATATCTTCGTAATCTATAAAAAAAACAACCAACTGCGAACTACGAATTGGGACTCTGATTCCTCATAAGAGGATACGTAGGCATACAATTAAAATCGTGGCAAGTTTCCCTAATAAAAGTTAAAACCTTATTTCCTAAATCACTACAATTCTAAACCCTAGTATCCTTGTGAACAGGGTAGATGAGGGGGTGCCTAACAACTTGCATTCGTCTAAGAACGAGTCAAACAACTTAGAATCTCTTACCAAATTAGGGTTATCCTTTATATTCCCTTCATAAAGATAAAAATTAAGGGTGACGACTCTAATTTTAAAATCGGTTATTACAACATGGTCAAGAGACATGGCCTAACATAGGGGTGTTCGCGGTGCAGTTTGGGCGGTTTTGACATAAAAAAACCATCTGAACCGCAAGAGAAAAAAGTGTGTGGTTCAGTTTGGTAATATAGCTTTATATTTAGTAATTTAAGCATTATCAAATAACAACAAAATTCATCATATTTGGACAAGTACTTTCCATTTAATATACAAAAATAATATTAGAGAAAAGTGGAATAAAAAACATAAAATAGTAGCATAAAACAATATCAAAAATATTATAATGAAATATAAAAACCAGAGGAGATGAAAGATTAGACAATATGAAAAAGAAAGAGCAGAAGAGAGGAGAGATTAGAGAAGAAAAGGTGCATTTGGAAGAGAGAACATTAGAATAAAAATAATAAGATGAAAAGAAAGAATATGAGAGATTAAAGACTAGAGAAGAAGAGACAATATGTATTTGGAAAAGAAGATTAGAAGAAGTCGTGATACCGTTATCAGATATTTGAGAAGACTTAAATTTAAACTTTAAGTGTGAGGAAGAGAAAATAATTTGTAATCATAAGGCTAAGTCTAAGGCATAAAAGGTTTGATTATGAGTTGGATGTGGGTTAATTGAAGTTTAAGTTGTAACATAATGCGGTTTGGTTCAGTTTGGTTTGGTTTGTAAAATACAAATCGCAAAACAAACCGAACCACATAGTTTTGTTAAAAAATGGTCCAAACACATTCGAACCAAATGCGATTTTTTGGGTTTCGGTTTAGTTTGGTTCGACTTTGCGGTTTTATATTAGGTTGGTTCAATTTTGAACACTTCTAGCCTAACGACATGATCTAAGACATGGTCTAAGACATGGTCAGAAGACTTGTTCTAGAGACATGGTCTAAGATATGTTCTAAAGACATGGCCTAAATACATGGTCAAAAGACATGGTCTAAGACATGTTCTAAATACATGGTTGAAAGACATGGTCGGAGACATGTTATAAGATGTGGTAAGAAGATGTGATCAAAGGCATGGTCATTCATGCAACGGGTCAGGTATTGAACCCGTTGATGACACGATGTTTTTCACCTTCTGGTGGCATGATTCATATTTGTGGAAGAACCAATATATTAGTTCTGATGTTTAAAACAAGTCATCAAGACAATGACTAAACAGGTTCTGATACTTCATAATGTTTTGATAGTAAGTCAGGTTCTGAGATGAAGACTAGACATTTCTAGTCAGACACTGATGAGACGTCAATGGAGAAGTATTCCTTATCCATGTTACCTTTTGTGCTGTAAAATTCATTTTGTGACTCTTGGGCTCAGGGGGAGACTCTGAACAAGCATAAATATAATTTTGGGTATTAACAGGTTCATGGGGAGTTGGTCAACTTTTCTAAATTTGTGTTTTATGGTGGTTACCCTATATGAACAGTTCTATCAAAATACATGGTTTTGTTATCATCAAAAAGGGGGAGATTGTAAGAACAAGATTGGTTTTGCATATGGCCTTGAGTTTTAATGATAACTTTACATGGTACCTTAGAAAACAGTTGTGTACTCTAATGGTTTCTCTCTAGTGTGTAACTTTTTCTAAACAAGTTCTGACTCTAGTAAGAATGCGGGTGCCTTCATCAGGTCCTAAACTCAACATTCTGGAAGAATACCTTTAGTGTGTTACAAGTTAAGTCAAGATTCTTGAACGCGTCTTATGCAACGGTTCTAAGGAATGTTTGTACCAGAGCTTCTGATCATGACTTTGTAAGGAAGATTTGGAGGCCTTCTAAAGCTTTACTTATGTTGTTCCAAGTTATGAAGATGCTTAAGATAAGGTTTTTCTAAACAAGCTATGAAGATCTGGAGACATTCTTATAAAGACCAAGTGCTGACGACTCTGAAGACAAGCTCTGAAAGATTTAAAGACTTAGATTCTAAAGATACAAGTTATGATCCTTCTACAACATGATTCATCAATATACCAATTAGAAGCCTCTGAAGATATAAAAGATAAAGATCAAGACTAAGGGATTATGTGTGATGGTGAGTATAAAAGTACAAAAGTACAATATTCCTTCTATAGGGTGGCGTAAGAACAAACCTTTTTGTACCTGTTATCTACCATTCCCACCATGATTGTTAGGAACAAAACAATTGGTTTTGTGTTTCCTATTCTACCTTGCAACATAATGATGGAATATGTTATTATTAAATTTTTTATGCTAAATAATTAATTATGCTAAATGGTATTATTAAAAGGCATTTTAAAACGTCTATAGGTCAAGAGGTCTAGTCAAGCGAGCTCAAGATCTTGATATCCCATCGAACGAAGATGACAACCAAGATGAAGATGGTAAAAGTGTTAAAATTGAAACAAACATCCTTGGTTCTGACAAGTTTCCCGATGAAGAGGAATAGGATTATTTGGATGAACAATATCCCCCTGCTGACTAGAAGTATAAGTTGTTAGAAGAGCGTCTGAAAGCAATGGAAATCCAGAAGGTGTCTGGCTTGAACTTTGAAGAATTGGGTTTAGTCTCAGGAGTCGTCATTCCTACTAAGTTCAAAACTCCTACCATTTCCAAGTATGATGGCATTTCTTTCCCGAAGCTGCATTTAAGATCATATGTTCGGAAAATTTAACAACATATTGCTGACAAGAAATTGTGGTTGCATTTATTTCAAGAGAGTCTGTCTGGAACACAACTAGAACGGTATTATCAACTTGAAGGTACCAATATCCATACCAGGGAAGATTTGGTTGCAGCTTTTTATAAATAGTATTAATACAATTTTGATTTGGCACCAACCCGCATGCAACTACAGAGTATGTCCATGGGTTCTGAGGAAGGCTTTAAAGAGTATGCACATAAATGAAGAGATATTACAGGAAGAGTTCAACCTCCTTTGGCTGATAGGGAATTGGTTGACATGTTCATGAGCTTGCTAATAAGTCCTTTCTACAATCACCTACTTGGATGTTCTTCAGCCGGTTTCACTGAACTGATATTAATAGGAGAACATGTTAAGAATGGAATCAGAAGAGGTAAAATTTAGGTGGCTACATCTTCGAATATTGTGAATAAGTCATATAATAATAAGAAAGAATCTAATGTTGTGTACGGCCAGAAGGGTCGTAGTAAGAATAACCACAACCAATATATGGGGGTAGCTCTAATCCCTAATCCCATGCCAGTACCACAGCAACATCAACAGAGTAATTGATCGCGACTTTGTAGGTCCATCAGGTGTAGTGACTGCAAGTGCGCAGTCTATCGCGTAGTTTTAAAAGATATCGAACCCACAAGGACTGGTGGTCAAAACTACTATTATCTTAGGGTCACTATGTAAAGCTAAGGATAATTATAAAATCGGGGTGTTTGGGTTAAATTAGGAATTAACTAAAGTCTAATAATTAATAACGGGACACCGGTATGTATTTCGTCAACTTAAGGGATTCAGTAAGTCATTAGCATTTGGTTTTAGTATTAAAACACCGTTTCAGTGAAAACTATTTGTTTAAAGACCCTCGTCTCAAATTTCGGTTCTATTGAATCAGATCATATTAGTTAAGCTCAAAATGAGCGCTTCCGTTGTTTCATTTAAAACTCGAAAGTATTTTTTGAAGACAAATAAAGTCTAATTAACTTTAAAGCGCTTCAGCTGTTTTTAAAATTAATGTTTTAATAACCCCTATCTGGTTAAAACCTCAAACTTTTGCTCTGTTGATTTTAACCTTAGACTATCTCTTACTTCCTAAAATAAACAATTAAATATTCAAATTGGAAATTAAAACCAAAAAAGTGTTTTTGTAAAAATAATAATGCCAGTTAATTACCGAATCCTTTTGGTTAAGTTTTACATACCGGTATCAGGAAATTTAGCCAGACATAATTTTATCGCAGAACAACATAATATTAAAACGTAAATTCAACAACGCATGCATGGTAAGAAATAAATAAATTATGCTTATTAAAATAGGAACCTGAAAATGAATATTAAAGTGATTAATTCCGAGTAATGCGTATCCTCCACAAGACGGCAAGATTGATTTGTAGCAAAAATATCTCGAATTAAATTAAAGTAATCCTAAGAAAATTCTGGATGTCTGGAAACAAAACTAGTGTTGCAGTATTTCTCCGATGTGGAAAAATACTGCTTTGATGGTGGGTTTTTTTTATTGCCTAAGTAGTTCTATGAAATCTGGAAAATTAATTCTAGGAATCTACACTGGAAAATATCAAAACAAAATACAAAAATAATGCTGAGCAGAAAAATGAAATTGAAAATAAAACTGCGTAACAATTGTTCAGGGTGCGAGAGAGAGAATGTCTGAATTTTTGGTAAATGCTTCAATATATAGAGTCCATTAGTTCAGGAAGAATAGGAATTCAACATGGAGAAGAATCTGTGAACATGCGCGCTGAGTCCGTCAAATGGAGAGAAAATTGTAACTGCTATATGGATCATGGCGGGCGGCATGCGTGCGTGACGTGGGGAATATAACTATTATCTGTCCCGGTCGTAACATGAAACGTGCCGAGGGGCACAAAGCCCAATTTGTCCCAGTCGTAACCTCCTTGTGGCAGGAGGCACGCCTTTTGGTGCAGGAAGTACTGAAATGCTTCAAAAAGGCCATTTGAACTTCATTTTTCCATTCTTTTTCTTCCTTTTCTCATTTATGTGTTGCAAAAGCTAAGTACCTGAAATATGTTGCAAATACTACAAACATAGATAAATTTTATACAATAAATGCAAAAACAGAAGTTTTATCTATGTAAATCGGTTGGAAAATGCTATAACTTTTCGTGCTATCAAACACCCCTAAGCTTGAACTTTTGCTTGTCCTCAAGCAATAAAATCAGTGTAAAAATAATTAAGCACAGGTTAAATGAAAATCCACGATGCGATTCGAATTGTAAGAGGTTGTTAGTGTTCTTGCAAAAACATAGGTGTAAATAGATACAATGATAACACTAAACTCCCCCATCGTGCAGACCAATTCCAGTCATGCCACTATAGCTTAACCTAGTTCTTTTTGCTAAATTTCACCCGTTTTCATTCTAGCACAGTCATATTAAGCCCTTTATCTTTAGATGCACATAGTACAGTAGCTGGTTAGTGACTATGATCCTTTAAAGAAACGAGGTTCTGGAACATAATTGTGGTAACCTCCTTTAATTCTCCCAATTTCAAGTTGTGGGGGATCAGACTGTAGTCCGCCCTACCAAGTTCAGTACCAGATACCTCTGAACCAACTGACAACGATTTTCTTATTATTATATTGTGAAGGCTATGCATTTGTTGGATTAAGTGACCGGGTGAGGGTCACCAAACTTAATTGGTGCAATCCTTATAGTAAGCCTGTATCTTTTGAGTAATTTGGATCATTCACTTATATTCATCAGCTCCCTACGTAGTTTGTGTCCAAGACGATACTGACTGCTAAATAAACTACTCCGGGTTACTTTAAAACTAAAGCGTAAGGTTTCGGTATAAAGGGTATTGAAATGGATCTAGCGCAATTTAGGGATTTAGAGTGTTATGATGTTATCGATCATGCTTATGTTTTGCTTTAAAGTTTCTCATTTTTCTTAAAAGGTGAGCAACTTGTATACTCTTCGAACGCGTCACATTATGCATAAATGAAGTTGAAAGTACTAAGATTGTTTTGATTACAAGAAATAAGAATGAAAGGTCTACCTAGGAAAAAACAAAGAGTTTTTAACTAACTAGCTCCCCTAAGCTTGAAACAAGCAATGTCCCAGTGCTTAAAATAAGAAGGGAACAAGAAGAGAAGCAAAATAGATCTATTCTTTCTCATCATCGCATCCTTTTCCTCTCCCTCGTGCTCATCCACGTGTACCCAGAGGATGGGGCATAGCCACATGGTATATATAATCTTGAAAACCATCCATGCGTACAGTTAAGGACGCCATATCCTCGGTTATCTTACAGCCCTGAGCTCGTTTTTTGTCATATTCTTGCTGTTGAGTTTGCATGGCCAGCATAAGTTGCATCATTGCATTTTGGTTGTTCTGCATAGCCTACATTCTCTCATCCTATTCCATTATGGAAGCCATAATGTCATCATTCGAGGCCGGTACTCTTTCTCGTCTTCTCCGGGGCCTAGTGGATGTGCTTGAACGTTTTCAGGAGGAGATTGTTGTTTAGTGTCTCCTTGTTCCATTTCTTGCTCCATTTCATATGCTTGGACATTCCCCTGGTCGCCTCGCGCATTACCTCCAGGTGCAGGAGCATCAAGGTCATAAATCCATGTATCCAAGTTTGTAATATTAGTAAGTGAAAAGTTCGGAAAAATGACACTAGGAAATACCTTATTACTCACCATGAGGTTGTACCTACCATCTCTTATGACCTTAATCGAGTTGCCAGCCCGACAGTTGTCAATGTCAATAAATATGGGCGGCAGTGGTTGCAGATTTGCAAGCTTGTCTTGAAGGCGAAGGACAAGTGCTATAGAGGTGACTATCCCTCCAATGCATAAAGGCGTAGATCCTCTGGCACACAAGGACTGGATATGTGATAGGAGGAAGGTGCTTACATTTATCTTTTCGCCAGGGGTGAAGGTACAATGGAAGAGTAACAACTCTTTAGAATTAACTTTGTTGTTGTTAATTATCCCAAAAATGGTGTTGGAGATGACACAGTGGAAGTATCTGATTGCGGGATTGTGAATGGATGAAGCATAAAGTCCTTCCCAACTGTTCAATTCCTAATTAGTAAGAGATTTCCAAAGTTTGAAAGTCGTAGATGCCCAATCTAGGTCTGGAGAGATTTGGTGGTGTACCATCCCTTCGGTAGGAAAGTGGAGCCACTTGCTCACAACTGCCTGGTTAATCGAATACTCATCATTGAACATTCTAAAGGTTACAGTGCCAGATAGGTTCTGGATTTCGTCACAAGGTTGGTTGTATGAGAACGAACTTAAGAATTATAAAGTTAGCAAATCATACGTTAGAAGGTTTTGTGTGCAGACGAATTCTAGATCGGAGTTTTCGAGTAACCACCTCACACTATCCAGCAACCCCAATTTTCCTAGGCCCTCAATATCAACATACCGTGTAGGTACTACGGAGCATTGATAGAACTTGACATACTGAGCCCTTTGGTTCTCTTTGGCTTCTCCGTTGGAAAATGTAATTCCGGATAGATCTGGCTCTGGTCTGGAATTTCTTCGTGCCATTTTGAAGCAAGGAAGGAAGATGGGTAAATGTTTGTGTGAGAAATTGGGGATTTTGAAATGGAAATGGGTTTAGGGATGGTTTATGTAGAGGAATATAATGGAGGTGATAAATGGGGATGTATGAATTTTTATGACAATGATAATGGTAGGAGTGAACAGGCGTAGGGTTAATGCAATTAAGGTGGAGGTTTTGAAGAAAATGTGAAGAAGAAGGTTTATGCGAGGGTTTTCTGCGATAAAATAGAATGTTTTTGTTTCTGACTCTGTGCCGAGCGTCATGTTTATATGCTGAACGAGACTGGGCCATGTAAAGCGTGACGGGCCTCACAGGTATAAAAATAGAATAAAATTGAATATTTTGCAGTTCTGTTATGCAGTATACCTTTTCAATACTTATATATATATATATATATATATATATATATATATATATATATATATATATATATATATATATATATATATATATATATATATATATATATATATATATATATATATATATATATATATATATATATATATATATGTGTGTGTGTGTGTGTGTGTATGTGTGTGTGTGTGTGTGAATATGATAATAATGCAGTAAATAAACGAAGTAAATAAAACTCATAATAAAACAGAACTGAAAATGAATAGAAATTATACTGAAGAATAAAATTCCCAAAAATTGTAAGAATAAAGAGGTAAATAAATGAAAATATGATCTAATAAGACTTTCTCCACACTTAACAAAACATTGACCTCAATGTTTAAATGTGAAAAGGAAAAATTCAGTACATCTGGAAAATCAGCCACGTCGGTCAAGAGAGACAGAGAAAAGATGTTGATAAATATAGTGAAACTGTTCGACTACCATATCCATGAAATAATGGAAGTCGGTCTTCAGAATAACGAGCTCGTCCTTCAACAAATCAATCTCTGATTGGATGGCAGTCGAATCCGGAGCTTGATGAAATACGTGAGTTGGAGAAACAACTGGAGTGTCGGGGAAGGTTGAGCCAACCTGTTTGGGAGACGAGAAGTGATGGTAAAAAGGAGAGGTTTCAGGGTCAGTATCCTTATCGGACAGGAAAGAATCGAGGTGGTCATAAATCATGGGTGTCTTAGGAGTGGATGGTAGTGACATGTATGGTGCCCCCCAATCATATAACCAGTTATTTCTGTCATGTATGCCAGTCCTAGGGTCAGGTAGGGTAAAAAGGGGCATTAATTGATTATTAATGAGAAGTTAAAAGTTACTTGGGCCTAGGTTTCCAATGATTCCCCTATTGAAACATAAATTGATATTCATAGGTTGAAATCTACCCTGAGGGACAAGGTTCAACAGTGATTATTTTAACCCGATAGCATTAACTATCATGGTTACTAAGCCACCTATGAGTATGGGTTCATGTACAGTTCTCACAAGACGATGAAAGTTTTCTAGCATAAAAGTAGCTCCATTTATGGGACGATTTTGCGAAGCGCAAAACATGATAAAAAGCTCAGCTCTAGAAACAGTGGTAATGTTTTCTACTTTACCAAAAAGGGTGTGGGATAGGATCTTGTGAAAATATCTTAAATCTGGGTTATGGATGTTTTCTGAGTGCATGTCCTCAGGCTTAAGGTTACTTATGCCTATAATGTCCCCCCCAAAAATAATCTAGCTCACCTACATTAAAAAGCTCTTCTTGGATTACGGTAAATACATCTAGGCTATGTGGGAATCCTAGTAGCTCTGCCATCTCTCTATGGGTGAAGGTGTAATCTACAATCCTCTATTGAATCCCAGACCATGGTACGGTAAGAGCTAAACTTTCTTCTCAAAGAAGATGTATCCTAACCTATTTGGCTTAATAAAAACAAAACATTGTCGCGAATCCCTAAAGTTATCATAGTTAGCCCGTCAGGGTAGGTACTTAATCCTATCTCCCTATCAGACAAAGACTCAAACCTCCTCCACTGATTTCTTCCTCTAAACATAATGCCCATCCTATCAACCAGATTCAGCGTGGTTAATGTAATTATCTAATCAGAAAGTTAGCCTGAAGTAGGTTGACAGTTAGTATTAAGTTAGTAGTGGGTAATATTAAAGAAACAATATTGCATAGTTTAATATCAATAAACAATAACAAAAGTAAGAAAAGAAAAATGAAAATAAGAAAAGAAAAAAGAAAAGACTCAAAGTTGGGTTGTGACCCAAGAAGCGCTTTGTTTAAAGTCGTAAGCTTGACATAACATGGTGATTAGCCTAATGAATGGGGAGGCATCACATGTATCCTAAATGCTGTGTAATATTCCTTATTATCTATGCTATGATAATGTTTTAAGCGATGTCCGTTTACAATGAACGGTTTACAACTCATTCCTTTGATTTCTATTGTGCCATTTTGAAAAACCTTAGGGACTTCGAAGGAACAGACCATCTTGATAGAAGTTTTCCTGAAAATAGTTGAAGCCTAGAATTAAATAGGAGAACTATATCGCCTTCATTGAATTCTTTTCTAGATATTCGTTTATCGTGCCATTTTTTAGTTCTCTCTTTATATATCCGATCATTTTCGCAAGTGTTTAGTCTAAGTTCTTCTAGTTCGTGGATATCTAAGATTATTTTCTCACCCGCAGCGGGGTAATTTAAATTAAGGGTCTTAATGGCCCAATAAGCTTTATGTTCTATTTCTACTGGCTGATGACATGATTTCCCATAAACTAGTTTAAATGGTTTGGTTCCAATCGGAGTTTTATATGCTGTCCTATATGCCTATAGAGCTTCATGTAACTTAGATACCAATCTTTCCTAGAGGTTGCTACAATTTTTTCTAAGATTTGCTTTATTTCTCTATTGGAGACCTCTACTTTCCCACTTGTTTATGGATGATAAGGTGTTGTGATATGATGTCGGACTTTGTACTTCGCTAATAATTTTTCTAGGATCTTGGAAATGAAATGGGAGCCACCGTCACTGATGACGAGTCTCGGTACACCAAATCTTGGGAAAATTATGTTCTTGAAAAGCCTGACTACTACTCGCGTGTCATTTGTTGGATACGCTACAACCACGATCCATTTTGAAACATAGTCGGTAACAACTAGTATGTAGTGATTTCTAAAGGAAGATGGGAAGGGTCCCATGAAATCGATTCCCCATACATCAAAGACTTCAACTTCTAGCATGCCCTTTTGAGGCATCTCATCGCGTCTAAAGATGTTTCAAGTGTGTTGGCATTGGTCGCAATTTTTAACCGTGATATGGACATCTTTCCACAAATTAGGCAAATAGAGACCAGATTGAAACATCTTAGCGCATGTCTTTGAAGTACTTTCATGATCTCCATAGGGAGCGGCATGAGAGTGGAAAATTATGTTTTCGATTTTCATTTTCGGGAACACATTGATAAAAATACTATCGGCGCCTCTCTTGAAAAGCAAAGGCTCATCCTAATAATAATGTTTAAGTTCATGAAAGAATTCCTTATTTTGTTGATAAGACATATTAGGTGGAAGCACTCTAGCAGCCAAATAGTTGACTAAATCAGCGTACCATGGCAGTATGGTTGTAGTGCATATTACTTCCATAATTTTGTTTGTGTTCTTGTCTTCATGAGTCACATGGTACTCAGTTATAATATTGTCTAATTCTAATTGGGCTACAAGGAATTCATAAGGAAAATCATCATTGATGGGAACATGATCTGGTTTGATGCCTTCTATTTTGGATAGTGTAGCGGTAGAAATGTTTAAGACTAAGTCATTGGATTGACTAGACTTATACAGATCAAAATAAAAATCGCCACCGCGCTTTATTGTTTCCAAAGGAATGGGAAAAGAGCGAGTAACCCAAAAATGACTTCCCGCTTCCGCATATTGATGTTCTAGTTGACAACACCGCTCATCATAAAGTATTTTCCTTCATGGATGGTTTCTCTGGATATAATCAAATCAAGATGGTACCTGAAGACATGGAGAAGACTACCTTTATCATACAGTGGGGCACTTTTTGCTACAAAGTTATGACTTTTGGTTTGAAGAACACCGACACAACATATCAGCGTGCTATGGTAGCTTTTTTCCATGACATGATCCATCACGAGATAAAGGTTTACATTGATAACATGATAGCTAGGTCTCAGACTGAAGAAGAACATCTCGACCACCTACACAAGCTGTTCGAGAGGTTGAAAAACTACAAGTTGAGGATGAATCCAAACAAACGCACCTTTGGGGTAAGAGCCGATAAACTCCCAGGTTTCGTCGTAAGTGGTAAAGGTATTGAAGTTGATCCTTCCCAAGTTAAATCCATTCAGGAAATGCCAGCTCTCCGTACTGAGAAGGGATTTAGAGGTTTCTTGGGATGATTGAACTACATTTCCAGATTTATTTCCCATTTGACTGCTACTTTTGAGCCAATCTTTAAGTTGTTGAAGAAAGATCAAGTAGTGAAATGGAACGACGATTGTCAGATAGCCTTTGATAAAATCAAGGAGTACCTCCAGGAACCTCCAATTATGATGCCACCGGTTGAAGGAAAACCTCTTATCATGTACCTGACAGTATTAGAGAACTCAATTGGGTGAGTATTGGGGAAACATGACGAGTCTGGTCAAAAAGAGCATGCAATATACTACCTTAGCAAAATGTTTACCGACTGTGAAACAAGATACTCACTACTCGAGAAAACTTGCTCCGCTTTGGCATGGGCTGATCGCCGACTAAGACAGTATATGTTGACTCATACTACTTTATTAATCTCTAAGATGGATCCAATAAAATACATATTCGAGAAACCCGCTCTCTCCGAAAGAATAGAAAAATGGCAAATGGTCTAGACAAAATATGACATTCTGTATACTACTCAGAAGGAAATCAAAGGAAGTGTACTAGCAGATTATTTGGCACATCAAGCTGCAGATGACTATCAATCTATGAATTTTGAGTTCCCAAATGAGAATATTATGCTAGTTACTGATTATGAAGAACCTGGACCGTATGAAGGACCTGAATCAGGATCCTGATGGACTATGGTTTTTGATGGAGCTTCCAATGCACTTGGTAATGGAATCGATGTTATGATTATATCTCCCAGGGGTTTCCATACGCCCTTCACCACTAGGTTGAGTTTTGATTGTACCAACAACATGTTCGAGTATGAAGCATGTATCATGGGTATCAAAGATGACTTCAATATAAGAATTAAATTCTTGAATGTATATGGGGACTCAGCCCTAGTGATCAGTTAGATTAAGGGAGAATGGGATACAAAGCATCAAAATCTCATTCCTTATCGAGAGCATATGTTGATATTAATTTCGTACTTCAAGGAAATCACTTTTCAACATATTCCATGAGAAGAGAATAAATTGGAAGATGCATTAGCTACCATGTCATCTATGTTCAAAGTCAGATGGGATAATGAAGCTCCTCGAATTACTATTGAGAGATTAGACGAACCAGTGCATTGCTACGAAGTTGATACCGATGGAGTAGAGGAAAGGCCTTGGTACCACGAAGTAAAAAGATACCTCGAAACTAGAGAATATCTGGAAGGAGAATCTATCAATGATAAGAAATTTCTAAGGAGGTTCTCTGCCAAGTTCTTTATGAGTAATGGAATTCTGTACAAGAGCAACCACGATTCGACTTTGCTTCGTTGTGTATACAAGAAGGAAGCTGAGAAAATTATGGAAGATATGCACAAAGGAGTCTTTGGTACTCACTCCAGGGGGAATATAATTGCTAAGAAGATTCTGAGAGCGGGTTATTATTGGTCTACTATGGAAACTGATTTCCATCATCATTCTAGAACTTGCCACAAATGCCAGATTTATGCTGACAAAGTACACGTGCCTCTGGTTCTTTTGAATGTCTTGACTGCTCCTTGGTCGTTTGCAATGTGGGTCATTGATATGATTGGATAGATTAAGCCTACTGCTTCTAATGGGATTCGTTTTCATCCTGGTCGCTATTGATTACTTCACAAAGTGGGTTGAAGCAACCTCGTTTTCTTCCATTACCAAGGATGTTGTGGCTCGGTTCATTAAATACAACCTTATCTCTCGGCATGGAATACTTGAAAGGATTATCACGGACAATGGTACCAATCTTAACAATACTATGATCACGGAGCTCTGGACGTTGTTCAGGATTAAGCATCACAATTCTTCTCCGTACCAACCAAAGATGAATGGCGCAGTAGAAGCCACCAACAAGAATATCAAGAAGATCTTGTAGAAGATGACAGTGATATAAAAAGATTGGCATGAGATGTTACCATTTTCTCTTCATGGTTATCGCACTTTAGTATGTACATCAACTGGAGCAACCCCGTTCTCTCTAGTCTATGGTATGGAGGTTGTCTTACCTGTTGAAGTCCAGATTCCTTCCCTAAGGATTATCAAAGATGCAAGTTTAGATGAAGGAGAATGGACTCAAACTCGACTGGACCAAATACATTTGATCGATGAAAAAAGGCTTGAGGTTGTTTGTCATGGTCAGATGTATCAGAAACGCATGATCAAAGCCTTTAACAAGAAAGTCAAACATCGAGTATACTAGGCTGGTGATTTGTTAATAAAGCGCATTATCCTACCATAAGGTGATCCCAGGGACAAATGGACTCCCACATGCAAAGGGCCATTTGTGATCAAAAATATATTTTCTGGTGGTGCTATGATACTTACTACCATGGACGGTGAAGATTTTCCACACCGTGTGAACGCGGACATAGTCAAAAAATACTACACATAAAAGAGACCCGCTAGGTTGACATGCCTAGGCAAAAGTAATGGCATCCCGACGAACGAAAAAGGGTTCGAGAAAAAATTAGATATATATATATATATATATATATATATATATATATATATATATATATATATATATATATATATATATATATATATATATATATAAATAAATTGTACATCCAGAAAGTCAAAAACCTAAAAAGGAGGCTTAGGCAAAAAAGGAAATCTCGATGGACTGAAAACCCGAAAGAGAGGTCCAAGAAAAAGTTAGGGATTAAAGTGTACGACTATGATATGTTGGATCACCCATCTACTTATAGCCAACTTCGTTACTAGCATCAAGTTCAAACGATACAGAACAACTTAATCATCTTCTTCCAACAGTAAGTGATGAGATGCTTGAAGACATAGTGGCAATAGAAGAGTTGAAACTTGATAGGATCATTTCCACATATCTGTTTTCCCTTGTTTTTCTTTGCACCCTTTCTTCATTCTTATGACGATTTCCTCTTACTAGGGTTTTTGTCTCTTTATATAAAACTGTCTATTTATAGGCAAACTTTCAGAATCAATGCAATAAGATTTCAAAACTTAAAATTGTTTTACTTTCTCTGTTTTGTTTGCAAAAACATCCAATGATTACATTGAATGAACATATGAATTTGAACATGACTACTGTTAACAAAATATATGCATAAAAACAGAATTAACATTTACTAAAGACTCTAGGAGTTGGGATAATATTCAAGTCATCCACAAATCTCCCAAAGCAATCTCCACGGAACTATCTCTATAGAGCTATCTTCACAAGTTCATCCCCAACAGAGATATATTATCCAGAAAATCTAATATGCCATCAGACAGAAATTGGGGTATCTTCCAGCAGTTCACCTCTATATCCCTGATGGATAGCTCGACAAGATCATCTTCCCTAATAAGCCCCCTAGTGGATAATGAAGTTTGATAATTTCTCCAACATACGGTGGAAACTTCCTCAGCGTAGCCTACAAAATCTCGATCCCCATAAGAGATTATTTCCTCAACACAGTCTACAGGTTTTATTTCCCAAATGGATTTTATTTATCTGATATTGCAATTCCCCGACAGGATTCACCTTCCCTGCCAGATGTCATTCAACTTTGTCCTCCCCAGAAGAGTTGACACCCATATCTGAAACTTGGTCAGACATCACATCAGAGGATTATCCATATCTTTTGTCCCTAGTCAAGGTACATAAGAATAAAATCCTTCAAACGAACGATGAATGACCAATTATCCTGGAATTCTTCTATCCCCAAGAAAAAGTCGAACGTCCCCAACAGAGTGTCCTCAAACAGAAAGCGGAAATCCCCAGCAAAGATGTTCTAAACAAAATTGAGAAACTATTGTCTTCATCCTCAGCAACAGTCAGGGATTTATTTTCCCCAACTAAAGATGTTATACGAAGCTACCTATATGTTCCAGCGACATATTACACTCATACATCATTTACAGAATATCATAGCATGTGCATAACAAAACACATATAATATTATCATTTATTTTTGAGAGCATCATTACCCAATGCATTACAAATATCATGACATTGCATAAAACTAACTTTTTTCTAGTTAGTTCGCGTAAAGATAAATATTGTTAACAGTCTATCATCTTTTAGATACAATCAGCCGATGATTCATTATGATACTCCTTTTGATACAGTCAAGAGTAGACTCATTCCAATACATATTCTAGATACAGTTTAGATACGATCGAGATATTGATTCATTCTAATACTTATTCCAGTACATCTTCTAGATATATTTCAGATATGATCAAGATATAAATTCATTCTGATATTCATTTTGGTACATCTCTTAGATCTAGTCCGGCGTAGACTCATTCTAATACGGATCTCAGATACAGTCGGGCAAAGACTCATTCTGATCATCTTATAAAGACAATCAAGACATAGACTCATTCTAGAACATCATTCAGATATAATCAAGACATAAGATTCATTCTGAAACTCCCTAACACATATGCTAGATACAGTCAGTCACAGACTCATTCTAGTATACTTCTCAGATACCCTTAAACATAGACTCATTCTGATACTCCTATCAACAGTTACTTTGGATGGAATCTATAAGCCCACCTACGATGACACTCTATCACCTATCCAAATGGAATCTTTAATCCCATTCAGGTAATACAATCAACCAACAGTATTACTTCATGCACATGCGAGTGTAAATTTATGGGCACTTAAGTGTTCAACCATCTTCCACCGTTAGATCGCGAATGGCGAGCATGCCAATCTAACTCTTCAGGTTTAAGAAGATTGAATAGGGGCAGCTGTTGTACCCCATCCCTCCCATTATTCAAGACAAATTATTTCAATAGGTCTCCGCATGCTTCTAGGGTTCTCAATTGCTCAAGACTACTCAATGATTGATCAGACAAATCGTCCTCCTAAGCAGTTTACCTACAACTAGAGTTTTACTCTCTCAAGGAAAATTGGACTTATAATGCCTCAAGTGGATTTCATGATTTCTCATATGTCTCAAACAATCCTCATGCCAAATTTCAAGCCTTGAAGCACATGTTTGCTCAGTCAATTAGTCAGGTGATTGAAAATTAACTATATTGGGCAAAAAGTCAACTTTGGCCAATTTATAGTCAAACTTCAAGATTTTTGGTAAACATCAACATTTTGAAGTCACATTCATCATTTTATCAAGGGTTGATCATGATTCATCAAGAATACTCAAGATTCATTGTGATATGGTGGTAGAACCGATTTTTAATACTGGTTTGCGTTTTTTGTTCACAAATGTCGCGGTAAGCAAGAGTCACCGCCGACTTTTATTTCATCCAATCAGGAAAAGGAAAAAGAACAGAAAAAACCTTTTTCGATAAGTTTCTGAGTACGGGGGGTAGATTATAGAAAGGGAATGTGTTAGCACCCTTTATATCCATGGTTTTCCACGGGCTCTTAGGTACTTGCTCATTTTGAAAACTGCTTGTGTGTGCTTGTTTTGAAAAGTTTTGTTTTACTTCATGTTAACCCTTGTTTCTGTCCTCAAGAGTGTTACAGAGTTGTTTTTGAAAACTTTGTTTGGGAAAGTGTTGGTGTGAAAAAGTTTTTTGTTTGTTTGAGCAAGTACTTAAGAGTTTTCTACCTACTCGAAAAAGGTTTGTTCGTTTTCCTTTTAGACAATGCTATTCCATTATTGAGAAATAGGTAGCATCGTCGTTGGAGTTTTTTAGGGACATTCGAAGGGACAAATACGATCACAAAATAAATGTTAGGACATGTTAGTAATCATCCTAAAGCCTTAAAGATCTTTTTGCGAGGAAACATCTGAATGGGTCATTTTAGATCTTTCGGGGCTAGAGGATAACCACTAATAAACCCTATACTTCATGACCGTTTACCGAAGGCAACCGGAGTGGAGTAAACCCTAGGAGTGAGCATGTGCGAGTGTGATTTTCAGTTAATTTATCTTTGCACATTTATGGTTTTCTACCGTATTAATTTTCAGTTAGTCTTTCCATACAATCCTATTAATATCTAGGCAGTTTATAGTTTGCGGAAATTAAAATGCGGGAAAGTTTAAAGTCCTAGCTATTACAAGGCTTTTGCAGATACATAATTATTTTGGACTGAAAATAAAGATGCGGAATTTAAAACCCTAATTACAATTACAAACTCGGAGCAGTTACAATAATAATAAAAAGGAAATTAAAAAATGCACGCGGCGAATGAAATACGAGAATAATTAGCAAACCTAAAAAATCTAGTTGAAAAAGATTTAGGTTAGTTTTTTGAGAAAAAATTAATTAGGTTATGTACAAATTAAACCCTAATTCTAATTATTTTTAATTATGAAAAAAAAAGATTAAATTTCCCTAAATAATTAAACTAATTAATTAAGGAAATACAATATTTTTATGAAAAAAATGATTTTTGATGTTTTTTGTGATTTTTGATTTTATGATAAAAATGATTTTTTGGGTTATTTTGTAAAAAAAGAAAATAATTAATAAATAATAAAAATAAGAAAATAAAGAGAAAAGAATTAAATTGGGCCTGTTTGGAAATTGAAAAAGGGGGTGCATTGTTGAATTTGTAAGGCCCAAAGAGCTGAGCCCAGTCCCACGTTTGATTCGGTGCTGGTCCTTGCAGATGGTGCACCGTTGTCATCCCTTGATGGGCGTTGGATATGGCTAGGCAATAATCCATTGGCTGGATGGTTGGAGTGCATGGAAGGTGCTTGGTTGTGTAAAGTACAAGATCTGTATTCAAATGTTAAGAAAATCACAAAATGTTGGGACCTGGGATCGAACCCAGGTCCTCTCCACTTTCCAACGCACGCTTCATCACTGTGCTATATGTTTTAGTTGTTAATATAATAATAACAATGAATATTATATAAAAACAAAGTGTATAACAGAAAAAGTAAAAAAAAAGGCGCGTGATTCAAATCCACTGTTCAGATATTGACACGCCTTCATCCTCTTCCTTGTTTCATCGTTTTAGACAATAGCCCTTTACCAACAACAATTTTCGTCACTATAGGCTTTAGTGACGGTTTTTGTGCGTTGCTATAGACCTGCAATATCTCAAAATGCAAAGCAAGCAATATTAATCAGAACTAAAAACATAGACCCACTAAGAATCTTGTCCTTAGTTCATTGGTATCATTAATCAGTCCTAATTTTGCCTCTACGGAGAATCCTTAATTTGAAGCTTCCAAACCCTAGTAATGGCGTAAGCTTGTTCCTGCACTAGAAATCAAATCCAGGCTATCCAAAAGATCACAAACATGATTATAAATACATTTATGCAAGAAATCGAAGGTAAAATGCGTAAAACCCTGAAAACGAGTTTGAGTTATAAGGGTGCAAACCGTGGCACTGTGAGGCGTGATTTCTGAAGGTTTTAAGGCTTGAGGATGATTGGAATGGCTTCAGAAGATGTCCAGGAACAGATTGCTGGCCTTGGAATTGCTTGAAACAGCCTGTAGAATCAAAACTGACCTGCACTTTTTTGACAAAAAATTGAGACTTGTCCTCCTTCTTTCACGACCCCAATCCTCTTTTTTTTGCCTTGAGAATTTTATGTCCTTATATTGGAATGAATTAGGTCAATAAAAACTAATCATATCTTTGCAAATTATAGAGATTTGATTTCATTCTTTGTCTTGTATGATTTGTTTCCAAAATATACCAAATCAAGATATTTTCCAATCAATTGGTTCTTGCACGAATTATTTTATTTGCTAGCTGTCCATGGACTCATAATATGCTCATAAAATCAAATCTTTGATTTTATTTGATTATTCAACTATTTAAATTGATTTATTTTTCTTTAAATGAATAAAAAATCAAAATAAATAATAAAAATAATAAAATAATAGGTGGGTAAGACCAGGGGTCGTGGGCCATCGTAGGAACAAGTTTCAAACAAGAAAACATGGACCCATTTATAAAAGAAGTCATTTTGATCAATGTTGACTTCATGCACATTTCCAAAAATTGGTCAACTTTGACAATACATATCTCCCTCAACCATAGATAGGTGTTCTTGGACTTTTTAGAAATATTAGGATGTCCCCTAAACAACCCTTTTGGTTTCATCTCAATTGGGTCTTCCATTTTCATGTAAGAATCTTTGACCCAAAAGGTGTTTTTGTTGACTTTTCAAAAGGACCTATAATGTAGAAATTCATATCTTTCCATGAGTGCATTTTTTGAACTTGTGGGATGAAGTTGAGTTGTAGGGAATTGCATCCTATTCAAAATGAGCCTTGGATGGAAAATTTCTGATAAAGTATGAAGAAGTTATGCCTGTCCAAAGTTTGGTTAACTTTTCCTATGAAACCCTAATTTAGCAACTTTTGGGTTTTGATGAATTTGGGGCATTCCTTGAGGAATCATGATCAACCCTTGATCAAATGATGGATATCACTTAAAAATGTTAATGTTAACCAAAAATCTTGAAGTTTGACTGTATGTGGACCAAGTTGACTTTTGACCTAGTACAATTGATTTTCAAGCATCTGGGCAATTGACTGAGCAAACTTCTTGTGCAAGGCATGAAACTTGACATGGATGATCTTGAGAACATATTGGGACCATGTAAGGAATTTGGGACCTTTGGAGTTCCCACACCCTGATGAAAATGGAAACCCTAGTTTGAGGTACATTGCCTTAGGAGAGAGTTTGTCTGGTCAACTCTTGGGCATCCTTGAGCAAGTTGAGGACCTCAATGGGCATGTGTTGAGTAAAATGAGAGGGCAAATTTTGGGGTACAAAATTCATCAAAAGTGAAAAGTTACTAAATTAGGGTTTTCTTAATGAGAAGTCAATTGAACTTTGACCAAACATAACTTTCACATCCTTCATTAGAAATTTATCAACCAAAGCTCATTTTGAAGAAAATTCAATTATGTACAACTTTGTATCTCTAAGATCAAGGCCAAAAATGCTTCATTAGAGAGATATGGGCAAAAACATTACACGTCATTTTAAAAGTCAACAAAAAGACACTTTTTGTCAAAGAAATTTATATCAAGTTAAATTCTTCAAATAAAAAAATGACCAACATGAAGATTGTATGGTACATCTTGAGGATTCCAAAATGTCCAAGATCATATTCATATGATAAAAATTGAGTGAGATATGATTTGTGCAAGTTGGGCAAGTTTGAGAAAATGCATGAACTTCAATTTGAGAAAACTTGAATTTTTGGGTTAATGGGCGTATCTTTTAAGGTCCAAACGTGTTCATAACACCTTATAGGACCTCTAAGTCAATTCATGCATAATTTTAATTTTTATTTCATTTATTTTTTATTTTATTCACTTAAATTCAAAATTAAATCAAATAAATATTAAATAAATGTATAAGGCATAAAAGGCTTTTGATTTGAATCTTTTGGAGGTCGAAGGTCATGCTACAAACCGTGTAGACCTATTTGTGAATCAAATATCCATGGTTTTGTAATATTTCAATCTATTTTCAAACAAAATCAAAGATATGTTTCACATGATGTCTGTTGTACCCCAAAATTTGCCCTCCCATATTCTTCAAGATTTGCCAAGAGCATGCTTCAAAATTCCCCAAGGGTTGCACAGTCAAGGGCCTCCTAAACAGTCAAAAATTAGGGTTTTGGTTCTGACAAAGAAAATGAAGTTTCCAAGGGTCCAATCAAGTCCCACATACCTACAAACATGGTCAAGCATCCTCACACCAAGTTTCAAGACTTATAGCACCAAATTGCACAGTCAAAAACCCTAATTGCACTACAGTCAACTGTAGGGGCAAAATGGTCATTTGACAGTCAAAAGTTCAAATTTTTGGTCAACATCTCATTTTGAAGACACAAACATCATTTGATCAATGCTTGATCATGATTCTCAAAGCTTGGCTCAAAAAGTCTCAAGATGCAAAAGTTTCCATATTTGGACAGTTGAAAAAGTCAACTGTAACTTGACCAAGGCATAACTTCCACATGGATTATCAGAAAAATTCCATCCAAAGCTCATTTTGAAGAGAAATACATTTACTGCAACTCATCTTCACACTTCAAGTCCAAGAAATGCTCTCACAAAAAGTTATCCATTTCAACATTATAGGTCATTTTCAAAAGTCAACAAAAAGGGACTTTAAGTCAAAGACCATAACTTGAGATTGGTAAATAAAAATGACATGGGACCAAAGCCATTGGTTAGAGGACTTCAAGACCTTTCCAAAATGTCCAAGAACATGAGCAAATCTTAAAAATTGAGCAAGATATGCCTTGTGGAAGTTGGGAAATATTTGGATATTTTGAAAAGGTCAACTTTGCTTCAAATGTCTTAAAAATGCTAATGGGCCTCTTTTTCTTCCAAGATTCATCATCCAAGGCATGTGCACGACCATTTGGCCCAAAGGGAAGTTATTCATCATTTTTATTTTATTTATTTGAATTTTAATTGCTAATAATTCATTTAATTAATTAAAATATATGAAAAATACCAAAACTATGTTTTCAAATCTTTTTGTGCAAGACAATTACTCATGATTCACTAAGGATTTCGTGCATATCAAAAGAGGAAAGAATTGGTGCAAATTGACATGGTTCTTCATGAAGAAATATTGGAAAAGATTCTTAAAAATCAAATCTTGAAAACCATTAAAAGCAAGGCTATGGGCTTGGATTATTGATCAAATTCGTTCTCTATACAAGTGCAAACCTAACCCTAATGCTGAACACATGAATGCTGCGCCCCATCTCAAGAAAAAACTTGCAATTTTATCAAAAAAGTCAAAAACTGAAAACCCTATTCTAGCACGATTCAGAGGAAAACTTTGATTCCATTAGCTTGCAAAGGTCTCAAGGGACGTTTCTGAATCAAAAACATCATTCCTAACATCAAGAATTGGTAATTATAAGTCAGACTGTGTCACTTTTTTTGCATAATCGCATCTGATCATTCATGCCATAATTTTCAAATCTAATGCTTGTTTTGTGTTGCTCTTGTCATTCTGAAGCTAACCCTGTTGTTTGATTAAGTTTTCATCACTCATACGCGATTTCACCATGGACGATTATTAGGGTTCCTCAAATTTCAAATTGGGTACTTTCATATACTGTAAAATTGAGACTTCTCAGTGCCATGGTTGAAATCAGGAAGCTTGGACGAATAGAACTACCCTATCGCGCCTAATTTATGAAGCACCATAGCCTAATCGCTATTTTGAAAAATGGTGTATTTTGGGGGGGTTCAAAACCCCCGTTAATCCTTTTTTATTTCAGGAACGAGGAAGAAGAAGACTATGTGGCACCATCTGGTTGGAGTATTTGAATTGCGCGCTAAAATTTCCCACTAACGCTTGTTTTCTTTCATATTAATTGTTGGTTATATAATAAACAAAGTGCGTGTGTGGTACAGTTGGTCAAGGCGTTGGATTGGTAAGCAACAGGACCTGGGTTCGATCCCAGGTCCCCCTTCCTATTTCAATATTTTTCTTCTAATCATGATTCCATGCAGTTTGCTCCTTGAGGACCACTATGCGACCTCATAATCTGTCATGCCACACGTCCCACTGCATCCATCCTATGGTCAGAATTCAAAGCATATGATGTGCCTTAGTCAATGGAGCTACACGCTAGCAGAAAAGTCAATAAGGCCAGAAATCAATTGGGCCAGAATTACTGATTATACCTCCAATTTGGGGACACACCCCCCATGGTTTGCTTTCTTATCTTTTTTTTCATATTTTTCTATTTTATTTATTTTGTTTAATTTTTATTTAAATTCCTTAAATTAATTTATTTTCATAAAATATAAAACAATATAAAAATCAGAAAAGACAAAAAATCAAAATATATTTTATTTAATTAACATTTTGTAAATAATATCATTTAATTTAGTTTCAATTCTAAGGTTAATTTTAAATATCTTTTCTTAATAAATTAAAAATTTGTAGAATTAGGGTTTTTCTCAATTTTTATCCCTTTTCTTTTTCTTTTCACTAGTAATTAATTATTTATTTTTATAAATCAAATCGCATTAATTAATTAGGTTTAATCTTAGGTAATTTTCATATTTTCTTAATAAATAAAAAATTGTAGAATTAGGGTTAATTAATTAATTTCTAAATTTCATTTAATTCACATTAAAAAACCATAAATACAAAAAACCTCAAAAATAATTTCTTTTTTTCTTTATTTTAATTAATTTGTTAATAATAATTTAATTTCATAAAAAAAGGGTCCAACGCCCTCGCTTTCAATTTTAATTCAATTCGCGCATTTTTATTCCTTCTTTTAGATATTAATGTAATTCTCCCAAAGCCATGTAACTCAGACATTTTATACTTCTCGCATTTTATTTCTTTATTTTATGTCAAATCGGGTCCTGGATTAAATTTGGCGATGTGGACCCGCGCCTTTGTAATAGTTTAGGAACTTTATATTTCTCGCAACTTTTTAATTGTTAATAATCGCATGCAAGAATGGATGAAAAAATAAAAACAAACGCGTAGATCACCCATGACATGACAAGACAAAAATAAATGAATCTGACACACAAATCACACACCACCCCAAGGGTACGCCTCACTGTTGCCTTGCCTCGAAAGGTGATCGTCGAGTAGAGGATGTCTTAGTAAGTCCTCATGATCCGGGAACCTGGCATGAGTGTAGCTTCTAAGGTGTCTTCCTATTGCTCTGGTGATCACCATGTCCCGAACCTCGAATTGACCCGAACACCTCCAACGGTGGTGCTACCTACCTCTCAATGGTGGGATGGCACTACTTTAAAGGACATCTACACAGACAAATTCCTTAGGGTAGGTAGACGACTCTAGATACTTGCTCTAATTTCAAAACAAATCAAAAATACTTTTCACACCGACACCTTTTCAAAAAGCTTTCGAAAGCAACTTTTCAAACACTCTTGAGGACCGATACAAGAGTCGAACTGAAATTTTCAAAGAAACTTTTTAAAACCCACAGTTGAAAAGCAAACAAACCATTTTTAAAAACACAATGAGAAAGTATCTAAGAGCCCATGGATAACCATGGATAGAAAGGGTGCTAACACCTTCCCTTTCTATAATCTACCTCCCAAACTGAGAGCAATCTCTTTAAGGAATTTTTCTGTGCTTTTGTCCTTTCCATTTGGAGAAAATAAAAGACGGTGGCGACTCTTGTTTCCGCGACATTTCGCGAACCAGCGTTAAACAGTCAGTTCCAGATCCACCGATCACAGAACTGGCGACTCTGCTGAGGACTTAAACTTAAAGTGAGGTGTACCTTAGGGTTAGTTCATAACTGTGTTTTCAATTGTATTGACTTGTCTGCTTTAAATTTGTGGGTTGCATGGGAGTTACATAGATCCTAACCTGGATCTGGGGATACCCTGTTTAGGTAGCATAAGCTGTGAGGGACCTGTCCGGCGTAGACCGACGCGGGTGAAACAGTGGCTACGTTGGTGTGGCACCTTGGTCTGTACCGATATCCCTTGTGTTGCAACGAGGAGAATATGGGTCTTCTGAGGAGTCATTAAGCACCAACAACCTTAGAACCTTAAATAACACAACTTGGCCATTAGAACAGTAGCAGTATGCTACGCCCATTGAGGCTAAACTCTCGTGATGGTTCTGGCCGCAAGAAAAGATTGCGATGCTGGAGTTATGACCGATTGAGGGTAGTCAATGATATTGGGATCCTCTAAGAACCCGGTTACTTCTAATAGGACAGGTTGAGCCCACCAACTTCAAGAGGGTAATACCTAGACCCCGTGCTGGCCTAAACTCTAAGGGCTTCTCTTGTGTGACTTGTGTGCCTTCGTACTTGACTACTTGCATGCTTGTTATCTGACACTTGAGTTTCTTGCAGGTCTTGTTCATAGTCCTTAATTGGGACTCATAACAGGGTTTACTAAATTTCTTGCAGGTTTTATTTACAGTCCTTAATTAGGACACATAACAGGGTTATTCACATTACCCCATGCATACCATAACATCATACCATTGCATACATCCTAACCCATTTCAAGGATCTCAAGGGCTTGTGATGCAGGTCATGATGAATCAAACATCTAGCAAGGGGCAAAGAGGATTTATTTTCCTCTAGCCAAGGTTGTCAGGGGCTATGACCCACTTGATATGATGAGCTTTGACACCTGAAGAAAGTTCCCCGAGCCAAGATTGTCAGGGGCTATGACCCACTGGATATGGTGAGCCTTTGACCCTTGAAGAAGGACTCTCTATAACATGCAGTTCCTTCAATCAAGCTACCGGACCCAAATTCTAACAATTTTTCTTGTTTATCCCGCGAGGTCCTTGAAAACATTACATACATGTCATACACATCATTGCATTGCAGGTACCCTTTGGACAGGTCACTTACCATCTCCGCTGTTTATTTCAGCAATGGCTTCCCAACAAGATAACCAGGACCTTCTTGCTCAAGAGACTCGTTTCGGGGAAATCCTCCTGAATCTATCCAAGGGGCAAGAGGAGCTAAGGACGCTTCTCATGGAGACTTTGGTCAGGAACAGTGCTGAGGATGAACGGCTGAAACACCTGCAAGCTGAGATGGAGGCAATGAAAGCCCAGGTGCTGGGGCAGGTGACTGCCATTCAAGACTTAGCTCAAAGACAAGAAGAGCTCAGAGTTCTCGTCAACCAACTGCTTCAGGGTAACCAACTGGGGCAAATATCCAAGGTTGAAGGGCCAGTCGTCATTCAACCACCTTTGAGACAAGGAGATAAGGGGAGAGCTCCTCAAATGGCTTCAAGGTCACAAACTCAACAACTTCACCAGCTTCAGCCAGACAAGCCCAGGAGGCAGTTCACACAGCTCAACATGTCGCTGTTTCAAGCGTTACAACGCCTGTTAAGGTTGAATCTGATCACATTAAGGGCTCATCCCCGGAACCCCAACACATCATCTCCTATCTATGATCCCAATAAGAGGTGTGCCTACCACTCTGCCTGTCCAGGACATGATACAAATGAGTGTTGGGCTCTGAAGAACAAGATCCAGGACCTGATTGATGAAGGAGCATTAGAGTTCACCCAAGATGGTCAGGCTGAATTTTTCTACCATCCCTCTAAGGCTCACCATTTGAAGTGACAAGCCCTGAGACTAGAAAAACTTTTGTTCATTCGAATGTTCAAGTTGTAATTTTCTTTTGTTCAAACATTTACTCATATTAAACGTTGTTATTTCATTAATGCATCGCATATGTCTGTTTTGAAGCAATATATTCGTATTCACTATATGTAAATTATTTTCATATTTTTTCTAATGATCAACGCTCGATTAATAATTCTAAGCCTCTTGAGGGAGGATGACGAAAACGATACCATAATCTACAGTATGCTTTTGAACAGACCCCGCTGATGAGGTACATGCATTGTTTCAATCCCTAAACACTGGAGTTATAAGGAAGATAATCCCTCGTCAACCCCTCTGAGCCAAAGAAGTAGGAGTTTTCTCTTTTCGAAATTTAAAACCCTTAATCATAACCTGGGGCAGGGTAGTCTCTCAGTTGATCCAAGTGCATAACGAATGGCACCAAAGAGGTCCTTAAATAAACAAAAGACAGTGATGGTTCCGAATAATCAATAAAGGAAGGCAGTCATTATCTCAAAAATAAAAACCCAATAAGTCAAAACCTATGAAGGAGACTTACAAAACTGGGGCATCCCGCTGACTGTAATCATAAAAGAACAGTTCAGGCAAAAAAAAATAGGGATAATAAAATCAAAAAAAGGAGGTCACACAAACCTTCAACAATAACAAAAAGGAATGACTGCCTATTCAGAGTAAATCATCAATATCTGAACCATCACTGGTATATCAGGACAAAGACACAAACAAGGTCTAACGTACGATCAACTGAGTTTAGGTTTGGAGAACATCACGAAGAGCGGGTGGGTACAAATAAAATTTGAGCCTTTATCCTTTGTTTCTTAAACCGTGAACCAAGCCACGTTATAACCCTTAAAAGTCCTAGCTGAAGCATGGGTTAGTTCGAAAGCATACTGTTACCAAAGGTATCCTGACTCCTTAAGGCTTGCTATAAAATACGGAGTTGACATCACGTTTTACAAACATTCACTTGTTTTATGAAAAAGAATGCATTTTCAAAATTCTTCAAGACAGACATAAGCTTTGCATTTTTAACATAACTCTGTTTGCATATGACTTTTTGTTTGAACAGCAGGAAAATTTGCACGATGAATACCTAGTGAACAAAAGCACTTCTAATCAAGGGGCAGACACGATCATGGTCCTACCATCTGGGGCAATCCAATCAAGATTCGGAGAATCTCTCAAAGGTCAAATAGCCTGGGGCAAATCTCCGCCCAAGTCACTTGGGGCACTCCAGCAACGAATCTGGCCTGATGAAACATCCTCTGGGGCATGACAAAACACTACTGACAGGGGCATCTCCCTACATCCTGAGAGCATGGACATAGTCGAAAAAATACTACGCAAAATCAAAGACCCGCTAGGTTGACACACCTCGACAAAAATAAGGGCTTCCCGGTGAACCAAAAGGGTTCGGGCAAAAATAAGGGATGAAAATGGAAAAATCTGTACACCCGGCAAGTCGAAAACCTGAAAAGGCGGCTTGGGCAAAAATGGGTATCCCGGTGGACTGAAAACCCGAAAGGGCGGTCCAGGCAAAAGTTAGGGATTAAAACGTACGACTATGTCCTGGCATCTCGTCACTTGCCTACCAGAAGAAGAGTTGTCAATCGGCAGTCATCAAGCACCTCCACAGGTCTTCCTCTCCCACCTCAGAAACAGGGGCAATAAAGAGTTGTCTAAGCAATCTAATTGTTCTGTCCTCCAAGGTATCAAGGTAAGTTCAGCTGAAGAACATAACCAGTACATCCCAATTCCCCAGAGAGTGAGCCAGCAAGTCAGTACACTCTCCTCAAGCAAAGCTACAATCAAACCTTAAAGAGGTTGGGTATCCTCCCGCAGATCTCAACATTCCCCAGCAGTATATATACATTCTTAACAAGCTTCCCCGGCAGTCTTGGCCTAAAGATTGTTCCCCGGAGGTATATCAAACATCCAATGGAGCTACTTCCCCAGCAATTCAAAACTTCCCCAGGAGAGTCCAATCCAGTTCCCTAGGAAAGTTGGAATTCATCTCCCCAAACAGTAAGCTTATCCCCAGTAGATTCTGGAAGCTTATCCTCGCAGAGCACGAACACGTCTCCCGGTTTTATTCAAAGAGTTATTTCCTTACCAGGATATAACTGGGTTATCCTCAGCCAAAAGCCACGGAGAGATCGTCCCCGGAGATGTATTCTTATCCCCAGCGAAGTTTATCAACACTTCCAACACAACAATGGTATCCCCAGTGAAGTTACCATCAACATTTCAACAAAGTATCTCTCCCCACAGAGTATTGCTTCCCAGCAAGATCACTAGAGTACTTTCTCCCCGCAGAGTAATCCATTCGCCAAGTTTATTCCCCAACGGAGTCATCTTCTCCTACCGGTATTCTTACAACTATCATCCCCAGCGGAGGCAAAAATCTATTCTGCAACATCAGCCCAGGAGTGACTTCCCGGCATCCGTCAAGGATCTATTTTCCCAGACGAAGATACATTCATAAACATCACATACATCATTATAGCATGCATATACGCATCATATCTTACAAATCTCATTTATGTGGAGAACATCATTGCTTGATCCATATCATGCATTGCATATGACTGACCTTTACCTTTCAGGAAAGATGCAGTTAAGTTCTCAGCTATGTCCAAGACCTAGACCGGTTCAGTTAAATCGACCCTAAGATTTTTCTATTTCTTATCCAGTCCAAGGCCTTCTCTGGTTCAGTCAGATCGACACTAAGATCTCCCTGTTTCTTATCCAGTTGAAGATTTCAAGACCTAGACCGGTTCAGTTAAATCGACCCTAAGATTTTTCTATTTCTTATCCAGTCCAAGGCCTTCTCTGGTTCAGTCAGATCGACCCTAAGATCTCCCTGTTTCTTATCCAGTTGAAGATTTCAAGACCTAGACCGGTTCAGTTAAATCGACCCTAATATTTTTCTGTTTCTTATCCAGTCAAAGGCCTTCTCTGGTTCAGTCAGATCGACCCTAAGATCTCCCTGTTTCTTATCCAGTTGAAGATTTCAAGACCTAGACCGGTTCAGTTAAATCGACCCTAAGATTTTTCTGTTTCTTATCTAGTCAAAGGCCTTCTCTAGTCCAGATAAATCGACCCCTAACAGATTTTCCTGATAAAGACTCAATAGAAGATATCCAAGATTCTCTCAGCGTTACTGTTGAGGTAGAAGTCGCCCAAGATTCTCTCAATGATTACTGTTGAGGTTGAAGTCGCCCTAGATTCTCTCAATGATTACTGTTGAGGTTGAAGTCGCCCTAGATTCTCTCAATGATTACTGTTGAGGTTGAAGTCGCCCAAGATTCTCTCAATGATTACTGTTGAGGTTGAAGTCGCCCAAGATTCTCTCAATGATTACTGTTGAGGTTGAAGTCGCCCAAGATTCTCTCAATGATTACTGTTGAGGTTGAAGTCGCCCAAGATTCTCTCAATGATTACTGTTGAGGTAGAAGTCGCCCAAGATTCTCTCAATGATTACTGTTGAGGTTGAAGTCGCCCAAGATTCTCTCAATGATTACTGTTGAGGTTGAAGTCGCCCAAGATTCTCTCAATGATTACTGTTGAGGTTGAAGTCGCCCAAGATTCTCTCAATGATTACTGTTGAGGTTGAAGTCGCCCAAGATTCTCTCAATGATTACTGTTGAGGTTGAAGTCGCCCAAGATTCTCTCAATGATTACTGTTGAGGTTGAAGTCGCCCAAGATTCTCTCAATGATTACTGTTGAGGTTGAAGTCGCCCAAGATTCTCTCAATGATTACTGTTGAGGTTGAAGTCGCCCAAGATTCTCTCAATGATTACTGTTGAGGTTGAAGTCGCATATGGTTCTCTCCCCGTTACTGCGGAGGTAGTAATCGCCCCAAGATTCTCTCAGCGTTACTGTTGAAGTAGAAGTCGTCCAAGATTCTCTCAGCGTCACTGTTGAGGTTGAAGTCGCCCAAGGTTCTCTCAGCGTTCCTGTTGAGGTAGTAGTCATCCAAGGTTCTCTCACCGTCCCTGTTGAGGTAGTAACCATCCCTGGTTCATTCATCACCTTTTGAAGCTCCAGATCCAGCTCCTGTAACCAGTCAGGACACATCTATACAAAGAATCTGAAGACCAGCTCCTGTAACAGGTCAGGTAATTCTTTTCTTTTGCAGGTACGCAAGTTCTCGCTAAGGAATCTCTTACGCGACCAACATCCAGATGGCATCTATAAGCCCATCCACCTTCCATCATCTCTCAGCATGGCATCTATAAGCCCATCATCATATTCATCAATCTCCAAATGGCATCTATAAGCCCATTCCCATCATCACACTGCTACTATGTGAGCGTAAATTTCTGGGCACTCTAGTGTTCAATCATCTTCTACCTTCGGATTACGAAAGGCACGTCAGCCAATCTGCATCCTCAGGTCTAAGAAGATTGAACAGGGGCAACTGTTGTACCCCAAAATTTGCCCTCCCATATTCTTCAAGATTTTCCAAGAGCATGCTTCAAAATTCCCCAAGGGTTGCACAGTCAAGGGCCTCCTAAACAGTCAAAAATTAGGGTTTTGGTTCTGACAAAGAAAATGAAGTTTCCAAGGGTCCAATCAAGTCCCACATACCTACAAACATGGTCAAGCATCCTCACACCAAGTTTCAAGACTTACAACACCAAATTGCACAGTCAAAAACCCTAATTGCACTACAGTCAACTGTAGGGGCAAAATGGTCATTTGACAGTCAAAAGTTCAAATTTTTGGTCAACATCTCATTTTGAAGCCACAAACATCATTTGATCAATGCTTGATCATGATTCTCAAAGCTTGGCTCAAAAAGTCTCAAGATGCAAAAGTTTCCATATTTGGACAGTTGAAAAAGTCAACTGTAACTTGACCAAGGCATAACCTCCACATGGATTATCAGAAAAATTCCATCCAAAGCTCATTTTGAAGAGTAATACATTTCCTGCAACTCCTCTTCACACTTCAAGTCCAAGAAATGCTCTCACAAAAAGTTATCCATTTCAACATTATAGGTCATTTTCAAAAGTCAACAAAAAGGGACTTTAAGTCAAAGACCATAACTTGAGATTGGTAAATCAAAATGACATGGGACCAAAGGCATTGGTTAGAGGACTTCAAGGCCTTTCCAAAATGTCCAAGAACATGAGCAAATCTTAAAAATTGAGCAAGATATGCCTTGTGGAAGTTGGGAAATATTTAGATATTTTGAAAAGGTCAACTTTGCTTCAAATGTCTTAAAAATGCTAATGGGCCTCTTTTTCTTCCAAGATTCATCATCCAAGGCATGTGCACGACCATTTGGCCCAAAGGGAAGTTATTCATCATTTTTATTTTATTTATTTGAATTTTAATTGCTAATAATTCATTTAATTAATTAAAATATATGAAAAATACCAAAACTAGGTTTTCAAATCTTTTTGTGCAAGACAATTACTCATGATTCACTAAGGATTTCGTGCATATCAAAAGAGGAAAGAATTGGTGCAAATTGACATGGTTCTTCATGAAGAAATATTGGAAAAGATTCTTAAAAATCAAATCTTGAAAACCATTAAAAGCAAGGCTATGGGCTTGGATTATTGATCAAATTCGTTCTCTATACAAGTGCAAACCTAACCCTAATGCTGAACACATGAATGCTGCGCCCCATCTCAAGAAAAAACTTGCAATTTTATCAAAAAAGTCAAAAACTGAAAACCCTATTCTAGCACGATTCAGAGGAAAACTTTGATTCCATTAGCTTGCAAAGGTCTCAAGGGACGTTTCTGAATCAAAAACATCATTCCTAACATCAAGAATTGGTAATTATAAGTCAGACTGTGTCACTTTTTTTGCATAATCGCATCTGATCATTCATGCCATAATTTTCAAATCTAATGCTTGTTTTGTGTTGCTCTTGTCATTCTGAAGCTAACCCTGTTGTTTGATTAAGTTTTCATCACTCATACGCGATTTCACCATGGACGATTATTAGGGTTCCTCAAATTTCAAATTGGGTACTTTCACATACTGTAAAATTGAGACTTCTCAGTGCCATGGTTGGAATCAGGAAGCTTGGACGAATAGAACTACCCTATCGCGCCTAATTTATGAAGCACCATAGCCTAATCGCTATTTTGAAAAATGGTGTATTTTGGGGGGGTTCAAAACCCCCGTTAATCCTTTTTTATTTCAGGAACGAGGAAGAAGAAGACTATGTGGCACCATCTGGTTGGAGTATTTGAATTGCGCGCTAAAATTTCCCACTAACGCTTGTTTTCTTTCATATTAATTGTTGGTTATATAATAAACAAAGTGCGTGTGTGGTACAGTTGGTCAAGGCGTTGGATTGGTAAGCAACATGACCTGGGTTCGATCCCAGGTCCCCCCTTCCTATTTCAATATTTTTCTTCTAATCATGATTCCATGCAGTTTGCTCCTTGAGGACCACTATGCGACCTCATAATCTGTCATGCCACACGTCCCACTGCATCCATCCTATGGCCAGAATTCAAAGCATATGATGTGCCTTAGTCAATGGAGCTACACACTAGCAGAAAAGTCAATAAGGCCAGAAATCAATTGGGCCAGAATTACTGATTATACCTCCAATTTGGGGACAGACCCCCCATGGTTTGCTTTCTTATCTTTTTTTTCATATTTTTCTATTTTATTTATTTTGTTTAATTTTTATTTAAATTCCTTAAATTAATTTATTTTCATAAAATATAAAACAATATAAAAATCAAAAAAGACAAAAAATCAAAATATATTTTATTTAATTAACATTTATTAAATAATATCATTTAATTTAGTTTCAATTCTAAGGTTAATTTTAAATATCTTTTCTTAATAAATTAAAAATTTGTAGAATTAGGGTTTTTCTCAATTTTTATCCCTTTTCTTTTTCTTTTCACTAGTAATTAATTATTTATTTTTATAAATCAAATCGCATTAATTAATTAGGTTTAATCTTAGGTAATTTTCATATTTTCTTAATAAATAAAAAATTGTAGAATTAGGGTTAATTAATTAATTTCTAAATTTCATTTAATTCACATTAAAAAACCATAAATACAAAAAACCTCAAAAATAATTTCTTTTTTTCTTTATTTTAATTAATTTGTTAATAATAATTTAATTTCATAAAAAAAGGGTCCAACGCCCTCGCTTTCAATTTTAATTCAATTCGCGCATTTTTATTCCTTCATTTAGATATTAATGTAATTCTCCCAAAGCCATGTAACTCGGACATTTTATACTTCTCGCATTTTATTTCTTTATTTTATGTCAAATCGGGTACTGGATTAAATTTGGGGATGTGGACCCGCGCCTTTGTAATAGTTTAGGAACTTTATATTTCTCGCAACTTTTTAATTGTTAATAATCGCATGCAAGAATGGATGAAAAAATAAAAACAAACGCGTAGATCACCCATGACATGACAAGACAAAAATAAATGAATCTGACACACAAATCACACACCACCCCAAGGGTACGCCTCACTGTTGCCTTGCCTCGAAAGGTGATCGTCGAGTAGAGGATGTCTTAGTAAGTCCTCATGATCCGGGAACCTGGCATGAGGGTAGCTTCTAAGGTGTCTTCCTATTGCTCTGGTGATCACCATGTCCCGAACCTCGAATTGACCCGAACACCTCCAACGGTGGTGCTACCTACCTCTCAATGGTGGGATGGCACTACTTTAAAGGACATCTACACAGACGAATTCCTTAGGGTAGGTAGACGACTCTAGATACTTGCTCTAATTTCAAAACAAATCAAAAATACTTTTCACACCGACACCTTTTCAAAAAGCTTTCGAAAGCAACTTTTCAAACACTCTTGAGGACCGATACAAGAGTCGAACTGAAATTTTCAAAGAAACTTTTTAAAACCCACAGTTGAAAAGCAAACAAACCATTTTTAAAAACACAATGAGCAAGTATCTAAGAGCCCATGGATAACCATGGATAGAAAGGGTGCTAACACCTTCCCTTTCTATAATCTACCTCCCGAACCGAGAGCAATCTCTTTAAGGAATTTTTCTGTGCTTTTGTCCTTTCCATTTGGAGAAAATAAAAGACGATGGCGACTCTTGCTTCCGCGACATTTCGCGAACCAGCGTTAAACAGTCAGTTCCAGATCCACCGATCACAATGTCCAAGCCCACTTCTTAACCTAATATTTTCTCCTATAAGCACACTACATATTTAGACCAAAAGAAGAGAAAAAAGATGCACAAGAAACAAGGGGTTTGAGATCGAAATTTGAAAGTAAAAGGGTGAATTCGAAATCAAAGATCCAGTCATCCTCAAGGAAAGCCATCCATTGTAAATCGTTCCTGAGGTATCATAGAGTATGTTTTGATCATTCTTGATGATCAAAGGTGCCTAAAACGTGCATTCCATACATCATCGGTTTACATATTTTATGAAATTCATATTTTGGTTTTTAGGAAGCTTTGATTTAAACCAACAATTTCAATGTGTTCTTGAGACAAAATAGTGCAGGTTTGATCCCTTGCATGAGGCCCATGATTCTAGGATACTCCATCACCATCATTGCACTATTTTGCATTATTTTGATTGTATCTTTTTTTACAGGTTGAATTAGCCAAAAATAACTCCACCACTGGATTCACAAGGGTCGATTTAGAGGGATAGAGTCCTTCTTACTCTCTAACGCGTGTTATCTTTGCATGTTAAAAAATGATCTTACCGGAGAAGGCGACTAGAGCTAGGGCTCTAACGCCTCTCCAATCCACTTTTTTATAATATATTTAATGGTTTGTATTGTATGACAGGATCGAAATGCAACGCAGCTGGTTGAGGCGAAGGCATGTAACGTAAAGGGCGTGGGTTTGATCCCTGCATCTTGCAATATTTTTTTTGTGATTTTCCAAACTAACGCACAGGTTTCACATATATTATTCAATGTCTATTCTAAAACACAAACGTGCCCTTGGCCTAGTGGCAAGCAGTGCAGTCATGAAGCTAGGGGGCGTGGGTTCAACACCCACCCTATGCAATTATTTTTAACCCTTTTTTATTTTAACCTAATTTCCTTTATTTTCTTTTCCTTTCTAACCCTAATTAATTAATTAATCAACCTTTTTTTCTTAAATATTAAAATCAATTAGAATTTAGGTTTTATTAATTATTATCACTTAAATTATTTTCTATAAAAAAATCTTAAAAACATTTCAACATTCTTTTTCTATTTTCTTATTTCTTATTTATTTTCTATTTAAACTCATAGATCAAATGTATAGGATGCACTCTCTATTGTAATAGCGTAGATTTATTTTCTGCATCATTTTTCTTATCATGTATCTGCTATAAGGATATAATAATGTAGGACATTTATATTCTCGCACTTATATTTTTATGATATGATTAGTAACTAGGGTTTGTATGGCAAGACTAAAAACAACCGAGAAAACCCTAATTCTCAAGATAAAATAAACTGGAAAACAAACACTCTTCACACTTGCACCTCTAGGGTAACCTCTCTTGTTGCCTTATGATATTGGTCACGTCCCTCAAAAGCGGGGATACTTTAGAAAAAGACCCCCGATAAAATCACCATGTCCCTTTTGAATAAAGATTATAATCCCTCGACGACCCTTTGAGCTGCCTACAAAATGATCTAGTCCCTTCGAGCTGCCTACAAAATTCTCTAGTCCCTTCGAGTTTCCTACAAAAGGATGATAGTCCCTTTGATACAATTTCTAAAGTATCCTTACTTGTTGCCTTTTATGACCATACGACGACTCTACGCTTGTCCCTTCACATCACATAGATAGGGCTACCTACCAACTAATGGTATGGATAGTACGATCTCTAAAGGAGAAGGAAAAGAATAAGAAAGAGTTTAGTGGGTAAGAAACCTGAATTGCTTAATCATAACTTTTCTCAAAACGTTTTTCACACTACACTTTCAAACAAATATTTTCAAAAATAACACTTTGTATACATTCTTAAGGACTGATACGAGAATCAATACAAAGTTAGCCTTACATTGGTGATTTCAAAATATTTTCAAACAAATCACACACACAAAGAAAGATTTTCAAAAGTGAGCTAAGCAATCAAGAGCCCGTAGATAACTATGGGTGAAAAGGGTGTTAACACCATTCATTTTCATATCTTACCCCCCGAACTCAAAATCTATCAAAGGTTTTTCCTGTTCTTTTTCAGCTTTCCTAAATACTGGAAATAAGAAAAATCGGTGGCGACTCTAGCTATCCACATATTTTGATAAAACCAAAAAGTCAGTTTTCCCACCATATTACAACTGCTAATACCTTCCCGTTGCGTAATCGACTCCCTTACCCGTTCTCGTGGTAGTGAGACCTTGATTTCTCTCTTCTCAGGTTTTCTTCTATGTTTTTCCTTTCCCTTCTGTGGGATAAATAAATATTTGATGACGACTTTATTTTTTTCCTATTTGCTTCAGCTGGCGACTTCACTGGGGACACCTAAGTGAGTCAGTCCTAGATCTTGTTTGTTTTCTTTCCTTTGGGTGTTTGTTTGTTAATTGCTTTGTTTCTTCTTATGTATATATATGTGCATTCATATGCATCTATATTATTGGTTCTATTATTCTGTACTACTGTTGTGCTATGATATTTCTTTGGTGGGAAGGTGTTACTCTGAGGTAAAAGCCCCATTACCTAGGCCAGTATACACATAGGTTTAGAGTGGATACTCAAGTTGAATCTCGTGTTCCGTTGACAGGTGTGAGGAGGCACGAGACACCATACACATACGAGGCTTGACAATGTCTTTGTCTTGCACCCTTTGTGTAAAGACGAAGTGTTCGAATAGAGGACTCCTTACTCTGGTTGCCACTAGAAACCTTATTCTAATTAGAATTTACCTGTGAGTTGGGGTAGGAATTATCCTTATAGGTACATATGTTGATCTTCATGGTACTTGGTTCTCTTGTATTCTGAAATGGTCAGGACCTTTGATCCTGTTACATGTGGTCGTGGTTTTGTTATCAACACAATAATTGTTCAGATTATGGAAGCTTTGATTCCATTACATTCATGAAACATTTTATTAACCTCATTTTTACATACATGTTTTCTTATTTCCAGGTTTTATAGTGTTTTAGTCGTTGTTAGGCCGCCTTTGAAGATGGACACTGATAAGAAAGACAACCACATATATCATATCGTCTACAAGTTCCTTGTGCCATTTCTTGATCATTTTCTCCTGTTAGCATAGATGTCTCCTCCTAATAATGTTGAAACCTTTATAAAAGATTATGGAAGGATTCTGATGTGTCTAGAGTCACCTCTTAATAAATATCAGAAGGATGCCATCCAAGCTCTGTTATAGTTTTATGATCGTACCCTGAGATGCTTGATGTTCCCTGACTATCTGCTAGCACTAACCTTGGAAGAGTACTCCAATATCTTGGATATTCCTATATTGCACCAGGTACCTTTCCATACTTCCAAGAAGAAACCTGATGCTGCTCAGACTTTTGTCACCCTTTATTTTGGGGGATCTGTTATAAAGGCCAACATTAATAAGAAAGGAATTATACATGGTTATTACTTGAGTGTTATATTAAAGGAAGCTAATGCCAAGGCTGATAAAAAATATTGGAGGGGTTTCAGTGTTATCTTAGATTTTTTTGCATTTATGGGATGGTTCTGTTTCCTAATGAAGTCAAGTTTGTTGATGAGAATGTTGTTTCTATATTCATGAAAAGGAATCATGTGCCAACTCTCCTAGGAGATGTCTATCATTCCATACACTCAACAAGCTACAAAGGTAAAGGTGGAGTTGATCATTGTTAAGCCCCCATTGCTGTATTATTGGTTTAGAGGTCATCTAGCCAACAAGCTCAAAAGGTTCAAGGGAGAGACGTCAAGGGTTGTAAAGAAGAGATCAAGGGCTGAAGACAATTTTGTTTCTATTGAAGATCGCCAAAAAGTTGTTGTTGAGGTTGAAAAAAAGTTCAAACCAAAGTGCCGAGATCATGAGATCCTCAAAGCATCCAAAGCTAAAATGAAGGAGAGGTACAAGGAAAAGGTTAAAGAATTGGAGAAGCAATATCTTGCCAAAGGTGCCTTGTTTGAAGAAGAGAATACCAAGAGGCTCGCAGTAGAAACTCAGCTCAAGGGAAGTAACATTCAACTAGCACAAGTTATAGAAGAGAGTGCAAAGATCAAGATTCAACTAAAAGATAGCTCAAGGGACTGGGATTTTTGAGCTATCTGGAGTTGGATGTTTATTTGTTGTTTTTCTCTTTTTCCGATGATCACCATCAGGCTTGTTGATGGGATCTCTCTTTGCTTATTGTATTACTTTTGGTATTGATGTTTGAACTACTTGTACTCCTTATTATTCTAGTTTAATCAGAATTTGAATTATTGGTATTCAATACCTTGTATCTTGCTCTTGCCTAAAAACTTGAATCAAAGGTCTAGGATCCTGGAAATATTTAAATGTGTCATTGCATGCATTACATGCACCCATGCATCCATATATCTCATGCATAACAGATTTTCGGGTCGATCTTTTTATCTTGATTCTGCTTTTATTTAGCAGAGATTGCAAATACGATATTTCACCATTATCTCATAAGGAGTAATCAACGTCAATTTCAAGATGATTTGGAAGCAATGAAGATTTAGATGGAGACGCAAATTATTGAGTTTATGGAAGTAACTACCAACATGAAATCATGGCCAACAGGAGTTGAGGGCTCTTGTTGAGAGGCCCCTTAATAAAGAGGAGCGTCCTGAGAATATGTATGAAGACATCATTGTGGGACAACCGTGGACTGATTCTCTGAATGTCAGTGGATTGAATGTTAATGGTTACGCTCGTAATCAGGGTCTACATGTCAATCACAGTCAGTTTCCACCACCGCCACTACCACCTGAGCCATATTTCATTGCTGGTGAGATGTTGGGATATCCGCATGTCAGAAGGAATCCTCGAGTACATGATCTAGAAATGGATCGTAATGAGGACATGTATTTTGTGCATGATAGTGAAGCAATTTTTCCTACTGAAGATCATAAGTATCGTATGCTAGAAGAGAGATTGAAGGCTGTTGAAGGAAAAAGAGTGTTGAGAATGGACGTTACAGACCTGGGGCTAGTGCTAGGGGTGAGGATTCTACCAAAGATTAAGGTCCCCATTTTTTACAAGTACACCGATACTACATGCCCTAAGATCCATGTAAAAGCTTACTACCGTAAGATGTCGGTGCAATCTGAAGATGAAGGGTTTCTAATGCATTTCTTCCAAGATAGCATGTCTGGGGAATAGTTGGAATGGTACATGCAACTTGAGAGGACTTATATAAGAAGTTTGAGAGATCTGGTTGAAGCATTTTTGAAACATTATCAATATAATATCGACAAGGAACCGAACAAGACTCAGCTGCAGAATTTGACTCAGGGACCTAATGAGACCTTTAAGGAGTATGCCCAGAAATGGCATGAAGATGCTACAAGGGTTCATCCGCAGATGATGGAAAGGGAGATGATTGATATGTTCACCAATACTCTTCAGGGACATTACTATGTAGCTTGTAGTACATCTGCTAGTTTTGCTGAGATGGTTATGTATGGAGAACGCATTGAGAGCGTTTTAAAGACAAATAAGATTCTGTCTGCTAGTACCGGTAATTCTGTAGGTGACAACAAAAAGAAACCATTTAATGGTTATCCTAGGAAGAAATAAGGGGAAACCAATGTTGTTTATTCTCAAAGAGGCCAAGGAAGAGCCTAACAACAAGTAAATGTTGTAACTATATCTTCTGCTCAACGATAACATATCAACATCCTCAATACTAGGGAGAACTGAATGCTCCTAGGCAACCTAAGCCGGAAAGGATGTTTGACCTAGTTCCAATGCCATATGCTCAACTACTCCAAAATCTGCTCGAACTCAAATTGGTTAATGTGATAAACATGTCGCCTCCTCCTGAGAGACTCCCTACAAATTATGATGCCAACGCCCGGTGCGAGTTCCACTCTGGTGGTGTAAGCCACAATATGGAAAATTGTATGGTATTAAAGTAAAAAGTACCAGATTCGTTGGACTCAAAAGATATTCAGTTCACTCTAGACCAAGGTCCCAATGTCCTTCAGAACCCAATGTCGACCCATGTAGGGGAAAATGTTAATGCTATTGTGGAAGATGTGGAATGTTTGAATTTCATTATGGACGTGAATTTGGTAACTACTTCGTTACCATTTGTTAAAGACTATCTGATCAGAAGAGGTGTTTATCCAAGATGTATTCCAGATTATTGTGATTTCCAAGTTCAACCAAAAGGTTGTGATGATATGAAAGCATGAATTTAGAAGTTGATTAGCAACGGTGATCTTCAGTTTGACTGAGTTGTTAGAGATAAGGAGGTTGTCATACCCAAATTTTTGACCTAAGATCCCTGCTTCATCTGCATTATTTTACATATACGTCAAGGTCACAGAATATGGTAGGTTTCGAATGTTTCGCCTTCGAGCTTTGACTGTGTAGAGATTATCGAGTGTTGTGAGCATTTTATCTTATGAATGACTAACCACTAATCAAGCGCGAAGCGTATGTTTGTTGTTTTGTTTTCATGTGCAGGAAATAGGTCTGAAAGAAGAGCATCGGACGTCGTACATCGATTAAGGTTTCGAGTCTCGGGGCAGAAATGCGGTCGGTCGTTAATTCTCAAAGACTGGTTCATCAAAGAATTTCAGATAATTGTGCATTTAGTTCCACACTCTATCCAACAGATGGTCTCCGGTTTCTCCGAATATTTTTCCAGAAAGAACGGTCGAAGTTCTACTATCCTCGGTTCATGTGTGTTTCACATTATTCTAAAATACAAGAAAACCAAGTTATGCCGTCATTTTTTATTTCTTTGACCAAAAGTCATCCGTAATTTTTTCTCATGACGCGGGTTGAATTTCGCCAAAATGGGATGATTAAATTCAAAACCGTTCTAGAAGAATTTATTCGGAATATTTGGAATTTTCTTTATTTGAATCCAAGTGATAATTAAAGAGGAGCTATCAAGAGATCTCATCCAAGAATAATCATTTATCGCATGAAATATTTATTCAAGATTATTTTTGTGATTATTTTGGTGAACTTACATCATGGTTATTTAAATACATGAATCATTTATTCAAGAATTTAGTGGGAAAAGGAATTCAATCCAATTAATCGGTCGTCACAAGACTAATTACATGAGGAATTCTATTTGATTACAAAATTAATTCATGTGATTTATTTGGATCTCTATAACAAAAATGCAAGATTAAAGTCTAAGACTTGCATTATTATTTATTCATCATTCAACAATTTATTCAAGTATTGTTCAACTCTTTCTCAATTCAAATGGAAGGCCTTGAATTTTTATCAAGACATATCAAGATTCATGATCACATGAAGATTCAAGATTATATATAATTACAAAAGGAATTGAGAATAAATTGGAGAATACATGTTTATTCATGTTACAATTTATTTGGATTTGTTGTTACAAAGTTACAAAACAAATACAAGTTTTGTACATGGAAATCAATTATTATTCTTGCTACAAAACAGTCCCAATGCTGCCTATTTTTCCACCATTACATTAATCTATAACAGTCCATTTTTTGTGAGTGTAGTGCTGTCCATTTTCTTTAACCTTGTGTCAACAAAAACCATGCCAAGATGCTGTCCAAATCTGCCCTGCAAAACAGCCCAAAATGCATCTCATAAGACAAAAATCTGCACATTTTGCTGTTACAAAAACAGTATGCAAGGCTCCAAATATTGCACTAAAATGGATACCCCAAAAAGCTATCCCACAAAACATCAAAAGAGGGCCTGAATTTGTTCAAATTTCTACTGTTTTCTCCCCCAAAACCCCACACATTTCACTATAAATAGAGGCTTTTGTCAACACAAAAGAGGAGGAGAGAAGTCAAAAATTCAGCAGAGAAGGAGATATCAAAAAAATTTCAGCAAGAGTAAAAACAGAAAAATAGAGTTTTGTTCAACAATCCAACAAGAGTGTGAAAAAAAAGAAAAAATAGAGTTTTGTTCTAAAAATTCAGCAAGAAGAAAAACAGGAAAAGAGGAAATAACTTATGGTTTTAGAAGCCCCATCGGAGAGGCTCCGATAGGTATTATTCTCTTCCTCCTCCCTATATACTGTTGCATATATTCATGTTTGAACCATCTATTATGCCATTTTTCTTCCCTACAATGCTTGCTTCTTCGTTACTTTCCTTGCTATTTTTCTAAGTTGCTGCAATTTGTTAACGCTTAGAAATGTTAGTATTAATAAACACCAAGAAAAACAGTTTTAAAAAAATATCAGAAAATAAAAATTGTAGAAACTTGCTTTATGTGATTCAACTCATCCCAACTCACCTCAAGCTGTTAAGCCGCTAAAGCCTGCTGTTACAAAATCCTAAAAAACTTGTTGTTACTAAAACCTGTTGTTAAGCTTAGAAACCTGTTAAAAAACCGGAACCAGCTTAACCTGTTCCAGTTTTGAAATCTGCTGTATCAAAAACCCGGAACCAGCTGTATCAAAAACCCGGAACCTGATGTATCAAAAACATGGAACCTGCTGTCAAACCACATAACAAATGTTAAAACCATTATAACCTGCAAAACCATTAACCTGCCATCCAAAAACACAACAACCTGTTACAAAACATAAGCCTGCAGAATTAGCTCAACCTGTAAAACCACTAAAACCCGTTATATCTTAAAACCAGTTAACCATAAAATCGGCATTAGCAACCTGTTAACAAAAACTAGCATAAAGTCTATTAAAAACACCAAAATATCCAAAACCAATACATTAGAACCAAAACCTGTCCAAAAAAAAACCAAAAATCCATAGAACCTGCTTGTTCCAAGGCCTTAAAACCAGTTAATCTTGAAACCTGTTACCAACCTGAAAACCAGCCTAACCTGTCAAAATAGCCTTAACCTGTTAAAACCATAAAACCAATTAAAATTAGAACTTGCAAAATCCATAGAACCTGCTTGTTCCAAGGCCTTAAAACCAGTTAATCTTGAATCTGATTAAAAACTGAAACCTGATTAAAACCGAAACCATCATCACCTTCACTCTGTAACCTCTTCCGCTCTCGTCACCTGTACCTATAATACTCCCTCCCACCCGAAAACCCACCACCGTGGAAGCTCTCACCGAACTCCAATCTACTCCTCTCAGAACTCCCGCGCTCCATCGCCGTTTTCATCGTTGTTGTTGTTTGGACGGGAAAGGAAAGAAGGTTTCGGTTGGCAGATTAAGAGAATAAGGTTTTTTCATTTTTTTTGTTAGTTGAACGAGAAAGAGGAAATGACGTTCCTGTTTAACAGAGAAAGAGAGATGAAGATAGTGTGGAATGGAGAAAAACAACGGTGATGTCCAGACGAGAGAGAATTCGTGAGTGGGAGAGAGAATCATTGTTTTTTTTTCTTTTGACTTGTTCTTGTTTGTTTGATTAACAACGATAAAGCTTTGGTTTTGTTTCTTCTTCTTTCCAAGGTAGTAACTAGCAGCGGCGACACATCTCTAGTACATTAGGGTTTTTCTTTGTTTCTCCTTATCCATAAACCCGGTTGGCCCATTGGGCTTGTTTTTGGTCCAGCTTCATTACCAACTTTCCTTTATGTATTATTAGAATTTCGTTAATAAATGAAATATAGCATAGCTCAGCTGGTAAGCACCCTACCCAGCAACCTTAAAGACCTGAGTTCAACTCTTGCTGGGGTATTCTTTTTAGTTCTTTTAGGTTTTATTCCATTAATTTGATTATATATTATTATTTAATTACAATACATAATGAAAAATCATGTTTAATTAAAATTTATCTTTATTTAATTTTGTCAACATGATATTAATTTTTATTTAATTTTGTGTTGTTTTTTATTTAATTATTCAAAAAATACATGTTTCATGATTTAATTCTTGTTATTTATTTAATTATTAAAAATCCATGATTTTGTAATTTAATCTTCATGTACTTTGGGTTATTTATTTAATCGTTAAAATGCATGCTAGTATGATTTAATTTACATTAGTTAATTATTCAATTGTAATTTTAATTAATTTTATCGTTAATCTTTATATCTTTCGTACGTCTCCATCCAAGGGAATTGTTTTAATTTTGTTGACTTCATGTCATCAAACACGTCTCATCTAATCGTGCGAATACCCTCATTCATCTTTCGTTTGTTTATTATTTTGTTAAAAACTTAAGATAATTTTCCCCAAATATTCAATTTTCAAACTCACACCTTTTAAGTCAAAACTTCGACGTTAGGTCGTTGTATCTTCAAAATCTCGCCCCTACCTATTTTGGCCAAACAAGCTATTTTTAATCAAACAGACAATTTTAATAAACAGATATTTCAAAAGGTTCCTATAGGATACTATAGATACATTGGGTGCTAATACCTTCCCATTGTATAACCAACCCCCAAACTCTAGACCTCTTTTCAAAATGCCTTGTATTTTCATTACTTTTAAGTATTATTTTACATTGCATATTTTAGGGTTTTATTTCGCTCTTTTCCCTTTTCCCTTGGAAATAATAAAGCGCGGTGGCGACTCTTGCTTTTATGAGACGAGTTAATTAATAGCTCGATCTCCGATTTACCCCGCTACATTTTTTATCGCTACAGAGGCTGAAGAGAAGGATAATGTTATGACTTCCATCCCCTTTACTCCAACAAATATTCCAGTACCTGTTAGACTAGTTCCATTGACAATTACCTTGCCTGGTCTTGTTCCCTAATCTAGTGAAAAAGATGTTCCATGGCATTATGGTGCAGATGTTTATTATTATGGGGTGAAGCAAGAAGAAGGATCTTCTAAGGAGAAGTCGTTGATGGATGACAGTTTGAATATTGACAATTTTGTTGGAATTAGTTGAATGACAAGAAGAGGTAGGGTTTTCTCACCACAAAGTGCTCAAGATAATGCTGATGCCTTGGTAAAAGTTAAGGGTAAACAAGTGGTGGTGGAAAACCAGAAGCCCGTACTGAATACTCCAGCTTAGACTCCAACGTCGAATAAATAAGGATGTAGAGGAAGTAATAAGGTATATCAAGAAAAGAGACTACTGTATCATTGATCAGCTGAGTCAGACTTCATCAAAGATCTCTATTTTATCCTTGCTTCAAGATTCTGAGGCACACTGCAATGCTTTAATGAAGTTATTGAGTACAACTTTTTTCCCTCAAGAGATCTCCATAAATCAGTTAGAAGGTGTATGTGCTACATTACCTCAAGTAATGGCCTGGATTTTACTGACTTTGATCTACCTCTTGAAGGAAGAAACCATAACAAGGCGTTATATATTTCTATGGAGTTTAAGGGAACTACTCTCTCCCGTGTGCTGGTAGATACAGGGTCATATTTGAATGTACTTCCCAAGTTAGCATTGATAAATATTGATTATTCGTGTGTTGAGTTGCACCCAAGTCACTTTGTAGTTAAGGCTTTTGATGGATCTCGAAGATCGGTATTTGGTGAGGTGGATTTACCTATTAAAATTAGACCTCAGATTTTCACTGCTATTTTTTTGTGATGGACATACAGCTCACATATTGTTGTTTGTTGGGACATCCTTGGATACATAAGGAAGGAGTAGTGACTTCCACTCTTCATCATAAGATTAAGTTCCTTGTGAATGGAAAGACAGTAACTGTTTGTGGCGAGGAAGAGTATGTGGTGAGTCATTTGACTTAATTTGGGTATGTTGAGGTTGAGGGAGTGGTGCACGAGACTCCCTTCCCGGATTTTGAAGTTGTTCAAATGGTCAAGACTCCTTGCTCGGAGGAGAGGAAGAAACCTAAGATGTCCATGGAATCTTTGAAAGATGCTAGAGCATTGGTTGAAGCTGGTCACCCTGAAGGTTGGGGTCGTGTGTTGGATGTTACTCCAAAGTTCAACAAGTTTGGTTTAGGTTTTAGTCTTGGTGAACAAGGGATAGCTCCCAGAGCTCCAAATTTGTCCACTCCTGTGAAGTTCTCAAGTGCTGGTATCATTATGGATGGTCAAGTTAATGTTTTTGGTAACGAAGATAGTGATTATGATATTGATAATTGGATTCGTTTGAGTGTTCCAAGTGTAGAACTCAACAACTAGAATTCTGAAGATGTCATTAAAGTCACACTTGCTTAAGAGTAATTTTCTATTTGTTTCCTTATCATGCAATAATTCATGTCCTCTGCCCAAAGCATATAAAATCATTTGTAGGGCCACCATGTTTTCATTTCCAATTTTTATCATTAAATAAATGACGTTTTTTTCATTCAAATATTTTGTTCCCTGTTTTTCTATTTTTATTTAGTATTTTAATAAAAAAATGGCAATGTTTTTTTTTATTTTTTTTTATCATTCACTTTCTAAAAGAAACATAAAAACATTAATCATGCAGATTCACTCCCACTGTCATCATGGATCCCTTTGATAATGATTCTTTTATCGCCCACTATAACTTTGATAATCCGATCTACCAAGCCGAAGAAGAAGGTGGGGAAGATTGTGAACTCCCTAAATAGTTAGCAATATTATTGAGTCAAGAAGAGATGCTCATTCAGCCGCATCAAGAGTCGATTAAGGTTATGAATTTGGGAACTGAGGATGATGTGAAAGAGGTCTAGATAGGGGCTGCTCTAGAAGATAGTGTAAAGCAGAGACTGATTGAAATGCTCAGTGAGTATGCCAATATCCTTGCTTGGTCTTACGAAGATATGCCCGGGTTGGATATTGATATTGTGGTGCACAAGCTTCCTTTAAAGGAAGAATGTCTTCTAGTTAAACAGAAACTTCGAAGAACTCATCCTGAGATGTCTAAGAAGATTAAGGAGGAAGTACAAAAAAAAACTTGATGTAGGGTACTTGAATGTGATTTCTTTTCCCCCGTGGATTGCCAACATCGTGCCAGTTCCCAAGAAAGATGGAAACGTTAGAATGTGTGTTGACTATAGGGACTTAAACATAGAAAGCCCTAAAGATGAGTTTAAACTTTCCCATATTGAGGTTTTGGTTGAGAACACAGCTCATGCTAAAATTTTCTCGTTCATGGATGGTTTTTCTGGTTACAATCAGATCAAGATGGCACCAGAAGACATGGCGAAGACAACTTTTATTACTCCATGGGGTACTTTCTATTATAAGGTGATGCCTTTTGGTTTGAAGAACGCAGGGGCAACGTATCAGCATGCAATGGTGACTCTTTTTCATCATATGATTCATAAAGAGATCGAAGTGTATGTTGATGATATGATTTTGAAATCTCAGATAGAAGAAGAGCATCTAGTTCACCTACAAATGTTGTTTGAAAGATTGAGGAAGTTTAGATTGAGGTTGAATCCTAATAAGGAACCTTTGAGGTGAGATCTTGAAAATTATTGGGCTTTATTGTAAGTGAAAGAGGTATCGAGGTTGTTGTACCCCAAAATTTGACCTCTCATTTTACTCAACACCTGCCCATTAAGGTCCCCAACTTGCTCAAGGATGCCCAAGAGTTGACCAGACAAGCTCTCTCCTAAGGCAATGTACCTCAAATTAGGGTTTCCATTTTAATCAGGGTGTGGGAGCTCCAAAGGTCCAAAATTCTTTCCATGATCCTAATATGTTCTCAAGATCATCCATGTCAATTTTCACGCCTTGCACAAGAAGTTTGCTCAGTCAATTGTCCAAATGCTTGAAAATCAATTGTACTAGGTCAAAAGTCAACTATGGCCCACATACAGTCAAACTTCAAGATTTTTGGTCACCATCAACATTTTGAATGGATATTCATCATTTGATCAAGGGTTGATCATGATTCCCTAAGGAATGCCCCAAATTCATCAAAACCCAAAAGTTGCTAAATTAGGGTTTCTTAGGAAAAGTCGACCAAACTTTGACCAAGCATAACTTCTTCATACTTTATCAGAAATTTCCCATACAAGGCTCATTTTGAAGTGGATTCAATTTCCTACAATTCATCTTCAGTCCAGAAGTTCAAAATATGCACTCATCAAAAGATATGAATTTCTACATTATAGGTCCTTTTGAAAAGTCAACAAAAACACCTTTTGGGTCAAAGCTTCTTACATGAACATGGAAGACCCAATTGAGATAATACAAAAAATGTTGTTTAGGGGACATCTTTAGATTTCTAAAAAGTCCAAGAACACCTCTCTAGGGTTAAAATTGGAGGAGATATGCATTGTCAAAGTTGACCATTTTTGCAAAATTGCCAAAAGTCAAATATGCTCAATAATGCATTTTTTGTCAAATGAGCCTAGTTTTTCATGATTGAATCTTGCTTGTGACATAGTCCAAGACCCAAATCAACACCCACACATTATTTTCTTTACTTATTTATTTTATTTTTATTTTTATCATTTAAAAGTCAAATTAAATCAAATAAATAGCAAAAAATATCAAAGATTTGTTGTGATCAGATTTTTGGTGGAACCAAATCCAATTAGGATGACAAATCATATCCAAAACATGCAAAACAAATTGAATCAAAATTGGCATGATTAGGCTTATTTTGGAAACATATCATAAAAGATAAAAACCAAATCAAATCTCCATGAATGAAAAAGATACCAACTGTTTTTGTTAACCTAATTCGTTCTATTACATATATAGAACACAACCAGTGCATAAAAGGGAGGATTGGAGGTCGTAAAAATCCGCAAGCAAGAACTGAAAATTGTCAAAAAGTGGTAGACTGATTTCCAGTTTAGAGGCCGATTCAAAGACTTTCAAAACCACCAATCGATTCCTGGGCATCTCCAAAACATGTTCCAATCATTTGCCAGCCCTCCCAAGCCCAAAAACGGGACATACGATCGTCACAATTTGCTTCTTTTTCAAAATCCGATTACTATGATTCTTGCATCATGAACATGTTTTAATGGTATATTCGTGTTTGTTGTCAAATTTGCAACGTGTCTAGACCCTTTAATTGAAGTTTTAACAACTGTATGAATATTTTCCATAGCTAGGGTTTTCCTTGTTGTTTTAGGGCTTTCAAATGCAGGAACAATTGGCCCTAAAGAAGGATACCATTGTGATCAGGGGGTCAAACCCAATCGATCCATGGTCTTGAATCTTATATATATTTCCTGTACATAATTTTTGAATGGCACAGGGTTACAGCCATGGAAGCTTGGTCGTAGGTAAAGGTTACAGACCTAATACGACAGACAAGGAAGAAGAAGCCAACGTGTCTGACTATCATTGGACCATTTGAATACTGGCGCGCGTTTTTGTTTTAGTTCATTAAATCATTTATTTTTATATAATATTAATTGTTAACATTATAGTAACAAACAAGATACATGGCTCAGATGGTAAGGCGCGTTGGTATTGAGTGGGAGGACCTGGGTTCGATCCCAGGTCCCAGCGTTTTGTGTTTTTCTTCATATTTAACTGCAGATCACGTACACCATGCTTCCAAACTCCTACCATGTGCCCCATCAATCCAGCCAATGGATTATCACCATCACAAATCCAGTGTCCCACATATCAAGGAGCATGGTAGACCATCAAAAGGGAATTCCACTTGATCCCACGCAAGGATTGGGCTCAACAGTTAATGGGCTTACAAAAATTTAACTCACACCCCCCTGATTGCTTCTAACAGGCCCAAATCTCTTTCCTTTATATTTTATTTCTTTTGTTTTAATTATTTTATTAATTTTTTTTTTACAAAATAACAAAAAATCATTTTTTTATTAAATAAAAAAATCTCAAAAACCTAAAAAATATTTTTTTCATAAAAATATATTTTGTTTCTTTAATTAATTGATTAGTTTAATTATTTAGGGCATTTTAATTATTTTTCTATATAATTTAAATTAATTAGAAATTAGGGTTTTAATTTGTACATAACCCCATTAATTTTTTCTCAAAAAAATAATAATAACCAAAATATTTTTCAATTAAATTTTTAAGGGTTCTTTAATTCTCGCATTTAAATTTTCTGCGCGCAATTTTTAATTTCCTTTTATTGTTATTGTAACTGTTTCGAGGTTGTAATAGTAATTAGGGTTTAAACTTCCGTATTTTTATTTACAGTCAAGATAATTATGTATCTACAAAAGCCTTGTAATAGCGTAGGACCTTTACCATCTCGCTTTTATATTTTGGATGCTTGTATATAATTGTTAGCAACTTAGGCGTGTATGACTAACGAATCAATCTTAAATCACTAAACTGCAAACATAAATATAACTGAAATCAAACAATTTTGAACACTTGAACCCCTAGGGTATTACCTCACTTGGTTTCCTCAGAAATAATGGTCGTGTCCCTCGAACATAGGGATACCTTAGCTATGACCCGCGATTCAAAGTTGTCATAAAGATCATAGTCCATACTTGTCCCTCGAGTTACCTACGAATTGATCTTATGACGATAGTCCCTTCAAAACGCTAAGGTATCCTTACTTGTTGCCTTCAGTGACCATTTCGTCCCTTCGAACGTCCCTTTAAACATCCAACGGCGGTGCTACCTATTCATTAATAATAGGATAGCGCTATTTAAAGGAAAACGAGCAGGCCTTTTTCGAGTAGGTAGATTAGTTCCTAGGTACTTGCTCAAACAAACAAATCTTTTTTACACCAACACTTTCGCAAACAAAGTTTTCAAAAACAACTTCGTAACACTCTTGAGGACATAAACAAGGGTTAAAACGAAGTAAAACATAACTTTTCAAAGCAAGCACACACAAGAAATTTCAAAATGAGCAAGTACCTAAGAGACCGTGGAAAACCACGGATAGAAAGGGTGCTAACACCTTCCCTTTCTATAATCTACCCCCCGTACTCAGAAACATTCTCGAAAAAGGTTGTTTCTGTTCTTTTTCCTTTTCCTGATTTGATAAAATAAAAGTCGGTGGTGACTCTTGCTTACCGCGACATTTGCGAACAAAAAATGCAAACCAATATTAACAGTCGGTTCTGCCACCGTATCACAGAGGTTTATTCTGCTAAAGTAAAAGCAATACAAGAAACGCCTGAACCGAGAACAGAAAAAGAAGGCAATGGTTTCTTGGGGAAATTGAACTACATTTCTAGATTTATCTCTCATCTCATAGCCACATATGAACCAATATTCAAATTGTTAAGAAAAGATCAAGCGTTCAGGTGGAATGAAAATTGTCAAAAAGAATTTGATAGAGTTAAAAAATATATGAAGGAACCTATGATCCCCATGCCTCTATTTGAGGGCAAGCTTTTAATCGTGTATTTGACAGTACTTGAGAATTCTATGGGCTGTGTACTCGGTTAGCACAACGAGACAGGGAAGAAAGAACAAGCGATTTACTATTTGAGCAAGGAATTCATAGAATGCGAGTCGAGATACTCTTTGCTTAAGAAAAATTGTTTTGCATTGGCATGGGCTGCTAAGCGCCTGAGGAAGTATATGTTGACACATTCCACTTGCTTGATATCTAAAATAGACCCTATCAAGTACGTCTTTGAGAAGCCAACTCTCACAGGTAGAGTAGCCCGATGGAAAATGATTTTGATCAAATATGATATCCAATATACTACCCAAAAAGCCATTAGAGGTAGTGTATTAGCGGATTATATTCCTCATTAACCCGTGGATGATTATCAACCAAGGAGATTTAAATTCCCTAACAAAGAAATCGCGTACATCAGGGATTGTAACATTCCTGGCCCCGAACAAGTACCCGAACTAGGATCGCAATGGAAGATGGTGTTCGATGGTTCCTCAAATTCTCTAGGCAATGGTGTTAGAGTTGTTATTACTTCCCCTGCAGGTTTTCATATACCGTTTACTGCCCGAATTTGTTTTGATTGCACCAATAATATGGCAGAATATGAAGCTTATATCTATGTGTTGTACCCCAAAATTTGCCCTCCCTTTTTCTTCAGTATTTTCTCACCACAAGACCCTTGGAGCTCAAGATCAAGTTAGGGTTTGCTCTGCTCAAGACTCCTCCTCGCACTGTTGACCCAAATTAGGGTTTGTGTTTGCACAAAGATGTTTTGACCTAAAATGCCTAAGATGACTTTCATGCTTCATGTTGGACTCCCAAGTTTATCCATACCAAGTTTCAAGTCTTGATTCCAAACTTTGCCCAGTCAATTGGACAGTTGACCTAAAAATCAGCTATATTAGGGAAAAAGTCAACTGTGGTCAATTGATAGTCAAACCTCATGAAATTTGACCCACATCAACATTCTGAATTCATTTGAACCATTTGGTCAAGTTTGGATCACAATTCCACAAGAAATTTGATCAGATCACCAAAAGGGCAAAATGGTCATTTTTAGGGTTTTGACTGCACAAAGGCAATTTTTGACTGTTTGACCTAGCCAATGGCAAACCGAGCTCATATATGGACTCAAGGACCCCATGGGATTGTCTTGACATGTTCAAAAAATTCAAAAGATCCCAAATGCACAAGATTGACAAATGAATTTTCCAGTCAATTGATCAATTTTTGACTGTATACTGAAAAGTCAAACTTTGACTTTTTGGTCAAAATCAAGTGTCAAGATTCATTTTTCATCAAAACATGCCAAATTATGAAACTTGTTCACCAAGAAATCAAAAATCACAAATTAGGGTTTGAAATGAAGAATTTTCATAACAGAAATTTTCTAAGTTATAAAAATCCCTAATTTTTTCCTAACTTTGTCCCATTTTTTCATCAAGATGCATTTGGATTAAAACAAAAGTCAAAACATGAAAGTTGTAGTCCATTGCAAAATCTACAACTTTGATTCACAAAGTTTCCTCAAAAGAAGCTTGTAGCTCAAGTTATGATTTTTGGGACAAGGGTGCAAAACATTCTTAACTTAAAGAAATTTTGACCTATTTTAGGCAGGATTTTTGCCTAACTTCATGGCCACTTTTCACATGCTTCCACTTGGAATTTCAATTTTCATTACAAAGATGGATTGTAGTACACATTCCAAGCTTTCCAAAATATCCAAGAACTCATCAAACAATCTTGTGGTTAGGGAGAATCGAATTTGGCAATATGGGCAAAACTCACTTTGTTCATGGCCAATTTACATGTCCATAACTTTGCATTTTTGAACTCAGCATGCTCTAAGATAGATTACATGTCCTTTATCTCATTCACACTCATAAATTTAATGCCAATCCTTCATGTTTAAGTTATATCTTGTGTGTTTAAGCATTGCATACAAGATTGAGCCATAATTGGAAAAAGTGATTTATCCATTTTTGTAAAGTAGAACTTTATGTCAAGTTTGAAAATCAAGAAGTACAAGGCCATATATTTGGGCACAAGTTCAGAAGCATATCACACTGATCAAGGGGGATAGTTGCAGCACATTAGAGGGGCCTGCACAAGCTTGTAAAACCAACTTGCCATTTCTTGCTTAAGTTAGAAGTAACTTGGCATAACTGACACCAACTCTCATTTCAGCCAACACAAGCTTAAACAAAGTTGTTGTACACCTTCCAAACATCAAACCTAAGCTAGAGCACGATCCAAATACCTTCCAAACATCATCAAACCTCAAAACACCCCCACTGCAGAAAACAGAGTAACCTCTGCAGTTGGACTACCATAAGCCAATCCATTCGTGCATTCTTGCTAAATCCAGTTCATACACATTCCATACCATATATGCAAGCTATCCCAAGCATTGGACACGACCTGTAACACCTCTAACCAACATCACCATTTTCATTTTTTCTGTTTTGCAGGTTGATTTCCATAGCTTGATCCAGTTGGTTTCAAAGCAAGTTAAAGGTTGGAATAGCATCCCTGAACTTCAAGCAAGCTGTACCAATCCTCATTTTGCCTTGAAAGTGCCTCCATTGTCAGACACGATCCAAGCTGAATAGGTAAGTTCATGGACTTCTATCTATCAATATAGGAAGAGTTAGCTCTAAGTTTGTGAATGAAAAATGTTCTATTCATGCCCCTGAAGCTATACATATCTTTACTTTCCATTTATGTTGCATGTGCTGAGAGAATTTGAGACCTGAAAATTGACAAAAACTTAGGTTAAGAATTAGGGATGGAGAAATTCTCTCTCATTTCTGAGAGTTAGGTTAAGTTTTTTATATGTCTGGAATCGTGGTTTGATGCTTAACATTTTTCATGTTGTGAGTTTGTGCTAAAAGTCTAAGAATCTTGAGATAGCAGAGGCACGTGTTTTGTTCAAAGAAGCTGGAGGTTGAAGAAGACAGAGTCTTGGGCTGGGCCTGAGATTTGTTTTTCCTTTTCACACCATTGCATTTCACATGCACCCCCTGGCCCATTTTGAGTTTTACTTGTCATTTTCCATTTTTTCCTTTTGATTTTGTTTCAATATTTTTATTTAAGCATGAAAAAATATTAAATTTATTTTTCCCACATTTTTTTTTGCATTTTATTTGATATTTATTTGGCTTTATTTAGTTTTGTTTATAAATAAATATAAGTATACTTTTATTTTAAAATACAAAAATAATACAAACATATTTTATTTCTGATTTTTATTTTATGTTATCTTTTGAAAACATTTTATAATAAATATATTTTTTTTATAATATTAAATATTTTATTTTTGTACATATAATATATATTTAATAAATAATGTAAAATACTTATATATTTATTAGTATATTTAGGGAAAATACAAAGAATTAATATATTTTGTTTTTATTAATATTTTGACCTCAAAAATACTTTTTTACAATATACCTTCTTTTATTTATTTTTTGTACATAATTAATAAATATTACATATATTATATAATAAATACCTTTTATTCATAAAATTAGGGTTTTACCCTAAATACATAAAAATACCAAAAATTAATTAATTTTATTTTTTTGTTTATTTAACACATGATAAATACTCTTTTACATACATATGAAAATCATCTTTGCATTTGTTGCATATTTATCTTATCTTATTTAATTATTGTGCAATTAATTAATTTGTATAATTTCAATTTGGATGTAATAATTAGATTTTAATTTCTTGCTAAAATATCCCCATTTGAACATTTGTACCCCCATCCCATATATTTTGTTGTAATAACTTAGGACCTTTTATTTTTTCGCATTTAAAAGCTTTCTAATTATGTCATGTTAGAATTAGGGTTTTGTATGCAAAATTAACCAAAAATAGTTTGACCTAAATTCAAGATAAACAAGCATGAAAATGGACAACACTAATCACACTTGCACCCCTAGGGTACTCCACTTGTTGCCTTCAAATAATGGGCCATATTGCATGTTAGGTATCTTTGGCAAAAACAAAACAATCAAATGATCATAGTCCCTCGATGACGCTTTCGAAAGTTGCCTAAAAATGATCAAGTCCCTTAAAGGAAAAATTGCCCAAAGATACTTGGCACCATTGCAATCATGGTCTAAAAGATGACCCGCGCCCGTCCCGTTAACATCCTAACACAAGATTGTCCACCAAATAAAATGGTGGAACAAAATTGTTAAAAGGGTTAAAACATAGCAAAGATCTTTGAGAAATTTAGGGTAGATAGCTCTTGGTTACTTGCCAACTTGCAAAACAAAAACCCTTGCCTATTTTTCAAAACACACATCACAACACATTTTCAAAATAACTTTCAAAAACATTGAAAACTTTTCAAAAGACAAATACACCTTTGTATACATTCAAACATGGATCATTACAAAGGTTGCCACCACATTGGCCTCTTTTCAAGACATTTTCAAAACCCACACACAAAGCACCATTTCAAACAATTGAAAGCACCATTTCAAACAATTGAAAATCAAGGAAAGTTGATCTAAGCAATTAACTAAGAGCCCATGGATAACCATGGATAAAAAGGGTGCTAATACCTTCCCTTTCTATAATCTACTCCCCGAACCCAAGAAAACATCTCAAAGGTTTTTGCTGTGCTTTTTAACCTTTCCTTAGGATAAAATAAAAATTCGGTGGCGACTCTTGCTCAACCGAAACATTTCCGAAAACAAACGCAAAACCTCAAGTCAGTTCTCCCACCGTATCACAGAACTGGCGACTCTACTGGGGACCTTTTTTTAAAAGTGGAGTAACCTTAGGGCTTAGATCACCCTCTTGCATGACTAATTGTATGTTTTGATTGCTTTACATCTTGGCTCTCTTGTTTGGGTTTGAAATCCTACACCCGGATTTGGGGAAACATTCATAGATAGCAATACGTTGTGGAAACTGTGCGGGGTATACCGACACGGTTGAAGCAATAGCTATATTAGTGCGACATATTTGTGAGTACCGGTAACCCTTGAGTTCAATCATGGAGAGTACGGGGCCGCTGAGTGATGTCACTAAGCACTACTGACCTAGAACCTTACTTGACCATCTTGGCCTTTCATTAGGGGTAGTGAGATGACCGGCTTTGGTGCAGTCCCAAGTTTGTAGATACTCGATACTACACTCATTGAGGGTTGTTTTCTTGGAATATTTTGGTCGCTAGTTAAGTGGCTAAATCAAAACAATGAACAATGAAAATAATCCCATGATATTGAGCTCCTTAGAACCCAGTTATTATTTATCGGACAGATTTTAAGCCAACTACACTCAAGAGGGTACTTACCTATGAAACCCCATGCAAGCCGGAAACTAGGGTTTGGTGTGATTTGCTTGTACATATGTTTTGTGCATACATCATAAACATCATAAAGCATCATATGCATGTACTAACCATTTCAAGGGTTTAGATCTTCATCTTTGTTCTTGTTTTGTAGGTCATGGAAATTCCTCGCAGGAAAACCATCCAAGTCAACCTTGTGAGAATCCCTCCTCAACTCAAGGAGCTCACATCAAGAATTCCAGAAAGCTCTCCCTTTAGTGAAAGACATGGTAGACTGCTCAGCTTAGTCAGCACCAACATTGAAGAGGACATGGTAAAGGTGTTGTTTCAGTTCTTTGACCCCCTTCACCACTGTTTCACTTTCCCCGACTACCAGTTGGTGCCCACTTTGGAGGAATTTTCTCAACTCCTGAGAATTCCTATCCTTAATCAACTACCTTTCAATGGTACGGAAAAGGAACCAAAGCCTGAAGATGTTTCTCAAGAACTACACTTGCAACCATCTGACATCAAGGGGCATTGGGAAACTAGAAGCGGTGTCAAAGGCTTCTTAGCAAAATTCTTGTTTGAGAAGGCACAAGAGTGTTGGAATTCATTGGACCTACAAGCCTTTGAAGAAATTGTGGCCCTCCTTATCTATGGGTTGGTCTTGTTCCCAAATCCTGACCAGCTTGTAGATGTCAATGCCGTCAAAATCTTCTTATCCAGAAATCCAATACCAACATTGCTTGGGGACATTCTTCACTCATTTTACACTCGAACAATGAGAAAGAGGGGTGTTCTCATGTGCTGTACTTCTCTCTTTGCAAGGTGGTTTATTTCGCACCTTCCACAATCTGTCTTGAAGAATGACCAAGGCCTAAGGTGGTCACAACGGTTGATGACCCTCACTCACTCTGATGTGCATTGGTGTTCTCGGTCCAGAGAAAATGTCATCATCGTCGATCGTTGTGGAGAGTTCCCTAATGTTCTACTACTTGGCATTAGAGGAGGCATTACCTACAACCCTTGTCTAGCTTTGAGACAATTTGGATATGCACGGAGGGATGGCCCTCATGACATGTTGATTCCTGACTTAGTTTTTGACTTCGACAACGATGCGCAAGGACTTCGCCAAAGATTCATCAGAGCTTGGAGGATGCCTAACAAGGTTGACAGCAAGACATTGGGGCACAAGAACTCCATCCCTCTTGAGCCTTATCTCAAGTGGGTACGAACCCGAGCCCAGAGTCTAATGATGCCTTATCCTCATGTTCTCCCTGTGATTAAAGAGCCCGTTACAGAAGGAGAGGTTCCCTATACCATCCTATATCCTGACATGCCTACATCGTGGGAGGATATGCAGAAGAGTTGGATCCAACTCAAGGAGGAACGAAACACTTTTGAGGCCAGCTTCTACGCCAGTGAGAAGAAGGTTTTGGAGATTACCCGCAGACTCCATGAGGAAGAGACCCTCAACACCTACATCGCACCAAAGAGGATGCGCAACGTCTTTTTACCTTGAGAAGTTTTTGTAATATTTGGCCCATAGGGCATTTATGTACTGACAAATTTCTTCTTATTAATATGACGTGCGTTCTTTTTGTTTACAACAATTTTGAACTTTCTAAATCCTTGAATGCATTGCATACATAACCATACCATTCATCATATGCATAAGCAGGTCTCCACACCAGGTTTCCTTATCTTTCTGCTGTTTATTTCAGTAAGATGGATCTCGAACAGACGGTCAAGGACTTACAATCTCAGAACGCACAGTTTCAACAACTCCTGATGACCTTGGCTAAGGGCCAGGAGGATCTGAAAGCCCTGCTGGGGAACAAAGACCAAGTGAAAAAGAAAAAGAAGAGAGTCGGGGTGGCTACCTTGGGGAGAAGGTTTGAGGGTGAAGCCAGAAGGTTTCTTGAATTTCCTTCCGCATCCGAAGAAGAAAACTGTAAAGGAAAAGGGGCTGCGGTACCTTCTGAATCTGAAGCTGAAGAAGAAGAGGCTGAAGAAGACAAAGACTACTCAGAACAACAATACCCGCCGGCTGATGACAAGTACAAGAGTTTGGAGGACAGGTTAGCAGCTATGGAGCTGCAGAGAGTTCCAGGCTTAGATTTCGAAGATTTGGGATTAATTGCTGGAGTTGTGATCCCCCCGAAGTTCAAAGTGCCTATTTTTGCAAGATATGACGGGCTGTCCTGCCCAAAAATGCACCTAAGGTCATATGTACGAAGAATCCAACCTCACACATCTGACAGAAACCTTTGGGTACATTTCTTTCAAGATAGCCTGTCTGGCACTCAGTTAGACTGGTTTTACAAGCTGGAAAGGTCGGAGATACGTAGTTGGGAGGATCTGGCAGCTGCTTTTTATCGCCAATATCAGTATAACTCTGACCTGGCACCAACCCGTACTCAGCTACAGAGTATGGGAATGGCCTCAGGTGAGGGATTTAAGGAATACGCCCAGAAGTGGCGCGATCTGGCTGGAAGGGTGCAGCCTCCTCTTTCTGATAGAGAACTTGTTGATATGTTCCTAGGGACCCTGTCTGGTCCATTCTTTAATCATCTGATTGGTAGCTCTTCCTCGGGGTTTACTGAATTAATTCTGATTGGCGAGCGGGTAGAAGCCGGTATCAAGAATGGGAAGATTCAGAAGGATGCCTCTGCATCTACAATTGCTAAGAAATCATTTCCAACGAAGAAAGAAACAACTGTTGTGTATTCTCAAAGGGGAGCAGGAAGAAGTGAGCGCAGGCCGACTGTGGGGGCCGTAATGATTCAAAATCCACCAAATGATCAGCCTCGCAATAACCCGTCCAGACCTAAACAGCAATGGGGAGAACGGCCACCACGATAGTTCACCCGCATTAATATGACGCTCGCGCAAGTTCTTCCACACTTGTTAAAGCTGAATCTCACAAATATCAAAGAAGCGCCAAAAAATGTGAATACGACCTCACTAGCTTACAATGCCAATGCCAAATGCGCCTACCATTCCGATAGCGTCGGACATGACACAAATAATTGTTGGGCACTGAAAAATAAAATTCAAGACTTGATAGATGCAAAAGAGGTGGAGTTCGATGCTCCAGAGAAACCAAACGTGATATCTGCTCCGATGCCGAAGCACGGTCGAAATGTCCATGCTATTGAGGAAGATTTGTATGTTTTTGATGTCAATGACCTGATAACTCTGCTGTTAACCATCAAATTAAATCTGTTAAAGGCCGGGATCTTCCCGGGATGCAAAGAAGACTGCTACTGTTGTTACTCTCTGCCAATTGACTGCCCGTTACTGAAGAAAGGCATCCAAGGCCTGATGGACAGTCAACAAATTCTGTTTGAAAAAGTTTATGCTATTCCAACCCCTACTGAAGATGTTTCAATTATCACCATTCACGCCAATCTTTCCAAGGCCGTCAGAAAGCCTGTTAAGATTACATCTTCTACAACGTCTGTTCCTCTGAAAATAACTATGCCAGGGCCTGTCCCCTACAGTTCTTAAAAGTCAATACCATGGAATTACGGTGGAGAAATCTACTACCATGGTATTAAACAAGTTGAAATAACCGAAGGAAGCTCTGATAAAGAGGATGCTAGCATTGGAAACATTTCCGGCACAAGCAAGATCACCCGAAGTGGGAGAATATTTTCTCCAGAGATTGCCCCCCCAAAGGCAATCTTTGGACCCTCATCTGCTGCCAAAGTTATTCCTGCACCAATAAAACTTTCCGCTAGAACCCCATTGATTGGAGATGTTGTTGTTCCTGTTGTTGTCCCTTCAACTTCTACTAATAAGGGTAAAGGGATCCAAGATGAGCTCGTCGGGACGAGGGCTCAACCTTTGGTCATCCCAGAAACCTCTAAGAAAGAGATGGAGGAGATCTTGAAGATAATTAAAAAGAGTGATTATGACGTGGTAGTGAAGCTGGGGCAAACCCCCTCGAAAATCTCCATGTTAGCATTGCTACTTTGTTCAGAGGCGCACACCAAAGCATTGATAAAATTCCTGAAGACAGCCCATGTACGCCAGGAAACCTCTGTTGACCAATTCCAAAACTGTGTAGCCAGTCTTACAGCAGACAATGGGTTAGGTTTCTCTGATGCTGACCTAACCTCAAAAGGAAGAAAACACAACGACGCATTACATGTGTCAGTAGAAGGCCAAGGAACTACTCTGGCCCATGTTCTAGTCGACACTGGTTCTTCTCTGAACGTGCTGCCTAAGAAGGCCCTCGACCGATTAGACTGTGAAGGCTTGGAGTTAAGGCCAAGTAATATCATTGTAAGGGCATTTGACGGGTCAAAGAGAATGGTACATGGGGAGGTGGACATTCCCATTAAGGTTGGCACAGAGGTGTTCCCCTCAACTTTCTATGTGATGGACATCCGTCCGTCATATTCTTGCTTATTGGGGAGACCATGGATACACAATGTTGGGGCAATCACCTCTTCCCTACATCAAATGCTGAAGTACCCTATCAAGGGAAAGCTCGTAACCGTCCACGGCGAAGAGGAGTATATGATCAGCCACCTGAACTCTTTCCGACATGTAGAGGTAGAAGGTGAATTCATTGAGACTCCATTCCAGCACTTCGAAGAAGTCTCTCCTGAGGGGGAAGTAGCAAAAGTAGTAGCTGAGGTACCAAAGCAGATGGACAGGATGGCATCTCTAAAAGACGCGAAGGACGCAATGAAGGAAGGGAAGAGCTCGACATGGGGGCATTTTCCGGACATTCCTCACAAAACAGAAAAGTTTGGTTTAGGATTCACTGCTGCGGGGCAGAAAGCTATGCGCCGCTCAAAGGTTGAAAGAACACCCATCAAGATCTCTCCTTATGGGATCAATGCTTTGGAAGGTGAAGACGAAGATGCCAACATTGAAGATTGGATCTACCCAACCATCGAAGGGGGACTACGCAACTGGGAGGCAAAGGACTTTGTCCCCATTACTTTTATTAATCAGTAATTATCTGTCAAACATTTCCTTTGGTCTGTAATAATTTCTTTTGAACAATCCGTACACTACTTTTTCACCTCATACCTTGCCCGGGGCATGTAGGTCCATTTGTAAGGGTTTTGATTATCTTCATATCCATATGCCATGTTTAATGATTCATTGGACGTTTTTCATCGATAAGCTGCTGTGTTCATTTTCTTTCCTTTTTGCATTTTTGTTTAAAGATGGCTATCCCTTACACACACCCACGCTCACAAATGCAGGTACCCATCCACTATGGATTCTATGGGTGACTATTATGCTATGTCCTTCAATAACTCTGAAGATCTGGTCAATCAGGCTGAGTATGAAGATGACGAAGGTTCTGAAGTACCAGGAGAGCTAGCCAAACTTTTACAGCAAGAGGAAAGGGCCATCTTACCTCACGAAAAGTCGTTGGAAACTGTCAACTTAGAAACAGAGGAAGACCGGAAGGAAGTGCAAGTGGGTGCCAATATGGAACCAAGTGTCAAGGAGCCCTTGATACAGCTGTTAAATGAGTATGTTGAAATCTTCGCCTGGTCTTACGAAGACATGCCGGGTTTAGACACAGACATCGTGGTTCACTGTCTCCCTACAAGAGAGGATTGTCCATCGATCAAGCAAAAGGTCCGCCGAATGAGGCCCGACATGTCTGAGAAGATTAAAGCAGAAGTGATGAAACAATTCAACGCTGGCTTTCTGGCTGTTACATCCTATCCACAATGGGTTGCTAACATCGTGCCAGTTCCTAAAAAAGATGGCAAGGTCAGGATGTGTGTAGACTACCGGGATTTGAATAGGGCCAGCCCCAAAGATGATTTTCCGCTACCACACATTGACATTCTGATTGACAACACAGCTCAGCACAAAGTGTTTTCCTTCATGGATGGATTCTCGGGCTACAACCAGATTAAAATGGCCCCCGTGGACATGGAGAAAACAACCTTTGTTACACAGTGGGGTACTTTCTGTTACAAGGTGATGCCGTTCGGACTGAAGAACGCGGGGCAACTTATCAACGCGCCATGGTAGCTTTATTTCATGATATGATACATCATGAGATCGAAGTTTACGTAGACGATATGATAGCTCGGTCACAAACAGAGGAGGAACACCTTGAACACCTGGAAAAGCTGTTTGCCAGGTTGAAAGAGTACAAACTCAGGCTGAATCCAAGTAAGTGTACTTTTGGAGTTAGGTCTGGTAAACTTCTAGGGTTTATTGTCAGCAACAAAGGCATTGAGGTTGATCCAGCAAAAGTGAAAGCAATACAAGAGATGCCTGCTCCCCATACTGAAAAGGAAGTTAGAGGGTTCTTGGGGCGCTTGAACTATATTGCCAGATTCATCTCTCATCTGACTTCTACCTGTGAGCCAATTTTCAAATTATTAAAGAAAGATCAGGTAGTCGAATGGAACGACGATTGCCAAGATGCTTTTGATAAGATCAAGGAGTATTTACTAGAACCTCCTATTATGATGCCTCCCATCGAAGGAAGACCATTGATCATGTATCTAACCGTCTTGGATAACTCAATGGGGTGTGTTTTGGGCCAGCATGACGAGTCTGGTCGAAAAGAGCATGCTATTTATTACCTTAGCAAAAAGTTTACCGACTGTGAGACTCGCTACTCACTGCTCGAGAAAACTTGTTGCGCTTTGGTATGGGCTGCTCGCCGACTAAGACAATATATGCTGACTCATACCACCTTGCTGATTTCCAAAATGGATCCTATCAAGTATATCTTCGAGAAGCCTGCTTTATCTGGAAGAATAGCTAGATGGAAAATGATCCTAATAGAGTACGACATCCAGTACACCACTCAAAAAGCTATAAAAGGGAGTGTACTAGCTGATCATCTAGCTCATCAAGCTATCGAAGATTATCAACCCATGAGATTTGACTTCCCAGACGAGGACATCATGAATTTGGACAACATCGAAGGTAACAGACCGTATGACGGACCCGAAAAGGGATCCCGATGGACCCTGTACTTTGATGGTGCTTCAAATGCACTTGGAAACGGTATCGGTGCGGTACTCATCTCCCCGGAAGGTTGTCACACTCCTTTCACGGCTCGACTCTGCTTCAGCTGCACAAACAACATGGCGGAATATAAAGCTTGCATCTTTGGTCTCAAGGCTGCTATAGACTTGGGGATCAAATCTTTGATCGTATTTGGGGAATCAGCTTTGGTTATCAGTCAAATCAAAGGAGAGTGGGATACCAAACATCCTAATCTTATCCCATACAGAGAACATGTCCTGACATTGTTGCCTCATTTCGAGCAAATTACCTTCGAGCATTTCCCGCGAGAAGAGAATCAGCTAGCAGATGCTCTGGCAACAATGTCTTTTATGTTTAAACTCAACTGGGATAACGAGGCTCCCCAAATCACCATTGAGCGAATGGATGAACCTGCGCATTGTCACGAGATTAATACTGAAGAAGTAGTGGAACAACCCTGGTTTCACGAAATCAAAAGGTATCTCCAGACTAGAGAATATCCCGAAGGAGCTTCCGTAAATGACAAGAAGTTCCTAAGGAAATTTGCTGCCAAGTTCTTCCTGAGCAATGGCATCCTCTATAAGCGCAACCATGATTGTGTTTTACTCCGATGTGTTGACAAAGCTGAAGCGGAGTTAATCATGACAGAGATGCACAACGGTACATTTGGCACCCATTTGAGCGGGCATACTATGGCTAAAAAGATCCTAAGGGCAGGCTATTACTGGTCTACCATGGAAGCAGATTGCCATCAGCACTCCCGTACTTGCCACAAGTGTCAAGTCTACGCTGACAAGATTCATATTCCTCCGGTTCCTCTCAACGTGCTGACAGCTCCTTGGCCATTCGCAATGTGGGGCATTGACATGATTGGAGAGATCAAGCCCACGGCTTCCAACGGACATTGCTTCATCCTGGTTGCCATTGACTACTTCACCAAATGGGTCGAAGCAGCTTCTTTCGCCTCTGTCACTAAAAATGTGGTTGCCCTCTTCATCAAGCAAAACCTCATATGCCGGTATGGTGTTCCAGACAGGATCATCACAGACAACGGTACAAATCTGAATAATACTATGATCACCGCATTATGCGAACAGTTCAAGATTTATCATCACAATTCATCTCCCTATCGACCGAAGATGAACGGTGTTGTTGAAGCTGCGAACAAAAACATTAAGAAGATCATTTAGAAAATGACAGTCACTTACAAGGACTGGCATGAGATGTTACCGTTTGCTCTGCATGGATACCGTACGACGACACGTACTTCAACTGGGGCAACCCCATTTTCTTTGGTATATGGCATGGAAGCTGTCTTGCCCATGGAAGTTCAGATTCCCTCTTTAAGGATTATGAAGGACTCTGGTTTGAGTGAAGATGATTGGATTCAGACCTGACTTGATCAACTCAATTTGATCAACGAGAAGCGACTCGCTGCTGTGTGCCATGGTCAGATGTATCAAAAATGGATGATCAAGGCCTTCAACAAGAAAGTCAGACGTCAAGTATATCAAGTCGGAGATCTCGTAATCAAGCGGATTATCCTGCCGCAAAGTGATCCCAGGGGAAAATGGACTCCTACATACGAAGGGCCATTTGTGATCAAGAGCATATTTTCTGGTGGTGCAATGATTCTGACCACCATGGACGACGACGATTTGCCGCACCCTGCGAACGCAGACATAGTCAAAAGATACTACGCATAAAATGACCCGACAAGTTGAAAACCCGAAAGGGCGGCTTGGGTAAAAATGGGCATCCCAGTGGACCGAAAACCCGAAAGGGAGGTTCAGGCAAAAATTAGGGATAAAACAAAAAAATCTATACACCCGGCAAGTTGAAAACCCGAAAGGGCGGCTTGGGCAAAAAGGGGTTTCCCGGTGGATCGAAAACCCGAAAGGGCGATTCAGGCAAAAGTTAGGGAATTAAAGCGTATGACTATGTCTCGTCGGATCACTTTAAGGACAATCTCTTCATCAACCAGCTCCAAGCTTCTAATCAATCCAGTCATCGGCAGACGAAGCATTGAATGGACATATGTTCAGAGTTGTGAAGGCTATAGCAGAATGGAATCCCATGGAACTGTTTCACATAGCCATCTTTCTTTTGTATAAATTTTTCAATTTTTACGACGGCATCCTCTTACTAGGATGACTGTCCCCTCTGTACAAATATACTTATAGAAAGTTAATACAAATACTTTTCCAAATACAGAAATTTGCGTTGTCTTCCTTTGCACTTATGTTTTATCTGAGAAACGTCCAATGTTTTGTTAAATAGGCATATGCATTTGAACATAATCATTTCCTTATGAATCAAGAAAGATGATTACTGATAGGTTAAAGGTACAAATAGATATCTGGATGCCCTTTCAGAAGGAATCCTCAGCAGAGTTAAACTCCAAATTCCCCAGCCAGAGGGCCTTCCAGAACTCGATTCCCCTCAGAGTTAAGTTTCAGAATCCCCAGTGGAGCCGTAAAAATCTGAAAATCCAATCCCCAGTGGAGCTAAGATTTCCTGCCATCGATCCCCGGCTGAACCAGGCTAGTGAAACTTCTCCCCACAGAGATACCTGCCACCAAACTGAAAATTCTCAATCATACCTCTCCAACATGAGTCTATCAGATTTTGAACTTCCCCAGTAGAGATCTTCGGGAATTCTCATTCCCCGCAAGTCACCAAAGAATGCCAGTTCTCCAGCAGTGGCCCTAAGATCCCTCAACAATTGAAGATCTCGTATTCCCCAAGCAGAATAATAAGATGTTCTCCAGTGAAGATCTCCTCAAGACAAGAATCCCCGGAAGATTGGTATACAACCCAAGCTCCTGTTTCTCCAGCAGTAGTCGACAAGGATGTCTCATCCTCAGCAATCAAAATTTTTGTCTTCCCCTGCAGCAGTCAAGGATTCACTTTCCCTGGCAGCAGTCAAGATTCTTTATCTCCAGGATTCATCTATCCTCAGCAAGACAGCTCTTCGGCTTACATACACATTCATTTACATTCATATCATAAACATTGATATAACATATTTTGCATCATACATATCATGCAACATAACTTTGTGTTTTAGCTAACATTTCACCCTTTTCAGGATAAAATTAAAAGGCTATCATTAACAATTATTCAGATACAGTATGGATACACCCCAGACACGGCGGTCATTCTATTACTCATTCAGAATCTCAAGTCAGATACAGTATGGATACACCTCAGACACGACGATTATTCTACTACTCATTCGGACTACAGCAATCAGATACGGACTAGATACGCTCCAGACACGGCAGACGTTCTATCCCTCATTCAGATTCATTTATCCACCTCAAGGTTCAATACATTCCAAACACGGATACCATTCTGACCCTTACAACAGTAGCTTGATTCTCTCCAGTGCGTTCGCCACGGAAGTCATTCTGTCATTTATCTAGATCCCGGTTACAGTTTCAGATACACTTCAAACACAGAAGTCATTCTATTGCTCATACGGATCTCAATCCTAGTTACAGTTTCAGATACACTCTAGACACGGAAGTTATTCTGCTACTCATACGACTCTCAACTTCGGATACAGTCTAGATACGCTCCAAACATGGTTGCCATTCTGTCACTCATTCAGAATTTGTCCCCAGCACGCAGTTGCTCCATACAGATGTTTCTCTGTTACCCAGATACAATACAGATACACTCCAGATACGACAGTCATTCTGATATTCGTTCTACATTCAAACACAGTTACAGCTCAGATACGCTCCAGACACGGAGGCTATTCTTCTGCTCATACAAATTCAGTCCTTAGATACAGTTCAAATATATTCCAGACACGGATACCATTTTGATCTTCATTCTTCTGACCCGTCACACTATAATTCAACAAACCTTCCAGATGGCATCTTTAAGCCCATCTCCGACAAGATTCTGTCACCCTTCGGATGGCATCTTTAAGCCCATCTCCAAATGGCATCTCTAAGCCCATTCCCATATCCATTGTTCTGATAAGTGCAAATTTAAGGGCACTCTAGTGTCCAATCTCCTTTTACCTTCGAGACGCGAAAGGCAAACCTGCCAATCTAACTCTTCAGGTGCAAGAAGATTGAACAGGGGAAACTGTTGTACCCAAAAATTTGCCCTCCCTTTTTCTTCAGTATTTTCTCACCACAAGACCCTTGGAGCTCAAGATCAAGTTAGGGTTTGCTCTGCTCAAGACTCCTCCTCGCACTGTTGACCCAAATTAGGGTTTGTGTTTGCACAAAGATGTTTTGACCTAAAATGCCTAAGATGACTTTAATGCTTCATGTTGGACTCCCAAGTTTATCCATACCAAGTTTCAAGTCTTGATTCCAAACTTTGCCCAGTCAATTGGACAGTTGACCTAGAAATCAGCTGTATTGGGGAAAAAGTCAACTGTGGTCAATTGACAGTCAAACCTCATGAAATTTGACCCACATCAACATTATGAATTCATTTGAACCATTTGGTCAAGTTTGGATCACAATTCCACAAGAAATTTGATCAGATCACCAAAAGGGCAAAATGGTCATTTTTAGGGTTTTGACTGCACAAAGGCAATTTTTGACTGTTTGACCTAGCCAATGGCAAACCAAGCTCATATATGGACTCAAGGACCCCATGGGATTGTCTTGACATGTTCAACAAATTCAAAAGATCCCAAATGCACAAGATTGACAGATGAATTTTCCAGTCAATTGATCAATTTTTGACTGTATACTGAAAAGTCAAACTTTGACTTTTTGGTCAAAATCAAGTGTCAAGATTCATTTTTCATCAAAACATGCCAAATTATGAAACTTGTTCACCGAGAAATCAAAAATCACAAATTAGGGTTTGAAATGAAGAATTTTCATAACTTAAAAATTTTCTAAGTTATAAAAATCCCTAATTGTTTCCTAACTTTGTCCCATTTTTTCATCAAGATGCATTTGGATTCAAACAAAAGTCAAAACATGAAAGTTGTAGTCCATTGTAAAATCTACAACTTTTATTCACAAAGTTTCCTCAAAAGAAGCTTTTAGCTCAAGTTATGATTTTTGGAACAAGGGTGCAAAACATTCTTAACTTAGAGAAATTTTGACCTATTTTAGGCAGGATTTTTGCCTAACTTCATGGCCACTTTTCACATGCTTCCACTTGGAATTTCAATTTGAATTACAAAGATGGATTGTATTACACATTCCAAGCTTTCCAAAATGTCCAAGAACTCATCAAACAACCTTGTGGTTAGGGAGAATCGAATTTGGCAATATGGGCAAAACTCACTTTGTTCATGGCCAATTTACATGTCCATAACTTTGCATTTTTGAACTCAGCATGCTCTAAGCTAGATTACAGGTCCTTTATCTCATTCACACTCATAAATTTAATGCCAATCCTTCATGTTTAAGTCTTATCTTGTGTGTTTAAGCATTGCATACAAGATTGAGCCATAATTGGAAAAAGTGATTTATCCATTTTTGTAAAGTAGAACTTTATGTCAAGTTTGAAAATCAAGAAGTACAAGGCCATATCTTTGAGCACAAGTTCAGAAGCATATCACACTGATCAAGGGGGATAGTTGCAGCATATTAGAGGGGCCTGCACAAGCTTGTAAAACCAACTTGCCATTTCTTGCTTAAGTTAGAAGTAACTTGGCATAATTGACACCAACTCTCATTTCAGCCAACACAAGCTTAAACAAAGTTGTTGTACACCTTCCAAACATCAAACCTAAGCTAAAGCACGAGCCAAATACCTTCCAAACATCATCAAACCTCAAAACACCCCCCCCACTGCAGAAAACAGAGTAACCTCTGCAGTTGGACTACCATAAGCCAATCCATTCGTGCATTCTTGCTAAATCCAGTTCATACACATTCCATACCATATATGCAAGCTATCCCAAGCATTGGACACGACTTGTAACACCTCTAACCAACATCACCATTTTCATTTTTTCTGTTTTGCAGGTTGATTTCCATAGCTTGACCCAGTCGGTTTCAAAGCAAGTTAAAGGTTGGAATAGCATCCCTGAACTTCAAGCAAGTTGTACCAATCCTCATTTTGCCTTGAAAGTGCCTCCATTGTCAGACACGATCCAAGCTGAACAGGTAAGTTCATGGACTTCTATCTATCAATATAGGAAGAGTTAGCTCTAAGTTTGTGAATGAAAAATGTTCTATTCATGCCCCTGAAGCTATACATATCTTTACTTTCCATTTATGTTGCATGTGCTGAGAGAATTTGAGACCTGAACATTGACAAAAACTTAGGTTAAGAATTAGGGATGGAGAAATTCTCTCTCATTTCTGAGAGTTAGGTTAAGTTTTTTATATGTCTGGAATCGTGGCTTGATGCTTAACATTTTTCATGTTGTGAGTTTGTGCTAAAAGTCCAAGAATCTTGAGATAGCAGAGGCACATGTTTTGTTCAAAGAAGCTGGAGGTTGAAGAAGACAGAGTCTTGGGCTGGGCCTGAGATTTGTTTTTCCTTTTCACACCACTGCATTTCACATGCACCCCCCTGGCCCATTTTGAGTTTTACTTGTCATTTTCCATTTTTTCCTTTTCATTTTGTTTCCATATTTTTATTTAAGCATGAAAAAATATTAAATTTATTTTTCCCACATTTTTTTGCATTTTATTTGATATTTATTTGGCTTTATTTAGTTTTGTTTATAAATAAATATAAGTATACTTTTATTTTAAAATACAAAAATAATACAAACATATTTTATTTCTGATTTTTATTTTATGTTATCTTTTGAAAACATTTTATAATAAATACATTTTTTTTATAATATTAAATATTTTATTTTTGTACATATAATATATATTTAATAAATAATGTAAAATACTTATATATTTATTAGTATATTTAGGGAAAATACAAAGAATTAATATATTTTGTTTTTATTAATATTTTGACCTCAAAAATACTTTTTTTACAATATACCTTCTTTTATTTATTTTTTGTACATAATTAATAAATATTACATATATTATATAATAAATACCTTTTATTCATAAAATTAGGGTTTTACCCTAAATACATAAAAATACCAAAAATTAATTAATTTTATTTTTTTGTTTATTTAACACATGATAAATACTCTTTTACATACATATGAAAATCATCTTTGCATTTGTTGCATATTTATCTTATCTTATTTAATTATTGTGCAATTAATTAATTTGTATAATTTCAATTTGGATGTAATAATTAGATTTTAATTTCTTGCTAAAATATCCCCATTTGAACATTTGTACCCCCATCCCATATATTGTGTTGTAATAACTTAGGACCTTTTATTTTTTCGCATTTAAAAGCTTTCTAATTATGTCATGTTAGAATTAGGGTTTTGTATGCAAAATTAACCAAAAATAGTTTGACCTAAATTCAAGATAAACAAGCATGAAAATGGACAACACTAATCACACTTGCACCCCTAGGGTACTCCACTTGTTGCCTTCAAATAATGGGCCATATTGCATGTTAGGTATCTTTGGCAAAAACAAAACAATCAAATGATCATAGTCCCTCGATGACGCTTTCGAAAGTTGCCTAAAAATGATCAAGTCCCTTAAAGGAAAAATTGCCCAAAGATACTTGGCACCATTGCAATCATGGTCTAAACGATGACCCGCGCCCGTCCCGTTAACATCCTAACACAAGATTGTCCACCAAATAAAATGGTGGAACAAAATTGTTAAAAGGGTTAAAACATAGCAAAAATCTTTGAGAAATTTAGGGTAGATAGCTCTTGGTTACTTGCCAACTTGCAAAACAAAAACCCTTGCCTATTTTTTCAAAACACACATCACAACACATTTTCAAAATAACTTTCAAAAACATTGAAAACTTTTCAAAAGACAAATACACCTTTGTATACATTCAAACATGGATCATTACAAAGGTTGCCACCACATTGGCCTCTTTTCAAGACATTTTCAAAACCCACACACAAAGCACCATTTCAAACAATTGAAAGCACCATTTCAAACAATTGAAAATCAAGGCAAGTTGATCTAAGCAAGTAACTAAGAGCCCATGGATAACCATGGATAGAAAGGGTGCTAATACCTTCCCTTTCTATAATCTACTCCCCGAACCCAAGAAAACATCTCAAAGGTTTTTGCTGTGCTTTTTAACCTTTCCTTAGGATAAAATAAAAAGTCGGTGGCGACTCTTGCTCAACCGAAACATTTGCGAAAACAAATGCAAAACCTCAAGTCAGTTCTCCCACCGTATCACACTATGGCATTACAGTTCTGATTGATTTGAGAATCAAGTTCCTAAAAGTTTATAGAGATTCAACTCTCGTGATAAGCCAGATTACGGAGATTGGGAGACTCGCTACCAAAATCTGATTCCCTATAGAGAACATGTTACAAATTTGATTCCATACTTCGAAGAGATCAAGTTTGAGCACGTCTCAAGGGAATATAATAATCTTGTAGATGCTTTTCCTACTATGGTGTCCATGTTCAAAGCCAACTGGGCTAATGAAGCACCTTTAATCACAATCAGAAGGTTGGATGAGCTGATATTTTGCTTTGAAGTTGATGGAGAAACGGATGATAAACCTTGGTTCTACAATATCAAAAGGTATCTTCGAGAATATCCCAAAGATGCATCTGTAATGGATAAGAAATTTCTGAGAAGGTTGTCAACCAAACTTTTCCTAAATGGTGGTGTGTTATACAAAACAAAGCATGATACTATGCCGCTAAGATGTGTAGACAAGAAAGAAGAAGCAAGGATCATTGAAGAGGTGCATGAGGGTTCCTTTAGGACTCATTATAGTGGACATACCATGGCTAAGAATATTTTGAGGGCTGGTTACTATTGGTCCACCATGGAAAATGATTGTTTCAACCATGCCGAATCTGCTACAAGTGCCAAGTATATGCTGACAAAGTACATGTGCCACCCGTTTTTTGAATGTCTTGACCTCTCCCTGGACTTTTGTAATGTGGGGCATTGGTATGATTGGAAATATTGAGCCCACCACTTCCAACAGACATTGTTTTATTCTGGTTACTATAGATTACTTCACCAAGTGGGTCGAAGCTACATCATATGCAAATGTCACCAAGCAAATAGTTGCTCGATTTATCAAGCATAACATTATCTGTCATTATGGGATTTTGGATAAGATCACTACTGATAATGGATCTAATCCCAATAAGAAAGTGATGAAGGAGCTATGTGAAACCTTCAATATCAAGCCTCATAATTCTTCTCCATATCGTCAAAGATGAATTGCACTGTTGAAGCATCTAATAAGAATATTAAGAAGATTGTGCAAAAGATGGTGGTGACTTATAAGGATTGGCATGAAATGTTTCCTTTTGCTTTACATGGATATCGTACCTCAATGGATACTTCTACTAGGGCAATCCCATTCTCACTTGTCTATGGTATGGAAGCAGTTTTGCCGATGGAAGTCGAGATTCCTTCATTAAGGATTATGAAAGATGCAGAACTTGACAAAGCTCAATGGATTCAGAATCGATTGGATCAGTTGAACCTCATTGACGAGAAGAGATTAGAAGCTATTTGTCACAGTCAGGTGTACCAAAAGAGGATGAGAAAGGTATTTGACAAAAGAGTATGCCCTCATAGTTATAAGGCTGGTGACCTCGTGTTGAAAAGGATAATTCTTCCTCAAGGTGATTCCAGGGCAAGTGGAATCCTAACTATGAAGGACCATTCGTTGTAAAGAAAGTTTTCTCTAGAGGTGCCATGATGCTTACGACAATGGATGGTGAAGACTTATCACTCCCTGTGAATGAAGATGTAGTCAAAAAATACTTCACATAAAAAAAGACCCGCTAAGTCGACGACTTAGGCAAAAAAGGGCATCCCGACGAACCAAAAAATGATGAACAAAAAGGTTCGGGAAAAATTAGGGATAAAAAAGAAGAAATTAAAATAATGAAAAAATAATAAGTACACCCGCTAAGTTGAAAACCTAAAAGGGCGGCTTAGGCAAAAAAAAGGGTATCCCGGTGGATTGAAAACCCGAAAGGGCGATCCAGGCAAAAGTTAGGGATTTAAAAACGAACTACTACATCTTGTGTCGGATCTTTGATTTCATCTCACTAATATAATTGGCAACCCCAAAGGATAGGAATCAATCCAGTCATCTTCTTCATAAAGTAAAGTGATGAGATATTCGAGGTCATAAGAGTTATTACAGAGTCGGAACCCGATGGAAATCCATTTTCACATTGCCATTCTTGTACTATCCTTTTGTTTTTGCTTTTGCAATTACCTCTTTCTAGGAATTGCTTCATGATGTACTTGCCTATTTACAGGCTGATTTCCAATCAATAAAAAGTTTATTTTAATTCAAAAGCTCGCATTTTAGTTTTACTTTTACTGTTTTGTTTGCAAAAATATGTCAAATTTTTGGTAAATATTGCATCTAAAAATTTGGAGGCTTTACATAACATGGTAAGAAACATTTGAATTTGCTATAAGATCTTGTGTGGCCTAGTTGGTAGACAAAGCTATCATGCTACACTTGGGGCATATTGTTGGTTTTGTTTTATGTTCACTCGCATTTATATGACACACCAGCACGAAAACAGGTCAATCAGTTGGTGGCCAGTGTGAAAATTTTTAGACAACCTTTCGAAGTAGCACACTTTTTTTCAACAAAGTAGGCATGGGCCTGTTTCTCCCCAGCGGAATCTGCACTTGAGTTTGTCTTCACTATGATGCTTTTCAGGAAGCATTTCCAAATAAAAATGTATTTAGTTGAAATCCTTCCAAAGGATGATTCCCCAGTATAGCCTACACTTTTTCAGGAGCTCTCTTAAGAATTCTCCTACTCCCTAGTGATAGAAGATGTTGTATCATTCCCCAGTGGAGGTTGAACTTCAAGGGTTTTCTTGTTCAAGAACTCCTTCTTCCGCCAATGAAGATTCGCTCCCCACTAGAGTTTATTATAAACTCTTTCTATTCATAGAGATCTCTTTATCCTCAGTAGAATTTGAAGTTTCCTTTTCCCCAGAGGATAGCCATGCAGAGAACCTTTGTCTGATAAGGTCTGATTGATAAAGACTTATTGGTAAAAATTCGTTAGTCACCAGTGAATGTTCATAAAGGTGAACCTATTGGTGAATGTTCATTCATGAAGCAGAGTTTTCTCCCCAACTGAGAGATATTTCTCATTCCCCAACCAAGTTTTGCTGAAAATTCTCTTGTTCCCTGAAGGGTCTATTTGTCAAGATTTGTGGAAGCATTCTTGTTCAAGGATACTCATATACCTGTCAGAAGCCTAAGGATTTATTTTCTGTTCAAGAAATCACTTCATCCCCAGTGAAGAGGTTGGCAAGTTATTCCATGCAGATCCAATAGTTATTGGTATCCCTCGGCAGCGTCCATTCTTCATTGTCGTCCTCGCTCAGAATTTACAGTGTGTTTTGTTTCTCTCCAGCGAAGTTTGTAATTTATTTTTGCAATTCCTTTCAGAGTTCATCTTGTGGTCACTGACTATTAAATTTGTTATTCCCCATAGAGTTTCAAATTTTCCAGGGCTTCCCATCAACAGTTCCTTGTATCTCTTTATTTCCCCGACAAAATCATGCATCATTACATTGCATCTACTCAAATGTGTAGTGTTTCCATTCATTTTGGAACATTACTCCATAGAAAAATTCAAACATGCATCGAAGCATAAGCCAATTTTATTTCCTTCATACCCAGTGAGGTCACTGAATTTATTTATATACCCGGTGATTCGCTAATCCCCGCAGATATCCCTTAATACTCCCAGTAGGTCTCACTAGAGATTACTTATCCCATTATATCACCTCTTTACAACTCTCTCATGATCACTGTTCACTAATTGTTCTTGGTTATATCTAGTGTTTACTGGTACCTCATTTTACGTTCATTATTCACTAGCGTCCCTATGTTTAGAAGCTAGTGTTCACTAGTATTATTTGGTTGAGCGTTCACTTGTTTCCTTGTAGGTGAGCCAGTTCCTCCATGACGCAAAGTTTATAGGTATGGTGGTCACCAACTCCTCTTAAGGTCAAGTTTGCTACTGGTTACCCGATTTTGAATACAATGTTTTTCTGGTATTCTTTAGAGTCTAGTGATCACTAGTTCTCTTGAGTCAAGTGGTCACTTGTCTCTTTTATTCTTTTAAACCTTGGCTAGATTCAGTGGTCACTGGTTCTCCCCGGATGAGACTAGCAGGTGTTTACCTTGCTTTGGATTGAATGTTCAGTGGTATCCTGTTGAGTACTTTCAAGTCTAGTGGTCACTAGTTCCTTTTAAGTTGAGCGTTCACTCGTTTCTTCGTTTATGATCCTAGTTTTTCCTAGCACATTCTTTGTAGTACTCCTATGGTTGAGTGGTCACTCGTTACCTTTACTCGATGCCCAACATTCCTCCAATGTTCTATTGGTTTGGTTCAGTGGTCTCTGTTCCTTTTTTGATCGAGACCAATGTTTACTGACATACTCTTTGAGATCCAATGGTTATTGGTATCTTTCGATCCTAGTTGTTACTAGTCTTCTTGGGCCGAGTCCAATGTTTCCTAGCCTCGTTTTTTCAAGTCCAGTGTTCACTAGCATTCTTTGATAAGGATATAATGTTTATTATTCCTCCATGCTTGCAGACCCAGTCCTTTCTATTTGATACTACAAAGCTATTGATATAAAGTCACCAATGTTGATACACCTTTTCCTAATTCAAAGCATAAATTTTTGAGTTCATAGTTGTATTCAATCCCCTTCATTCTTATTGCTCGAAAGACTGACGCCAATCTCGCTTTCAGGTTTAAGATCATTGAACAAGTGCAGTTGTTGTAACCTAAAATTTACCTTCTTCATTCCTATCCAATTTGGCTTACACTTTATTATTAAATGCATACATACATATCATCGGTTCTATGGTGATGGGATTAAGGAACTTCTCTTAAGCTTCGTTAAACTACATAAGGCAGTTGTTTCATCAATCAGTGCAGCGAAGCATGAACTCAGGGTTTTGGAATTGAAATGCACTCAGCATGCTTCTCCAAGTTATTTAATCAATGATTAATAAAGTCGTTATCATTCCAAGCTCGCATGTGTTCTAATATTTTTTGGATTGTAAAGAAAATCAAGCGTTTTAGTTGGTTTGAAAAAGTTTGGGTAAAAAGCCAGCATTTCATAATTCGGGTTCAGAAATTCATAACTTTTTCGAGGTTCAAAATTTTCGAGTGGGTCTTTGGGCATAAAAATATCCTTTACAAACTTTCCATTTAATATGTTCGGGTCGTGAGCCAATTCTGTATTGAAGGTCTCCGAAAATGCAAATACTTTGAAAATTATATGGTGAAGCGGATTTCTAATTAACTATTTTTCAAATATTGAAAAATATATAACTTTCTCGATTTTCAACATTTCGAGACGATTCTCGCAGCACGATATCACAAATTTCTTCATCTACAAATTTGATTCAAGATTCGAGTTAGAATTATTCTCAAAAAGTTTAGGTTTATGGCTAGCTTCTCAAATTGAACACAAAAATATGATGAAAAAGCTGCGCAACCAAATATGACATGAAAAAGAGAGAAATATGGCTCCAAAAACCATATTTTTCTAATTCCAAATCCCAAACATGACTTAAGTATCTCTCTATACATTATTTTTATCTCAAATTCAAAAGGGATTCCATCATTATTACAAATTCACTCTCAAATACTCAAGCAAGGTCTCAAGAGTAGAACTCCCTCTCTTTCTCATGTTCCGATCAACTTTCCGACAAAGCTCCGACGCACCACCGCCGAAGTCCCTCTCTTTTTTAATGTCGGTGTTGAGTTTTGACAATTTTAAATTAACCTTCCGAGTATTTTCATGAACCGAAATGGTGTTATTCAGTAATTTTATTGTTGCTCCGACACTTGTTTGGAAATTGTTTCTTCATGAATTAAGCTTGATTTGAGTTATGATATGAATGCTTAACTTTGGTTGTCACTCCTTGTTATTACTAACTCATTTACGGATTTGTGTAAGCTTCCTAAGACGGTTCAAGCGAGAAATTTTTCACACCTTTGCTCGCATTTAATCGATTAATTAATTCTTGATTATTCAATTAAAGCGTTTATCCCACTTCTTTTTTGGTTTGAATTTGTTTCTAACGCGCTTGAACTTGGATTCTCATTTCATGAGACTTGTGGATTGACGTTGTTTTTCTAGACTTATATCTTACGTGAAACAACCGGCCGAGCTGTCATCGGATAATATGAAATATCAATGAAGTTCCCACTGAACATCTTTTATCCCGCCGAGAGGGGAAAGGTAAACATCGAGAAAATATGAAGAGGGTGAAATCATGATTATGCAACCGAGAGATCAGGTAAGGGAGTCTATTACGCGAGTGGAAGGTATTATCACCCCACACGCCCGTAGTACTCTACGGTATCCACTCTTGTTGTCTAATCTAATGGGTGCATAAAAATCTATGTCTAAGCTGTACAGGGAATGCATGCAAAAGAAAGGAGAAACGAATGTAGGGAAAAATAAAATTTGTGCTCGTTCGGGCCCTACCCCAATGCCTACGTATCCCTTTTAAGGAATCAGAGCAGCCGTAGTTCGGCTCATATATTTTTTTTGGTTTGTGTTTTTTAGTTAAGGAAATAAAAGCAACAGAAAAGATGGCAAAACATCAGATAGAACAACAAAAATGTCAACATTGATGATAAAATAGCAAAAAGAGATGACAAGGCATCGCATGGCAACACAAAATCAGATAAGGTGGTAAAACGCTAGCATGATAGCAAAATATCAGATAAGACGATAAAACATTACACCTAAAAATGATATTGAAAATCCAAGTAGGATAACAAACATGTACGATGGCGAAACATCGACTATAAACATGTGTGATGGCGAAACATCGGCTAAGAGATAGGAAGATAACATGGCAAAGATGGCGAAACATCAATAAACCAGATGAAAAAACAACACACCTAACAATGATATTCAGAATCAAAGTAGGATAAAAAACACGTTCGATGGCGAAACATCGGCTACAAACAAGTGCGTTGGCGAAACATCGGCTAAGAGATAGAAAGATAACATGGAAAAGATAGCGAAACATCAATAAACAAGAGAAAAAAACATCACACCTAACAATGATATTGAGAATCAAGGTAGAAAAACAAACATATGCGATGGCAAAACATCGGCTAAAAGAATGTGCGATGGCGAAACATCGGCTAAGAGATAGGAAGATAACATGGAAAAGATGTCAAAACATCGGCTAAGAGATAGGAAGATAACACGGTAAAGATGGCGAAACATCAATAAAACAAAGAATAAAACATCACACCTAACAATGATATTGAGTATCAAGGTAGGATAACAAACATGTGCAATAGCGAAATATCGGCTAAAGGAATGTGCGATGGCGAAACATCGGCAAAAGAATATGTGATAGAGAAACATCGGCTAAAAGATAACAAAATGTCATGGCAAGGATGGTAAAACAACAGTTTAAAACAAAGCCAAGAGGCGCACAAACAAATAAGATCGGTTTGTTTTTTTTACCTTGAAGAAGGATTTAAGTTTATTAGAGATATTTTATGATTTGCCAAGAAGAAGTTTTAGTTTTAAGATGCAATATGCAAAGAAAAAGAAAACAACTAAGGGAGACTATCCTAACACTACCCCTTAATGTTACCATACAATGATTGATCCTAAGGTTGAGGATTAAAGAGGGAAATTTCTACCCTATGTTAGCATACATGGATTCCTATCCTAAGGTCTACCTCGAGGACTAACCCTACACGAGCAATCCTAAGCGAGCATGGTAAAAACCAAACAAGTAAACAAACAAGTGTTTAAACATGAGTATAAAGGTACATATGCAGAATTGCCTTAAACAGGTCTTTAGATAAACCAGAGGGACTCATGACATATATCAACAACGGAGATCTCATCATGCAATAGAAAGCAATAAGGAGTAGAAATAGTAAAATAGAAAATAGTGCAATACAAAACAAATAACTATATGTAGAAAATGATCAAGAAAAAAGAAACCCAGAGAACTTCAAGCAAGCTAGCATCAGTAAACAAGTCAAGTCAGAAATCACGCTATCAAATATATGCACTGAGGCTTCAAGAGCAGGACTATAGCAGTCACAATCACACACACACACACACACACACACACACACACACACACACACACACACACACACACACACACACACACATACACACACACACATATATATATATATCCTGCAACAGAATGACAAATATACCAAACATAGGAATAGTGCAAACATAACCAATTGTGTTCCACAAATAAAGTGGAACACTACAGTACCAAGTCTAAATAAGAAACTTTTCCTCAGAGTACCTAGCACATTCATCAGACAAATTAGTGATTTCAAAGAGAAATGATGAACCAATAAAGGATGGATGATGATATATTCATGAGAGTGTAAAATAAACATGATGGAAAACATCAAAGGCAGTAGATGTAAGAAGCATCAAGCAAACTCAAACAACAATTAGGTCAAAACTAAAGAATTGTTGCTCCTTTCCTGTCACCATGTTGAACTGACACGTAAATATCAATCAAGGATTAAAAGAGGGGCACCACAAAATGTATCACAAAGCTTGGATCACAAGTTAGCAAGGTAACGAATTCAAACAAAGACAAAGTTAGAAGACTTAAACCATTCAAATACTTGAAACAGCTTCTAACATGCTATGAGGATATGATCAATAGTTTAAAATGTTAATTCTAAATCATGTTGCACAAGTGCATTTAATATACCTCAAGAATTTAAAAGGAAATGAGAAAGGAACATCAAATTCATATATGAATGAAATTGGTTCAAGCATTAAAGGTCAAGTGATATCAAGTATTTATGAGACTATCCTTGATGTATCATTCCTCAACATGTTATCATTGGTCATTTTGATGACCTCAAACTCAAGCCAAAATTTTTAAAGTTTAAAGCAAAAACAAGAAGAGAACACTACTTAGGAGGCATGAATTAAAAGGGGTCATCAACCAATTATTGGAAATAAAAGGATTGGTTTGAATTGGTGTGAGGAAACAGAAGCAACATGATCATTAAATTCCAAATTACAGGCCTCACACAAGTTCATTGGCCATCAAACAAATTGCAACAAGATATGCAACATCCCTTGGGCACTTTCACTTTGAAAATTCATCAAAGATAGAAATAAACTTCCATAATTCAAACAAAATTTTTGTCAACATCTTTAAGATTTATAGAAGTCGAAATGTAAGTCTCAAGTTCATTGATGGTTGAGGAAAGGATCAAATAAGCTTCAAACATCAAAACTAGTTAGTAAAACCACCAATCTAGACAAGTTTTCAAAATAAATCAATGGAAAATACCATACCTCATCAATTAATTCAAGAAAAATGTTTTTGAGATCCTCAACCCATCTATGAACTTCAAACAAGAGCTGACTTCAATTGAAACTTAAGGAAAATTGGTTTTTTAGAATCAAATCAAACAACGGGATTATCAAAACCCTAATTATTTAGAAAATAAACTTAATTATTGATTAATCAAGTTTCAATTCTAAATAATTCAAACTAAAATCATACACAAGTAAAGAAAACTCCATAGATCATAAAACTTATTTTTCCATATTTTGCATTAAGGAAAAGTCATAAATAAAATCAAAATTTAAACCATTAAACAATTAAACAAATATTCACATTTTAAAACAAAATTCTAATCAAAAGTCAGAAAAATATTCAACCAAAATTATATTGAAATATTAGAATTAAAAATATGCTTCTATGATTTTTTTGTGGAATTTTTGGATCAAGAGAAATATCAAAATAAAATCAAATGTCAAACAAAAAATTAATTGATCACACAAATTTTAAAACCAATCAAAACATTTTCAAAAATACTGAAAAAAATGCAAAAGGTCATAAATATTATTTTTAGGTTTCATAAATTTTTTCAGAATTTTTCATCAAGTTTTGATCAAGAAATAAAATCAGGGAAAATCAAGTTATAAATCAAGTTATAAATCAAGATTCAAATAATTCAAAATTCAAAAGGACCAATGGAATTACGCCACCACATCATCTTCAACCTCCATCCTTAGCCAGGAACGCGCGAAATGCTGAAACTAGGGCTCAATGTTCAGATTATCACTACATACTCATTTTTCAATCGTTTTTCACCAAATCAAGCGCAAATTAAATCTGAATTAACAAGCTATATCATGATGTTCACAAATTTTCATATAGATCCAAGATCAGAGAGAAATAAGCATGAGAAAACAACACAAAATACTGAAACACACAAGTTGCAGAGATCTTCAATGCACGATTCAAGCTTCAACAAGGCATCAAATATATATTAGACCTAAAGTCTGGCCAGCTAAACCACAATACACACGATTTACATCATCAATTCAAGCTTAATCATAAGAATCTAAGTCCATGAAAAACCTACCTCAAGGAAAAAGCAATCTACTGACTCCTTCACTCCAACTGCAAACTAAGCCTCGATTTATAATCCTTAGCACTTAGAGAAGAGAATGCAAGAAGAATCACTCAAAACGCACAAGCAAACTTGGAGAATCGAAGAAATGGATTTCTAAGAGAAAAAAGTAACTTCATATCTGAACTTCCTCAAGCCTTTCGTTCCTCTCCTCTTCCTCTTATTTTTTTTAAATGAGCAATGCATCATTTATATAGAGAGTTTAGAGTGAGGGAAATAAGGTCATAGCTCATAGAAATCCGTTGGAGGGCAATTTGGCCAAAATAGGAAAATGGAAATGTGAGATCATGTGCTTGCATTTAATTTGTTTGTTTGGCCTTTTTTGCTGCATTTTGATGATCTCAGAGGTTAATGAAATGAGGTTAGTGAAGCATGAGGGGGTGTGGTAGCAAGGATTGCACATGGTGTGATTTTGCTTGAGGTAAAAGTTACCCATTTTGGCAAAAAAATGTAGAAAGCGTGGGAGACAAGGAAAATGTGATTGTTTGGCCAAAAGAAGTAAAATCAAAGTGTGTGATTCGTGCCAAGCATGTGCGATATCAATTCTGAAAATAAACAGAATCAAAGGGTGCACCAAATCTGCAACCCACGCGTGCACCAAAGGTCAGTTGATTCCTAATTGAGGCCATAGAAAATTGGTTCATGAATTCTCAAATTTTCATTGAGCCAACTAAAGAACACATCCTAAGCTTCAAAACAAGCTGAGGTTAGAAATAAATGATGGAGGGATGATCCAGATATGCGGCTTAGGATTCCTGGGCAACTTAAGCCAACTTGCCCAAAACTGTGTGCGTGCTGGCTTGACCAAGATAATACTTCAGTTGGTCCAAATTAAGAGGAATCGAAGAGAGAAGGAATAAGATTTAATACAACCCATAAGGTCACTTAGAATGGTCCAAGTTGAGAGAAAAATAAGGCTTCAACCATCCCTCAGGATGACATTTTGAATGCCCAAACGAAAGGAGGAGAATGAGGCTTCGACCAACCTTCAAAATAATGCTTCAAATGTCTAAACTGAAGAAGAATAAAGTAGGAAGCAAGAGGCTTCGACCAGCCCTCAAAACCACTTAGAATGGTCCAAACTGAAGCAAGAAGAATGAAGCTTCGACCAACTCACAAGGATGAAACTTTAATTAGTTCAAATCGAAGAGGGAGAAAATAAGGCTTCGACCAGCCCAAAAAGTCACGCTTCGAATGGTCCATACTGAGGAAAATCAAAGGGGGAACAAGAAGGCTTCAACCAGCCCACAAAGCTAACTCGAATGGTCCAGGATAAAGGCAATCAAAGAGATCCACTCGAATCCAGTTTCAGCACCCAACTTCCTCAAACCACAACTCTTTCGAATTTAAATCAAATTGATTGATTCTAAGTTCAATGAGAAGCTTTCATAGTCCTCTTCAAAATGCACGAGGCACATTTTTGAATTATGCCTTGAACCAAAAGATATAGGCATGTTACCAACTATTTGATGAATTTCCTAGGCCAAATGCCTTACCTTGCCTGGCCAAATACCCAAGGTGCCTCAACAAATGCCCAACTTTCCCTAAACTTCAAAGGCTCATAATTTTTGATTTTGAGTATGAAGTGTGTTTTTGTCCTTTGTGGGCCCTTGTAGATATTTTCCCCTCTTCAATCGGCAAAAAGAACCACCAAAATCCCTTGAAAAATGAGAAAGTTATGCCCTTGCAAAGTCAAGCCAAAAATCAAGGACACTTAGTGAAATTTTCAATCACCAAGATAACTTCAAATCCAAGTAACCTCTCAAACTTGCAATTCTCATCAAAACCAATCAGCAATGATCACCCCTCATGAAAATACATGTCAAATGTCTCACGTTAACCAAAAGTTCATTTGGCCAACTCTGACTTTATTGACCTTGAGTATGACTGTTTTTCCCCTTTGATTCAATTGAACCACTTCTCTTCAAAATTGGTGAACCAAAACTTCCAACATATGAAATTCCAAAAACATAGAGGCTATGGAAAGAGTTTCCACTCAAAATTCCAAAGAATCCCTGATTAAAACTCCAACCCTAGTTTTGACTGATGAATCAAAAAGGAAGTGATTATCCTTATAAACAACACAATACTCAATCTTCTGATGACCCAATGAGGTGGATAAGATATCTTGAGATATGTGATACCTCTGGGCTTGAAAGATCCATAGGTCTAGATAATAGGGCCCTCCTTGAGCCACTTGTCAATACAATCAATCTTCCAAAGCTTGAGGGAGGCTTGATAAACAAAATACCTTGATCCCTACACCATGTATGAATGCAATGCAATATGATGTTTATGATGAAACATAAGCCTAAATCAAGAGGGTATATATTAGGGTGCAACATTATGCAGGACTATTATTTGGTATTCAGATAGGCTTGACACGCTTTCTGCTTGTAATTTATTTTAACATTGACGATGCTTTGACACTTGTCCCGTGCATTCAATTCTGACTATTTTGTTTATTGATGAAGCTTTCGCGAAGGTCTTCGGGTTTCTTATGCTTTGTTAGGCATAAGCAAAAGATTTCTTTTTCCGTTTGGTACTTTTTTCATTTATCTTATTACCACATTATCTTTCAATTTCTTTTCCATGAGAAGTACGGATAGAGATGCATGTATAGAAGCCCTACTTTATAGGCAATATTTCTGTGATTGTTATCTTCTTTTATTCTTTTTTACTTTGGGCGTGCAATCAAGTCAATAAAGTGGAGGAATGTCTCGTAATTGTCCCCCACATTTCAAGTCCCTTGGTCATTCTTAGCTCGCGTTTTACATTGATGCTTTGAATTGTGCTCTTCTCTTGTTATCGAGTAAATAAAGTGGAAGGAGGGCTCGTAATAGGTCCCCACATTTGTCTTTATTTCGATGACTCTTAGCTCACGTTTCTTAAACATTGATGCTTTGATTTTTTACTCTATTTGTGCTTGAGCTAATCTAGTGGAAGGAGAGTCTTTCGACTCCCACGCCGAAATCCGCCTTGGATTCTTGTTTTGCTAGCTCATGCTTAGTGCTAAATTGGTTTTCTATAGCATGTGTGTTTCTTGATTCGATACTTACTTGGTTAAGTTGGTATGCTTTAGGAATTTTGGTTAAGTTCCTACTTGGTGAGTAAGTGGTTACTTCTCATGTGTTGTGTGCTTACTTTAATATCTTGTTTAAGTTCTTGATTGCTTGCATTCTTCTCTTTCTTTCTCTTCTTATGTGATCACATGTTCCCCATAGGATCTTTAGTTCATTCTTGATCAAGATTGAACTAAGTAAACCTTAGGATTTATACCATGCATGACAACATTAGGTAGAATTCCCTTGATCTCAACTTTAGGTCCACAAGCATGACAACAAGTAGGATCGAGATTCCCCTTTTGTTAGTCTTTTCTCTTGCACCCCTTCTAAAACTAAAACTCTTTTTTATTAATCAAACTCGTAAAACATTATAACATTACTTAAAACCTTTTGCAATTAAGAGGGAAGTACTCAGATACCCCCACCTTTTTAGGGACCATCTGATGTATTCTCTCAACAAAAACACTCAACAAATGCAAATCATTTTTGTGTTCAAACTTTTTCTCTTAAAACCTTTTCATAATAAGGATGTATTATTTCCTCTCCGCGCACAAGACTCATAAAGTCACCAAAGGTCGGGCAACCCTATGTCTATTGCTAGAGTGTGAATGTAACATTATCCGCCTAAAAAACACACAACAAACCAACATTTTTTAGAAGAACTACGTGTAAGAACGAGAACTGTTTCCTACATCTGGCCTTGAGATTTTGATGATAACTTCACATGTTATCTTAGAGAACAATAATATACACTAATGGTTTCGTATAGTGTGTAGCTGCTGCTATAATATTCGGACTCTGGTACAAGGCGTGTCACATCATCAGGTTCTGAACATACACTCTGGAACGAAACATGTGGTTACATGTATCGGTAAAGTAAATGGTTTGAACTGATCTTCTACAACGTGTCTTAGGAACGTTAGTACAAGAAGTTCTGGTCGTGGCTTTATGGTTTAGCTTTAGAGGCCTTCTAAAGATTTACTTATGTGTTACAAGTTGTGAAGATTATGATTACAAGGTTTTGCTGAACAAGTTCTGATGATCTGAAGAAAATAAAGTTCTTACAACCAAGTGATGAAGACTCTGAAGAAAAGGATCTATGTGATAAGTTCTAAAGACTCCAAGACTTAGGTTCTAAGGCTTAATAAATATTCTTCTACAACAAGCTTCAACTCTACATTCAAATATCTGAAGCCTTTGTAGTTCAAGAAGAAAAAGTTCAAAATGGTTAACGTGTGATAGTGTACACAAGGTACATAAAGTGACTTTGACCTCTACTCTTCTAGAGTGGTGTAAGGACAGTTCTTTTGTACTTGACAGTGACTATTCTCATTATTATCATTGAGAACCAACATCTATATTTCTGATTTACCTTTCTATCCTTTCAACAGATCTCTTTTACAAGCCATAAAAGGAAGACTTGGAAGCTGAAGAAATGTAATAAACCACATTACAACGACAAATTTATCGGCTAAAAACAAGCTCAACAAAACTACACCAAAAAGTTGTGTAAACTCTATAGAGAAATCATATGTGTATAGTTTTGTAAATAAGCAAGGAGCTATTGCTCCTATCTTGCTGTAGAACACTTAGTTGTTCTTCGTTGTACTGAAAAGTCTGTGTAATCTACTTACAAAAAGCAAATTTGTAATACACTGAAATTACTCAACTGTTGTTGAATGATACCTTAAGAGACCGAGTGAAGGTCTGAGCTCAAGAAGAATCCTATTGTGGTTTGAGTGGATTTACAGTAAGGTTTGATGGACTTATTGGGGGTGCCAATAAGTTTGATCATACTTGTTGTGGGTTGTTATGTATTCAGTTTGGTTATAGTGGATTAAGTCCTTGTTGAAGGCGAAATCATCCTTGCGAGGATGGACTGGAGTAGCTTAGTTAACAGTGAACCAGGATAAAAATCATTGTGTTCATTTATTGTTGTATGTTCTATGTTTACTTGGTTTGTCACCAACGAAAAGATTTTATTTGGTGAAACCAAATTCAAACCCCCCTTTATAGTGTTTCTCACACCTTCAATTGGCATCAGAGCTCCGGTTCTAGTATTGATAGTTATCAAACACTTAACCATGTCAGATAAAGATCCAGACGAGGTTTTCATTGAAGAAACACAATGGTTGAACCGATACCAAAAATAGTTGAACCCACACCAGCTGTTGCTGCATCATATTCAAACGATAAAGGTTATAACGTTAAACCTCCCATCTTTGATGGAGAAAAGTTTGAATACTAGAAAGATAGACTAGAAAGTTTCTTTCTAGGTCATGATGTTGATATTTGGGATATTGTATTCGATGGTTACATACCTCCCACAAATAATACTGGAAAAGAGATAGATAGGAGACCTACGACAGATCAACAAAAGAAAGATTGTAAGAATCATCATAAAGCAAGAACCATCTTGCTGAATGCGATTTCTTATAGTGAATATGTGAAGATCACAAATAAAGACTCTGCCAAATCTATATTTGATTCTCTCAAAATGACTCTTGAAGGAAATGATCAATTCAAGGAAACCAAGGCATTGGCCTTGATTCAGAAATATGAAGCTTTCAAAATGGAGAATGCTGAAAGAATTGAAGTGATGTTTTCAAGATTTCAAACCTTAGTTGCAGGACTAAAAGTTCTGAACAAAGGCTATTCAATGGAAAATCACGTGAAGAAGATCATCTGAACTTGCCATCCAAAGGGAGGGCTATGATAACTGCACTCAAGCTTGTAAAGGATCTAAATAACACCTCTCTAGAGAAATTTATAAGTTCACTAAGAAGTCATGTGATTGAGCTAGAACAAGATGAACAACAAAATAAGATAAAGTCTATTACGCTCAAGTCTGTCAGAAAACCTGAGAAGTCCGAAGCTCTTCAAGCAAAAGAGATTGAGGATTCAAAAGGAGATTCAGATGAAGAAGAAGATGATTTGTCTCTATTAACCAGAAGGGTTAACCATCTATGGAATAGAAATCAATGCAACTAGTTTAGAAGTTCAAGAAGGATTGAAGGTTGCTTCGAATCAACATTTGGTCAAAGGAAGTCCAGTGGCAACAAAGTTATTTGTTATGAATGCAATGAGCCAGGACACTAAAAGAATGATTATCCTCAGCTTGAAACAGACATACCAAGGAATAAAGCTCTCAAAGGCAAGAAGAAAAGGCTAATGCAAATGTGGAATGATTCAGACTCGTCTGACTACAACTCAGATGGAGAACATGCTAACATGGCACTGACGGCTCATGTTGGAACATCTAGTGAAGTATTCCCCTCAGAAGATGAAGTTGATTCAGAAACAGAAGAAGTATTCTACAAAGAAGTATTCTCTGACTTTACTCACTCTAAATTAACAATCTCCTTAGTTCAAATTCTAGAAAAACATTATTTACTCAGGATTCAGTTCAATGATCTTAAAAAGACCCATGAATTTGTACTGTTGAAATCAGTAAGCTGAAGAAAGAAATTTTTACTTTAAAAGACAAATTTTTTTATTGAAAGATGAAAACTCTTCCCTTAAAGGCATGAGAACTCTTCTAGAAGCTACTGAAAGTACCGATGGTGTCATTAAGAAATATGACAAAGCCTTCCATAAATTTCTAGCTAAGAGCATAGGGAGAAGTGTGCTAGGTTCCATGATTTATGGTGTAAGAAGAAATGGATTTAATGGTATTGGTTATGATTCTCATGAAAAATCTAAATCTAATAAGGAAAGCATACCAACTACCTTATACTCTCATTTTTTACCTGCTAGGTTTGTGTTAAAAGAAGATTAAAAAGATGAAGAGAAATTTGATTCTGAATCCGATGAAAATAAATTGGCTAAACCAATTAGTTTTAGCTCTTGCAAATATGATTATTCTTCTACTGAAACCAAAGTTGTTCACAACTCTGGTAGATCTAATAAGAAAGGACCCAAGAGATGATGGGTATCAAAGGATAAGATAATCTATGTTGCAAATATCCTTAGATGTGCAATTGAAACACCTATCTTGGTACCTGGCTACTTGTAACACATGATGGGAAAAAGTCATATGTTCCAAAGTCTAGAACATAAACCTAAAATTATCATGGGTTTCAGAGGTGATCAAAAGGAATCACACGCTCTAAAATAGAAGCTATTAGGATGCCTATATCCTTTTCAATGAAAGGAGGAGACACAACACTTATGAGATCAGGCTCTCCGACCTTATAAAACTAAAAATAGTTTGTCTCATGAATGTTAATGAGAAGCAGTGGTCATGGCTCAAATGTTTAAGTTATGACAACATGAGAAAGTTTTCTCAACTGAACAAGCTTGAATTTATCAAACGCATGCTTTTGTACCCCAAAATTTGCCCTCTCATTTCTCAAAGGATCACCCTGAACCCTCAGGTTTTCTTCCATCCAATTTCAAGCTTTGAATTATAATTTTTTCAAGAAAGTCATTCACAAGGGCAAAATGGTCATTTGCACAATAAAAAGTCAAACTTTGACTTTTGGATCAAAATCAAGTTTCAAGAATCATATTTCAGCAAGACATGTTAAAATCTGAAGTTTGTTTCATTAAGAAAGTCAAAAGTCAAATTTGCTATTGGAAAAGTCAAATTTCTAAATACTTAGAATTTTTTCTAAGTGTTTAAGAAATATGACAAGCTCAGAACTTCTGAGAAGACTATCACCATGATGCAAGCTGATTCTGGATTAACTTCTAACACAAGAGTTATGGACTCAAACAAGATCTGAATCATTACAGAACAAAACTTCTCCTAGAAATGTTGGGATTTCAAGTTATGACTCCTAAAAGACACGTCCATGAAACTGAAGCACTCAACAAATTCTGGACAATTCCAAGACAGATTTTGGTTACAACTTCTGGGCCAGTTTTCATAAAGATTCAGGCAGAGTTTGCAAGGATAGTTCAAAAAAGGTTTATAAAGTGTGTTGCAAGCTTCCTGGAAAGTATGAGAGCTCCTTCTGAACATGTTGGAGCAAGGAGATACAATGAACAAAAGTTAGATGTCTATTCTAAATTACGCTGAAGCTGAACTTCTGATTCAGAATTAAGCAATGATGCAGAATCTCACATTGCAGGATTTCTGGTTTGATCAATCTCATCATCATTTAATGCTCACAACCACTTTTGAGTATTTATCCAAAAGATTTCCCCATGTGTGGCATAGAAATATCTTTACTGTCTTGGAAAAGCAAACTTTTGTACAAAAGTGTGTTGGGCCCATACGTTTCTTTTGCTTTTGAGGTTACTTTTCCTTAATTCTTGCTTAAAAATTCAGCTCAGGCGCTGCTAAAACTGCTGACCACCCTAGCTATTTGAAATTACTTCAAGAGCAAGTCAGCGCCTAACTTATGATGGTGGTGCCCCTTGACCTCTCCATGCTACTAAAACTTTACCTATAAATTAGACCTTATTGGAAATTGTAAAAGGGTATAAAAATTGAGAAAGAAAAAGCCTTGAACCCCTACTAAAATTCCAAGAATCCAAAACTGCAAACACAAAATACAAAACCTGTTAACTTTTGATTTCTTGCATTCAAACTCCTTTTTTCTCAAGTGTTTCTTGACCAAAACCGTCCATACAGTTTCTGATTCACATATTAGAAGCTATCCTAACTTCTGTGTTCAGACTGTAACACACTCTCCATCCACATCCACCTCAAGAAGTCAAAACTTTACCCCTTGGCTGTTCCATAATTTTTCTAATCATTCATTACCCAAGTTAAATGCTTTCAGCCTGCTGAGTATGTGAAGAAGCTGTTCAGAACATCACTAGAATTCAGAACCAGACTCCAGCTCACAGAGTATTTTCCAGCTGCAAGGTAAGCTTCTACTAACTCTCATCATATTACCTATGCATTATCAGATTTGCATGTTCAAAAATACAAAGTAGACATCATGTTTCTGATGTTATACATATTATGAGGTTTCACGTATTTGTATGCCTAAGTAGGGAGTAAATTAGTTCAGAACTTCTTAAGGAAATTAGAATTAGCAAATTCCTGCTTGCCTCTGATTTATAATTATGATATCTCTTGTTTCTGAAACACTATGAAACCTGCCATAACTGATATATGTGCATCTTTTGTTCTGTTGAGAAATGACTAAGTTGCAGATTTTCTGACTAGCATAGAGAGGGAGACTAAGTTCTGCCAGTGGTATTAGAACTTCTGAAATCTTCTTTGTTCCTAACGGGCCCCGAACTTCTGACTTTACCTATTTTTACTAATATGATCTCTGTTTTGCAGCACGCCAGAGTCAGAACTTCTGATCTCATTTAGTCAGCAATATGCTGATTCTATTTTCTTTTTCCTTACTATTTTTGCTATCACTTCTTATTTCACTAATCAAAAACCCCAAAAACATTTTACATTTTACATGCTTTATTTTATTTCTTAAAACAAAAAGATCAAAAATATTTTCTTAAACAAAACTTATATCTTTTCTGAAATAAAACAAGTTCATTTCACATTTTCTTGTACATTCTTATCCATTCAATATGGTTGTAATAGTAATTTAGGATTTAATTTTATTTGCAATCCCCATTTGTAAATCTGTACACCCCCATCCCCCTAATAATTGTAATAGCGTAGGATATTTACTTTCCGCACTTTTATTGCTTTCATATATTGCCAGTAATTAGGGTGTGTATTGCAAGACATGAAATCAACAAATACAGAACCATAATCAAGACAAAAAAATGCATGCAATCAAATACACTTACACACAAGCACCCCTAGGGTTATTCAACATGGTTGCCTTATACAAAATGTTCATATTACGCATGTAAGGTATCTAAGCAAAAACAAGCAAATACAAGATCATATTCCCTCGATGACGCTATCTAAGTTGCCTTACAAACGATCTTAGTCCCTCCAAAAGAATGCTAAGATACCTTGCAACATTGCTAATCATGGTTATACGATGACCCACGCCCGTCCCGTTTACATCCAAAGATAAGGTTGCTTACCAAATCAATGGGAAGACAACAATGTCAAAGGAAAAGGAAACAAATAAGAAATACATTTGAGTAGGTAGAATGTTCCTAATTACTTGCTCAATTTCAAACAAATCATCCTTGCTATTTTCAAAACAAACATTTACGCTTTCAAAACATCTTACAAAACTTGAAAACATTTTCAAAAGATTAAACATCTTTGTATACATTCTTACAAACGAGAATCATTACAAAGATTGCCTAAACAATGGCCTCTTTACAAAATACTTTCAAAAACCACACCAAACACAATTTTCAAACAAAAAGCAAGTGATCAAGCAAGTAAATAAGAGCCCATGGAAAACCATGGATGAAAAGGGTGCTAATACCTTCCCTTTTCATAATCTACCCCCCGAACTCAAGAAATAATCTCAATGGTATTTCCTGTGCTTTTTCACCTTTCCTTTTGGATAAAAGAAAAGTCGGTGGCGACTCTTGCTAACCGCAACATTTTTTATCAAACGCAAAACCTTCAAGTCAGTTCTCCCACCGTATCACAGAACTGGCGACTCTGCTGGGGAAAATTCTAAAAGTGGGGTTACCTTAGGGATATATCACTTTTATTTGCTTACATTGTTTGACTTGTATGCTTTACATTATGATTCTTTGTTTGGGATTGAATCTTCTACCCGGATTTGGGATACATTATAGGTAAGTAGCAATATGTTGTGGAAACTGTGCGGGGTATACCGACATGGTCTAAGCAATAGCTATGTTAGTGCGACATATTTGTGGGTACCGATTGCCTTTGAGTTAATCAAAGAGAAATCGGGGCCGCTGAGTGATGTCATAAAGCACTAATGAACTTTTAGAACCTTTACTTGACCAACTTGGCCTTTAGGATGTAGTGAGATAATCGGCTTTGGTGCAGTCTGAAGTTGGTAGATACTCAATACTATAGTCATTGAGGTTTGGTTTCTTGGTATATTTCGGTCGCTATTAAAGAGGTTTATGCTGAAACAATGACCAAGGAAACAAACCAGTGATATTGAGCTCCTTAGAACCCGATTACTATTACTAGGACAGGTTTGAGCAAACTAAACTTCAAGAGGGTACTTACCTATAAAACCCCGTGCAAGCCTAAAACTAAGGATTTGTTTGCTTTGTTTGTATATCCATACTTGTACATAACATCATGAACATCATGAACATCATATACATCCACTAACCATTTCAAGGATTTTGGGATTCATCTTTGTTCTTGTTTTGTAGGATATGGATTCACTTTGCAGGAAAAATATTCAAGTCAATCTTGTAAGGATCCCTCCACAACTTAAGGAGCTAGCTTCAAGGATTCCTGAAAACTCTCCATTCACCGAGAGACATGGTCGCCTACTCAACTTTGTCACCTCCAACACATATGAGGATATGAAGAAGGTGCTCTTTCATTTCTTTGATCCTTTACACCACTGCTTCACATTTCCCGACTATCAACTTGTGCCTACTTTGGAAGAATTATCCCAACTATTGAGGATTCCCATTCTCAATCAACTACCTTTCAACGGTATGGAAAGAGACCCAAATCCAGAAGAGATTGCTCAAGCTCTACACTTGCACTCATCTAATATCACAACTCATTGGGAAACAAGGAGTGGTGTCAAAGGTTTCTTAGAAAAGTTCCTGTTTGAGAAAGCCCAAAGCTGTTGGAATTCCTTGGACATGCAAGCCTTTTAGGAAATTGTGGCTCCCCTCATCTATGGGATGATTTTGTTTCCAAATCCTGACCAATTCATAGATGTCAACGCCGTCAAAATTTTCATATCCCGCAACCCGGTGCCTACATTACTAGGAGATATCCTACACTTTTTTCACACTCGCACAATAAGGAAAAGAGGTGTCCTTATGTGTTGCAAACCTCTCTTGGAAAGGTGGTTAATTTCTCATCTTCCTCAATTTGTATTAAAGAATGAGCAAGGTTCAAGGTGGTCACAAAGGTTGATGACGCTTAAACATTCGGACATTCATTGGTGCTGCCGATCCAAAGAGAATGTTATCATTGTTGACCATTGTGGAGAATTCCCTAATGTCCATTTACTTGGCATTAGGGGAGGTATCACCTACAACCCATGTTTAGCCTTAAGACAGTTTGGTTACGCTCGAAGGGGTGGCCCGCACGAGATGCTGATTCAAGGTTTGGTATTTGACTACGACAACAAAGATCAAGGTCTTCGCCATAGATTTATCCGAGCGTGGAGGATGTTAAACAATGTAGATAGCAAGACTTTGGGGCATATAAATTCCATCCCTCTTGAGCCTTACCTCAAATAGGTACGAACTCGTGCTCAGAGTCTTATGATGCCTTATCCCTCCATTCTCCCGGTAATCATTGAGCTTGTCATGAAAGGAGATGTTCCATACACTATCATACATCCTGATATGCCCACCTCTCTTGAAGACCTACAAAGAGATTGGATACAACTCAAGGGAGAGTGAGATACTTTCGAATCCCAATTCTACGCAAGCGAGAAGAAGGTTTTGGAACTCACTAGGCTACTTCATGAGGAGCAGACCCTCAATGCCTACATCGTGCCAACGAGGATGCACACTACCTTTTTATCTTAGAGCTTTTGTATTTCCCTATAAGCCCAAGAGGCATTTATGTACTCAAGCTTTAACTTATTAATATAACATGTGTTTCCTTTTTGTCTAAAACAAATTTGAATCTTTGAAATCCTTGAAATCCTTGAAATCATTACATATGCATATACCATTCATCATAACATAAGCAGGTTTCTTGAAACAAGTCTCCTCATCTCTCTACTATTTATTTCAGCAAGATGGATCTCGAGCAAACAGTGAAAGACCTCCAAGCTCAGAATACACAGTTTCAGAAGTTGCTCTTGACCCTAGCCAAGGGACAAGAAGAGTTGAAGACTTTGCTAGCTGAGGAGAAGAAAAAGAAAACAAAGAAGGTAACCAGAGTCTTAAACATGGGAAGAAGATTTCATGGGCAGACAAGAAGGACCTTAGATTTTGCAACGACATCCGGTGGAAGAGACAACCAAGATGGTAAAGGAAAGGAAACAGTTGTCCCTTCAGAATCGGAGGAGGAAGAGGAAGAAGAAGACTACTCTGAAGAACAATACCCTCCAGCTGATGACAATTATAAACATCTCGAGGAGGGGCTGAGTGCGATGGAAATCCAAAAAGTGCCTGGCTTGGACTTTGAGGAATTGGGTTTAGTATTGGGGATTGTGATTCCTATGAAATTTAAAGCACCTATATTCTCCAAATATGACGGAGTCTCATGCCCTAAAATGAATCTCCGTTCATATGTAAGGAAAATCCAGCCCCATACCGCTGACAAAGACTTATGGGTACATTTCTTCCAAGACAGCCTGTCTGGAACTCAACTTGACTGGTTTTACCAACTAGAAAGAGCCAACATTCACAATTGGGAAGATCTTGCTGCAGCCTTCTACAAACAATACCAATACAATGCTGATCTTGCGCCTACCCGTACTCAACTCCAGAGTATGGCCATGGTGTCCAATGAAGGTTTCAAGGACTATGCGTAAAAATGGAGAGACTTGGCTGGAAGAGTTCAACCCCCTCTATCTGAGAGGGAATTGGTAGAAATGTTCTTGGGCACCTTGTTTGGTCCCTTATTCAATCATTTAATTGGAAGTTCATCTGCAGGCTTTACTGAACTAATATTGACCCGAGAAAGGGTAGAAGCCAGTATAAAAAGTGGAAAGATTCAGAAAGATGCATCTTCTTCTGCAGTTGTAAGGAAGCCTTTCATCAGAAAGAAAGAGGTGGTTGTTGTATATCCACAAAGAAACCAAGATAGGGCCAAACACCGACCAATGGTGAGGGCTGTGATGATCCCTAAGTCTGCGCCTGATCAGCAAAGAAATAATCAACCATGGATGGAAAGACCAGTCAGGCAGTTCACCAGAATTAACATGACCCCGTCTCAAGTATTACCGCATCTACTAAGATCCAATTTGGTGACCTTGAAAGAAGCTCCGAAAAACCCCAATTCAACATCTCCTCACTATCATCCCAATGCCTATTGCGCATATCACTCTGAAAGTCTCGGATATGACACTAATAATCGTTGGTCTTTAAAGAACAAAATACAATACCTCATTGAAGCAAAAAAGATTGAATTTGATGCGCCTGAAAAGCCAAATGTCATTTTTGCCCCTATGCCCAGACATGGCCATAATACCAATGCCATTGAAGAAGGATTGTTTGTTACTTTATTTGATGAACTTATGACCCCACTTCTGACTATAAAAATGAACTTGTTGAGTGCCGGTGTGTTCCTGGGTTATGATGAAGTTTGCCATTTCTGTTTATCCTTACTAACCAGTTGTCCTTTGTTGAAAGTAGGTGTTCAGTGCCGAATAGATAACAAAGAATTTTTGTTCGAAAAAACTTTTGTTCCACCTATTTCTTTTGAAGATGTTTCTATCATTACCATTTCCGCCAATTCTTCCAGGGTCTCCACCAAAAGACCCGTTAGAATTACATCAGTTCCGAAAGCAACTCCTTTAATAATCACAATGCCTGGACCAATCCCATATGCGTCAGACAAAACCGTACCATGGAATTATGGAGGGGATGTCTATTACCATGGTATCAAGTAGGACTGGCCAGCCGCCGAAGATTCAAGCTCCGAGAAAGTCAACTCCGACATCAGTAATATTGCAAGAACTAGTAAAATTACCCGAAGTGGTAGGATCTTTTCTCCATAAATTGCTCCCCCAAAAGCAGTTTCTGGACCCGTAATCATTCCTGTTGTTGCTCCCACAAAAGCTGTTTCCGGTCCTACAATTATCTCCAACAATACTCCAATTGACAAAGCCATTACAACCCCTGTAATCATTCCTGCAGACACTTCAACTGCCGAGTTAACTGAGACTTGAGGAAAAAGTATTCTGATTGAGCCTGTCCGGACGAAGGCTCAGTCATTGACTATCCCTGAGACCTCCAAGAAAGAAATGGAGGAGATCCTAAAAATTATAAAGAGAAGCGACTACGATGTAGTTGAATAATTGGGGAAAACTCCCTCTAAAATTTCCATGCTGGCATTACTACTATGTTCCGAGGCACATGCAAAAGCTTGGTAAAATTCCTGAAAACAGCTTATGTACCCCAAGAAACATCCGCCAGTCAGTTCCAATACTGCGTAGCCAGCTTGACTACGGATAATGGCCTGGGTTTTTCAGATGTTGATCTAACACCGAGGGGAAGGAAGCATAATGAGGCATTGCATGTCTCAGTTGAATGTAGGGGCACAACCTTGGCCCATGTTTTGGTGGACACTGGCTCATCTCTGAATGTATTTCCTAAAAAAGCTCTTGATAGGCTTGACTATGAGGGACTGACATTGAAGCCAAGTAACATAGTAGTAAGAGCTTTTGACGGATCGAAAAGGATGGTGCATGGGGAAGTGGATATCCCCATAAAGGTTGGAACCCAAACTTTCAATTCAACTTTTTATGTAATGGAAATCCGCCCTTCATACTCTTGCTTGCTAGGCCGACCATGGATCCACAATGTTGGCACTGTCACTTCTATGTTGCACCAAATACTGAAATATCCGATTCAAGGGAAGATTATCACCGTTCATGGAGAAGAAGAGTATATGATCAGCCATCTCAATTCCTTCAAATATGTGGAATTAGATGGTGAATTTATTAAAACTCCATTTCAACACTTTGAAGAGGTCATCTAAGATGTGGCACTAACCAAGGTTGTTCCCAGATCACAAGGCCTCCACTCCGGATGTCATCTCTGAAGGATGCCAAAGCAGTGGTAGAAGAGGGCGGGTGCACTATCTAGGGACAACTCCCGGACATCCCATATAAATCTGACAAATTTGGCCTGGGTTTCACTTCAAGTGCTCATAAGGCTGTACGCCGCACTCGTGCCGGAGGACCACCCCTGAAGATCAGCAACCGTGAGGTCAACACCGTAGAAGATGATGAAGATAGATGTGACTTGGAGGACTGGATATTCCCAACTGTCAATGGAGGGCTCAGCAACCGGGAGGCTAGAGATTTTGTCCCGATCACTTTTATCCCACAGTAATTTGTCTTTACATTTTGTTGGATCTATAATATTAAAAAAATTCGCACTCTTAAAACATTGTGTCTTACCCGAGGCACAATGGTCCATTTGTAAGGGTTATTATTGTTAGAACAAAGTTTGGTTCTAATCATATCTTAGAGTTTTGATGATAACAAAAGAAATAAATTTTGTGATATATATTTTATACTCTGACTTGTATGTTCTCTAAGTTCAGATCAAGTTCTGTCTTACGCATCTTAGAAAGAAACAACATTCTACGCAGGTATAAAGCAAACTCAGAAGGAAGCACTCCAAAGAAAACTCTGATAAAGAGCAATCCTAAGAAACTTCTGATAAAGCATATTGAAGCAAAGATCTGATAAATGCAAGATTAAAGCAAACTCTGAAGATCACATACTGAAGCAAAGATCTGATAGAAGCACGCTGAAAGCAACATCTGATAAATGTAAGATTAAAGCAAACTCTGAAGATCACATACTAAAGAATACTCTGATAGAAGAATAGATCTAGTAAACTATGAATTAGCAACGCTGCAAGCAAACACTTCAACTTCCAGAGACAAGCTCTGACAGTACTGTTGGTTATTAAATGCTAAGACGGCTAACACACTCAAGTATACTACGTGCACTAGCATTGGAAACATAAATACCAAGGCATCATTGCAAACACGCTTCATTAAATGCATGCACCATAATCAAAGGCACTAACGGTCAATTGGAAGCTATATATAGAAGACCTTTTGGATCAAAGAAAGGTTACTGACTTACGTGAAATATACTTACACTCATTATTTTCATACTTGTAAACTAATACTGTATAGTGGGTAGTTCTTAAGTATTGGGCAACAATCTAAGTGAAAAATCACAGTTGTGATAAAGCTTTTTAGAAGCAAATCTTTTTCACTACTATTAAGAGACAATTTTGTAAGTGTTCCTTGAGAGACCAGTTGGGTCAGATTTCTCAAGAGGGCTAGGACTAGTTGAGTCTTAGAGGTTTTAGTCACTTGCAGTTAGCTTGTGCATTGTATTGTTAGTCACACCAGTTTGGTTGTGCGCTTGTAATCAGTTTGATTATAGTGGACTAAGTCCTCGTTGAGAGAGGCGAAATGACCTTGGCGGGTGGACTGAAGTAGTTTGAGTTTGAAACGAATTAGGATAAAATTACCAGTGTCCTTCCATTAGTATTGCGCTAGAAAATAAAGAAAAAACTTATTCAACCCCCCCCCCCCCCCCCCTCCTCTAAGTGTTTTCTCAACCTTCAATTGGTATCAAAGCTCTAGTTCTGGGTGCAAACACCTAACAATGTCAGAAAAAGATCCAGAAGGAAAACACTATGGCATCTGAACAAAACAATAACAACTGCACCAAACCTCCTATGTTTGACGGAGAAGACTTTGAATACTGGAAGGATAGACTAGAAAGTTTCTTTCTAGGTCACGATGCTGATCTATGGGATTTGGTCCTTGACGGGTACACTCATCCAGAAGATAAAGACGGAAACAAAATTGACAGAAGGAACATGGATAAACAACAAAAGCTAGATTTCAAGAATCACCACAGAGCCAGAAACATCTTTCTGAATGCTATCTCGAAAAATGAATATGAGAAAATCACCAACAGAGATACTGCACATGACATGTTTGAATCCCTCAAGATGACTCGTGAAGGAAATGCTCAAGTAAAAGAGACAAAAGCTCTGGCTCTCGTTCAGAAGTATCAAGCATTCAAAATGGAAGAAAATTAGTCTATTGGAGTTATGTTCTCAAGATTCCAAACTCTGATTGCTGGCCTAAGAGTTCTGAACAAAGGATACACCAAGGCGGACCATGTGAAGAAAATAATCAGAAGTTTACCCAGAAGATGGGCACCTATGGTCATTGCATTCAAAGTATCAAAATATCTGAATAACGTTTCCCTTGAGGAACTTATCAATGCTTTAAGGAGTCACGAGCTAGAACTTGATGAACATAAGCCTCAAAAGACAGGTAAGTCTGTAGCTCTTAAATCTATTAAAAAATTTGAAACTAACACTTTTCAGGTAGAAGAAGAAAACTCTGAAGATTCTGCATCAGAAGAAGACGAGTCATCTCTGCTCTCCAGAAGGATAAATCAGATGTGGAAGCATAGATAAAAGATGTTTAGGAACTACAAGAGGTCAGAAGATAAACCAGAATCTTATGGACATAAGAAGTCAAGCAAAAGAGATGTAGTCTGCTATGAATGCAAAGAACATGGACACTACAGAAGTGAGTGTCCCAAGCTGCAAAGAGAAAGACCCAAGAAAAATTTTGGTAAAAAGAAAGGCATGATGGCCACCTGGGATGATTCAGAATCATTTGAAGATGAATCTTACTCAGAAGATGAACACATTAATCTAGCGTTTATGGATACCACAACAGATGACTCAGACTCTGACTCAGAACCCAAAGAGGTGTCTCTGAATTCTCTAGAACTGAACTTGCTGAAAGCCTATCTGAACTGCTTGAAAACTACAGTAAACTCAAAATCAAATACAAGAAACTCAAAAAGAATCTTGAATCTGATCTTGAGAAACTTGAAACAAAAAACTTTGAACTTAAAGAAAACATTTTTAAACTCAAAGAAGATGTTCAAAAATTTGAAAAGAACTCTATTTCAGATTCTGCTTCAAGCTCAAAAGATATTCTAAAAGAATATGACTCTAGTTTTCAAACCTTTTTCGTTAAAAGCATAGATAGAAGAAAAATGGCTTCAATGATCTATGGTGTTAGTGGAAATGACAGAAGAGGTATTGGATATAAAGCTCCCAGAGGGAAATAAATATATAAACCTAAGACCGTTGAGGAAATGGTTATATCATATAAACCACTACACAAGAAATTTAATTTTGGGCACACACATGATATCAAATACACTTCTCACTCTGAAAATTCCTATGCAAAATCAAAGTTCGATCTGAGCTATGGAAACTCTAACCAAAAAGGACCCAAAAAGAAATGGGTACCTAAGGAGAAAATAATCTATGTTTCAGATGTCCTTAACAACTCACTTGAAACACCAGTCATGGTACCTGGACTCTGGATTCTCGCGTCATATAACGGGAAGAAAGTCTATGTTCCAAAGTCTAGAACTTAAATCTGGAGGTGATGTCAAATTTGGAGGAAATCAAAAAGGAAATATTATTGGTTCTGGAACCATCGGAAATGGTAACCTTCCCTCTATATCTAATGTTATTTTAGTAGAAGGATTATCTCATAACTTGCTATCCATAAGTCAATTAAGTGACAACGGTTATGACATTATCTTTAATCAAAAATCCTGTAGAGCTGTTAGTCAAAAAGACGGAACAATCCTTTTTACTGGCAAGAGAAAGAACAACATCTATAAAATTAATCTTTCTGATCTTAAAACTCAAAATGTAAAATGCCTTATGTCTGTTAGTGATGAGCAATGGGTCTGGAACAGAAGATTGGGACACGTTAGCATGAGAAGAATATCTCAAATTAACAAACTCAATCTGGTCAGAGGACTCCCTAATCTGAAATTTAACTCAGAAGCTCTATGCGAAGCTTGTTAGAAAGGAAAATTTTCAAAACCTTCTTTTAAATCAAAAAATGTTGTTTCTTCCTCTAGGCCATTGGAACTTCTTCACATTGATCTGTTTGGACCATTTAAAATTGCATCCATCAGAGGCAAGAAGTATGGATTGGTCATTGTTGATGACTACAGAAGATGGACGTGGGTTAAGTTTTTAAAACACAAGGATGAGTCACATTCTGTGTTCTTTGACTTTTGCATCCAAGTTCAAAATGAAAAGGATTTTAGAATCATAAAAGTTAGAAGTGATCATGGAAGAGAATTTGAAAATCAAATTTTTTTGAATTTTTTTTAAAGAAAATGGCATTTCTCATGATTTCTCTTGTCCTAGAACTCCCCAACAAAATGGAGTTGTAGAACGATAGAATAGAACCTTGCAAGAAATGGCCAGAACCATGATCAATGAAACTAATATGGCTAAACACTTTTGGGCAGAAGCAGTGAACACAACATGTTACAGTCAAAATAGATTCGCTATAAGACCTATTATTGAAAAGACTCGTTATGAATTATGGAAAAACAGAAAACCCAACATTTCATATTTCCATCCTTTTGGATGCACTTGCTATATTCTGAATACTAAAGATAATCTGAACAACTTTGACTCTAAGGCACAAAAGTGCTTTCTGCTTGGATATTCTGAATGCTCAAAAGGCTATAGAGTATACAACACAGAAACTCTGATTGTTGAAGAATCAATCAATGTCAAATTTGATGATAAGCTTCGCCAGCAAAAGCCAAAGCAAATTGAAAATTCTGCAGGAACAGAAGACCACCTTACAAACTCTGATGAGTCAGAAGCAAAAGAAATCTCAGAAGATCCTCCTATTGAAAATGCTCTGGAAAATCTAAGAATCTCTAAACAATCTTCACAAAATAAATTCCCCAGAATCACATCCGCACATCCAGAAAATGTGATTATAGGAAAGAAAGAAGATCCCATCAGGACAAGATCCTCCTTCAGAAACAATGAAGAATCACTATTTGGATTGGTCTCACTGATTGAGCCAACTTCAACAGATGAAGCTCTGCTAGATAATGATTGGATCTTAGCTATGCAAGAGGAATTAAATCAATTTTCAAGAAATGATGTGTGGGATCTTGTTCCAAAACCAAAAGGATTTAATATCATTGGAACTAAATGGGTCTTCAGAAACAAGCTGAATGAGCAAGGAGAGGTTGTCAGAAACAAAGCACGACTGGTGGCCCGGGGTTATAGTCAACAAGAAGGAATTGATTATAATGAAACCTTTTCCCCAGTCGCCAGGTTAGAATCAATTAGATTGTTAATTTCTTTTGCTGTTCAACACAACATCTCATTATATCAAATGGATGTTAAAAGTGCATTTTTAAATGGTTACATAGAATAAGAAGTTTATGTCCACCAACCTCCGGGTTTTGATGACTCAAAATTTCCAGAACATGTTTTCAAACTGAAAAAGTCTCGGTACGGTCTGAAACAAGCTCCCAGAGCTTGGTATGAACGTCTGAGTAACTTTCTTTTAGAAATGAATTTTACCAGAGGCAAAGTGGACACAACCTTATTTAGAAAAACATTTAAAAATGACATTTTAATTTTTCAAATATATGTTGATGATATTATTTTTGGAACTTCTGATGTCTCTCTTGGAAGAGAATTTGCTGAATCTATGCAGGCTGAATTTGAGATGAGCATGATGGGAGAACTAAAATTCTTTCTGGGAATTCAAATAAATAAAATGCCAGAAGGTACCTACGTACATCAGACAAAGTATGTCAAGGAACTTCTGAAGAAATTCCAGCTATCAGAAAGTAAAGAAGCAAAGACCCCAATGCATCCCACATGCACTCAGGGAAAAGACGAGGTAAGTAAGAAGGTAGATCAGAAACTCTATAGAGGTATGATTGGATCTATTCTCTATCTGACTGCATCTAGACCAAATATTCTATTCAGTGTATGTCTATGTGCTAGATTCCAATCAGATCCTAGAGAATCTCACTTAACTGCTGTTAAGAGAATTCTGACGTATCTGAAAGGTACTACTAACCTTGGACTGTGTTACAGAAGATCCAAAGATTTTAAACTAGTAGGTTACTGTGATGCTGACTTTGCTGGAGATAGAATACAACGCAAAATCACCTTTGGAAGCTGTCAGTTTATGGGTGATAACGTCATCTCATGGTACAACAAGAAGCAAGCTACTATTGCACTATCAACCACTGAAGCTGAATATATATCTTCTGCTAGATGTAGCACTCAGATAATCTGGATGAAGATCCAGTTGGAAGATTATCATCTATATGAAAGTAAGATTCCTATCTTCTGTGATAATACCTCTGCTATCTGTCTCTCAAAAAATCCCATCTTACATTCTAAGGCAAAAGATATAGAAATCAAACATCATTTCATAAGGGACTACATTCAGAAGGGAATTTTAAACTTAAATTTTGTAGACACAGACCATCAATGGGCTGGCATTTTTACCAAACCCCTTGCTGAAGATAGATTCAAATTCATTCTGAAAAACATCAGCATGGAATTTTGTCCTGAATAAAAATATCTTTTTTTTCTTCTATATGTGTTTCCAGGATGTTCTGAAATGAATGTTCTAATTGATTGCTCTTCAGAAGTTAGAAGAGGAGTTACATCAGAAGCCATTCATCATGTTCTGAAATGTGTCTAACATTTCATTACTAGAATGGTCAGAAGTTCATTATATTAAACCATCCGTCTCACGCTACCCTCAAAAGTTGAACACGTGTTTCAATTCTTAAAGGTCACGCATGTGTGCACTGCTATTGAGACGCCGTTCCTAGGCAACTGTTCAGATTTAATCAAAATCACGCACCCCCTTAAATGTCAAATCTCATTAATTTTCTATAATTATAATGTTTTCTAAATCATTTCAAATTCTTAAACTATTCATTATTTTAAAGATTCTTTTTAGCTATAAATACCCTTGCAAAATCCTTGTTCTATTTTTTACTCTCTTTCTCGAACTTCTAAACACCTCTACATTTTTGTGCAAACTCTCTCAACTCCCTTCTCAAATTCTAAAACCTAAACGTTCAAATGGCTTCATCTTCATCTCCTTCCTAAAGCATTCCTATGTCCTCAAACAGTGCTCAACAAGCAGAAAGGTATGTTACTCCTGAGAGAATGACGTTGATTCCATTGGACAACATGGAAGTGGTGGCTGAACTTATGGTAGATTTTGATAATCTGAAGGAAAATGGGTTTGACTTGCTCCCAGCTGTGGAGTTCCAAGGTTGGAAAAAATTCTTTGATCGTCTTATAGGACCAGTATTCCCTCACCTAGTTAAGGAATTCTGGATTCATGCTATTGCTTCCCCAAAAGTCATCCTATCGTTTGTCATGGGCAAAGAGATTTCTATAAACCGAGAATCTCATCGGGAAGCTTCTAGGTTTTGAAGGACATGGCGTTACTGGAATATCTAGTGGACAAACGGATATGTCTAAGGTTTATGCTAAAATCTTTATTTCTGGGCAAGCTTCAAACAAGGTCAGAGACTTAAAGAGCTACTCAAAAATCTGGGTAAGAATCATCCATGGCTAGATACATCACCAGAAGGAAACTAGTTCTCCTGATTACATTAATGCTGATCAAGAGTACCTTCTGTTCTGTCTAGGAACAAATGTAAAGATTGATCTGCCATACATTCTATTCAACCATCTGTGGACACATGTGAAGGAAACTAGGGAAGCTGAGAGGGTCAGAAACCCTAAATCAAAGAGAAACTGGATCCCTCTAGGAAGACTAATTTCAGACATTCTGACTGAGAATGGTCTGATAGCCCACTTAGAAGATGCAAACTTACTTGGAGATTTGGAGCCTACGTTTGGAAAACCTCTGACCGGAAAGAACCTACTGAAGAGGAAGCTGATTGAGAAACTTCTGGTAGAACCTACACCATACGTCTCAGCAACAATCACCAGCAGGAGAATCCCCATTGAATATTTTCCCCTGTTCAACTCTGGTGATCATCCGGAGATCATTCTCCACTTCATTGAAGCATGCAAAGAAAGTGGTATCCCCATTGACCCTTCTTGGCTTCAAGGAAGAAATCTCCCTTCACCAAATGTTGTCCTCCAGAAGAAAAGGCAAGCTGAAGTTGGCCCCTCTGCTAGACCTCAAAAGAAGAAGAAGAAATCAGTAGGTACAACCTCTAAAACCATTTCTGTTAATGATTATGTGCGCATGGAAACATCTACTGAACCTCAAACCCTTGAAAATATAGAAGTTTACATAGACCTAACATAAACATCTGAGCCCCTGGATAACAACCCTATAATTGACCAAGTATTATCTGACATAGATAATTTTGGTGCTGAAGTACCTCAAAAAACTCAACCAAAACCTCAAATACCTCCTTCTGCTCCTCACCATTAAAATCCAAATAATCCTGCTCACAACCCTCTACCAACATCCCCCATCATACCTTTATCACCAAGACCCTCTGAGTGGTATGATGGTTCTTGGAGACTACCTGGCATAAATGTTCCTCTGGCTACACAACCACCATCCTTCATCCTACCATTTGAAAACATTTTTGCCCTGAATTTATCACCAGCACCTTCTCCTCCTTCCTCACCTCAAACCACAATCATCATATCTCCTGATGTCACACCACCTTCCTCACCAGAAATTCCATTCCCTTCATCATCTGAAACCTCTTCACCTCTCTCTTTAGAATCAATCCCTAGTCCATCCTCAGTAGAACCTCCTGAACCCTCTGTCCCTTCTGACTCTCTCAGAACTGTAGTTGATCTTGAATCACTACGTTATCTACAAATAAAATCCACCAAAAAGGCCTCTCCCAAACCAACTCCAAAATCTGCTCAATCAGAAGTTCCTGTACGATGTCAGAACTTTATAACAGAAATGCAGACGTGGATTGACCCGCTGAAAGATGACAGTGCCAGCAGCCTTAATCCAGCAGCGTGTGATTTTATGTGGGACCCTTTCAGAAGCAAAATAAATGATGAAATCCTCAATTTGCAAGAAATGTGTTATGCTCAGGTTCTTGAGAATTTCTCCAAGTATCTAAATACTTTCTTGACGGAAGTAATAAACATATGGGATTAAAGGTCTCCATTATACATTACTGGTGCTCCACTACCTCTTGCTGACCCCATGGAGATATCAAAAGATGAATCATAAGATGACGCTACGTCTGAACCACATCCTTTGTCCATGACTCTGTATCACCAACCCTCTGCTAAAGCTAGCCCTGAGAAAGTGCCTACTCTGTTGATTGATCCTGGTACCTTTCTCTCAAATGTTGTGTACTTAGGCTCTGCTACTTCTGCTCCTAAGGTTGTCTCATCTGAAGTTGCTTCAACTTCTGTGGCACCCTCGTTGTTGCTGGACACTCTGAATGAACTGAAGAAGGACAATGAGGTCATCCACGAACGTCTGGATAAATAAGATGAAACCAATAAGGAAATCAGATCTTGGATGTAGAAACAAGAGGATTCCTCAAATGAAATCAAGAATCTTCTGCTTTCCCTTGTTTCTCGTCCCTCTTATATTTTATTTTTATTTTTTCTTGTTGTTTTTTGTTTTGTAACTCTATTTTCTTTTGAATCTTCAATATATGACATTTTTGGATTTCTTTACATTGTTTACTTTTTATTTATGAAAAAAAGGGGGAGAAAATGAGATTTTGATCTGATCTATGAAAGAGCTATGGGACTAAGTCTCAAACATTTCTAAGGAAATGCAAGGTTTGCTTAAGAGATATGCAGGAATTCAAGAAACTCTGAAAGACTAAGCTCTGAACATCATCAAGAAAAGAATTACTAAAGAAACTCTGAAAGAAAAAGTCTAAAAGCTCTGAAGAACAAATCTCAGGAAGTTTCCCTTATGATTTTTAATTATTCTTTATTTCAGAAGAAGAGATTATCTATCTCAGGGGGAGATCCTCATACTTGCACAAAATTTCTTTTTAATCAAAATTTGAATTGTTTTGTCATCATCAAAAAGGGGGAGATTGTTAGAACAAAGTTTGGTTCTAATCATATCTAAGAGTTTTTATGATAACAAAAGAAATAAATTTTGTGATATATATTTTATACTCTGACTTGTATGTTCTCTAAGTTCAGATGAAGTTCTGTCTTACGCATCTTAGAAAGAAACAACATTCTACGCAGGTATAAAGCAAACTCATAAGGAAGCACTCCAAATCAAACTCTGATAAAGAGCAATCCTAAGAAACTTCTGATAAAGCATACTGAAGCAAAGATCTGATAAATGCAAGATTAAACCAAACTCTGAAGATCACATACTGAAGCAAATATCTGATAGAAGCACGCTGAAAGCAACATCTGATAAATGCAAGATTAAAGCAAACTTTGAAGATGACATACTGAAGAATACTCTGATAGAAGAATAGATATAGTAAACTTTGAATTAGCAACGCTGCAAGCAAACACTTCAACTTCCAGAGACAAGCTCTGATAGTACCGTTGGTTATTAAATGCTAAGACGACAGACACACTCAAGTATACTGCGCGCACTAGCATTAGAAACATAAAGACCAAGGCATCATTGCAAACACGCTTCATTAAATTCATGCACCATAATCAACGACACTAACGGTCAATTGGAAGCTATATATAGAAGACCTTTTGGATCAAAGAAAGGTTACTGACTTACGTGAAATATACTTACATTCACTATTTTCATACTTGTAAACTAATATTGTATAATGGGTAGTTCTTAAGTATTGGGCAACAATCTAAGTGAAAATCACAGTTGTGATAAAGCTTTTTAGAAGCAAATCTTTTTCACTACTATTAAGAGACAATTTTGTAAGTGTTCCTTGAGAGACCAGTTGGGTCAGATTTCTCAAGAGGGCTAGGACTAGTTGAGTCTTAGAGGTTTTAGTCACTTGCAGTTAGCTTGTGCATTGTATTGTTAGTTACACCAGTTTGGTTGTGCGCTTGTAATCAGTTTGATTATAGTGGATTAAGTCCTCGTTGAGAGAGGCGAAATCACCTTGGTGGGTGGGCTGGAGTAGTTTGAGTTTCAAATGAACCAGGATAAAATTACTAGTGTCCTTCCATTAGTATTGCGCTAGAAAAGAAAGAAAAAACTTATTTAACCCCCCTTCTAAGTGTTTTCTCAACCTTCAATTATCTCATTTTCATATGACATCAATGAATCATGGATGTTTTCACATACAAACTTTTGTGCTCATTGTTTTTCTTTTTTCATTTTTATTTCTTCCAAGGATAGCTATACCCTTACACACACCCACACTCATAATGCAGGTATACATCCATTCGGGATCCCATAGGCAACGATACTAATATGGCCTTTTGTGACTCTGAGAATCTAATCTATCAAGCCGAAGACAAAGGCGAGGAAGATTGTGAAGTACCAAGAGAGCTTACCAGACTACTACAACAAGAAGAGAGAACCATTCAACCTCACGAAGAACCTATGGATACAATCAACCTAGGTACCGAAGAAGACAAAAAAGTGGTCAAGGTGGGTGCCAATCTGGAACCCAGTATCAAGGAGCGTCTGACTCAGTTGTTACACGATTATGTTGAAGTCTTTGCCTGGTCATATGAAGACATTCCAAGACTTGATGCAGATATTATGGTACATCGTCTGCCTACAAGAGAGGATTGTCCGCCAGTAAAGCAAAAGGTTCGCCGCATGAGGCCTGATATGTCAGAAAAGATTAAAGCAGAAGTCATGAAGCAATTCAACATTGGGTTCTTGGTTGTCACCTCTTATCCTCAATGGGTTTCCAATGTTGTTCCCGTGCCCAAAAAGGACGACAAAGTACGAATGTGTGTGGACTACAGAGATTTGAATAGGGCACTCCCTAAGGATGATTTTCCACTCCCCCACATTGATATTCTAGTTGACAATACGGCGCAACACAAAGTGTTTTCCTTCAGGGATGGTTTCTCAGGCTATAACCAAATCAAAATGGCGCCTAAGGCCATGGAGAAAACAACATTTGTCACACAGTGGGGCACTTTCTGCTATAAGGTGATGTCGTTCGGACTAAAGAATGCTGGGGAAACCTATCAGCGTGCCATGATAGCTTTATTTCACGACATGATACATCACAAAATAGAGGTCTATGTTGACGACATGATTGCCAGATCTCAAACAGAAGAAGAGCACCTTGATCACTTACAAAAATTGTTTGAGAGACTGAAGAAGTATAAACTGAGGTTGAATTCAAACAAATGCACATTCGGGGTACGGTCTGGTAAACTCCTAGGTTTTATCGTCAGCAACAAAGGTATCGAAGTAGATCCTGCCAAGGTAAAAGAAATACAAGAGATGCCTTCTCTTCGTACTGAGAAGGAACTGAGAGGATTCTTTGGGCGTTTGAACTACATTGTCAGATTCCTCTCTCACCTGACAACTACTTGTGAACCAACCTTCAAATTGTTGAAGAAAGATCAAGTAGTCAAATGGAATGACAAGTGCCAAGTTTCTTTTGACAAAATCAAAGAGTACTTACAAGAGCCTCTTGTGTTGATGCCACCAGTCGAGGGAAGACCATTGATCATGTATATGATTGTTTTAGAAAACTCAATGGGGTGTGTACTGGGGCAGCATGACGAGTCTGGCCGAAAAGAGCACGCTATTTACTACCTGAGCATAAAGTTTACCGACTGTGAAACAAGATATTCACTGCTCGAGAAAACTTGCTGCCCTCTGGCATGGGCTGCTCGCCAGCTAAGATAGTATATGCTGACTTATACTACTTTGTTGATATCTAAAATGGATCGGATAAAATACATCTTCGAGAAACCTGCTTTCTCCGGGAAAATAGCGAGATGGCAGATGATCCTGACAGAATATGACATACAATATACTACCCAGAAAGCAATAAAGGGCAGTGTATTAGCTGATCACTTTGCTCACCAATCTGTAGAAGACTACCAATCCATGACGATCGAATTAGCAGATGAAGACATCATGACGATAAACAACTGTAAAGAATTCAGGCCATATGACGAACCTGAACAAAGATCCCGATTGACCCTGTTCTTTGATGGGGAATCCAACGCACTTGGAAATGGTATCAGTGTTGTACTCATATCTCCGGAAGGGTGTCATACTCCCTTTACTGCCAGACTTTGCTACAATTGTACAAATAACATGGCGGAATGCGAAGCGTGCATGATTGGTCTCAAAGCTGCCATAGACTTGGGGATCAAATCCTTGGATGTATTCAGAGATTCAGCTTTGGTTATCAGCCAGATAAAAGGGGAATGAGACAACAAACACCCTAACCTTATCCCTTATAAAGAACATGTTTTAACATTGCTCCCACATTTCGAGAAGATTACCTTCGAGAATTTCCCGCGAGAAGAAAATTATCTAGCAGACGCACTAGCCACAATGTTATCTATGTTAAAAATTAAATGGGATAACGAGGCTCCCCAGATCACCATCAAACGAATGGATGAACCAGCACACTATCACGATATTAATACTGAAGAAATAGTGGACCGGCCTTGGTTTCACAAAGTCAAGAAGTATCTCGAGGCTCAAGAATATCCAAAAGGAGCTTCAATCAATGATAAGAAGTTCTTAAGGAGATTTTATGCTAAATTCTTCCTTAGTAATGGCATTCTGTACAAATGCAACCATAACTCCGTATTACTTCGGTGCGTAGACAAGGTTGAAGCTGAAAGGATCATGGCTGAATTACATGAAGGCACTTTTGGCACCCATTCCAGTAGGCATACGATGGCAAAGAAAATCCTACGGGCAGGCTATTACTGGTCTACCATGGAAGCAGATTGCTATCGACACTCTCGAACTTGCCATAAGTGTCAGATCTATACTGACAAGGTGCACGTACCTCCGGTTCCTCTGAATATCTTGACGGCTCCTTGGCCCTTTGTTATGTGGGGGATTGATATGATTGGGGAAATCAAGACAACAACCTCTAATGGACACCGCTTCATCTTAGTGGCCATTGATTATTTTACAAAGTGGGTGGAGGCAGCTTCCTTCGCTTCCGTTACCAAGAACGTTGTCGCCCGGTTCATCAAGAAAAATATCATCTGTCGTTAAGGTATCCTGGAGAAGATCATTAAAGACAATGGTACAAACTTGAATAATACTATGATCACCTCCCTGTGCGAGCAATTTAAGATCCAACATCAGAATTCTTCCCCTTACCAGCCTAAGATGAATGGTGTTGTCGAAGCCACAAATAAGAACATTAAAAAGATCATATAGAAAATGACAGTCACATACAAAGACTGGCATGAAATGCTACCATTCGCTCTCCACGGATATCGTACCACGACACGCACATCAACCGGGGCAACACTCTACTCTCTGGTATACAGCATGGAGGCTATCTTGCCTATTAAGGTCCAAATCCCCTCTCTAAGAATTATGAAGGATGAAGGGCTGAATGAAGAAGATTGGATCCAGACTCGACTTGATCAACTAAACTTGATTGATGAGAAAAGGCTTACTGCTGTTTGCCATGGTTAAATGTATCAAAAACGAATGATCAAGGCTTTCAACAAAAAGGTCATACGCCAAGTGTATCAAGTTGGAGATCTGGTGATCAAACGTATCATACTACCGCGAGGTGATCCTAGGGGCAAATGGACTCCTACATAGGAAGGACCATTTGTAATCAAAAACATATTCTCTGGTGGTGCAATGATTTTGACCACCATGGATGGCGACGACCTGCCACACCCTGCGAACGCAGACATAGTCAAAAGATACTACGCATAAGAGACCCTCTAGGTTGACACACCTGGGCAAAACAAGGGCATCCCGGTGAACCAAAAGGTTCAGGAAAAAATTAGGGATAATACAAAAAAAAAATCTATACATCCGGCAAGTTGAAAACCCGAAAGGGCGACTTGGGCAAAAAAGGGTTTCCCGGTGGACTGAAAACCCGAAAGGCCAGTCCAGGAAAAAGTTAGTGAATTAAAGCGTATGACTATGTCTCGTTGGATCACTTGGAGGAAAACCTTTGGCTTCAACTGACAAATTCAGCGGTTCTGATCAATTTAATCAGCTTCGGACAAGGCAACAAATAAACAAGATGCTCAAAGATACGAAGGCTATAGCGGAATGGGAACCCCCATGGGATTATTACACATAGCTATCTTTTCTTTGTATCAAAATTTTCATTTTTTTACGATGGAATTCTCTTACTAGAATGTTTGTCTCATTGTACAAAATACTTACTCAAAGTCAATACAAAGATATCTCCTTGAAAGTACAAAAACTATCTGTTCTTTTCTTTACTCTTGTTGTGTTGTTTACAAAAGCGTCCAATGATTTATTGTTGAACATATGCATTTGAACATAATTATTGTTTACAAATAAACAATATAAACAAGACAATCACTGATGGCTCCAAGAGGTAGGGAAATCTCTCTAAGTTATTTCCATAAAATCTCCTACAATATACAGTTTAATCCCCAGCAGAACAAAGCTTCCAATTATCAATCCCCAGTAGAAGTCGTTCAATTTTTCAAGATTCCTCAAGAAGGATTTTTCAAGCAGTACACGACATTTCCCTTACAACAGATATTATTTCTCTAAGAAGAAATTCATCAACACTTAGACTTCACAATATGAAGACTTATACTCCATATCCTCAGCATCAGTTAGGGATTTATTTGCCCCAATCTAACAGCAGTGCAACAAACTAGCTCACATACGCATACATTGCATCCATATATCATAAACATTGATAACACAAATGCGTTATACTATGCATTTCATACAAAATGAATTTGCATTTTAGCTAACATTCTACCCTTTTTAGGATAAGGTTAACAACTACCATTAACAAATGTTCAAAGTTTTCAGATACAGTTCAGATACGCTCCAGACACGGATGCTATTCTGATACTCATTCAGATTTCAACTTTTGATACAGTTCAGATACGTTGCAGACATGGATTCCAGTCTGATACTCATTCATATTTCAACTCTTGATACAATTCAGATACGCTCCAGAAACGGATGCCACTCTAATACTCATTCAGATTTTAACTTTTGATACAGTTTAGATACGCTCCAGACACAGATGCCATTCTGATACTCATTCAGATTTCAACTTTTGATACAGTTCAGATACGCTCCAGACACGGATTCCAGTCTGATACTCATTCAGATTTCAACTCTTGATACAGTTCAGATACGCTCCAGACACGGATGCCATTCTGATACTCATTCAAATTTCAACTTTTGATACCGTTCAGATACGCTCCATACACAAATCCCATTCTGATACTCATTTAGATTCAACTTTCAGATACAGTTCAGATACAATCTAGATTCGGATGTCATTCTGTAACTCATTCAAATACAATCAAGATACGGATGTCATTCTGTCACTCAAATACAGTCCAGATACAATCACCTCTGGATGTCATCTATAAGCCCATCTCCAACATCTGTCCATCATTTCTCCAAATGGAATATTTAAGCCCATTCCCAATACAATCAACTACAACATCATCGAGTGCAAATTTCTGGGCACTCAAGTGTTCAATCATCTTCCACCTTCAAGTCACGAATGGCAGATCCGCCAATCTAACTCTTCAAGTTTAAGAAGATTGAACAGGGGCAGCTATTGTACCCCAAAATTTTCCCTCTCATTTCTCAAAGGATCACCCTGAACCCTCAGGTTTTCTTCCATCCAATTTCAAGCTTTGAATTACAAATTTTTCAAGAAAGTCATTCACAAGGGAAAAATGATCATTTGCATACTAAAAAGTCAAACTTTGACTTTTGGATCAAAATCAAGTTTCAAGAATCATATTTCAGCAAGACATGTTAAAATATGAAGTTTGTTTCATTAAGAAAGTCAAAAATAAAATTTGCTATTGGAAAAGTCAAATTTCTAAATACTTAGAATTTTTTCTAAGTGTTTAAGAAATATGACAAGCTCAGAACTTCTGATCAGACTATCACCATGATGCAAGCTAATTCTGGATTAACTTCTAACACAAGAGTTATGGACTCAAACAAGATCTGAAACAATACAGAACAAAACTTCTTCTAGAAATGCTGGGATTTCAAGTTATGACTCCTCAAAGACACGTCCATGAAACTGAAGCACTCAGCAAATTCTGGACAGTTCCAAGGCAGAGTTTGGTTACAACTTCTGGACCAGTTTTCACAAAGATTCAGGAAGAGTTTGCAAGGGTAGTTCAAAAAAGGTTTACAAAGCGTGTTTCAAGCTTCCTGGAAAGTCTGAGAGCTCCTTCAGAACATGTTGGAGCAAGGAGATACAAAGATCAGAAGTTAGATGTCTATTCTAAGTTACACTGAAGTTGAACTTCTGATTCAGAATTAAGCAATGATGCAGAATCTCACATTGCAGGATTTCTGGTTTGATCAATCTCATCATCATTTAATGCTCACAACCACTTTTGAGTCTTTATCCAAAGGATTTCCCCACGTGTGGCATAGAAATACCTTTACTGTCTTGGAAAAGCAAACTTTTATACAAAAGTGTGCTGGGCCCATATGTTGCTTTTTCTTTTGAGGTTACTTTTCCTTAATTCCTGCTTAAAAATTCAGCTTAGGCACTGCTAAAACTGCTGACCACCCTACCTATTTGAAATTACTTCAAGAGCAAGTCAGTGCCTAGCTTATGATGGTGGTGCCCCTTGACCTCTCCAAGCTACTAAACTTTTTCCTATAAATTAGACCTTATTGGAAATTGTAAAAGGGTCGAAAAATTGAGAAAGAAAAAGCCTTGAACCCCTGCTAAAATTCCAAGAATCCAAAACTGCAAACACAAAATACAAAACCTGTTAACTTTTGATTTCTTGCATTCAAACTCCTTTTTTCTCAAGTGTTTCTTGACCAAAACCGTCCATACAGTTTCTGATTCACATATTAGAAGCTATCCTAACTTCTGTGTTCAGACTGTAACACACTCTCCATCCACATCCACCTCAAGAAGGCAGAACATTACCCCTTGGCTGTTCCAGAATTTTTCTAATCATTCATTGCCTAAGTTGAAAGCTTCCAGCCTGCTGAGTACGTGAAGAAGCTGTTCAGAACATCACCAGAATTCAGAACCAGACTCCAGTTCACAGAGTGTTTTCCAGCTGCAAGGTAAGCTTCTGTTGACTCTCATCATATTACCTAGGCATTATCAGATTTGCATGTTCAAAAATACAATGTAGACATCAGGTTTCTGATGCTGTACGTATTCAGAGGTTTCACGTATTTGTATGCCTAAGTAGGGAGTAAATTAGTTCAGAACTTCTTAAGGAAAATAGAATTAGCAAACTCATGCTTGCCTCTGATTTATAGTTCTTATATCTCTTATTTCTGAAACACTATGAAATCTGCCATAACTGTTATATGCGCATCTTCTGTTCTGTTTACAAATGACTAAGTTGCAAATGTTCTGACTAGCATGGAGAGGGAGGATAAGTTCTTTCAGTGGTATCAGAACTTCTGAAATCTTCTTTGTTCCCAGCGGACCCAGAACTTCTGACTTTACCTAATTTTACTAATATGATCTTTGTTTTGCAGCACGCTAGAGTCAGAACTTCTGATCCCATTTAGTCAGAAATACGCTGATTCTATTTTCTTTTTCCTTACTATTTTTGCTATCACTTCTTATTTCACTAATCAAAAACACCAAAAACATTTTACATTTTACATGCTTTATTTTATTTCTTAAAACAAAAAGATCAAAAATATTTTTTTAAACAAAACTTATCTCTTTTCTGAAACAAAACAAGTTCATTTGACATTTTCTTGTACATTCTTATCCATTAAATATGGTTGTAATAGTAATTTAAGATTTAATTTTATTTGCAATCCCCATTTGTAAATCTGTACACCCCCATCCCCCTAATGATTGTAATAGCGTAGGATATTTACTTTCCGAACTTTTATTGCTTTCATATATTGCTAGTAATTAGGGTGTGTATGGCAAGACATGAAATCAACAAATAGAGAACCCTAATCAAGACAAAAAAATGCATGCAATCAAATACACTTACACACAAGCACCCCTAGGGTTATTCCACTTTGTTCATCATCCACTGATACGTTGCTCCTGTGTTTTTCAGACCGAAGGGCATTACGTTGTAGTAGTAGTTTCCTGAGCTGGTCATGAAAACAATGCAATGTTTGTCGCTCATTACCATTGGGATTTGGTTGTAGCCTGAATAGGCGTCCATAAAAGATAAAATTTTATAGTCGGCCGAGTTGTTGACCATCATGTCAATATTAGGCAAGGGAAATGCATATTTGGGGCATGCCCGGTTAAGATTGGTATAGTCAACACACATATGCCATTTTCCATTATTTTTCTTAACAAGTACCACATTTGACAGCCAGGTTGAATATCGGGCTTCAGAAATAAAATTTGCCTCTAGGAGGTCTTTTACAGCTTTTTCAGCAGCCTCCGCTTTCTTGAGAGACTACTTACGCCTACGTTGTGCTACTTCCCTAGCGGCTGGATCAATAGAAAGTTAATGATAGGAGACTTCAGGATCGAGACCGGGAAACTCCGTAGCGCTCCATGCGAACAAATATGCATTCTCCCTTAAGCAGATCTTGATCTTATTTCTCGCTAAGTTGGGGAGTCCGGTGCCAATTTTCACCCCTCTGCTCGGGTCTTCACTGAGAGGGACGAGCTCGAAGTCCCCATCCGGAATTGGTCGGAGGAGCTCCTGCTTGCCGTTGGAGGGTTTGTCTTGGTCAAAGCGAGTGTCCAGCGAGATTGAGTCGACCTTTGGAGGGGCCCTCTGTACCTCCTCTCTGATGGGTTGTGGCTCTGAATGTTGAGGCTCTAGTCACGCTGTTGCAGCTTTCTTAGCAGGCCGTGCCCCGGTGTCGACTGTGCTTTATCCGTTGGCCGCCACATTGAAGCATCTTTAGGCGGCTGCTAGGTCACCTTGAATGGTGGCGACCCATGCCCTCTTCATTTGGTCGCGCTGTAGAACTTCATCTTCAGATGGACGGTGGAGGGCACCGTTGTCAGCCCTACCAATGTCAGCCTCCCAAGGATGCATTTGTATAGGGATGGGCATTCGATGACGAGGAAGCACACCTTGACCTTCCTAGTAGCAGTATCTTCGCCGAAGGTGACCATAAGCTCCACATACCCCCACGGCTTGGAGGTTGAGCCATTAAATCCATGCAAGTCTGACCCCACGTATGGTGAAAGGTGAGATTCATCGAGCTGCAGGGTTCTGAATAGCTGGTTATACATCACGTCGACGGAACTTCCCTCGTCGACCAGGACGCGATGAACGTCGAAGTTAGCCATTCTCGCCCTTATCAGAAGAGGGATGGCTGAACTGGGGCCCCCCGGGAAGTTCCTCGAGGTAAAAGGTGATCGGCTCTAATCTACCTTTCACCGTCTTAAAGGTTACCATTTGCGGGGGAGCGCGTCGACCAGTTCGTCCAGCTTCCTCTTTGCTGAATTTATAGTTAAGTCATTGAACGCTCCACCATTTATGACCATGGCGGAGGGGAAGTTTTCCCATCTGCTGTGTGTAGAACGAGGCTCTTGCATATGTTCGGGGAAGTAAAAGTACTTCGGTCTCGTAACGGAGAATGTGGTTTGGATAGGGACCGACTCGTCAAATGGTTGGGCATCCTCCTCTATCTCCCTTGTTTCACGGGCATCTCGACGAGGGGCGTCGCCACGCCGATATTGCCGGAGTCTCTCCCCTTTTATGAGGGTCTCGATTGCATCCTTGAGATAGACACAATCTTCAGTCAAGTTCCCATGGCTCTGGTGATATTGAAAGTACTTGCTTTAATCTACCCCGGGTTTAGCAGGAGCAGGGCGAGGACGCTTGACGCCTCCGTCCTTGAAATCTGTATTCGCGCACTCCGCTAAGATGCGCTCGCAGGAATTCGTTAGTGGAGTGTACTCAGTGAACCTCCCTGAGGGTCCTCTTTGTTCTCGAGCGTCTCGGAGTTTGTCGTCCCTTATCTTCTCGCCAGTTTGTCAAGGATGGGCGGTGTCTTATAGCGGATGACTGGTAGATGCGCGATTCTTGGGATCCCGGGCTATGTTGTCTGCTTCTCTCTCCTCATAGTCCATGTAGGCTCTAGCTTTCTCGAGGAGGGCATCGAATTTCTGGTGTGGTTCGATGCCTACGGCCTTTCTGAATTCTGTGCCTGGGAGGAGTCCCCTCTCGAGTAGGTATCTCTTAATGTGATCGGTACAGGGGATCTGGATGGCCTCGAGGGGTGCTTTGGTCTTTGGGTGGCATCGCGAAGCAGTGAATGAAATGATGAATTGGTTTTTCAGATTTCGCCAAGAGGTAATTGACCCCGGGGAGAGACCTTTGTACCAGTTCATTGCATCTTTCCTCAGAGTCGTGGGGAATCACCGACATTTGAATGGTCCCCCGACATTGTGATAATGTAGCATGGCCTCAAACCCGTCTGTATGGTCAATCAGGTCGATGATGCCGTCATATTCCTTTAGATGGGGAGGCTTCTCCATGCCCGGGGGAATGGGTGCCTCCATGATAGCTTGTGACAAGGTACCACGGGGGTCGTCCTCGTCACTCTGTTCGAGCGTGCGAGACAAAGATTTAACATAGTGGCGGTTATGATGGCCCTGGTCGCGCGGAGCGTTCCTCGGGCAGTATGGTCGTTCGTTGTTTCCCCCGTTTCTGTCTCCAGGGGGTCTTCATTCTTGACGCGAGGGTCCGTGATCATGTCTCCCCGTATCAATGGGCTGGTCCCTTTCCAACGCGGGGCGTCTCCCGATTGGTCGAGGAGAAGGGCTTCGAGAGATGTCCCGACTACGTCTCTGCGGGGGAGATTGGGGATATTCCTCTTCTTGTCGAGGAGGAGGAGATTGAGGTCTCCTGTGTCTTTATGGGGCTCTCCGATCGTCTTCAAGCACCCTCAATCTTTCTCCCTGAGCGAAGATCAGGTAGTTGGTCTGATTTATCCCCGCGAACAGTGCCCTGGTCGTGGCGTCTGCCCCGACGGGAACGGGGACCTTATGGAACTAAATAGGTTTGTAGTTCTGGGGGGGGTGGCCGATCATCTTCGAGTCGTGGAGGCAGTGATGGTGATGAAGCAGTTGCTCTGTATCTATAGTCAGAAGGACCGGGCATATTAATGGCATGGGTTGTGTTGTGGCCGGCAGTACCGATGTTGTCGAGGCCGACATTATTGTCGGTGATGTTGTTGTTGACGTTGATGATACAAATGTTCATGTTTTCTGGAGTCTGGTCAGCCATGACAGCCGGGGATTGTTTAGATTTGGTCTCAAGTAAATAGAAGACGGGGAAGCAAGTTTCCCACAGACGGCGCCACTAATCTTACCGAATTAGAAATGGACCGTCACAGCTAGCTCGGGTAGAAGTTGAGTGAGATGGGGGGGGGGGGGGGAGGGGTACCTGTAAGACACTCTGAATGCAAAGTAAGTTGCGGAATGAGCAAACAAGTATGAGTTCAGAGAAAGATGTTGAATAGAATACCTTACCCTCTTAGGAGAGAGGGTATTTATAGCCCCTAACGTTGGGCCTAGGTTCCCACTATTGGGCCATGTTGAGTCCCAATAACAGGAACCGCCAGGGCTTACGTGTGTATGGAGTCCAGCAAGCGGACTCACCCCTGGTCAACTGCTCCGCGAGAATAGGCTTGGACCCGTGATTTCCAGAGGGCAGTTTAAGATGGCTGTCATGGGATCGTGGGCCACGTCCTCCAATGGTTGAGTGTGGAGTTGCCCAACGGTCCCTAAATTGGGCTGTTTTTGGGCTTCCTGTTTGAAGGGCAAGTGTAGGCCTAATCCAGATCAGGTATCATTTATATGGCCTAGGAAAGTTTTACCGAGGCTCCACGGTGGGCGTCAAATGTTCTTGCGTAGGAACACTAAAAGAGTAGCTTCCCTAGAGGAATAGGGAGAGCCTTAAAGGTAGATTTTTGTAGGTATGATTGGGGGTTTGAGAGCCACACTTGCAGTGTGTATTGTTTGAAAAATCAATGTCTTGCTTATCCCTCTGTTGCGAGCCCCTATATATGTTTTTCTAAAGTTTAAGATCCCATCCCTTTTTCCATTCTCCAAGGACTCTTTTTATAGGTATGTCCTTGGTCTAATGGTCATTAATGTGCTTATAACATCTGTAATTATCCATAAGTACTGTAACATTCGTAACCTCTCATAATGGCTTGTAACGTTCGTAACTGCTATCAATTGAGTTTCGTAACTATAACCAACTTGGCTTGGCACAGCCCGGTCAGGCACGGTGAGGCCAAGCACAACCCGGCCATGCACAATCTGTCCAGGCACAGATACGCCATAATTAGTCGGGCTCTATTACCTTAGAATTGATCGACATATCTGGCTACAATACCCGACTCGGAGAATTATGGGATGTAGAACACATCTTTTCTGGAAATCAATACATGTTAGATTTGATGATAAGCTTGACTATGAAAAGTCAAAGCTCGCTGATGAACTTGCAGGTATAGAGATTACAATCTGAAAGTAATGGAGCTGATGTTAAAGAACAAGAAGAAAGATGTTCAGAAGATGTTCAATCAAGAGCCTCTATTGATCAGACGCCAAAACAAAGTGGATGACGAAGGTGACCTCACGATAATCAAGATACACCAAGTTAGTATTTATACACCTTCCAACAAAGTACTTATAGATATTTCTACCAGTTAGAAGCTATCTTGACAAGAAATGTTTAAATTAAAAAGGATGTATACTCATAAGTAATCATGGAGCAATTATCTTTCTTGGAAATAGATGATAAATATTTCTTCTTGTACTCCTGACAGAAATGACAAGATAAGATTCAGAGGTCAAATTCAAAATATTTCCCATGCACGACCTACCCTAATTAGTTTCATGCCATATCATTCAATAACCTTTCATTTTGGAAGTCCTTGAAGTCGTCTGAATCTTTCTCATCACACATTAATTGTCTTTGGCGTCTCAAAGATTGATTACTCTATAGTAACTCAATCGTCTCATTTGTCAAACACTCTCATGTCTATTTATGTCTCGCATCATATGTAGTCTCTCCTCAAGTTTTAGTCATTGTTCTCTCTTCACCCCCCTCCCCCCTTCAGTTTTATCTAGGAATTCTTGTATCCTATTGCCATTCAGACGTTTCATGGAGATGAAAACCTTCTAGAGGTAATTCATGAGAAACAGCCTAATAGCACGTCTGATGACGATCTCATCAACATGTGTTTGGAAAGTCAGGGTTGGACACGGTATGTTGTTATTCTATGAGGTCCCATCTACCCTAATATTGTGAAGAAATTTTGGCTCTATGCATCTGTTAACAGTGATGTCAGCTACATTAAATCAAGTATCTATGATATTAGTTTTATCATCACTCGCTCCTCCATCGCTGAAGCAATTGGGTGTCCTCCTAAATCTAACTCCTTTGATCATGGAAGTTTTTATTTCATGGATGTCGATATTTTCCCAACCATTCATGATACTTCCCATGGGTATGAACCCAACAATCCAGACAACCTGAAACCTCTGGCTAGAATCTGGTTTCGGTTCCTGCTAACAATCCTTCATCCTAGAGGAGAAGATCTGGATTATGTGTTTCCATGGGATATATGCCTTCTCTTCTGCCTTCTCAATAATATCCCACTAAATCTGTTATTTATCATTTTCAATCATCTAAAGGAATCAATCGCGTATTCCAGAGACTCTAAAAAATCCTTCATTCCTTATGGGCGTGTCCTATCTGAATTGCTTGAATTAGATGAAGTAATCAAGATTGTTTGAAAGGCTCAGTTCACAAGAGGAAATGCTTTGTTTTATGAGATTTGCAAAGTGTTTGAAGTCTAAGCTACATATTACTCTAATTAAATATGTCTTCTTTAGGATATGTCTTATTTGTCAAAACACTGCTATCATCATCCTATCTGTAAGTCATCTTCTGTCAAAGAAAAAGTATAAACATGAAATATTTTGTTGCATATCTATCTCTCAAAATTTTGCTTACATATATTCTATATGATACTTTAAATATTTTGATAGTTTGTGCTTTATTGACAAATAAAATTAATAAGCATTAAGTGATTCTGTTATAATATTTCAATAAAATTATTTTGATAATGTTTACTCTCAGAGTATGAAACTCAAACATATATAATGTTGTTGCTACTAACTGTTTGTTTGGTGTTTTCTATCCAGGAACTCTAAAAAAGTGCACTGAGTTTATTCTAAGACATGTTGAAGATGAAGATCCTAATCCAAAGGTTGAAAACCTTATGGATGATATCAACTTTGATCTTATATCTAAGAAGTTGTATACTTCGTGAATATATGAATATTCAAACAGATGTACCAAACATAATTCATAAGTTATAAATTAACTGAAAGTAAGGTGATCTAGTTTGATATCATAGTGTTCAGAAGTTGTTAACTTTCTGAAAGTATGAAATCCAGACTGGATGAAAGAAGATCTTGATGTATGGATAAAGTCAACTCTGATTTTATATCTAAGAGGTTGTACATCTTGTGAATATATGAATATTCAAACAAATATACCAAACATAATTCATAAGTTATAAACTTACTAAAAGTAAGGTAATCTTGCTTGATATCATAGTATTCACACTCAAAGATCAGAAGTTGTGCTATCTTGAAAGGAAGACAAGTCAAAAATTTGATGCATGCTCTCATACAAAGATGCCACTCAGAATTTGTGCGCATCAACGTGTGCTTCGGTAACGTATTCTCTATTCAAAAGTTGTGAATTGTCTTAATATCTGATATAGTGGAGAATATCAGGTCAAATGCTGATACTTGAGAAACATAGTATTTTGGTTTTGATATCAGAATCATGGTCCAGAAGCGCTAATACATAATGCATGGCATTATTCAATCAGGCTCAAATCAAGTTTTGATTCTTCATCAAGTGCTGATAGAAACCAGGTTCTGAGATGAAGACCAGATGTTCTAGTCAGACTCTGATGAGTTGTTGTAGGGAAGTGTTACTTCTCTATTCTTATGTTCTGATACTCAAAATTTATTTTGTAAGTCTTGGGCTCAGGGGGAGACTCTGAACAATCTTAAATGAAATTTTGGGTTTAACAGATTCAGGGGGGGGCTGTGAGCTTAACTCTGAATTTTCCGATTACGGTGATTACCCTGTATAAATTGTTCTATCAAAATACATGGTTTTGCCATCATCAAAAATGGGGAGATTGTAAGAATAAGAAGTGTTTCCTACATCTGGCCTTGAGATTTTGATGATAACTTCACATGTTATCTTAGAGAACAATTGTATACACTAATGGTTTCTTCTAGTGTGTAGTTGCTGTTATAATGTTCTGACTCTGGTACAAGGAGTGTGACGTCATCAGGTTCTGAATATACACTCTGGAAGAAAACATGTGGTTACATGTTTTAGTAAAGTCAAGGTTCTGAATTGATCTTCAGTAACGTGTTTTAGGAATGTTAGTATAAGAATTTATGATCGGGGCTTTGTGGTTTAGCTTTGGAGGCCTTTTAAAGCTTTACTTATGTGTTACAAGTTTTAAAGATTATGAAGACAAGGTTCTGCTGAACAAGTTCTGATGATCTAAAGAAAAGGAAGTTCTTACAACCAAGTGCTAAAGACTCTAGAGACAAAGTTCTATGTGACAAGTTCTGAAGACTCCAAGACTTAGGTTCTAAGGCTTAAGAAAGATTCTTCTACAACAAGCTTTAATGCTCAACATTCAAATATTCGAAGCCTCTGTAGATCAAGAATAAAAAGTTCAAAATGGTTAACATGTCATAGTGTACAAAAGGTACATAAAGTGACAGTGACCTATACTCTTATAGAGTGGCGCAAGGACAGTACTTTTGTACTTGACAATGACTATTCTCATTATAATCATTGAGAAACAACAACTCGATTTCTAATTTACCTTTCTTTCCTTGCAACGGATCTCTTTTACAAGCTATAAAAGAAAGACTTGGAAGCTGAAGAAATGTAACAAACAACATTACAATGACAAATCTATCGGTTCAACTCAAGCTCAACAAAACTACACCAAAGTGTTGTGCAAACTCTAGAGAAAAATCATTTATGTATAGTTTTGTAAATAAGCAAGGAGCTATTGCTCGTATCTTGCAGTAGAACACTTAGGTGTTCTTTATTATACTAAAAAGTCTGTGTAATCTGCTTACAAGAAGCAAGTTTGTAATACACTGAAATGACTCCACTAATGTTGAATGATACCTTAAGAGACTGAGTGATGGTCTGAGCTCAAGAAGACTCTTGTTGTGGCTTGAATGGATTTACACTAAGGATTGATTGACTTATTCGGGGTGCCAATAAGGTTGATCATACTTGTTATGGGTTATTTTGTAATCAGTTTTGTTATAGTGGATTAAGTCCTTGTTGAAGGTGAAATCATCCTTGCGAGGGTGGACTGAAGTAGCTTAGTTAACAGCAAACCAGGATAAAAATCATTGTGTTCATTTATTGTTTTATGTTCTAAGCGGCGGGTGCACTAATAGAATCTTTTTTGTTTATACATAATCCTTTGCATCCATGCATTCCCTTTACAACCTATCTTTAAATTCAAACACACCCTTTAGATTAGACAATAAGAGTGGATCCTATGGAGTACCACAGACGTGAGGGGTGCTAATACCTTCCCCTTGCGTAATCGAATTCCTTACACGTTTTCTTGGTCGTGAGACCTTGATTTCTCTCTTCTCAGGTTCTCTTCGATATTTTTCCTTTCCCTTTTGTGGGATAAATAAATATTTGATGGAGACTTCATTGTTTTTCCTAGTTGTTTTAGTTGGCATAGAAAAAAACAAGTTTTTGGCTCTTTGTAACAGCCAAAGCTGAATACATGGCAGCTGGTAGTTGTTGTGCACAAATGTTATGTCTTAAAAAAAACTACTTGATTTTGACATTAAACTCTCATGTATTCCTATCATGTGTGACAACACTAGTTCCATTAATCTAACAAAAAATTATGTACTACATTCACGCACTAAACATATCGAGATACGTCACCACTTCCTTCGTGACCATGTTGAAAAAGGGGATGTTTTTTTGAGCATGTTGATAGTAAAAATCAACTTGCCGATATTTTCACGAAATCACTCGCAACTGAACCTTTTATCAACATTCGTGGTGAATTGGCGATAATCGATATCTCAAATATTGCTTAAATCTATCTTGTTGCTAGCACTCCATACTTTATCTCTATATATGTGTTTGAGTACTTTCCATCATGTGAGTGCAACTTCGATCTTAATCAAGAGTAAGGTAATATCATTTCAATTTCTCCTTGAAAGTAAGATTTTCCTTGATATATGTTACTAGATACTTCCAAAAATGTTTGACATTGTCCACAAATGATGAAAACCATGAATGTGCATTTACAATTTTTTTTATCATTATCATTGTGCGTTATTGATCCATAAGCTTATAATGACTTCCATGTAATAATTCTTTCACATTTGCATACATTTGTTCTTAGCATGTGAGCATGTGTTTTTTCTTGAATTATTTGCATGCAGGTTATTTAAAATTTATAGGTCTCGTTGTCTTGTTTTCATGATATGTATGTCGTCTTCATTTTGGTCTTAGTAGCGGCATTCTAGTTGCTATGGTAGGCACATGCGTGTGCGGCATCGAAAGTTCCATTATGAAGCGTTACTTAATCGTGACGCTACAAAAACAAATTGACGTTATTGTCATTTCTTTCTTATTTAGTCTTTATGTAATTCATCACATGTGGTGTAATATTGCTTACTTGTTATTTAAAATTTCTCTTCATCACATATATATGGGGATATGTGTTTGTTGCTCTTCTATACAAAATAACCTCTAATTATTGTATTAATCTGGTTATAAAACTATGGTACTTCTCATGGTTTTCTATTTCTCTATTTGTTGTTGACAAAGGGGGAGAAGCATATGTGAGTTGAAGTAGGGAAGCACAAAGTCACGGGGGACCTTCAATAAAAACAAGGAATGCATCGTCGCATGTTTTTCCATCATCAAAAAGGGGGAGTATGTGAGTACAAACTTCATCGTCAAATGTTTTGAATGATGTGAAAACTGGGAAAAGCTTGAACTTCTAAACATTGGATGGTATCCTAATGTCTTGTGGCACTCCTCTGCATTAGAGGTCTTAGGAATCATTAAAAAGCATTTTGAAATTGATCCAAGTCATTAAAAATAATTTTCTGCGTAATTTTTCAATGCATGTGTCGACACATCCGCTTTTTAGGTCAACACATGTAACTCATTTTTAAAGCCTGTAGCTTTTGTAAGTCTCAGGTCGACACATACTGAAGCATTTCTGAAATTACATAAATCTTTATTTTATGTGTCGATGCATCCATTTTCAGGTCGACACATTTACTATCATTTTAAAGCATGTAGCCACTGACTTGGTTAGGTCGACGCATAGTTTGTTATAGGTCGACACATACAGTTCAAAAATTATGTATGTGTCAATACATACAATTAGTAGGTCAACACATACTGTTTGTTTTGGTCAAATTTCATAAATCTTTTTATTCTGAATTTTATCTGGTATTTTTTAATGGGTATCTATTCACCCCCCCTCTAGATACGTTGTCATCGTCTAATAGCCATTGGTGACAAAGTTGAGAAAAAGAACAAAATCATAGCTTTTATATCCAACTATGAGGGTGATAAAGGTCAAGCTGAACTGGACACTGATGAGGTTCTGTCTAATACCATTGTTCTTCTTGGAAAACAATTCAATAAGGTATTAAAAAGGTTGGACAGAAGAGGAAGGCCAAATGTCAGGAACATCTCATCTGACATCAGTAATACAGAAAAGCTTCAAAATAACACTATGTATGAAAGAAACGTCAGTCAAAGCAAAGGCATTCAGTGTTATGAGTGTGAAGTTTATGGTCATATCATACAAGAAAGTCCCACTTTTCTCAAAAGTAGAAGAAGGGATTCACTGCTTCTTGTTATGATGATGATAAGTCATAAGATGAAGATGATTCTGAGTCTGCCAAACTTGTGTTGGCTCTATCTGGAAAATGGGCAGATGAAGTAGAAGATTGTGATAAGATTAATCTTTATGAAGATATATATGTATCCTACAAGGATCCCTGTGACAGGTGTAAAGAAATCCTCAAGAAAGAGGAAGAACATATGGAAGTAATCACTGAGTTGGAGAATGAAAGGAAGCAACTTCTTATTATTGTCTCTTGTCTTATAACTGAGGTAACTCGCTTAAATTCCAAGATCGATAACTTAATTGATTCAATTAATATGGTGAAATAAAATGAAGATACAAAATATCAGTATCAATCTGATAATAAACTAAAGAGAATGTTAGTGGAGAAGGTCTTTCCTGCTGAGAAGAAGAGAGAGATCAACATGTCGAGATACATGTTACAACATCTTGGTAGAAACAATGAATTTCAAAATAAATCTTAATCTTCTTAGAGATGTTACTATTATGGTGATATTGGTCACATAAAGCCCTTATGCGTCAAATTATATAGAGTTAAAAACTCTACAGTTCATCCCAAGACTAAGAAAGCGATCAAGAAGAGGAGTATTGAAAATAGGGACATTAACCTTATAGGTCATACTTCTATGAGATACTTAACAAGTGAAGACTAGTATTTTAACATTGGATGCTCTAGACATATGACAGGGGTTCAGGAGATGTTGGTGGATGTTAAGCCTCAACTACAGTCTCTGTTATATTTGGTGATGGTTTTAATGGAGAAATCAAAGGATTAGGAAAGTTAATGTATGATGGATGTCCCAGGTTGTAAGATGTGTTGTTTGTCAAAGGATTGGCTACTAATCTTATTAACCTAAGTCAATTGTATGATCAAGTTTTGTTAGTAAACTTCTCAAAATCAGTATGTCTAGTTAAAAATGAGAAAGAAGTTTTTTGATGAAATGGGTTAGGTCCAAAGACAACTTCTATTTATGGGAATATCAAATAATTGCTTATTCTTCAACTTGCCCAACAACCAAGGAGGATAGAGTGAATCTATGGCACCAAAAACATGGACATCTTTATTTCAAAAGAATGAAGGAAGCCATATTTAAAGGAGTCATCCAAGATATACCAGATTTATAGTTTGAAGAAGGAGAATTATGTGATGCATGTGAAAGTATGAAGCAGTCTATGATGTCACATCCAATGTTGCAACATCAGACTACTACCAAAGTTTTGTAACTTCTTCATATAGATGTAATGGGACCATTGCAGATAGACAACCTAGGGGGAAAAGTTATGTCTTCGTGGTTGTAGATTATTATTCTGGATATACTTGGATGAATTTTATAAGATAGAAATCAGATACCTTTGAAGTCTTTAAAGACCAGTGTCAAAGCATTCAAGAACAAAAGATGAGAGTGATTATCAAGATCAGAAATATAATGACAAGGAGTGTATGCATGAAAAACTTTATGAATTTTGTGATTCTGAAGGAATAAGTCATGAATTCTCTTATTCATGGAAAACTTGGGGAGATGGAATTATTGAACAAAATACTAAAGTGATACAAGAATCAGCTAGAGTGATGCTTAGTGCTAAGCAACTTCCATTTGAGTTTTGGGCCGAAACTATGAATATTGCTTTCTATATTCATAACAGAGTCACTTTGATAGGGGGTACTGTCTCTACTCCTTATGAGCTATGGTAAGGACGGAAACCTAAAGTCAAATACTTTCATATCTTTGGAATTAAATTCCAGATATTTTGTACTAGAGGTCAAGTGGACAAAATGAGTTCAGTAGGAGATGAATGGGTATTTTTGGGTTACTCTTCAAGCAGAAGAGAATATAGGATCTATAATTCCAGAGTTATTATGGATATGTAATCTATCAATATGATAATTGAAGATTCAATTATTGAAGAAAAGGAAGATGTCAGAGATAATATTGAAACATCCTCTGAGAAAATTGATGAAGATCTAGGGAAGGATATTGGTGAATTCATAAACTTTGAGCCAATAAACTCTCAATCCAGCACAAATATGTCTACTAAGGGGAAGATAAAACAATACAGGGAATTGATAACAAACTACACTGATGAAGGTTGCATCACTGAAGCTAATCAGAAAATATCAAATGGATGTGTTACATTGAGAGAAACAGGTGGAAGTTTCTCAGTTTTGATGTTGAATAGGTACAATGTCAAGACAGATGTCATGACATTTCACGATGAAGATCTGAATTCCTTCAGATATCTTATTCAACATGACTGGTACAGGGATCTTGGTAGTTTCCAACAACTGATCAGGCATCTTGTTGAAGGGAAGGATGACACTTTGGAGCTTATGGACAACAAGTAACAACATATTTTTATCAAAGAAAGTGGGATTGGAACTTGTACTATTGAATAGTTATAGCAATTATAGAAAATAGGAAATGCAATGTCTACTACATTCTTCCTCTATGTTTTGAGGCATGATATTCCTATTGCTGGGATTATTGGTTGGAAGGAAGGTATTCTGCAAAAAAAAATTGGTTGGCTACATCACCAAGGAATGCATAAGTATTTTTGATAGGGGCAGGAGGCTCTTTGACAAATGCAAGAGGTGGAAGATCACCTGAAGTTGACAAAGACTTGTGTTTCCATCTGTGTGCTTACATATATGATATTTCAAGTGGCCAATGTGTTTCTAAGTTGTATTGTTTCCTAAGTGCAATGTATCCTGAAGTGTTCTCTGTGTTTCCACTATGTACATTTTCGGCGTATTTTTGTAAATATTTTGGCTAAAAAGGGGGAGTAAAGTTTTATGTCCTGATGTTACATCACATGTCTTAACATGTTGATTTAACATTGTGATAGTATTGTGTGCTACTACTTGTAGTTTTTTTTGGTTACTTATGCAATCATTGAGGGGGAGCATGAGTTTTCATGCTTGTGTATGTTGAAGCTGTTGCTTCTGTTGTTTCGCTGCAGATGTTGTGCTATAGGTGCTCTGGTGTGGGTTCTGACCTTGAGGGGGACAACTTATTATGCTTTTACCTTGTGTAAAAGCTTCTTAACTTTATTTTTCAAAAGTTTACATGATCATCATTTAGATTGTGTCATGGTTTTATTCCCATTTCTAATTAAATTTGGTTTTTGGTTGTTTTAGCCAAAATTTGCCAAAGGGGGAGATTATTAGTTCCGTGGTTATATGGTTGGATAAATTTTGACTAACCATGGTTCTAAGTATTGTTTTATGTTGGTGTTGAGTAGGATGGTGCATCATCTTTATAACCCGTCATAATAGGTTTTGTTGTTATGAGTTTTTCCAGATGTCACAGGAGATATTGTGACATCCTGAGGCTGATGCAGCAAGCACTGCTTTTGGATATCCTTAAGGATTTGATTTGAAGATATGAGTGACTAGAATATTCTTTACTCATTATAGGTGCGGGGAAAACAATTTTTTTGTTATAAACATGTGCATATTTGATTGGTTACTAAAAAGGATCGATTGAGACTTTTTAGGAAACTATTTATGAAGATTGTTTCTAGTTTTATGGAGAATATTCTACAGAGATTTTTCAGATGAAGATTAGAGTTAATTGAAGAATCCAAACCCAACTGTAGAAGCTTATATAAGGATTCGTCCAAGACCTATTGTTGTACACCAAAATTTTCCCTCCCATTTTCTTAAAAACATGCTCACAAAGGTCTCAAATACTCAAAGCCACTCAAGAGTTGACTGGTCAAACTGCCTCCTAAGCAAGGATCTTCAACTAGGGTTTTCTGCTTCTCAAGGAAGTTTGGGTTGCAATGGTCTCAAATGACTTTCATTGTTCATCATGGGTCCTCGATAATTCTTATGTCAAGCTTCAAGTCTTGCATCACATGTTTGCTCAGTCAATGGCTCAAAAGATTGAAAGTCAACTATATTAGGTAAAAAGTCAACTATGGTCAACATACAGTCAAACATCAAGATTTTTTGTCAACATCAATATTTTGAGGTGATATTCATCATTTGATCAAGGTTTGATCATGATTCCTCAAGGAAATCCATCAAAAGTCAAAATTTCCAAATTAGGGTTTTGATTGAAGATGACTGATCATTGACTTTTGGCCTAGTGCAAGACCTAATGGTTTAAAGCATGATCTCAAGGGCTCAAATATAATATCTTGACCTAATTACATTGCTCAAGACATTTCCAATGATACAAGTAATTGATAGTTGAAGAATTGAATCAATTGATAAAAAGTCAACAGTCACAAAAAAGTCAAGCTTTGACTTTTGGGTCAATATTGGAATTCAAAAATCAAGAATCATAAAAACATTCCAAATTATCAAGTTTGATCATCAAGAATAAAAAAAGTCAACAAAATTCAAAAGTTGGAAAATATTCCAACACTTCGAAAAATTTCTAAGTGTTTTGTTCTTAACAAGGTCACTACTATATGGCCATTTTTCACTAAGATCCAAACTGATTCAAGGTAAACTTTTAACATGAAAGTTGTAGGGATTAATTAATTCTACAACTTTAATCTGGGATGATCCTCAAAAAGGGCTTGGATTAAGAGATATGGTCCCATGAAGTTCTGATATTTTTACCCAACACTTAGAAATATTTTTGATCAGTTTTTATCTCAACTTCTTAGCCATTTTTCACTAAATTTCCCTTTTGTTTTAGCCAAAATGGTCAACATGAAAGTTGAAGATCTTGATTCAAGCTTTCCAAAACATCCAAGATTATGAAAATGTCATGTTTGAGATGAGAGTTTCGAAGAGACAAAGTTGGACATTTTTACTTGGATTATAAGTCATTTCTTTGAGGAAGATATAATCAAATCTCATAGCCATGCCTTGTAATCTCACTTTGGAGGCCTCTAAATCCACAAATATATCCATAATCAGTTGATTTCACTTTCTTTATGACTATTATCCATTTGATTCAAGCTTTATCCAAGATAATTTTCCATTAATGGCATAAAGGCACCATTGCCATTCACATAAAGCAAGCTTTTTGCAAAAGTCAATGCATTGAGCTCCTAATTTGTTTCCTCTTATTGCACTTTATCCTAAAGAGAAGAAGAAACCTCCATACACCCAACTATTGTACCCCAATTTTCCCCCTAAGATCCCTTCATCATACCATTTTGATTCCATCACAACAAGATCACATTAGGATTCTTGGTTCCCCTCCTTATATTTAGCTTTGCTCTTTGAGGAATCACCAAGCACCTTGACTTGTGTTCTTTTGTGATCATGAATATTTTCGTCTTGATTTCTTATCTTAATTAATAAAATTCAATGTTGGTTTGGCTTGCTTATTATTCATGTAGGTAAAGGCAATAAGATCTAGCAAGTTGCTTCACGGGTTCATGAGTTTACTTCCATGCCCTAGTCAATAAGGCTTGAGAAGTTCAAACCTCACCATTGGATTTGTTTTGGAGGAAATTTCATGGCGAGGTTATTTTGGTTCACCATATTTCAAGGTTATCAAATTTGATTCAAAAGTTTCAAGGAGTTTTCATGTGGAAGAAACTTGATGAAGAAGAAAGATTACAAGTCCTCCAGATGAATCCCTAATTTTCCATATGTGACTTCAAATGATCATAACTTGGTCAATTTTTATCACCTTGAGCCCATTATTTTTCCACAATGATTTTGAGGATGTGAATTTTATGCCTTCTTTTTATGTGCAAAGTGAGAAAATGGATGGAAGTTGCCTTAAGGATACAAAAGATTATAGGTCATTTCATGAGTTTTTGCCAACTTCAACAATTCATAACTCTATCAATTTTTGGATATTTTGAATGGTTCAAGTCCCAAAATGTCATTAAAGAGGTCTATTTCATTCCATATTTTTTGGTTAAGAGCAAAATCCAAGTGGAAGGCCATGTTTGGATGCAAGACATTATAGGTCACTTTTGAAGAAAAAATTGAAATATTTCTAAGAATGGAAAGTCAACCCTTTTTCTCCAACTTTGACTCAACACAACTTTTAGCTCAAGCATGCATTTGATTCCATTCTTTTTTCATTTCAAAGCTTGTAACCTCATCTTTCTAAAGCATCAAGAATCATGCCCTAAGACCCCTTGAGCTGAGAATGCCATGATCTTGAAGTTGGTAACTTAGAACTGAAGTTTCATCACAAGTCAGATTTTGAAATATTTGTTTTGGCTTCTAATCACAAGTTTTCCATGCGTTTTTGCCTCTAAACATGTTTAGTGAACTTCCAGAATGGATTAGCACAACAAAACGCGCGTTTTGGATGAGTTTTGATCAAATTAGAAGTCACACTTTTCTTGTTTGCAACTTCAAACGATTTCCCTCCAAACTTCATAATTTCACACGCTTTGACATTCCATTTGATTCCATATAAATAGAGGGTCTTCCCCATTCATTTCCTTAAGCTTGGATAGCCAGAATCACCCTGCCAAACTTGTTCCATAACTCATAATTCAGCAACTTCGAAATCTATTCTCAAGCATTTTTCAATCCAATTTTTCCATCAATTCACCTTCCTTGATCTTTCCTGAAGCTAATCATATAATTACATTCAAGAATCGTGCCCTATATTGCTCCATAGAAGTCCAGTTTCAGAGCTCTGCAACTCAACTTCAATAGGTAGATTCCTTCATCAATTCTTTAAAACTTTGATATCATTGTGATGCTCGCGTTGCCCTGGTCTAGTCGCAACACTTGCTTTTTATTGGAAACACGTTTTGACCATGAAATTTCAAATCCCTTTTCAAAACTTTCCTTCCAAATTGCTTAAGCTACATTTTATATAAATTTATCGCGAAGGTGTGGTTGTCTTTGTCTTGAAGAGACGAAGTGAATGGCATAGGTCTCGTGCTCTAATTTTACAGATTGAGAAACCTGGTTTTGGGACTGGCTGGAGGTTGAAGATGACCAATGTGTCATCTTCCAACCAATGAAGGCACACCATCTGTGTTTTTTCAAAAATCTGATTTAATTAATGATCCTATGCATTATTCACTAAAGTCCATAACATGCACAGCGCGCCAGGTCCACTTAATCTGTTTACTAACGCATTTTAACATTGATCAGATGGCCCATATTTTTTCTAATTTTTTATTTTCTTTTCTGAATTTTATATTTATTTGTTTTAAACTACAAAAAATCATAGAAAATTCATTTTTAGTCCAAAAAATATGAAAATATTATGAAAAATATTTTTGATTATTCTCTTTCTAATTTTTATTTTTTCACAATTTTATTTTGTGTTTTGGTATTTTTTTTTAATTTTCACTTTATTTGATTTATTTTAAATGTTTAAAAATACTTTTATGCATTTTGAAATTTTGAAAAAATTATGGGATGATCCAATGATATTGTGACAAATATTTGTGACCTTATTTTATTTTTGGTTCTAACTTTATTATTTTTTTATCATTTTTGGTTTATTTTACTCATTTCTTTTAATTTTAAAAATAGTTCCTGACTTTAAAAAATTACCAAAAATATTATAAAATCATTTGAGTCCTTTTCTGATTTTCTATGGTCTTACTTTTTATTTCTTGATTAATTTGAACATAGTTGATATTTTTCTCTTTTATTTCTATTTTAAAACATTTTTTTAAAACCTTTTTTGTATATATTAAGTGTAATATTATTTTGTAACTATTTGATGGCTGATCTTGGATTAAATTTTTGATCATGAACTTTATTAACATCATTGGATCCATGGTGTTGAGTCTAACTCCACAAAAATGGATGAATGATTTTAATAATAGTTCGATTAAATTTAATTCAAAAGTGGTTTGTATATTCTCTCCCACCCCTCTTCATCTCATCCCTTTCTTATTGCACTAAGTGTTATTGGAGCATGATCTCTATATCATATCTCAAAATAAATGGTGCATAGATTGCTATTGACCGGCCTCAAAATAGGTGCGACTTCTATATAACTCCACTTACGATTGCTTAACATAGCACTAAATTTTGTCCTGATTTGATTAAATGATCATTCGTGGCCATAACTTATGTTTGCAAGCCCAATATGTTAATTTGATCTCTTTGATCCAATAACCTTGAGATTCATTGTGTAGAGGCTTTGGCTCTACCAATCCTCTAATGGATCTACAACACCTTTGGTCAACATGGATCACTTAAACATTGTTGATCATTAAATGGTACTTATGAGGATTCCAAATAGATGATATACTTGACAAAAAGCAAATGCAACTTGTTGTGTGGAGGCTTTGGTTCTACCACTCCTCTAATGAGTTCCAAATGCAAGTTTCAAGATGATCATCCAACTAACCACTAATCACTGATAATTGACTTTATCCTATATTTTTATTATATGCCCCTTTTATTTTTATGTACTATTTACTTTTAGCATTTACATTTCATGACATTTTCATCTTTGCTCATTTGAGCATTTACTTTCTTGTCATTTTTATTTTGCTCTCTTGAGCTTTTCTTTTCTTTTCTTAAGATACTTAATAATCAATATGAACCATAAAATCCTTAATGATACTTGGACTATTTGGTTACTATCCTTGGCATTATGGAGTATTGAACTTCTTGGACTTAGGATTAGAAACCTTGGCCTATGATTGGAGACCTTTTGACCTTATCTGATTATTTTGTCTGGAGTTCTTGAGGTTTACCTCAAGACATTTGGTTGTTTGTTTGTTTCGTGTGTAGGTTATTGTGATTACACTCTTTGTTTGTAATCTGGAATTCACCCGTATACAGGTGTTACTCTGCCAAATTTTTGTGAAGACTTAATACACTTGAAGTTTGGTTATTTCAAGAGGTCTAGTATCTTTGCTTGCTTGGTTTCAATCAAAAGAATAGGAATTCTATCTTGGCTCATAATTTCAAGTATTGGCTTCTTGTTGGTTAGATGGTTCCTATGCTTTAGGATAGTCTCTTCTTCTCCTCCCAGATTTTACCTTACGCTTTAGGATAGTCTCTTCTTCTCCTCCCATCTTCTTTAATTTCAAAAATCTTCTTCCTCCTTTTGAAAACTCCTCTTGTCTTGAAACTTGAACCACTTTCATAATAAACTTGGACTTAGGTCCATGCATTTTCAAAATACAATTTCATGAATAAACTTCAATCAACTTAATAATATTTTGACATCATTTTTTTTGTGAGAAGACTAAAAGTCAATCAATCTCATTTAAAATCATTTTTGCCACTTTGTCTTTCTTATTTTAAAACCTTTCTCAAAAGATTAGACTCTTGTTAATCCTTGTAGTGATACAAACAACTATAATTCTACAATATGTAGTGAAGAGAGATATTTTCCACGAGGGTGTTAAGTGAGGAATTGTTGATTTTAAAATCCAAGCCATATCCTCCACTTTGAGATGATGCAATTTCTCCTTTCTCATGATTGTGGGTAGTAGGTATATTTTTCCACATGGACAATGACGATGATGTTTTATCTCATAAAAATTAACCAACACACTTACATTTTAAAATTTTTAAAGAGGAACTACTTGTACCCTGTTCCCCTATTACACAAAAAGGTGGTACGTAGGCACTAAAGGTTCGCAACCGCGGCGGGTGCAAAAATCATAAAAATATATTTTTTTTCTCACCTCCACCATCTATTTTACACACAACATTTTATAGCCAAAATATACAGATTTTAAAAGAGGTTCCTGCGGAGTACCGTAGATGTTTAGAGTTCTAATACCTTCCCTTTGCATAACCAACCCCCTTACCTTGAATCTTTCCCCTTCTTTTTGGGTTATTCACTCTTTTCCCATTCCTTTGGAAACAATAAAGCGCGGTGGCGATTTTATTTTGATTTGTACAAGTCTATTCAATCCCATGGCTTAGTCTTAAAAATTTCTACCGCTACACCAGCAAACATCTGGGCACACTTGTACTTGATCCTTGAAACCACCATTTTCACCATAACTTGATATTCCACTTTCAACCAAGCCATAACTTGACATCTTCAGATTGTAACCAGTTTAATCCCTCTAACCTTTTCCTATAAATATAGAGTCCATTTGTAGACCAAGGGAGGATTCACAAGCCCTTTAAACCTCTCATACACTCACAAACTTGAATTGGCCATAAAACTCATTTCTTGAGTTTTCAAAATCCATTTCTTTGAAACTCTCAAACCTTGCAACTTTTGTCCAAACAAATCATCCAAACACTTCATACACATCATGTATAAGTGATCTAAACCCATGTTTTTCCACTGTGACTCCATTATTAACATCCACCATTTTCAAAATCCAACTTTGCAACTTGACTTGAGTATACCGATCCAGACACTCTCAAGGAAAAGTTTCTCCAACTTTGAAATCTTGATACAAGCATTATTTGCTTATATATTCTAAAAGAAAAATGTATATATAATGTCGATGAAGTTAACCATGTCCTTAAATCTCATTTTAATTGACTGTGTGATGATATATTTGGAATTGAGTTTTCTAAAATGTTAGGATTTCAGTTTGGTACTGAGAAAAATTTGTTTCATTCTTTAATCTATGGCTTTTGAAAATTATATCATTGAATTTGTGGTTAAAATTCAAGCAACTTTGCTGTTTACACCTTTTGAAATGGTTGAGAAATGAAGCTTTTACAAAATTTAAAAATGATGTTGATGTTGCTGGCGCGAGGAAGAAGATGAAGTTCATCTTCAAATTTATGAAAACTTGTTTTATTTTATATTTAATGATGGTTGTGTTTCTACCGGATGAAACAACCGTCCCAATGGTAGAAGGAAGTGTGCTAAGGCTTTTGTGTGCCAGGGAAGAGGTTCGATCCCTTCCTCTTGCATTTTATTTTCTAAAATTTTCATTGTAGATCTAGTATAAACCATGCATACGCGCTCATCATGTGCCTCATGTTACAACATTTAGATCTCAATCAATCCAGATCTGATGCTGCTGGAGATTCCCCCACGGTGCATCCCATTGAGTCAACCACACATAATCATCACATGCGCTTGGGCTTAGGATGTTGGTCTTGACAAAATTCAAATTCTCACCCTTATTTTACTTGTTTGCAGGCCCATTTTAATTTTCTTTATTTTGTTTTAATTAACATTTTCTTTTTTTAATCAATTTTAATTTAATCAGAAAAATCATAAAATCATAAAAAATTAAATTTAGTTTTTTTTTAATTAATTGATATAATTTTCATAAATTAAAATTAATTAACTTAGTCATATTTTGTATATTAATTAACTAATAAATTAATTAGAAATAGGGTTTATTTTTATTTTACACATTAATTATTTTTTTAAACAAAACAAAAAACACCAAAAATATTTTCTAAACACTTAGATTTTTTTATGTCTAAAATATCTTCTCCTTTTCACCATCTTTGCGCGCTCATTTACTTTTTCGCATTATTTTTCAATATTGTAATTGTCAATAGTTTGTAATAGATAATTAGGGTTTATTGCTTTTCCTCCCCAATTTATGGTTTGTACTCCCCATTCCCGAAGCGATGTAATAGTGTAGATTTATTTCCCGCATTTTTCCGCAATTGTGTAAATTTAACTGCTAGATTAATTAGGCGTGCATGGCAAGACGTAAAAAACCAACATTAGATAACCTAATCTCAAGACTAATAAACTGAAACATAACACACTTCACTCACACACACACACCTCTAGGGCGACCTTCACTTGTTGCCTCGGATTTAAACAATCATGTCCCTCGAACGTGGGATGCTTTAGAAAAGACCCTTGGTTAAAGGATCGTAGTCCCTCGATGACCCTTCGATGCTGCCTTCGGTAAATGATCTTAGTCCCTTACGAAAATTGCTAAAGCGTCCTACAAGTTGCCTTCTATGACTGTACAATGACCCGCACCTTTCCCTCACATCTAACGATTGGGATTCCTACTAACTAATGGTAGGGTAGCACTATCTAAAGAAGAAGGAAAAAAACAAATACTTTTTTTGAAGTAGGTAGAACGCTCGTAGTCACTTGCTCACAAACTTTTCAAAATGACACATATTTTCCCAAAACAACACTCTCTTTCAAAATATTTTCAAAACAAACATTTTGTATACATTCTCAACGATACGAGAACCATTACAAAATTGCCGCACTTAGGCATTTTTCAAAATATTTTCAAACATACACAAGCACAAAGCATTTCTAAAAAGTGAGGTAGCAATTAAGAGCCCGTAGAAAACTACGGATGAAAAAGGTGCTAACACCTTCCCTTTTCATAACCTTCCCCCCTTACTCAGAAAATTCTCAAAAGGTCTTTCATATTCTTTTCACCCTTTCCTATATTGGATAAAAGAAAAGTCGGTGGCGACACTTGCTATCTGCAACATTTGCGATAAAACGTAAACCCAAAAGTTAGTTCTCCCACCGTATTACAGAACTGGCGACTCTGCTGGGGACATGATAACTAAAAGTGGGGTTACTTTAAGAGCTAGATCACCTTTATTGCTTTACTTGTTTGCCTTGTATGCTTTATATTTCGGGATATGCTTGGGTTTATTTCTTGTATAGATCCTATACCCGGATCTTGGGGAATTTTAGGTAAGTAGCAATAGATCGTGAAATTTGTATGGTGTAGACCGATATGGTTGAAATGATGGATACGTTAGTGCGACACATTGGTTGGTGTTGGTGTCCTTTGAGTCAGTCAAGGAGAATGTTGGGTTGTCGCATGGTGCCATAAGCACTAACTGACCTTAAAACCTTAGTTGACACAACTTAGCCATTACAAAGTAGTGAGATGGTCGGATTTGGTGCAAACTGAAGTTGGTTGATACTCGATGCTACACTCATTGAGATTGGACTCTCGGGATATTTCAGTCGCAATTCAGATGCTTGAGCTGAAACAATGAATGAGAGAAAGATCAGTGATTTGAGATTCCTAGAACCCAGTTACTTCTTTTAGGATAGGTTGAACCAACTAAACTCAAGAGGGTACTTACCTACAAACTCCATGAAATCGTAAACCTAAGGCCTTGTGTGTTTTGTTTGTGTATGATTAATTGTTCGAACATGACTGTTGGCTCCCAAATTTGACACTTACTATATTTGGTCTCTTTGACCAAACAACTGGAAATGAACTAAACCAGGAGGTATAACTCGACGCATGAGATAACTTAAGGAAAAGGATCCAAGGTATGATAAGAAGCTTCGACCAAAGGTTCATTCGAATGAAGCAGATGTAGGTAGTTCGACTGAAGGAAAGTGTTCGCGCCTTGGCACATGGAACGAAGACCATTTTGAAATTTGAATTATTGGAGGGAAAGGTGGTTTTCATCAGCGTCTAAGGGAAGAGAACGTGGTAAAAAGCTATGGGTCGAGAGGCATGCAGAAGACACTTGTCTTCATCTTAGCACAGAATGTCCCCTCGACGGTTACCTACTTTTAGTATAAATTAAGTAGTTTGTGTAATTTTTAAGTGTGTTCAACTTATGGTACAAAACCTCTCAAATATTATCCAAGTAACTACTGTGTGAGAAAGGATAAAAAGCGGAGCAATGTACGTTAGAAACACCTTTTTTACATAATAAAAGTCTTTTTACTTTACTTTACCATTATCCTGCAAAGTTACCTTTTTACTTCTTTTACTTGTATTTTTATGCTTTTATTTATTGTTCAACAATCTTAAACATCTCTCCCCTGGGTCGAACGTGCGTTCTTCCTTCTTACTCATTTTACATAAAGATTAGCATATGTTCTAGGATTAGTTTGGTCGATCCCGCAAGTAAACCAAAAACTTACCTTTTTGGAGACCAGCGGTTGTTTACCAAAAACAACGGTAAACAAATTGGCACACCTAGTGGGACGTTGCTAATTGTCTATGTTATTGTGTTTTTTCTCGTACAGTTATAACATTGCATGTTATTACGAAGTCGTAGAATAACCAAAAATTATATTGTTAGGAAAGAAAACGGAGAGAGTAGTATGGCTAACGAGCCAAACCATGGAGAAATACCTCCACCGATCACAGGGACAACAGTTACTACTGTTGTCAAAGGGAATATCCCAACTTCTGTTGGATCCATACCAGCGTTAACCATGAATCAAACAGGACCCTTACTTACGTATGTGGGTCCAAGAGGTCCTTTAGGAACACCCCCACCAAGGATGAACCTAGGGTCTCGATCAACTATACCTCCAGGCTTTTCGACAACCTGGGTGGGTCGAGAACATCCATATGGCATGCCAACTACTGAAATAGCTAGCCTTATGAATGCTGCGTCTACTATTTCAGAACCTTTGGTAAATGCAACATCACCATTACAGGGATCTAGAGCCAGTAGAAACCAATTTTTGGGAGGGCCATCTCATATGATACCAAGTCTCACAAATGCTTCGACATCAATTTTGAGACAACAAATGGACGAAAGTAACCATAAAATGGTACAAATGTTAGCACAAACTCTAAGTACAGTACTAAATCCCCTCATTCAGACTGCCACGCAGTCGAATCAACAGATGACAGCGCAAATAACACGCATGGCTGAATTCTTTGGGGTGGCTCAAGTTGCTCAACTACCCCAAGTTGTTCGACAGCCCCAGAGGGTACCAATAAGATTAAATCAAGGGGTAATCATGGAAGAAGATTTGACCATTAATCCAAACCCCCAAGTTCCAAGTGTCAAAGTAGAACAACCAAGAATAGAGATACCTCGAAACCATCGAGAAATCGATCAGGGCGTTATTCTGGCTAATAGAAACCAAAATGCTGACGAATTAATACAACAAGTTTGACACCAGAACTATGGGGCGAATAATAATTTAATCGCTATGATCGAGAGAATCATGCTTCAAAACGGGATGAATGTTGGTTTCCATAGACCAAACTTTACATCCCCATTGTCAGAATATATTCTGCAAACGGACTTACCTCTTAGGGGAAAAGTCCCAAAATTCACTAAATTCTCAGGGGATATGACAGAGTCGACTGTCGAACATGTGGCTAGATATTTGATAGAGGCAGGAGAGATAGCAAATAATGAAAACCTTAGAATAAAATACTTCCCAAGTTCCTTAACTAAAAATGCTTTTACTTGGTTCACTACCCTCCCAGCCAATTCGATCCACAACTGGAACCAGTTAGAGAGATTATTCCATGAACAATTTTACATGGGTTAAACCAAGATAAGTTTAAAAGAATTGGATAGTGTAAAAAGAAGGTTCACAGAGCCAATTGATGAATACCTAAATATATTTCGACTACTCAAAGCCAGATGCTTTACCCAAGTACTTGAGCATGAATTAGTTGAAATAACAGCAGGTGGCCTGGATTATTCGATTAGGAAAAAATTGGATACACAATACCTGAGGGATATGGCCCAACTTGCTGATAGGGTTCGACAAGTAGAGCACCTTAAAGCTGAAAAGGCTAAAACTGCTAAAACTCTTCGACGAGAAAGGGTAGCTTATGTAGAAATGGATGATGACGATCCAGAGATATACAGCGATCCTATAGACATCGAAGAAGGCAAAATTTATTTAGCTGAACTAAAACATGGACCGCCATATTCTTGTAAATTGTTGGTGCCATCAAATGGAAAAAATCCTGTGGAACCTGAGAAAAACAGTGATAAATTTCCTAAGGAAACTTATAGTTTCGACATATCCAAGTGTGACGAAATATTCGATCTATTAGTTAAAGATGGACAGATGATAGTGTCCCCAGGGGCCAAATTGCCTCCTTTAGAACAGAGAAAGAAAAGAGGTTTTTGTAAATATCATAATTTTTTGGGACATAAAACCTCACAATGTTTCCTTTTCAGGGATCTCGTTCAACATGCACTGAATGAAGGAAGGCTGAAATTTGCTGATAAACCAGTAATGAAAATCGACACAAACCCACTGCAAGCAGAGGCTCATTATGCCGAACCAGTTGGAATTCATATGGTAGAAGTGTCTGAAGATTTCATCACAAAACCCATCTTCGGAAGTTTCACTGGGAACATCTCCAGGAAAACAATCGAAGGGGTGAGAAAGGCCACTGAAGGCCTGGATTCAAAAAAAGAAGTTGACCAAGTGTCAAACAAGAAAGCTGATGTTGGCCTGAAACTGATCAAAGGAGTTGCTGAAAGCTCCAGCAAAAGAACCACAACAGGTTCTTATTTGGATGCTGCAAAGGGTTCGACAGAAGCCTTGGAGGCCAAAATGCAGAAGATGAACTTGACTGCCAAAAGCAACATGCAGGTTAATATGGTCGAAGTCTCTGGAGCTAGAGTTTCAGAAGAAACCCTTCGACAAGAGGAAGTAAACAAAACTACATTCCCAAAGGAGGATGAAAATTTGGCATATTTTTTGCATAGATGCCAAAAGAAGAAATCAGAAGTTATGCTATGCCCTAGGTGTAGCTCTATTTTTGATAAAAAAGCCGCTGAACACATACAGGTGATGCCGACTGTAAAAGCAAAACAGGGCACCAATGCCCAACAAAGAATGGGTCCAGAAATTCGATTTGACCCCAGAAGGGGACATCAACAAAGACCCATGACTCAGGAAAGGAGGCCACCAACTTTTAGGCCTCCAACTAATGTGCCTACTGATACCTGGCTGAATACCATGGGAAGGAAAAGACCAAATGAAGAAAGGTGGCAGACATTCGACGTACCAAGAGGTTCCTCTCTGGATTACAGAAAGGAATACCATGCCTCTGCGTCAAACAAAATGACCCATGTGTCGAGCAACTATAAAGGAAAGAATCATATGTCTCGTTCACAGTGGAGGAGGTATCAGAGATGGCGAAAGGCTGAGAAAGAGGCAACTGGGCCTCACCCAGAAGTTAGCACTAATGTGCAGAAAAGCAAAAGGAAACCTCTGGAGAGAAATCATGTGCCCTGGGAGGAAGAGTGTGGGTCGAATGATGATGACTCCGACTCTAGTGACAGTTTGGACATCATGGTGAATGTCATATCTGTGCTGCCCAAAGAATATAACCGAGAGGTCGAAGTCGAAGAGACTGACCTAATGGTTGAACAGGAACTGGCTAGACACAAGCCAATATGTTATTACATAATGAACAATGGATGCATGGAAGAACAAAACGCATTCTTTGAACCCCCAACAGAGGCAATGAAGAGCCATCTGAAACCACTGTTCATTAGAGCGAAAGTTGGAGAGGTAACCATAAACAAAATTCTGGTTGATTGTGGGGCAACCATTAATATCATACCACAATTCATGCTGGAAAATTTAGGCAAAGGAGATGCCGACATAAAGACACACAACATGGTCTTATCCAACTACGAAGGGGGCATTGGCACCACAATGGGTGTCATTCAACTCGACCTCAAAGTGGGCTTAATCCTTCGACCCACCATGTTCATGGTTATTTCAGCAAAGCCCAACTACAATCTACTCCTTGGTCGAGAGTGGATACATGGCATTGGAGCAGTGCCATCTTCGATGCACCAAAGGGTCATAATGTGCCACCCATATGGCATTGTAGAGAACATTGAAGCAGACCAGAGTTATTACCTGGGTGAAATAAATAGTGTCGAAAGAATGATTTCGACAGGAATTTGGCTCACATAGGGCCTTGTAACCCACCAAAGTTTGATTTGACTCCAACTCCAAATGCGTTATGCTCTCTATACCTACACTCCGATTATAGTTTCCAGTGGGATATAGAAGATTTATCCAACATAGACTTTAGAGGAATCATTGATATAAGACCAACAGGCTGGGGCAGTGAATTTGATGATGATGACTGAGTCATCAATTCTCCAAAAGATTTCGGCTTATGTGGCCGAAAATAGAATGATAGCGGCCTTAGAGGCTGAAGTTAAATATGTGGCTTCCAAGGCCAATGAACAAGTTCTGTCGAAGACAGGACCTGGGAAAGATTTCGACCCTGAGCCTCCCGACTTGGGAACGAAAGACTTTATAGACCAGAGGCTAGATGCTATCTATGACGACGAACCTCTTGGTTTCGAAAAGGACCCGCTGGCGAACAATGTCAGAATGTTGGCACAAGATCCTCTAAAAGAGGTAAATCTAGGCGAAGGTCCTGTGAACAGGCCTACATATATAAGCGCAAAAATGGATCTAGGACTCAAAGTCGAAATGATCAAATTACTGAAAGAGTTCAAGGATTGCTTCACGTGGGACTATGACGAGATTCCTGGTCTCGACAGAGGATTGGTCAAGCTGCAGTTACCAATAAAGCCCAGGAAGAAACCCGTTAAGCAGACTCCAAGACAGTTTGCACCAGAGATTTTGTCAAAAATCAAAACGGAAGTCGAAAGGCTACTGAAGTGCAAGTTCATTAGAACGACCAGGTATGTCGAATGGATTGCAAATATTGTACATGTTATAAAGAAAAATGGTACCTTGAGGATGTGCATCGATTTCAGAGATCTCAATGCTGCGACACCCAAAGACGAATATCCAATGCCAGTGGCGGAAATGCTTGTGGATTCTGCCGCTGGTTTCGAATACATGAGTATGCTGGATGGCTACTCTGGATACAATCAAATCTTCATTGCTGAAGAAGATGTGTCGAAAACGGCTTTTCGTTGCCCTGGGGCTTTAGGCACCTATGAATGGGTAGTGATGCCTTTTGGCCTAAAAATGCAGGGGCAATGTACCAAAGAGCCATGAATTCGATCTTCCATGATTTTATTGACACTTTCATGCAAATTTATATTGATGATATTATTGTCAAATCTGTTTCAGGGAAGACTCATATGGATCATCTTCGACAATCCTTTGAGAGGATGAGACGTTATGGCTTGAAGATGAATCCTCTGAAATGTGCTTTTGGTGTGAAAGCAGGAGATTTCTTAGGTTTTGTGGTCCACAAGAAGGGTATCGAGATAAACCAAAACAAGACCAAAGCTATCCTGCAAGCCAAAGCGCCAATTAACAAAAAGGAATTGCAATCCTTGCTTGGGAAAATAAATTTCCTAAGGATATTTATATCCAACCTTAGTGGGAAAACGCAAGCCTTTTCGCAATTACTTCGACTCAACAAAGGAGGATTTGAATGGAAGGAAGAACATCAAGAGGCCTTCGACAAAATCAAAGAATACCTCATTAAACCACCTATTCTGGTGCCTCCATGTCGAAGTAGAAGTATGAGACTGTACATAGCTGCGTCAGATAAGACTTTAGGGAGCATGCTGGCTCAGGAGGACGAATATGGTGTCGAAAGGCCCATATACTACCTCAGTAGAGTTTTAAATGATGCAGAAACTAGATATAACGAAGTTGAAAAACTGTGTTTATGTCTATATTTTTCATGTACAAAACTTAAGCAATATATAAAGCCAGTTAATGTTTATGTTTCGTCTCATTTTGACGTTTTCAAGTATATGTTGTCAAAACCCATTCTGCATAGTAGAGTTAGCAAATGGGCACTTGCATTGACTGAATATTCATTAACTTTCATGCCTCTTAATGCTGTAAAAGGCCAAGTGGTTGCAGACTTTATAGTCGACCACTCTGTACAAGAATGATCACTAAATTATTTGGAGATCGAACCATGGAAACTTTACTTCGATGGATCTCGTTATAAAGATGGAGTTGGAGTCGGAGTCCTTATTATTTCTCCAAATAAAATTCCAACAACATTTAAGTACAAAATAGATGGAGATTGTTCGAATAATGAGGCTGAATATGAAGCATTAATTATAGGCCTTGAAATCTTGTTGGAATTGGGGGCAACTCAAGTCGAAATAATGGGAGACTCGGAGTTAGTCCTGAAACAAATTACGAAAGAATATAAATGCATAAAAGAAAACCTTATTATGTATTTCATAGTAGCCAGACGATTGTTGAAAATTTTCGAGGCAGTTAACATTCAACACATACCCAGATTAGAAAATCAAGCAGCCAACGATTTGGCACAAATTGCTTCTGGGTATAAAGTTTCGAAAGAAAGGCTGAAACAGGCAATCGAAGTTAGAGGAAGAGTAACTGCCACCAAATTATTTCCATCAGATTTAAAGACCACAAAGTTAGGATATATTGATCATGAAAATTTTGAAATATCGTTCATAGACAATCTAACAGAGCAGGATTGGAGAAAGCCTGTAGTGGACTATTTACAAAATCCAGCAGCTTCGACAGAACGAAAGATAAAGTACAGAGCGTTGAGTTATGTGTTGATGGGAAACGAACTATTTAAGAAAATACCAGAAGGTGTACTTTTGAAATGCTTAAGTGAAACATAAGCATATGTGGCCCTTTCTACCACACACGCTGGGGCATGTGGAGCACACCAAGTAGGCCAAAAAAATGAAATGGTTATTGTTTCGACAAGGCTTATATTGGCCCACTATGCTAAAAGATTGTGTTGAGTTTACCAAAGCATGCCAAGAATGCCAAAAGCATACAGGCATTCAACATGTGCCAGCAAATGAACTTCACTCAATTGTGAAACCTTGGCCATTTAGAGGATGGGCTTTGGATCTCATTGGAGAAATTCCACCAGCATCTTCTAAAGGTTAGAAGTATATATTGGTGGGCATTGATTATTTTACTAAATGGATCGAAGCAATTCCTTTAGTCAATGTAGACCAGGAGAATGTCATTGAATTCATTCAAAAGTACATCATATACAAGTTTGGGATCCCTGAAACAATAACTACAGACCAAGGATCAGTCTTCACTGGTCAAAAAATGCAAATTTCGCTACAGAAGTGGGGATTAAACTGTTAACATCTACGCCTTATTATGCACAAGCTAATGGTCAGGTCGAAGCAGCAAACAAAGTGGTGATCAGTTTAATAAAGAAACATGTGGGAAAGAAACCCAGAAACTGGCACAAAACACTGGATCAAGTCCTGTGGGCATGTCGAACGTGTCCAAAAGAAGCTACAGGGACAACACCATTTCGCCAAACCTATGGTCATGATGCAGTGTTACCAGTGGAAATCCACTTGCAAGCAACAAGGATTCAAATACATCACGAGATCCCTTCCGAAGTCTATTGGAACATGATGTTGGATGAACAAGTAGACTTAGACAAAGAAAGGTTGAAAGCTTTGGATCTTTTGAGACTACAAAAGAAGCGAGTCAAGAAATCCTACAATCGAAGGGTAAAGTCCAAGACGTTTCAGCCTGAAGATCTAGTTTGGAAAGTAATACTCCCAATGGATAGAAAGGACCGAAGCTTGGGAAAATGGTCCCCTAAGTGGGAAGGACCTTTTAAGATTGTGCAAGCTTTCTCGGGCGGAGCCTTTGAGATCGAAGAGTTAAGCGAAGATCGAAGACTCTTGAAGGTAAATGGAAAATATTTGAAAACGTATAAACCTATGATTCAAGAGGTAAAAATAAATAATATATAATCACTAATTATAAAGAATGCCAAAATGGAAACTTAAATGATTTTCATTAAAGGTGCCAAAATGGCTTTGAAATTGTTACAGAAAGTGATTACATAATAGAGAGAAACAAGATTCAGAAGGGAAGATTGGCTTTAATCTGGAGGTACTTAATCCTTTGCAATTCTAGCCTTCAATCACATAAAGCTTTTGATTGGTGAAGGGTTTCGAGCTTAGCATCCAGAGATTGAGCTTGATCGACATGTCTTAACCCTTCAGCCAATTCTTCTTGGCTTGCTAACTCAGTGTTCACAGCAAGAAGCTCCTCTTTCTTTTTGTTGTTTGCAGCGAGTTTTGCTTCCAACTCTATAATATGTGCTCTCAACTGAACATTGTTTTGATCAATCTCCTCGACTTCCTTTTGCCTAGCCTCTTGGGCCTTCGACAAGTCCTTTACTCTAGAAGTGGATTCAGTGGCAGCATGCCAGGCAGCAGCCACTTGGCCATTGGCTTCCTCAATATCACGATTAATGATTCTTTGACGATTGAAATCTGCTGATACTTGCTCGACAATAGAGAGTAAATCCAGGATTATACTGGCTACATCTGGAGGGGCAACAAGAAGATCGACAACTTTAAAGATAGTCTTCAGATAGGAAGGCGCTGCTTGTTCCCCCTCTAAGGTTAACATCAAATCTCTTTTAAAGATTTGTGCTTTAACCTTTTGAAGAGCCTCGTCGAGAGGGGAAGTCGAGGTAGATCTGCCAGATGCAGTCGAGGCACTGCGATCAGAGGAGCTCTCTCGACCCTCCAAGATTGCAGTCAGATAACCTAACGGATTTTGTTGCTTCAGTAAAGCCAAATCTTCTTTGGTTCTGGATCCCGTCGAAGGGATGCTTGCGTTGGCTGTAGTAGCCACGTTAAGTACTTGAGTAGGAATTGTCTCAGTACCTGGAGGATTTTGGTTTCCTTCATCAAAAACTTCTTCACCCTCAGCTTCTGGGATCTCCACGTGTTCCCTCTCTGTTTTAGTTTTGACGCCAGGGATACCTTCCTCCTCAGTCTCTTGCACTTCGACCAGAGGAATCCTAACCTCCTCTTGATTTCCTTTAGCTTCCTCTTCATCAGCTTCTTCTATGGGTTCGTGTTGGGGTTCAGAAGTCTGATTTACTTCGTCAGCTGAACTCATAAAGGAGTCTTTCGCTGAAGAGGGTCTGTAGGTAGGAATCCCGTCACTATTCAAGCAAGTGTTCGAATCCTCAACAGAGTGAGATTTCATGTCGAAATTCCAGCAGTGTCCTGGAAAATAGAAAGAGTTTATTGCTTTTAAAAGCGTCATGAAGTAAAAGAAAGTGAGAGAAGTACATAACAAGCAGTCGAAGTAGATACCTGTACTGGGATTTTAGCACCAGGACTAGAGTTGTCACTTTCACTAGGATTGTTTAATCTGGCGATTACCTCCTGTTCAGTGGGTTCATTGATGATGACAGGAGGTAGCCTCCCAGCCGTAGTTTTAATCCTGATTTGTGGACGAGTTTCGACGCAAGGAGTTGGGTTTTTCAATCTTCGTCTCTGCAAAGGAACAGGTGGAGACTCCTCTTCCTCATCGCTAGAGATTTGGATCTCTTGAACCTTCCGCTTTTTGGGGGTTGATTTTTAAGCATATAGAAAACCAAGTCGAGAAGATCAATAACTACGTCAGATAAAACTAAGGGTAAAAAGAAAAGGTAAGTACCTTAGGAGAGGGATTAACAGCAGAGTCTCCCCCTTTTGTACTCTCAGCGGTTTTCTTCGAAGAAACCCTCTTGACAGCTAAACGGAAGGAAAAACAGCTATAGTTAATTAGGTGTTGGAAATCAAATCTAAGACGAAGGGATGGGAAAAGGAATAGCTTTTTTGACTCTGTCAAGAACCAATTTGAACGCCTCACGCAGATGGTGGGCGAAGTCCTTCTCGTCGAAGAAGTCTTCCTCATAATAATGTCTCCACCATGTCTCAGAAGTGGTAGAGTTCAGAAAATGAAGGTTAAAGTCGAACAGGGTTAGTGTAGTTCGACCAGAATACCTACCAATATGCTTGGTAGCGGCATCCTCTGAGTAATCTGCATTATAAAAGAGTAGCAGTTTCTCTCGAGGGTATATAGGCGAAGGAAGCGATTAAGCAATGCCAAATTGTCGAGAGACAAGATTAGGTTGATAAGAAATTAAGCTCAATTAGTTCTTCGAGCTCTTAAATCTTAAAGGCATGATCCTGGGGTGGAGAAACGCTTTCCACATGCCCACAAACTCATCAACCACATCATCTTCTTCTGAAGGATATGGTCTAGTGAACCATTCCGGGCCAACTTTTCGATTGGAAAAGGGAGCCATAGTCGAAACAAAGCTTTTTCGCTCCGCAAACATCATTACGAAGCTTGTAAAGGCCTTTTGAAACTGTTGGCCTTCATCAATGGGAGTTAGCAATGCCAACTTGGTTCCTTCGACTCTCCTGTTTAAGATTTCAGGAGCTTCTTCATTGATCTTGTTCTTTTGAGGGAGGAAGGATTCGAAGGTGGCATTAAGCCACAGTTGCAGAAGCCAGAAGGGACCAGATAGCAGCAAACTTCCTCTATCTCCTAGAACCTTAAGTTGAGTCACACCATTACTGATGGACTCATATAAGTTGGCCAAAATCAATTCGGCCAAGCAAAGATGGTATTTGTGATGGAGCTGTGTTGCAAGCGTCAGCATCTTTTTTGTCACCTGCAGTGATTTAGTGCAGAAAACAAATCGAGACAGCCACATGGCCAAGAAAGTTATGTGCTCCACCTCCGACACGGTATTTGAAGCCTTGTCATGAAAGTGGTTTATGAAGGTGGTATAAGTGGGTTTGGTAGCAGCAAACCCAATAGGATCCTCAGACAAGTCTTCAGGGTCGAAATAGTCACCAGTGGGTCGAAGACCAGTGATGGCAGCAATGTCGAACAAAGTAGGGGTCATCATCCCACAAGGAAGATGAAAAGTGAAATGTGCACTATCCCAAAAGTACAATGAGGATACCAGCATAATGGGGCAATAAGGTAACCCTGTCTTCGACATCATCACTAAGTCATAGATGCCCATCTCCTTCCAGACAGAAGCTTGCACCCTCTCCATTTTATTTAACCAGTCAGAGTATTCAGAAGAAAGGTTAGGGCTTGATCGAAAGATTCGATTCCCTTTGTTCATGAACTGGAGGTTGATATTATCAGTAGTTTGAGGATGTTTATGGTTATCCGGTGTAGCATCTTCAGAATCTGCCCTAGGTTTTTTGGCACAACCTATGGGTTTAAGCCTTGGGTGTGTAGGTAAAAAGGCACGGTTTTTTAAGGGATTTTTGACACATGAAGATAATTGGTCGGACATAGCATACATCTTTCCGCCATATCTGACGGGAATAAGGAGTTGAGAATCATAGGCTTCTCGCCATTCTCTCATAGGTTCAGCAATGTACCTGTTAGTCGAGGAAGAAGGAGGATTGGTGGAAAAAATCTTTGGTGGTTTCTGAACATCATTAGCATTCTTTGGTTGCGGATTGTTTGGGGCATTAGAAAAAAATGCCATTGTTAAAGACTTAAGAGAAAGAGAGAAAGCGACAGTACAGTGTTGTGAATTTGTGAGAATGCAAGGGGTTTGGAAAAGCTGAAGATAGTAAAAGTTCTAAATAGAGAAGCCTGGAAGTATTTATAGCCTTCAGAAGTGGGAAATGTCTCGTCAAAAGCATTTAATGTTTCGCAGGTAGTGGGGCACGTGGCAAGGCATGAGACGAGTACCGTGCAGGCATTGGGAAACGTTGGGACATGCTTGCCTAGATTATAGGAATGAGGCCATCATGGCAAGCGTGGTAACGACAGTTTTGAAGAGACATTTTGGAAAAAAAAGTAATGATGGTTTTACCAAGTGTAGAAGCTGTCGGAAGGAGAAAAGCACACGTCAAAGCTCAGTGGACAACTGGGAAGACATGTGTCGAATGGGAAGTTCAAAGAATGGATATTTCTTTGAGTGTCGAAATAGACATTCTTGGGGGGCAATTTGTTAGCTCCCAAATTCGACACTTACTATATTTGGTCTCTTTGACCAAACAACTGGAAATGAACTAAACAGGGAGGTATAACTCGACGCATGAGATAAATTAAGAAAAAGGATCCAAGGTATGATAAGAAGCTTCGACCAAAGGTTCATTCGACTGAAGCAGATGTAGGTTGTTCGACTGAAGGAAAGTGTTCGCGCCTTGGCACATGGAACGAAGACCATTTTGAAATTTGAATTATTGGAGGGAAAGGTGGTTTTCATCAGCGTCTAAGGGAAGAGAACGTGGTAAAAGGCTATGGGTCGAGAGGCATGCAGAAGACACTTGTCTTCATCCTAGAACAGAATGTCCCCTCGACGGTTACCTACTTTTAGTATAAATTAAGAAGTTTGGGTAATTTTTAAGTGTGTTCAACTTATGGTACAAAACCTCTCAAATATTATCTAAGTAACTACTGCGTGAGAAAGGATAAAAAGTGGAGCAATGTACGTTAGAAACACCTTTTTTACATAATAAAAGTCTTTTTACTTTAATTTACCATTATCCTGCAAAGTTACCTTTTTACTTCTTTTACTTGTATTTTTATGCTTTTATTTACTGTTCAACAATCTTAAACATCTCTCCCCTGGGTCGAACGTGCGTTCTTCCTTCTTACTAATTTTACATAAAGATTAGCATATGTTCTGGGATTAGTTTGGTCGATCCCGCAAGTAAACCAAAAACTTACATTTTTGGAGACCAGCGGTTGTTTACCAAAAACAACGGTAAGCAATGACATCATAACATCATGACATCATACCATATCATTTTCACTAACCATTTCAAGGACCAAGAGATTTATCTTTGTTTTGTTTTGTAGGTTATGGCATCTGATCGCAAAAATAATATCCGGATCAGTTTTGTGAGGATACCTCCTCAACTTAAGGAGTTAGTCTCAAAAGTTCTTGAAATCTCTCAATTCACCAAAAGGCATGGTCATCTACTCAGTTTGGTTACCTCGGGTTTTGAAGAAGACATGATGAGTGTTTTATTCCAGTTCTTTGATCTCGCACATCACTGTTTCACATTTCCGGATTATCAGCTGGTACCCACAATGGAAGAGTTCTCTAAGCTACTGGGAGTACCTATTCTTGATCAAACACCTTTCACTTTTAGAGAAAAATACACAACATGAAGAAATTGCAGCAGCCTTACATCTGAAGCGGTCTGACATTGTAGCTAATTGAGAAACAGGAAGTGGAGTCAAGGTTTTTCTTGTTAAATTTCTATTACAGAAGGCTCGGTTGTTTCTGGATGCTATGAGTTTTTAGGATTTCGAGGAAATCTTGGCTTTGTTGATATATGGTTTGTGTTATTCCCTAATCCAGACCAACTCATAGATGTGGATGCTGTCAAAATTGTCCTCACTCGTAACTCCGTGCCTACTTTTCTTGGAGATATTTTGTATTCTCTTCACACTCGTACTATAAGGAAGTGATGGAATCTTATGTGTTGCATACCTTTTCTATCCAGGTGGTTTATTTCTCACCTTCCCGGATTAGTAATGAAGAACGTACAAGGTTAGAGGTGGTCTCAAAGGATGATATCGCTCTCTCATTCGAATATCTATTGGTGTTCCCGATCTCTGGAAGATGTTACTATCATTGAACGATACGGGGAATTCTCTAATGTTCCACTCCTTGGCATTAGGGAAGGTATTAACTACAACCCTTCTCTAGATTTATGCCAATTTGGTTATGCTCGAAGATATGGTCCTCATGACATGCTTATTCAGGGTATTGTATTCGATCATGAGAACGATTTTCAAGGTTATCGTTAAAGGTTTATACGTGCTTGGGGCATGGTAAAAAAGATCAATAGCAAGACTTTTGGATAAAAGAATTCCATCCCTTTGGAGCCCTACCTCAAATGGGTACGAGCTCGCGCTAAAAACCTCATGATGCCATATCCAGCTATTCTACCAGTAATCATAGATCCTGTTATCAAAGGAGAAGTTTATCGCACCATCCTCCATCTAGACATGCCCATTGACCTTAAAGAATTGCAGAAGTCCTAGATTCAACTCAAAGAAGAACGAAACACCTTTTAGACTTAATTCTTTGCAAGTGAGAAGAAAGTGTTGGAGCTCACAAAGCAACTTCATGAAGAGCGGAGTCTTAATGCATACATCAACACGAAGAGGAAGCGTCCGTGGGAGACTTGAGTCTTAGGTTTTAGAAGTTCATATTGTTATCTCTTTGAGACCCTTTTGTTTTCATTGTAAGCCTAAGAGGAAATTGTAATCTTGAACTTACTATTAAAAATATTTGTTTTTGTTTCCTCTCGGTTAGAAAATTTAAATCTCCTAAGGTCCTTGAAAACGTTGCATCCACATACCATGCATCATTTTGTAAACAGGTTTTCCAATATAGGTTTCCTCATCTATTTACTGTTTATTTCAGTATAAGATGACCCTCGAACAAACTGTCAAGGATCTCCAGGCTCAGCATGCACAATTCCAAGAGACTCTTTCGAATCTGGCCAAAGGGCAGCAAGAGATGATGGCGCTCCTCGTCACGAAAAAGAAAAATAGAAATTCGGTTGTCATCCTCAATATGGGAAGAAGATTCAAAGGTCCTGCTCAACTGGTTTAAGTGGATAATGTTTCCTCTGAGGAAGACGACAACCAAAAGGAAGATGGTAAAAGTGTCAGGGTGAAGGTATAAATAACCAGGGTTCTGAGAATACTTCTGCAAATGAAGACTATTCTGATGAACAATACCGTCCTGCAGATAACAAGTACAAGCAGTTGGAAGACCGTCTCAAAGCTATGGAAACCCAGAAAGTGCCTAGATTGGATTTTGGAGAGCTAGGTCTGATCCCAGGGGTGGTTATCCCTCACAAATTCAAGGTCCCAATCTTTGCTAAATATGATGGGGTCTCTTGTCCCAAACTTCATTTGAGGTCGTATGTTCGAAAGAACCAACCTCATACTGCTGACTGAAAATTGTGGGTCCATTTCTTTCAAGAAAGTTTGTCCGGTACTCAACTTAAAAGGTTTTAACAGCTGGAAGGGACCAACATTCACACGTCGGAAGACTTGGCAGCTGCTTTTTACAAGAAGTATCAATATAATGCTGACCATGCACTGAATCGTGTAAAATTGCAAAACATGTCCATGGGGTCGAATGAAGAGTTCAAGGAGTATGCTCAAAAGTGGAGAGACTTAGCTGGAAGGGTCCAACCTCCCTTGTCTGACCGGGAATTAGTTGATATGTTCATGGGTACTCTGACAGTCCCATTCTTTAATCATCTGATTGGGAGTTCTTCATCTGGGTTTACTGAGCCAATTCTAATAGGAGAAAGAGTTGAAAGTGGTATTAAGAGTGGGAAGAATCCAATGGCTGAAACTTCTAATGTTGTGAAGAAGTCGTTCGGTGGTAAAAAAGAAACCAATATTGTCTATGGCCAGAAGGGCCGTAGTAAAAATGACCGCCATTTGTCTGTGGGAGCAGTATTGATCTCTAATCCAACGCATGTTCAACAATCACAATAGGGCAACCATCGAAGGCCAGTAGCTCCATCAAGGTAATTTACCAAGATCGGCATGCCTTTATCTCAGGCATTATAAATTTTGTTAAAGGCTGAACTCATTTCCCTTCGAGATCCTCCTCAGAATCCTAACACATCCTCTCCAAATTACAATCTAAATGCGAGGTGCACCTATCAATCGAACAGTCCTTGGCACGACACCAACAACTGTTGGGCCTTGAAAAGCAAGATTCATGATATCATCGATAATAAGGAAATTGAGTTTGATCGTGCGGAGACTTCGAACGTGATTGTTGCACCTATGCCTAAGCATGACAAATGCATAAGTTCTATTGAAGATGTTTTGTATGTTGCCTCCGTGAGTGATGTGGTTACTCCTCTCTCAAAAGTCAAGGAGAATTTGCTATAAGCCGATTTAATTCTGGGGTGTGTTAAAGAATATTATTGTTGTGCAGTTCAACCCAATGGATATGGGTTACTGAAGGAAGGCGTTCAGCGCCTGATGGATGAATATGTAATTTTGATTGAGAAAGTTCCATATGCTGAGAATTTGTACCAAGATTTGTCTTTCATATCTGGTACTCCTTTCAGGATCACTTCCAAGGGTCCTGTAAGGATTACTGCCAATCCAAAAGCTGCTCCTTTAATCATTACAACACCGGGGCCCATCCCATATTCCTCGGAGAAGGCTATTCCATGGAATTATGGGTCTGACATCTATTATAACAGTGTTAAACAAGAGTTGTCTAATGAAGATGATGAAGAGTTGATCCCAATGTTGACAATATTGAGGGGACCAACAAAATTACTAGAAGCGGAAGGATTTTCTCCCCAGAAATCTCTCCACCTATTCAAGTCACAGTTACCAAGACAATTGTCGAGGTTCTAGGTAAAGAGCCAATGATAGAGCCTACCCAGATAGAGGCGCCAAAAGAAGCTACAGTCAATGACGCCTCTGGACAAGAGTTGGAAGAGGTTTTGAAAATCATCCGCAAGAGCGACTATAAAAATTTTTAAATAGCTGGAGCAGACCCCATCCAAAATCTCCATGCTATCTTTACTACTTTATTATGAAGGCCATGTGCAGGCTTTAGTAAAATTCTTAAAGACTGCTCATGTGCCGCAAGAAATTTTTGGTGATTAATTTGGAAGTTATGTAGCGAGTTTAACAACTGGTAATGGATTAGGCTTCTCCGATGCTGACCTGACTCCAGAGGGGAGAAATAATAATAGAGCCCTGTATGTCTCCATTGAATGAAGGGGAACTGCGTTGGATCATGTGTTAATTAATACTGGCTCTTCTCTGAATGTTCTGCCAAAGGGCGTTCTCAATAGACTGGATTGCAAAGGGGTTGTGCTGAAACCCAGTAACATTATAGTTTGGGCCATTGACAGGTCCAAAAGAATGGTCCATGGAGAAGTGGATCTTCCTATCAAAGTGGGTTCACAAATCTTGGAATCCACCTTCTATGTAATGGACATCCGACCAGCTTATTATTGTCTATTAGGAAGCCCCTAGATCCACGGGGTAGGCGTTGTTACCTCCATCTTACACCAAAAATTAAAATATCCTGTAAAAGGGAAGGTTGTTACTGTCAGCGGAGAGGAGGAGTAAATGGTCAGCCACCTGAATTCATTCTGGTATGTAGAGATGGACGGAGAATTTATCGAGACTCCGTGTCAAACCTTTGAAGTGATTTCCCCTACTGCTATTAAAGATGTTTCTTCCATTCCAAAGACTACCAGGGTTCTGCACAAGATGGCTTCCTTGAAGGATGCCAAAGCTACTATAGAAGAAGAAGGTCAAAGGGTTGTTTTTCGCGCTCGAGCTGGAAGACCTTTGTTCCGTATTGTGATACGGTAGCAGAACCGACTGTTATACTGGTTTTGCATTTATGTTCGCAAATGTTGTGGTAAACAAGAGTCGCCACCGACTTTTCTTTTATCCAAATTAAGGAAAGGGTTAAAAGAACAGAAAAGACCTTTTCGAGATTATTCTGAGTAAGGGGGTAGATTATGGAAAGGTAAGGTGTTAACATCCTTTCCATCCGTAGTTATCTACGGGATCTTAAAGGTTTGCTCATTTTGAAAGTACTTTGTGCTCTGTGTGTTTTAAAAATGTTTTGAAATACCTTAGTGAGGCAATTTGCTTTGCGTTTAACTCTTGTATTAGTCCTCAAGAGTGTTAACAAAGAAAATGTTTTGAAAATTGTTTTTGAAAAGTAGTATTTGTGTAAGTGCAAAATGTTTTTGAGCAAACTTCTAACAACTATCTACTTTATACTCGAAAAGGTGTTCTTTTCCTCCTATCCTTTAGACAGTGCTATCCTACTATTAGAGAGTAGGTATCCCTATTGTTGGATGTATGAGGGACATCGAAGGCATGATACAGTCACGAAAGCAACTTGTGAAGACGCTTTAGAAAATTTGTTTAGGGACTAGATCATTTACCGACATGCAACTGTAGGGTCATCGAGTAACTATGATCTTTTTGATTTACGGGTCTTTGATAAAGCATCCCCGTTTCGAGGGACATGACTGCTTTATTTCCGAAGGAAACCAAAGCGGGCGTACCTTAGAGGTGCATATGTGCAATGGATTCAATTCATTTATTTTTTTATCTTTTGTGTTAGGTTTGCTAACATTTGATTATTAAGCTTTTTCCATACATGCCTAATTACAAGCAGTAAATATGTATAGAATATAAAGTGCAGAAGGTAAAAACCTATGTTATTACATGGTTTGGGCAGGGGGATTTATAATGTACAAAATTGGGGAAAAGAAAATAAAGAAAGCGGATAAAAGTCATAATTAGCTATTACATACCAGTATGCAATTACAATAGTGTAAAAATGCGAAAAATAAATAATGCACGAAAGATTGAAAGTTAGTATAAACAAACCTAATAAGAAAAATCCTTTTTTGTTGTTTTTTGATTCAAGAAAATAATTAAATTGAAATTATCCTAAAGTCTATTTAGAAAATAAAATTAATCAAGAAAAATAGTAGTCTAAATTCTTTTTTTAGTTTTTTTATTATTATTTAAAGAAAATAATTAAACATGAATTAAGTCCTAAGTTCTAATTTATTTTTAATTGAAGAAAAATAGTTAAAAAAGTTATTAATTAATCCACAAAATTAATTTAATTAAAAAAAACGAAAACTATATTTTTTGTGATTTTATTTGATTTGAAGTTAATTTAAAAAAATCAATAAAGAAATGAGTGAATCAAAGTTAATGATACGAAGAGCCCTCTTTCGATTCAAGGGGAAATGTGGCCTTTCGATTTAGGGAAGAATGATTGTTTTCGATCCCTGGGGATATGCCTTCGATCTTGTGAAGATATGCCTTCGACCCAGCAGAGAACTTTGCTGGAGGCGCCTGATGAGTTTGCCTAAAAGCACTAAAATTTGCAAGAAAAAGTGTCAACATTACAAAAGCTTGACTTGGGCGTGAACCCAAGTCTTTTTTTTAGTTTGAACTCCCATTAATTAGGCTTCTTTGAACTCAAATTTGGGCTTGTTTGACTTAGAAAAAGAACATTGTCTCTTGGGATTCAATGAAAAGCACGTATTGTGCCTTCTATCTTTGTATGTCCATGAGAACGTTGTGTTATATTATATCCTAGGCATGAATCAGACACTAGCAAATATCAATATATCATGAAAAGAAAACATAAATTTGAAATTTTACCAAGGATGAGATGCTTCGACTGGGGCGTGAATTGGCTAGTGTTTGAGAATATTTCCTGCAGACTTCAGGGAATGAATGAAGCGTGGTTGAAACTTCCTTCAATTGGGACCATGTATGAGGATTTTGATACCTTTTGGGTGGTTTATGGGGCAGTGTATGTATGTAAGCCTCCTCTTGGCTTACAAGCATGCTGCTTATATAGAGTAGAAGGGAGGGGACAAGAAGACAATGGTTTAAATAGCCATAAACAAATCTTTTCAAAGCCATGAATGGAGTTTTGTAACATTGCAAAAGTTATGGAAACTTGTCCCTTTTTGAATTTGAATGAACCTGGACATGCTTCCCTCTTTTGAACGCCTTCAATCCCTGCCCTTCGATTGGCCTCAAGTTTCCTCCTTCGACTGGTTCTTTTGTGTAGCCTTCGAATGGGCCTTCTGCATGCTTCTTCGAATGTACCTCTTGTATACCCTTCGAATTGCTCTAGTATTAATTCCTTCAAATGGGTCTTTAGATGGTCCTTTTGTGTACCCTTCGAATGGGCCTTTGGTGTGTCCTTCGCATGGGCCATCATGCATGTTGAAGTGCATACAATTGTTTCAAACGGGGGCCAGCGCCCAGTCGAAGCTGGCACAAAGGCAGCCTATGCCTTGTGGATGCTAGCATGAAGCAAGTTAAGGCAGGCGTAAAGGAGGTCATTGCCTAGGCGAAGCTGGCACAAAGGTAGCCAGCACCTTGTGGGTCGAAGGAAACCTTTTTTCCTGGTGAATAAAAAAAAAGCTTTTTTCCTGGTGGGTCGAAGGCAAAAACTGAAGGATTCTTCGCCTTGTGTGATAAAGGCAAGCTAAAGAGGGGCCTTTTCCTTGTGAATTGAAGACCAATGAGAGGGGCCTTTTGCCCAGTGGGAGCTTTGTGAATCGAAGGACAGTTTGAAGAAGTTATTGCTTTGTACGCTGAAGGCACAGATAGGGATAATTTGCCTAGTTGAAGCAGGAATCAAGCTTGCTCCAAAGACATCAAATGCCCAAGTGAAGCAGAAATCCAGCTTGCATGCAGGTACCTATTGCATTGTGAATCAAGCCAGAATGCAAATCCAATGGTGCAATCGAAGGAGCATTAACAAGAGGCCCTTCGTTTTTGGATCAAAGAAGGCTGTTTCAAAGGAAACCCATGCCCAGTCAAAGCTGGTATGCAGCAAACAAAGCAAAAGACCAAGGCTTCAATTCAAGTTTGGAAATTTGAGGCAATCTTGGAGGAGGTTTAGGCGTTCAATCGAAGCCTGTCAAAATGCCAATCGAAAGACCCTTTGACATGCCAATCAAAAGACCTTGTTTATCTTCAAAAAATTTATTGTTATTTAATCAAGTGTTTGTAATCACCAATGTAAGAGAAAAATCTTGGGAAAATATGAGAGGGAAAATTTTGGGGTACAACAGCTGCCCCTGTTCAATCTTCTTAAACCTGAGGATTTAGATTGGCTTGTCTTCCTTTCGTGATATGAAGGTGGAAGATGATTGAACACTAGTGTGCCTAAAAATTTGCACTCGCATGAAATAACACTGATGATTGATGATGATGGGAATGGGCTTACAAATGCCATTTGGATAAGATGACAGAGAGTTGTCGGAGATGGGATTAAAGATGTCATCCAAAGTAGATGTTGATTTCACATATGGTCCCTTTGGGGGATCCTGTTCCTGTTGTCTGAGTAGGAGTCTGCTGGGGAATGTGGGTTTCTATTATTCTCCTGTTTGAGGAAAACTCTGTGGGGAATAGAGTCTAGGAACTTCAGTTGTCCAAGGCTATTCTGAAGAGTTATCTCAGGAGAGATGAAAGTTTGTTGTATTCTGGTTGAAGTCCAAGCTTCCAGTAATTTGCAGGGGATAAAGGAATTAACTGTTATCTAGAAATGTATTAGAAGGAATCTGTGTAGGGCTATTTCACCCGGTCGTGTAGATAGTTTTCCTTTCTGGCTTCAGGTATTGATCTACAAGTCAGTTGTTCGCAGATAGTTATCCTGTCTTGTTTTATGTATTTATCTAGAACTGGAAAATTACTGATCATTGTGACAATTCTCCTGGCCGATTACAGGTATTAATCTCTGACATAAGAAAGAAAGATAGTTTTCCTGGCTTGTTATAGGTGTTAATCTTAAATATCTTCATGTGGATGGTTTTCCTAGATTGTTAGAGGTATTAATCCGAAACTTATTTTTGTTTGTCGTTGAGATTGTTCTCATGGCTTATTACAGGTATTAATCTCTGACTTGAGAAAGAAAGATAGTTTTCCTGACTGGTTTCAGGTATTAATCTTCAATCTCTTCATGTAGATACTTCTCCTGGCTTGTTACATGTATTAATCCATAGTCGGTCATCCACAGATATTTCTCCTGGCTTGTTATATGTATTAATATTGAACTTGAAAATTGTCGGTCATTCACAGATAATTGTCCTGGCTTGTTACATGTATTAATCTGGAACTTGAAAATTGTCGGTGGTTCAAAGATAGTTGTCCTGGCTTGTTACAAGTGTTAATCTGGAACTTGAAAATTGTCGATCGTTGAGATAGTTCTCCTGGCTTGTTACAGGTATTAATCTCTAACCCGAGAGAAAGAAAGATAGTTTTCCCAGCTGGTTTCAGATATTAATCTTCAATCTCTTCATGTAGATAGTTCTCCTGGCTTGTTACATGTATTAATCCACAGTCGGTCATCCACAGATAGCTCTCCTAGCTTGTTACAGGTATTAATCTGGAACTTGTTTTGCTGGTCACATAGATAGTTTCCCCGTCTAGTTTCCGGCATTAATCTTTTACCTACTGCATTTGTTGGTAAACTCATCTGGTTTCGGGAGTTCATACCACTTGATCGTGCAGATAGTTTCACCTTCTAGTTTCAAGCATTAATCTTTGACATGCTGTATTTGTTGGTAAACCCGTCTTGTTCCAGGAATTCATACCACTTGGTCGTGCAGATAGTTTCCCCGTATGGTTTCGGGCATTAATCTTTGACCTGTTGTAAATGTTGATAGTGTTTGTCTGTCTGCTAATTTAACCTGGAAAAGGTAAAATCAGTTTCATGCGATGTCATGATGTATGAATTACATGATGCTACCAAAATAAATTGAGACTGTGATATATGTATTTTTATGTACATTCCATGATGTATGAACATGTAATGATGTTGCTCTGTCTGGGAAAATAAATCCCTGATTGCTACTGAAGAGCACTGGGAAGATGAATCCCGGACTGCTGTTGGTGAGTGAAGAAAGTGATTCTTCAATTTCCATATGGGATAGTTAATGGAGATAGTTTTTTTTTGCAATTACCTTTCTCTTCTGAGGATCTTCGACTTTTGTTTGAGAAAGATTTTCCCGAGGGGAAGAGTTCTGTTGAAAGATTTCACCAATTTGGAGAAATAAACTCAGTTGGGGGGTAAATTTCCGTAGCTAGAGAAATAAACTCTACTGGGGATAAGGCTTTATAAACTACTTGAGATTTATAAAACTCTGTTGCTGAAGGTGAACTCTATAAACTGCTTTGGAATTTTGTTGAAATCCTGTAGGGGGATCTTGAGAAGCTTAGCGACTTCACTGGGGAATTTTCGAGCAGTAATTAGATATTTTTGCTCTGCTAGAGATGTGAGAACAACTGACATCAATAGGCTACATGCTGAGAATATGGCAGTGACCTTGTAGTAGGATGCCCCTGCCTCTGTACCTGTTGTAGAAGGTATCTCCCTTGGAAGACATCTGCGGGGATCTTGTGGATGGCCCTTAGATATTGTCCCATTTCTTAAAGTCATTAGCAATTGTATTTTGTTTTTATGCGTGTAGTTGTAAACAGTAACCATAATCAAATGCATATGTTCAAAAATAATCACTGGACATTTTCAAACACAAAACAGGAAAGTAAAAACAGAAGTTTGCAACTTTCAAAGGAATAGTTTTTGTATTAATTTGAAATAAGCGTTTTTGTACAAAGGGACAAACATCCTAGTAACAAAATGTCGTTGTAAGAATGGAAATTATACAAAATAAATATACAAATAAAGACAGCTATGTGAAATAATCCCATTGGGTTCCCATTCTGTTATTGCCTTTATGTCTTTGAGCGTCTCATCCCCTTCGCTACTTGTCCGAAGGTGATTAGATTGACTAGTACCGCTTTAAGCTTGATAGTTGATATTGAAGATTGGTTGTAAGGTGATCCAACGGGATATAGTTATACGCTTTAAATCCCAAACTTTTGCCTGGACCGCCCTTTCGAGTTTTCAGTCCACCAGGATACCCTTTTTTTCCCAAGCCGCCTTTTCATGTTTTCGACTTGCTGGGTGTACAGATTTGTTTTTATGTATATCCCAATTTTTTCCCAAACCCTTTTGGTTCACCCAGATGCCCTAATTTTTTCCTAGGTCAGTCGACCTAGTGGGTCTTTGTTTATGCGTAGTATCTTTTAACTATGTTCGCGTTTACCGAGTGTTGAAGGTCGTCACTGCCCATAGTGGTTAGGATCATGGCTCCACCAGAGAATATGTTCTTGATTACAAATGACCCTTCGTATGTGGGAGTCCATTTGCCCCTGGGATCAGCTTGCGACATTATGATTCGTTTGATTACCAAGTCACCAGCCTGATATACCTGACGTCTGACCTTCTTGTTATAAGCTTTGATCATACGTTTTTGGTGCATCTGACCATGACAGACAGTCGCAGGCCTCTTCTCGTCAATCAGGTTTAACTGGTCAAGTCGAGTCTGGACCCATTCGAATTCACTCAGCCCTGCATCCTTCATGATTCTCAAGGAAGGGATTTGGACTTCAATGGGCAGGACAACTTCCATACCATATACCAAAGAGAAAGGAGTTGCCCATGTTGATGTGCGCATTGTGGTGCAGTAACCATGAAGAGAAAATGGTAATATATCATGCCAATCTTTATATGTCATTGTCATCTTCTGTATGATTCTCTTGATGTTTTTGTTAGCAGCTTCTACAACGCCATTCATATTTGGCCGGTAGGGAGAAGAGTTATGATGCTGAATCTTGAATTTCATGCAAAGCTCGGTGATCATAGTGTTGTTTAGATTAGTACCATTATTTGTAATGATTCTTTCTAGGATACCATATCGACTGATAATGTTATGTATGATAAATCGGGCCACAACGTTCTTGGTAACAAAATAAAACAAAGCTTCCTCCACCCACTTTGTGAAGTAATAAATGGCAACCAGGATGAAGCGGTGCCCGTTGGAAGCTGTCAGTCTAATTTCTCCAATCATGTCGATGCCCCACATTGCGAATGGCCAAGGAGCAGTCAAGAAGTTTAAGGTAACTAGAGGTACATGCACTTTATCAACATAGATTTGGCACTTGTGACAAGTCCATGAATGCTGATAACAGTCTGCTTCCATGGTGGACCAGTAGTATCCTGCCCGTAGGATATTTTTAGCCATTGAGTGCCCACTAGAGTGGGTGCCAAAGGTACCTTCATGTAAGTCATCCATAATCCTTTCTGCCTCATTCTTGTCTACACACCGAAGTAAGGTAGAGTCATTGTTGTACCCCAAAATTTTCCCTCCCATATTTCTCAAAACATTTCAAGAAAGATCACCAAGTTGCTCAAGGTAGTCCAAGGGTTGGCCAGACAAGCTCTCTCCTAAGGCAGTCTACCTCAAATTAGGGTTTCATGTTGCATCAAGATACTTGAGTCCAAGGGACCCTAAATGCTCAACATTGTCCTAATATTTTCTCAATATCATCCATGTCAAGTTTCAAGCCTTGCAGAGAAAGTTTGCTCAGTCAATTGCTCAAATGCCTGAAAATTGACTATGCTAGAGCAAAAGTCAACTGTGGCCTACATACAGCCAAACTTCAAGATTTTTGGTCAACATCCTCATTTGGAAGTATATCTCATCATTTGATCAAGGGTTGATCATGATTCATCAAGGATTGCTCATAATTCATCAAGAACCAAAAGTTGCTAAATTAGGGTTTTATAGGAAAAGTCAACTCAACTTTGACCAAGCATAACATTCTCATACTTTATGATAAATGACCCATCCAAAGCTCATTTTTAAGAGGATGAAATTCCCTACAATCCATCTTCAGCTCCCAAGTTCAAAATATGCACTCACAAGAAGTTATGAATTTGGACATTATAGATCATTTTAAAAAATCAACAAAAATACCTTTTTTGTCAAAGCTTCATACATGAGCATGGAATATCAAAATGAGATGATACCAAAAGGGTTACTTATAGGACATCTCAAGCTTTCTAAAAAGTCAAAGAACACCTTCAAAGAGTAAAAATTGAGGAAGTTATGCATTGGTGAAGTTGACCTTTTTTGTAAAATTGCCAAAAGTCAACTATGCCTAAAACATCAAATTTTGCCAAATGGGCCCAATATTTTTCACTTGTTTTGAGTTGGCAACATAGTCCACGAGCTCTAGCCCTTTCCACTTGTCATTATCATGTTTTTATTATTTATTTTGATTTTGATTTAATTTAAATCAATTTTAATCAAAATAAATCATGAGAAAATCTAAAGCATTCAAAACTCAAGATTTTATACTTGTTTCAGGTCACAATTACAGCTAGCATCAAATCAAACTCGTGTAAAGGCTTGGTGTGCATAAAAATATTGATTTTAGGCCAATTTTGGAATGATATTCAAGAGAATCAAATCACAATCAAATTCAATAATGGAAGAAAATTGAGTACATTCTATCAACCCTAACCCATTCCTTGATACATATAGAAGCGAGGCAGACCCAAAAAGGCTAGAGAAGGAGGCGCATAAAAGAGAACAAAACTCGAAAAATCACAACAAAAGTGCTGGATCGAATTCATTGTTCCAGGAATACTCAAGACATACTAGCTATCTCAATCACTTCCTGAGATTCCCAGCAAGCGAAAGCAATCGAAATCAAGCATTTCCAGGCCCTATAACGCACTGTAAGGCATTCACGACACCCACCTTTTCTTGAATTTTGTTTGCATAATTCTTGCACATTCAGCATAATATAATCATAGATTCTTTTTCACCATGACAATTGCAAGCTTTCTATGATACCCAATTGCATTTTTATGGACTGAATTGTGAACTGCCATTGTTAGGTTTTTGAATTCTGTTTTAGGGTTTTTGCTTGCAGGTAAAATTAGCCTTCATGAATGGTACCATCATGTTCAGGAGGATAAGACGAATCCAACCATGGCATTAGATGTCATTTATATTGCTCATGGAGGATTTTGGAACGAGCTCTGTTTGTAGTGACGGACAAACGTCCGTAGGTAAAAGTGTTTCACTTTTACCAACGGTGCAAGGTTGAAGACGCATGCGTGTCACCTTTCCATTGGCATATTTGAATTTGGCGCACGTTTTTCTTTATGCTCCACTAACCCACTTTGTTTTCCATATTATCATTATTATTTATTTGATATACAAATTGAACAAGTGGCGCAGTTGGTGAGTGTGTCGTTGGTAATTACTTCAGGACCTGGGTTTGAATCCCAGGTCCACCTATTTCTCCATATTATTTTTCTTTTCAGGATCCAACGTATTTACAAGCCAAAGGAATACCATAGACTCTCAAGATCTAGGCCTTAGATCTCCAGATGGCCAAATCTGATGGCCATCATCTGAAGGTGCATCATGAAGCCTAGTTAACACATCACACTGAATCCAGGAAGTCAACGTGGACTTCCATCTTTGGGACCAGAATTCTGATTTTTGCACCCTCCAATTTGCTTTTGCAGGCCCAATTTCTTATCCCTTTTTCTTTTTATATTTTATATTTTATTTTAATTAATTTATTTAATTTACTTTACTAACAAATTAATTATTTTCTTTTATCAAAAAAATAATAAAAATATTTTTCACCAATTAGACTTAGGTATATTTTTATCAATACATTTATTAATTTAATTAGATTTAATTCTAGGTAAAATTTTAATTATTTTGTAAATAACTTAAAATTAATTCGAAAATTAGGATTTTATTTCTAACTTAATTATCTTTTTTCTTTTTCTTAAAATAACCAAAAAAAACCAAAAATAGGTCATTTTATTATTTTCAATAATTAATTTAATTAACTAATTAATTGTATATTTAATTTTAAAACCTAAATTCTTTTCTTTAAAAAATATTAAAAACAACAAAAACATTTTCTCTTTTAATTAGGATAGAAGGGTCAAAACCCTAGTTCGCATTCGTTCTAATTTTCATCGCGCACTTTATTTTATTATTTTTACCCTATTAATGTAACTGTTCACAAGTTGTAATAGTTAATTAGGACTTTTTATTTCCATTTACCCTTTACTTTTCAAGGGTTTGTTTTTGGCTATGTAAATACCCGAAGCCTTATAATAGCGTAGTTTAAATTCCGCATTTTAAATTCCGCAAATTATTAACTGTTAGATGTATGATATTAGGATGCATGACAAGAATGTATGATTAATTTTAAAACAGTTAACGGACCTTAAATGTGCAAAGATAAATAACCTAAAATTGAATCACTCGCACATGCGCACTCTTAGGGTACACTCCCACTTGGTTGCCTTCGGTAAACGGTCATTGAGTATAGGATGTTTTAGTGGTCGCCCTTTTGTCTAAAGATCATAGTTGCCTCAGAAAGGTTGCCTCGGATATTGTTGCCTCAGATAAATTGATCTAAGACATTAGGGTTATTACTAAGACGTCCTAACATTGCTTTAGTGACCGTACATCCCTTTTCGAATTGACCCTCAACATCCAACGACGGTGCTAGCTACTCACTAATACTGGGATAGCGCTGTCTAAAGGAAACGAACATAGAACGATTATTTTTTCGAGTAGGTAGATGCTAGTAGGTACTTGCTCAATACAAACAAACCTTTTCACACTTACACTCTTTTTCAAACAAAGTTTTCAAAACACTTCATTACACTCTTGAAGACAGAAGCCAAAGTTAAATCAAATTCAAAACAAAAACTTTTCAAAGCACACAAACACAAAGAAAACAATTTTGAAAATGATGAGCAAGTACCTAAGAGCCCGTGGAAAACCACGGATAGAAAAGGTGTTAATACCTTCCTTTTGTATAATCTACTCCCCGTACTCAGAAATATCTCGAAAAAGGAATTTTTCTGTGCTTTTTTCCTTTCCTTGTTGGATAAAATAAAAGACGGTGGCGACTCTTTCTTACCGCGACATTTTGCGAACACAAGCACAAAACGCAAACCAGCAAATTCCTTAAAAAGGGAAACACGTCCTGGTTCTGGCCACCGCACCACAGAACTGGCGACTCTGTTGGGGAAATATTAATAAGTGGGGTGTACCTTAGGATTAGTTCATCATATTGTTTTCAATTGTTTGATCTGTTTGCTTTATCTTTGTGGGCTTTGTATCGGAGTTACTATAGATCCTAACTCGGATCTGGGGATACCTTTTAGGTAAGTAGAAATAGACTGCGAGGGAACTGTGCGGCGTAGACCGATACGGTTAAAGCAGTAGCTATATTGGTGTGACATATTAGTTGGTACCGATATCCCTTGTGGAGGAACAAGGAGAGTATGGGGTTGCTAATGGGTCATTAAGCATCAGCTGACCTTAGAACCTATAATTGACCAACTTGGCCATATAAAGTAGTAGTATGCTACACTCATTGAGACCATACTCTCGAGATGGTTCCGGCTGCAAGAAAAGATTGCGTGATTGGAATTATGACCGATGGAGGATAGTCAGTGATATTGAGAACCTCTAGAACCCGGTTAATATTACTAGGACATGTTGAACCAACTAAACTGCAAGAGGGTAGTACCTAGACTCCATGCAAGCCTAAACTTAAGGGCTATTGTGTGATTTGTTTGCCCTTACCATGTTTGCTATCTGTGATACCTGTGGTGTGTTTTTATCATGACATCATGCATCATGACATCGCTTGCATATTTCATTAGACTAACCATTTCAAAGACCGAGGGGATTCATCTTTGTCCTGTTTTGCAGATCATGGCCTCTATGCGCAGAAATACCATTCGAGTCAACTTCATGCAAATCCCTTCTCAGCTCAGAGAGTTGGTTTCAAAAGTTCCTGATACTTCTTCCTTTGTTAGAAGACATGGTCATCTCCTTAGCCTGGTCACTTCCAAGTTGTATGAGCAAATGATGAGCGTGTTGTTTCAGTTCTTTGACCCGTTGCATCACTGTTTCACCTTCCCGAACTATCAGTTAGTCCCTAGTTTGGAGGAGTTTTCTGATTTACTTGGCATATCTATTCTAGAGAAGACACCCTTTACAGGTTTGGAGATAGCTCATAGGCTAGAGGATATTGCTTCAGCCCTACATCTAACAATGGCTGATGTAGTATCTAACTGGGAGATTCAAAGTGGGGTTAAATGTTTCTTGGCTAAATTTCTAATTGATCAAGCTCAACAGTTATGGGATAGTTTAGAATTTCAATCATTTTAAGACATCCTAGTTCTCCTCATCTATGGCTTGGTTCTGTTCCCGAATCCATATTCTTTCATCGACATGAACACAGTCAAGATCTTCATGTCTCGTAACCCAGTGCCTACACTCTTGGGTGATATTCTGCATGCTATTTATACCTGTACTGTTCGAAGAAGGGGACCTCTCATGTGTTGTACACCATTGCTGGTGAGGTGGTTTATTTCACACCTCCCCAAATCTGTATTGAAAAATGAGGAAGGTATAGGTTGGGCTTACAGAATCATGTCCCTTGCTCATACGGACATCCTTTGGAGTACTAAAGATATGGAAAGGGTAGCTGTCATTGAATGGTGTGGGGAATACCCTAATGTTCCATTGCTTGGAATTAGAGGAGGAATAACCTATAATCCTTGTTTGGCCTTACGACAGTTTGGACGAGCTCGGAGAGACGGTCCTCATGAGTTGTTGCTTACAGGCATTGTCTTTGACTTCAAGGGGGATATTGAGGGACATCGCCGTAGGTTTATACGAGCTTGGGACAGGGTGAACAGGTATGATCCACATGAGTTAGGAATGAAGACTTCTCTCCCGATGCAACCATATCTCCAGTGGGTTCGAGCCCGTGCTCAAAAGCTGGGGATGCCATATGAAGCTGTTTTGCCGGTGATTGTGGAGCATACTAATGAAGAAGGTGTTCCTTATACAATCCTCCAACCTTATATTCCTACTGATCTGAGGGCATTGAAGAGATCTTGGATCCAGTTGAAGGAAGAAAGGGATACCTACAGAGAGAAGTATCATGAGCAGGAGTGGAAAATACTGAAGCTTACAAGGAAGCTTGAGAATGAGAGGACAATCAACGATTATGTCAGCACGAAAGGAAAACGACCATGGGAATTCTGATGTTTTTTATTGTTTCTATTTTAGATTTTCTTTTCAATATTTCTTTTGTAACGCCTTAAAGGCATTTGTTAAACATTGTTTCAAGTTTTAATCTAATAAAGTGTGTTTTATTTTGGTTTACAAATTTGAATCTCCCTAAAGTCTTTGAAATCATTTCATACGCATTCTATTCCTGTGCACCTCATTACAGGTACCCTTACAGTTTTCTTATCTTCTCCGCTATTTATTTCAGCGTAACATGTCTTCTGAAACATCTACTGATCAAGCTATTAAGGCTCTTCAAGCTCAGAATGCTCAGTTCTAGGAAATGTTCTTGAACTTGGCCAAAGGGCAGCAAGATTTGAAGAATCTCATCTTGAAGGACAAGAAGAAGAAGAAGAAGAAAAGGGTGGTCCTGCTAAATATAGGTCACAGATTCGGGAACAAATTGCGACAGGAAGCTGATTTGTCCCATTCATCTGGAGGGGGAGAGAATCAAGAAGAAAGGAAGGGTCCTAGCCCTGTGGTTTCTGACAATGACACATATTTTGATGAAGACCGGTATCCTCCTGCTGAGGATAGGTATAAGCAACTCGAAGACCTGTTGAGTGCAATGCAGATCCAAAAGATACTTGGGTTGGACTTTGGAGATTTGGGTCTGGCATCTGGGGTGGTGATCCCGCACAAGTTTAAAGCACCTGTCTTTGCTAAGTATGATGGGATCTCCTGCCCGAAGTTACACTTCCGCTCGTATGTTAGAAAGATTCAACCATATACTGCTGATAGGAACCTTTGGGTTCATTTCTTTCAAGATAGTCTTTCAGGGACACAACTTGAATGGTTCTATCAACTGGAAGGAGCTAACGTCCGCAACTGGGAGGTACTTGCTGCTGCTTTTTACAAGCAATACCAGTATAATGCCGACCTTGCTCCCACACGTACTCAACTTTAGGGTATGTCTATGTGTGCGAGCAAAGGTTTTAGGGACTACACTCAGAAGTGGAGAGATCTGGGAGGAAGAGTACAACCCCCCTTAGCTGACAGGGAGTTGGTGGATATATCTCTTGGGACTTTGTCTGGTCCATATTTCAATCATTTGATTGGAAGTTCATCGTTTGGGTTTACTGAATTGATTTTGACCGGGGAGAGGGTTGAAGCTGGTATTAAAAGTGGCAAGATACAGAAAGGTGCTTCGTCAAGTACAGAGAAGAAGCCTTTCAAGAAGGAGTCTAGTGCAGTTTACAGCTCGAGAAGCCAAAACCGACCTGAGCGCCGCCAAGCAGTGAATGCGGTGGTTATATCAAGACCTGTTGTTGCCCCACAACACAACACTCAGCAAAGAGTAGAGAGACCGCAAAGGCAGTATACTCGGCTCAATATGACTCTATCTCAAATTATACCTCAACTGTTGAAAACCAACTTGGTGACTCTGAAGGAGGCTCCAAAGAATCCCTGTACTATATCACCGCTGTATAATCCAAACGCCCGTTGTGCTTATCACTCCGATAGCCCAGGGCATGATACCAATAAATGCTGGGCTTTGAAGAATATAGTGCATGATCAGATTGATGCTAAGGAGATTGAGTTTGAAGCGCCGGAAAAGCCTAATGTCATGACTGCTCCTATGCCCAAGCATGGAGTAAATGTTGTGGACGATGATTCATTTGTAACTTATGTGGAAGACATTTCTACTCCGTTGATGACAGTGAAGAAGAACTTATTGTTGGCCGGTTTATTTTCGGGCTGTGGCGAAGGTTGCCACCTGTGCTCCATCCTACCTACTAGTTGCCATCTATTGAAGTCAGGTGTGCAACGCCTGATGGATAACAAAGAAATATTGTTTGAGAAAACTTTGGTTCCATTGATTCCTGTTGAAGATGTTTCCATAATCACCATTTTCGCCAATTCTTCCAAGGCTTCCTCGAGAAAGCCTGTTAGGATTACATCTGTTCCGAGAGTTGCTCCATTGATCATTACTATTCTTGGACCTATCCCTTACGTGTCGAGTAAGGCTGTCCCGTGGCACTATGGGGCCGATGTGTATTATCATGGGATTAAACAAGACTTGAAGGTTGAGGAGGTTGATACTAATGTCAGCAATATCGTCGGGTCTAGCAAGGTCACCCGAAGCGAAAGACTTTTCTCTCCTGAGATCTCCCCACCAACTGTTCGGAAACCTGTTGTTATCCCACCTGCCAGTACATCTGCTATTGTCCCTGTTCATGTTCCAATCATTACCCCTGTCACCGAGTCATCTGACGCTCGGGGCAAAGAGACCACCGGTGAGCCTTCCTGAACGGAGGCACCGAAGAAAATTATTGTTGAAACCTCTTGGCAGGAGATAGAGGAAATCTTGAAGATCATCAAGAAAAGCGACTACAACATAGTCGAACAGCTGGGGAAAACCACGTCGAAGATCTCTATGTTGTCTTTATTGTTGTGCTCAGAAGCCCACGCAAAGGCTTTAATTGCTTTCCTGAAAACTGCGCATGTGCCGCAGGAAACATCTGCTGATCAATTCAAAGGCTGTGTGGCTAGTTTGACCGCCGACAACAAGTTGGGTTTCTCCGATGCAGATCTGACTGCCAAGGGAAAGAATCACAATGACGCTCTGCATGTTTCAATCGAGTGCAGGGGCACTACTCTGGCCCACGTGCTGGTGGATAATGGGTCCTCGTTAAATGTTTTACCCAAGAAAGCATTAGATCGGCTGGATTGTGAAGGGTTGGTTATGAAGCCAAGTAATATTGTGGTTAGGGCCTTTGATGGGTCCAAAAGGATGGTACATGGAGAGGTGGATGTCCCTGTTAAGGTTAGTTCCCATACTTTTGCGTCTATATTCTATGTAATGGACATTCGACCATCTTATTCCTGTTTGTTGGGTCGCCCGTGGATTCATAAAGCTGGGGCAGTAACTTCTACGCTCCATCAGATGTTAAAATATCCAGTGAAAGGGAAAATTGTTACGGTACGAGGAGAAGAGGAGTACATGGTGAGCCACCTTAACTCTTTTCGATATGTGGATATGGATGGGGAGTTCATTGAAACCCCGTGTCAAAACTTTGAAGAAGTCCCCCAGACTCTGGCATCGACTGAAACGGTAGCTGAAGATCCTCCAATGAAGATGGCTTCCCTCAAGGATGCTAGGGCTGTTCTTGAAAAAGGTGGGTGTGTGAATTGGGGCCTACTCCCTAACTTTGCACACAAGACTGACAAGTTTGGTTTGGGTTTTACTGCAGAAGCTCAAAGGGCTGTTCGGCGTGCGCGAATTGGAAGACCTCCCCTGCGTATCACAAATCCGGGAGTGAATGCAATTGAAGATGATGATGAAGAGTCTGAGTTTAACAGCTGGATTTACCCGACTACCGACGGTGGATTAAGCAATTGGACGAAGAAAGACTTCTTGCCCATTTCTTTTATTACACAGTAATAGACTTTTGTTTTGAGTTTTGTAACAGACAGTTTAAAACTTTTACGGCCCGGTGCCTTTCCCGAGACACTGTGGCTTTGTTTGAGGGCTTATTATGTGTCATTTCCATATATCATCAATAAAAGCATTGGACGTTTTTCTTGCATTACAAATTTTGCGCTCCTTGTCTTTCCTTTCTATTTTTGCACTTTATCAAAACAACTATTTGTCTTACACACACTCACAGATACAGGTCCACATCCACTCTAGATCCCACTGATAACGACTCTGCTACTGCCAGTTATGACTTCAAAAGTCCGATAAACCAAGCCGAGGACGAAGGTGAGGATGATTGTGAAGTGCCCGGGGAACTTGCTAGACTGTTACTTCAGGAAGAGAGGGCCATTCAGCCGCATGAAGAGTCAGTGGAAACAGTAAATCTGGGTACAAAGGTAGACAAGAAAGAGGTCAAGATTGGTGCTAATTTGGAGCCTAGTGTTAAGCAACGGTTGATACAGATGTTGCGTGACTATGTTGAGATCTTTGCCTGGTCTTATGAAGATATTCTTGGGTTGGATACTGATATTGTGGTTCACCGCTTGCCGACTAAATAAGACTTTCCTCTAGTGAAACATAAAGTTCGCCGAATGCGCCCAGAGATGTCTGAGAAAATCAAGGCTGAGGTTATGAAACAGTTTGATGTCGGTTTTCTAGCAGTTACTTGTTACCCGCAGTGGGTTGCCAACGTGGTTCCAGGGCCGAAGAAAGATGGTAAGGTTCGAATGTGTGTTGACTATAGGGATCTAAACAGGGCGAGCCCCAAGGATGATTTCCCTCTGCCTCATATCGACGTTCTGGTTGACAACACTGCACATCATAAGGTCTTCTCCTTTATGGATGGTTTTTCTGGTTACAATTAGATTAAGATGGCTCCCGAAGACATGGAGAAGACAAAGTTCGTCATGCAGTGGGGTAACTTTTGCTACAAAGTCATGCCTTTCTGATTGAAAAATGTTGGGGCAACGTATCAGCGCACCGTGGTCGCTTTGTTCCACGACATGATTCATCATTAGATTGAGGTATACGTAGACGACATGATTGCAAGATCCCAGAATGAAGAAGAACATCTTGACCATCTTCAGAAGCTATTTGACAGGTTGAAGATGTATAAGCTAAGGTTAAACCCGAACAAGTGCACCTTCGGGGTAAGGTCTGGTAAGCTGCTGGGCTTCGTCGTTAGTGATAAAGGTATTCAGGTGGATCCTGCAAAGGTGAAAGCTATACAGGAGATGCCGGCTCCCCAAACAGAAAAAGAAGTTAGAGGCTTTTTGGGACGTCTGAATTACATTGCCCGATTCATTTCACATTTGACCGCAACTTATGAGCCAATCTTCAAGCTGCTGAAGAAAGATCAAGTGGTAAAGTGGAATGATGAGTGTCATGCCGCTTTCGAAAGGATTAAGGAATATCTCCAAGAGCCTCCTATTCTGATGCCTCCGGTCGAAGGAAGACCTTTAATCTTATACTTGACAGTACTCGACAATTCAATGGTGCGTGCTGGGGCAGCATGACGAGTCTGGCCGAAAAGAGCATGCTATTTACTACCTTAGCAAAAAGTTTACCGACTGTGAGACCCGATACTCACTGCTTGAGAAAACTTGTTGCGCTTTGGAATGGACTGCTCGCCGACTAAGACAGTATATGCTGACTCACACTACTCTATTGATATCAAAGATGGACCCGATCAAGTATATCTTCGAAAAGCCTGCCTTGTCCGGAAGAATAGCAAGATGGAAGATGATCTTGACTGAGTATGACATTCAATACACGACCCAAAAGGCAATCAAGGGGAGTGTGTTGGAGGATAATTTGGCGCATCAGGCTGTAGACGACTACCAATCCATGAACTTCGAATTTCCGAATGAGAACATCATGCTGGTGACTGACTGTGAAACACCTGGACCGGATGAAGGACCTGAGGAGGGATCCCGATGGTCTATGTATTTCGATGGAGCTTCAAACGCTTTGGGTAATGGCATTGGCGCTGTGATTATATCTCCTGAAGGCTGTCATACTCCGTTCACCACCCGATTATGTTTCAACTGCACCAACAATATGGCGGAGTATGAAGCATGCATCATGGGTCTTCGAGCAGCAATTGACCTAAGGATTAAGTTCTTAAGTGTATTCGGAGATTCTTTGTGATCAGTCAGATCAAAGGCGAGTGCGATACAAAGCACCCAAATCTTATTCCTTACAAAGAGTATGTATTGACTTTGCTTCCTTACTTCGAGGAGATAACCTTTGAACAATTCCCTAGAGAGGAGAATCAGTTAGCGGACGCGCTAGCTACGATGTCTTCTATGTTCAAGGTCAGGTGGGACAATGAGGCTCCCCAGATTACCATTGAAAGGTTGGACCAACCCGCACATTGCTGTGACATTGAGACTGAAGAGGTAGTAGATAAACCCTGGTTTCACGAGGTAAAGAGGTATCTTGAGGCTCAGGAATACCCCGAGGGTGCATCTTTTAATGATAAGTTTCTGAGGAGGTTCGCGGAAAAGTTCTTCATCAGTAATGGTATCCTTTACAAGCGTAACCATGATTCAACCTTACTGCGATGTGTTGATAAAAGCGAGGTAGAAAAGATCATGGTAGAGTTACATGAAGGTACTTTTGGGACTCATTCCAGTGGACACACCATGGCAAAGAAAATCTTCGGGCAGGATGTTATTGGTCCACAATGGAAGCCGATTGTTATCAGCATTCTCGTACCTGTCATAAGTGTTAAGTCTATGCTGATAAGGTGCATATACCTCTAGTTCCTCTGAACATTTTGACAGCTCCGTGGCCTTTTGCAATGTGAGGCATCGATATGATTGGCGAGATCATACCTACTGCATCCAACGGGCATCGTTTCATCTTGGTAGCGATTGATTACTTTACAAAGTGGGTTGAGGCAGCTTCCTTCGCTACAGTAACCAAGAACGTCGTGGCACGGTTTATTCGGCACAATTTGATCTGTCGATATGGTGTACCAGAGAGGATCATTACGGACAATGGTACAAATCTCAAGAATACGATGATCACCGAGCTCTGCAAGCAGTTCAAGATACAGCATCACAACTCTTATCCTTATCGGCCGAAGATGAATGGGGTTGTTGAAGCGGATAATAAGAACATCAAGAAGATTATGCCGAAGATGATGGTGACATACAAAGACTGGCACGAGATGTTACCATTTGCCCTTCATGGGTACTGCACCTCAGCGCGAACGTCAACAGGGGAAACACCCTATTCCTTGGTATATGGCATGGAGGTCGTCTTGCCCATTGAAGTTCAAATACCCTCTCTTATGATTATGAAGGATGCAGGTTTGAGAGAAGATGACTGGATCTAGACCCGGCTTGATCAGCTGAACTTAATTGACGAAAAAAGACTTACTGCTATTTGTCATGGTCAATTGTATCAAAAGCGGATGATCAAGGCATTTAACAAGAAAGTTAGACGACAGGAGTATCAAGTTGGGGATCTGGTGATCAAGCGCATCATCCTACCACAAGGTGATCCCAGGGGCAAATGGACCCCTACTTACGAAGGCCCATTTATGGTTAAGAACATTTTCTCAGGAGGAGCTATGATTCTAACCACCATGGATGGTGACGACCTTCCTCACCCCGTCAATGCATACATAGTGAAAAAATACTACGCATAATTAAAGACCCACTAGGTTGACTGGCCTAGGCAAAAATAAGGGCTCCCCGGCAAACCAAAAGGATTCGGGCAAAAATAAGGGATGAAAATGAAAAAGTCTATACACCCGGCAAGTCGAAAACCTGAAAAGGCGGCTTGGGCAAAAAAGGGTATCCTGGTGGACTGAAAACCCAAAAGGGCGGTCCAGGAAAAAATTAAGGATTAAAGCGTAACACTATGTCTCATTGGATCATCTTGCAACCAGACTTCGGTATCGACTATCAAGCTCGGACGACACTAATCAATCTGATCTACCATCAACCAAGTAGCAAAGTGATGAGATGCTCGATGATATAAAGGCAATAGCAGAATTGGAACCTAGTGGGATTGTTCACATAGCTGTTTTTACACAAATTGTATAAATTATGTTTGTTCGATGGTGTTCTTTTATTAGGACGTCAGCCTCTTGTACAAAAGACGCCTATTTACAAGCCAAACTTCAAAGTCAATACAATTCATTTTCACAAATAAATTTCAAATGGTTTTTCTTTTTTCTGTTTTGTTTTGCAAGAACATCCAATGTTCATTTTTGATATATGCATTTGACAATAATTGTTGTTCATAATTATTTACATACGAAACAAAAGACGATTACTCGTAATATCAGGAATAGGGGCAAATAAGAATTGTTCAGACCTTACAGTTACTCTGTCCACTAGGTACAGGGATAAATTTAGCTGAAGAATATGACTAAGGTACATTCACTCCCTGCAGAGTAAGAAAAAGACAGTAGTGTTAACTCTCCCCAGCTGAGGCTCGCAACCACGAATGAGTTGGTAAAATTCTCCCCAAGCAGAGTTTATCTATCATCAGCATTGGAAAATTATCCCCAGTGGAGTTTGGAGAATTATCCTCAGTAGAGGCTGGAGGATTGTCCCCAGTAGAGCCTAAAAGGTTATCCCCAGTGAAGTCGCAACTGGAAAATCATTCCCAGCGGAGTTCATTCCTTTCACAAACAGAAATTCAATCCCCAACAGGGTTCATTATCACTAGCAATGGTAATTCATCCCCGGCTGAGGTTATTCTTCCAAATCAACAGGTCCTCTAGCAGAGTATGTCCTCCCTACAAAGTCATTTCCTCATCAGTTTATTCCCCAGCGGATTTATCCTCTCCTGCAGGTTTATTCTCATAATTATCTTCATTCACTATCCCCATCGGAAACGAAGAATTCAACTCTTTTCTCCAACAGAAATCCAGGATTTATTTTCCCCAACTAAAAACATCACATTTCCATACATCATGACATGCATACACATCATACAACACAGTCTCATTTATTTTGAGAACATCATTTCCTGATACATATCATGCATTACATACAACTAACCTTTACCTTTCAGGAAAGATACAATCAAATTCTCACAAAATTCAAGTTGTGAAACCCGGGTACGACTGGATAATATTTTAATCCCCAGCTGAATAACGGACGACCGAAGCTCCTAAAATTCAACAGAGATGATTCCTCAGTAGAATACGGACAACCCAAGTTCCTAAAATTCAACATAGATGATTCCTCAGTAGAATACAGACGACCGAAGTTCCTAAAATTCAACAGATATGATTCCTCAGTAGAATACGGATGACCGAAGTTCCTAAAATTCAACAGAGATGATTCCTCAGTAGAATACGGACGACTGAAGTTCCTAAAATTCAACAGAGATGATTCCTCAGTAGAATATGGACGATCGAAGTTCCTAAAATTCAACAGAGATGTTTCCTCAGTAGAATACGGACGATCGAAGGTCCTAAAATTCAACAGAGAAGAATCCTCAGTAGAATACGGACAACCGAAGTTCCTAAAATTCAACAGAGATGTTTCCTCAGTAGAATACGGACGACCGAAGTTCCTAAAATTCAACAGAGATGATTCCTCAGTAGAATACGGATGACCGAATTTTCTAAACTTCAAATAGAGACGACTCACCAGCAGAATAACGGATGACCGAAGCTCCTAAAATTCTACTTCTCTCAACTAAGATCATCCTTCCCTAGCGGAATCTTCCTCAACGACACATATACAAGCTCTCGCTAAGGAATCTCTTATGCAATCGAAACTCCTTCGGATGGCATCTTTAATCCCATCTCCCGTCATCAGTTTCCAAATGGAATCATTAAACCCATTCCCGACATCACAAGACAATTACCACTTTATGCGAGTGCAAATTTCTGGGCACTCTAGTGTTCAATCATCTTCCACCTTCAGATCACGAAAGGCACACATGCCAATATAAATCTTCAGGTTTAAGAAAATTGAACAAGGGCAGCTGTTGTACCCCAAAACTTACCCTCCCATATTTCTCAAAACATTTCAAGAAAGATCTCCAAGTTGCTCAAGGTAGTCCAAGGGTTGGCCATACAAGCTCTCTCTTAAGGCAGTCTACCTCAAATTAGGGTTTCATGTTGCATCAAGATACTTGATTCCAAGGTACCCCAAATGCTCAACATTGTCCTAATATGTTCTCAAGATCATCCATGTCAAGTTTCAAGCCTTGCAGAGAAAGTTTGCTCAGTCAATTGCTCAAATTCCTAAAAATCGACTATGCTAGGGAAAAAGTCAATTGTGGCCTACATACAGTCAAACTTCAAGATTTTTGGTCAACATCCTCATTTGGAAGTATATATCATCATTTGATCAAGGGATGATCATGATTCATCAAGGATTGCTCATAATTCATCAAGAACCAAAAGTTGCTAAATTAGGGTTTTGCAGGAAAAGTCAACTCAACTTTGACCAAGCATAACTTTCTCATACTTTATGAGAAATGACCTATTCAAAGGTAATTTTGAAGAGGATGAAATTCCATACAATCCATCTTCATCTCCCAATTTCAAAATATTCACTCACAAGAAGTTATGAATTTGGACATTATAGGTCATTTTGAAAAGTCAACAAAAATACCTTTTTTGTCAAAGCTTCATACATGAGTATGGAATATCAAAATGAGATGAGACCAAAAGGGTTGCTTAGAGGACATATCAATATTTCTAAAAAGTCCAAGAACACCTTCAAAGAGACAAAATTGAGGAAGTTATGCATTGGTGAAGTTGGCCTTTTTTGCAAAATTGCCAAAAGTCAACTATGCCTAAAACTTCAAATTTTGCCAAATGGGCCCAATCTTTTTCACTTGTTTTGAGTTGGCAACATAGTCCATGAACTCTAGCCCTTGCCACTTGTCATTATCATGTTTTTATTATTTATTTTGATTTTGATTTGATTTAAATCAATTTTAATCAAAATAAATCATGAGAAAATCTAAAGCATTGAAAACTCAAGATTTTATACTTGTTTCAGGTCACAATTACAGCTAGCATCAAATCAAACTCGTGTAAAGGCTTGGTGTGCATAAAAAGATTGATTTTAGGCCAATTTTGGAATGATATTCAAGAGAATCAAATCACAATCAAATTCAATAATGGAAGAAGATTGAGTACATTCTATCAACCCTAATCCATTCCTTGATACATATAGAAGCGAGGCAGACCCAAAAAGGCTAGAGAAGGAGGCGCAACAAAGAGAACAAAACTCGAAAAATCACAACAAAAGTGCTGGATCGAATTCATTGTTCCAGGCATCCTCAAGACATCCTAGCTATCTCAATCAGTTCCTAAGATTCCCAGCAAGCGAAAGCAATCGAAATCAAGCATTTCCAGGCCCTATAACGGACTGTAAGGCATTCACGACACCCACCTTTTCTTGAATTCTGTTTGCATAATTCTTACACATTTAGCATAATATAATCATAGATTCTTGTTTACCATGACAATTGCAAGCTTTTTATGATACCCAATTGCATTTTTATGGTCTGAATCCTGAACTGCCATTGTTAGGTTTTAGGATTCTGTTTTAGGGTTTTTGCTTGCAGGTAAAATTAACCTTCATGAATGGTACCATCATGTTCAGGAGGATAAGACGAATCCAACCATGGCATTAGATTCCATTTATATTTCCCATGGAGGATTTTGGAACGAGCTCTCTTTGTAGTGACGGACAAACGTCCGTAGGTAAAAGTGTTTCAGTTTTACCAACAGTGCAAGGTTGAAGACGCCTGCGTGTCACCTTTCCATTGGCATATTTGAATCTGGCGCGCGTTTTTCTTTTTTCTCCACTAACCCACTTTGTTTTCCATATTATCATTATTATTTATTTGATATACAAATTGAACAAGTGGCGCAGTTGGTGAGTGTTGCGTTGGTAATTGCTTCAGGACCTGGGTTTGAATCCCAGGTCCACCTATTTCTCCATATTATTTTTCTTTTCAGGATCCAACGCATTTACAAGCCAAAGGACTACCATAGATTCTCAAGATCTATCCCTTAGATCTCTAGATGGCCAAATCTGATGGCCATCATCTGAAGGTGCATCATGAAGCCTAGTCAACACAACACACTGAATCCAGGAAGTCAACGTGGACTTCCACCTTTGGGCCCAGAATTCTGATTTTTGCACCCTCCAATTTGCTTTTGCAGGCCCAATTTCTTATCCCTTTTTCTTTTTATATTTTATATTTTATTTTAATTTATTTATTTAATTTACTTTAATAATAAATTAATTATTTTCTTTTATCAAAAAAATCATAAAAATATTTTTCACCAATTAGACTTAGGTATATTTTTATCAATAAATTTATTAATTTAATTAGATTTAATTCTAGGTAAAATTTTAATTATTTTGTAAATAACTTAAAATTAATAAGAAAATTAGGATTTTATTTCTAACTTAATTATCTTTTTTCTTTTTCTTAAAATAACCAAAAAAACCAAAAATAGGTCATTTTATTATTTTCATTAATTAATTTAATTAACTAATTAATTGTATATTTAATTTTAAAACCTAAATTCTTTTCTTTAAAAAATATTAAAAACAACAAAAACATTTTCTCTTTTAATTAGGATAGAAGGGTCAAAACCCTAGTTCGCATTCGTTCTAATTTTCACCGCGCACTTTATTTTATTATTTTTACCCTATTAATGTAACTGTTCACAAATTGTAATAGTTAATTAGGACTTTTTATTTCCATTTACCCTTTACTTTTCAAGGGTTTATTTTTGGCTATGTAAATACCCGAAGCCTTGTAATAGCGTAGTTTAAATTCCACATTTTAAATTCCGCAAATTATTAACTGTTAGAGTATGATATTAGGATGCATGACAAGAATGTATGATTAATTTTAAAACAGTTAGCGAACCCTAAATGTGCAAAGATAAATAATATGAAATTGAATCACTTGCACATGCGCACTCTTAGGGTACATTCCCACTTGGTTGCCTTCGGTAAACGGTCATTGAGTATAGGATGTTTTAGTGGTCGCCCTTTTGTCTAAAGATCATAGTTGCCTCGGAAAAGTTGCCTCAGATATTGTTGCCTCGGATAAATTGATCTAAGACATTAGGGTTATTACTAAGACGTCCTAACATTGCTTTAGTGATCGTACGTCCCTTTTCGAATTGACCCTCAACATCCAACAACGGTGCTACCTACTCACTAATAGTGGGATAGCGCTTTCTAAAGGAAATGAACATAAAAGGATTCTTTTTTTGAGTAGGTAGATGCTAGTAGGTACTTGCTCAATACAAACAAATCTTTTCACACTTACACTCTTTTTCAAACAAAGTTTTCAAAACACTTCATTACACTCTTGAAGACAGAAGCAAGAGTTAAATCGAAGTCAAAACAAAAACTTTTCAAAGCACACAAACAAAAAGAAAACAATTTTGAAAATGATGAGCAAGTACCTAAGAGCCTGTGGAAAACCACGGATAGAAAGGGTGCTAATACCTTCACTTTCTATAATCTACCCCCCGTACTCAGAAATATCTCAAAAAAGGAATTTTTCTGTGCTTTTTTCCTTTCCTTGTTGGATAAAATAAAAGACGGTGGTGACTCTTGCTTACCGCGACATTTTGCAAACACAAGCGCAAAATGCAAACCAGCAAATTCCTTAAAAAAGGAAACACGTCCCGGTTATGGCCACCGTATCACAGTCATGATTGCGCTTGTAGAGGATCCTGTTACTGAGAAAGAACTTAGCAGAGAACCTTCTTAAGAACTTCTTATCATTGACTGAAGCTCCCTCAGGATATTCTTGGCTTTCGAGATATCTTTTGACTTTATGGAACCAAGGATTGTTCACTACTTCTTCAGTACCAATCTCGTGACAGTATGTTGGCTCGTCCATCCTCTCAATAGTGATCTGAGGAGCTTCATTATCCCACCTGACCTTGAACATGGATGACATTGTAGCTAGCGCGTCCGCAAGATGACTTTCCTCTCGTGGAAATTGATCAAAAGTAATTTCTTCAAAGTATGGGATTAATTTCAACACATGCTCTTTGTACATGATGAGATTAGGATGCTTCGTGTCCCATTCTCCATTGATCTGGCTGATTACCAAAGCTGAATCTCCAAACACACTTAAAAACTTGATCCTTAAATCAATTGTAACTTTAAGACCCATGATACATGCTTCATACTCAGCCATATTATTGGTATAGTTGAAACATAGCCTAGCCGTGAAAGGAGTATGACAGCCTTCAAGAGATATGATCATAATGCCGATGCCATTGCCAAGAGGGTTGGAAGCACCGTCAAAAATCATAGTCCATTGGGATCCTTTTCAGGTACTTCATTCGGTCCAGGTTCTTCATAATTAGTTACTAACATGATGTTCTCATCCAGGAACTCAAAATTCATGGATTGGTAGTCATCCATAGCCTGATGAGCCAAATGATCAACTAGTACACTTTCCTTAATTGCTTTTTGGGTTGTGTATTGAATGTCATATTCGGTCAGGATTGTTTTCCATCTTGCTATTCTTCCGGAGAGAGCGGGCTTCTCAAAGATGTACTTGATGGGATCCATCTTAGATATCAACAAGGTAGTGTAGGTCATCATATACTGTCTTAGTCAGCGAGCAGCTAATGCCAAAGCCCAACAAGTTTTCTCGAGCAGTGAGTATCTTTTTTCACAGTCGGAAAACTTTTTGATAAGGTAGTATATTGCATGCTCTTTTTAACCAGACTCGTCATGCTGCCCCAGCACACATCCCATTGAGTTCTCTAATACTATTAAGTACATGATCGAAGGTCTTCCCTCAACCGGGGGCATCATAATTGGAGGCTCTTGGAGATATTCCTTAATTTTGTCAAAGGCATACTGGAAATCTTCATTCCACTTCACTGCTTGATCTTTCTTCAGTAATTTGAAGATTGGCTCACAAGTAGCGGTCATATGTGAAATGGACCTGGCAATATAGTTTAGGCGTCCCAAGAATACTCTAACCTCCTTCTCAGTGCGAGGAGTTGGAATTTCTTGTATAGCTTTGACCTTTTCAGGATCCACTTCAATGCCATTGTTGCTGATAATGAAACCCAAGAGCTTACCGGATCTTACTCCGAAGGTGCACTTATTCGGATTCAGCCTCAGTTTGTATTTCTTCGGCCTGTCCAATAACTTCTATAGGTGATCAAGGTGCTCCTCCTCAGTCCGAGACCTAGCGATCATGTCGTAAACATAAACCTCTATCTCATGGTGAATCAAATCATGGAACAAAGCTAACATAGCACGCTGATAGGTTTCCCCAGCGTTCTTCAACCCAAATAGCATAACCTTGTAACAGAAAGTTCCCCACAGTGTGACGAAGGTTGTTTTCTCCATGTTTTTAGGTACCATCTTGATCTTATTATACCTTGAGAAACCATCCATGAAGGAGAATACCTTATGTTGTGCGGTGTTGTCATATTTGGGGCTTGCCCTGTTCAGGTCTCTATAATCTACACACATACGTACCTTACCGTCCTTCTTAGGTACTAGAACAACATTAGCAACCCATTGTGGGTAAGACGTGACAGCTAAGAAACCGACATTGAACTGTTTCACGACTTCAGCCTTGATCTTTTCTGATATATCCGGCCGCATACGACGAACCTTCTGTTTCACTGGAGGGAAATCCTCTTTTGTAGGTAGGAGATGAACCACAATATCAGTGTCAAGTCCCAGCATGTCTTTGTATGACCAGGAAAAAACCTCAACATAGTCACGTAGCATCTGTATTAACCGCTGTTTGACACTGGGATCCAAGTTATCTCCTACCTTGACTTATTTGCTATCCTCTTCAGTACCTAAGTTCACTGTCTCCACTAGCTACTCATGAGGTTGTATTGCCCTTTCTTCCAGTTGTAAAAGTCTGGAAAGCTCTCCTGGTACCTCACAGTCTTCCTCACCTTTGTCCTCGGCTTGGTTGATCGGATTTTCAAAGTCATAATGAGCAATAGCAGAGTCGTTATCAATGGGATCCAGAGTGGGTGTGGGTTTGCAGTTTGATATGTGAGTGTGTGTAAGAGCATAACTGTTTTGATAAAGTAAAAAGTAGAAAAGAAAGGCAGAGAGCGCAAAATTTGTATGTAAAAACGTCCAATGCTTTATTAATGACATATGAAAATGAAACACGATAACCCTCACAAATAAACCATTACGCCTAAGGTAAGACACAAGTTTGTAATGTTTCAGTTATTAAAATATTACATATCCAAAAACAAAAAAAGGACAATTACTCATGAATAAAAGTAATCGGCACAAAGTCTTTAGTCTTCCAATTGGTGAGTCCTCGGCTGAAAGTTGGGAAGATCCACTTGTCCAGGTCATAGCTACCGTCAACATCTTCTGTGGCAGAGACAACATCAATAACATTGATTCCTGAACCATGTTTAGGCATAGGTGCAGTTATGACGTTGGGAGTCTCAGGGGGGACAAATGCAACCTCATTTGCATCAATAAGGTCTTGCAACTTGTTCTTCAAAGCCCAAGAATTGTTTGTATCATGCCCAAGAGTTTCAGAGTGGTAGGCACATAGAGCATTGGGATTGTAGCGAGGAGGTGTAATGTTGAGATTTTTGGGAGCCTCTTTCAGGGTAACCAAATTGGATTTCAGCAGGTGTGGTAAAACTTGGGATAGGGTCATGTTGATCCGGGTAAACTGTCTCCTTGGCTTATCTGTTCTGGACTGATTATTCTGTTGTCGGTTTGATGCAGAATTGGAAATCATTATAGCCCTTACCATTGGACAATGCTCAGTTTTGTTAAGATTCCTTTGGCCATAAACAACATTGACCTCCTTATTTCCTGTGAATGGTTTATTTGCAGTACTGGAGGATGCATCTCTCTGTATTTTACCATTATTAATGTCGGCTTCTACCTTTTCACCCGTCAAGATCAATTCCATGAACCCAGCAGAAGAACTTCCAATCAGGTGGTTAAAGAATAGCCCGAATAATGTGCCCAAGAACATGTCCACCAGCTCCCTATCAGACAATGAAGGCTAGACTCTTCCCGCAAGGTCCTCTATTTTTGGGAATTGTCCTTAAAGCCCTCGCCGAAACCCATAGACATACTTTGCAACTGTGTATGAGTCGGGGTGAGGTCAGCATTATATTGGTATTGCCTGTAGAAAGCAGCAGCCATATCTTCCCAATTACGCACATTCGTTCTTTCTAGTTGATAGAACCATTCCAGTTGAGTCCCTGCCAAACTTTCCTGGAAGAAGTGTACCCAAAAATCCCTATCAGTAGTGTGGGGCTGAATTTTCATGACATACGACCTTAAATACAGCTTAGGGCAGGAGACACCGTCGTACTTAGAAAATGTAGGGACCTTGAACTTCTGCGGGATGACCACCCCTGAGACCAGTCCTAGCTCTTCAAAATCCAACCCAAGTACCCTTTGGATCTCCATAGCATTGAGTCGATCCTCTAGAGGTTTTTATTTATCATCAGCAGGAGGATACTGCTCTTTAGAATAGTCAGGTTCATCTTCTTCAGACCCAGGGTTATTGTCTCCTTCCTTGGGCTCTCCATCTTGATTGTCCCCTTCGTCCGAAGTAATTGTAAAATCTAGAGCTTGCTTAACTGGTCCTCTGATCCTTCTTCCTAAATTCACTACACCATCCGGTTTCTTTTTCTTCTTCTTGTCCTTGAGAATCAGAGCTTTCAAATCTTCTTGTCCCTTAGACAAATTCAGGAACATTTATTGGAATTGGGCATTTTGTTCCTGAAGCTCCCTAATTGTTTGTTCAAGAGCCATTGCTGAAATAAACAGCGAAGAAGATAATAAGCTTGTCCTGAAACCTGTTTATGCAATGATTTGTATGATATATGTATGCAATGTTTTCAAGGATTTCTAAGACTTAAACTTGCTTAGCCAAAGGGAAAACAAATGTTAATTTCATTAAGAAGTTTAAGCGGTTACGATGATGCCTCTCAGGCTTAGAGTAACAAAGAAAAAATGAATTCTCAAAGAAAAAAGGGACTCAAGTTTCCCACGGGCGCATCCTATTTGGTGCAATGTAGGCATTTATACTCTTCTCTTAGTGATGTGGCCTGGTGAGCTCTAAAACCTTCTTCCCGCTGGCGTAGAATTGGGTTTCAAAGGTAACCCGTTCCTTTGTGAGTTAAATCCAGGATTTTTGTAACTCCTCGAAATTAGTCGGCATGTCAGGATGAAGAACAATGTAAGGAGTGTCTCCCTCAGTAACGGGCTCCGTGGTGATGGTTAGAGTGGCATCATAAGGCATCCTGAGACTTTGAGCACGAGCTCGTACCCACTTAAGATAAGGATCCAAAGGAATGGAGTTCTTATGCCCCAGTGTTTTGCTATCAACTTTGTTCACCATGCCCCAAGCTCTTATGAACCTCTGGAGATAGCCCTGAACATCATTCTCATAGTCGAACACGACTCCTTGGACAAGTGTATCATAAGGACAATCCCTCCTAGCATATACAAACTATCGCAATGCCAAACAAGGATTATAAGTTATTCATCCCCTAATTCCTAGTAGAGGGACATTAGGGAATTCTCCACAATGGTCAATGAGGGTAACATTCTCCAAGGATCTAGGACATCAATGAATGTTAGAATGTGTGAGGGACATCAACCTATCAGACCATCTCAAGCCCTGCTCATTCTTCAACACAAATCGAGGTAGGTGCGAAATAAACCACCTAGCTAACAGAGGAGTGCAACACAGCAGGGTCCCTCTTCTCTTTATAGTGCAGGTATGCAGAGAGTGTAGGATGTCTCTAAGTAAAGTAGGCACCAGATTATGAGACAGAAAACCTTGACCGCATTCACATCGATGAGTAGGTCCGGATTAGGAAATAGTACCATACCATAGATGAGAAGGGCCAAAACTTCTTCAAAAGCTTGTAAATCTAGGGTATACCAAAAATGACGAGCTTTCTCAAATAGGAACTTAGCTAGAAACCCTTCGAAGCCTCTTCTGGTTTCCCAATTTGCCACTACATCATACCATTGTAAAGATAGAGCATGAGCAATCTCTTCAGGTTTTGGGTCTCTTCCCATACCATTGAAAGGTGACTGATCAAGAATGGGCACCCCCAATAACTGAGAAAACTCCTCCATAGTAGGCACCAATTGGTAGTCAGGAAAGGTGAAGCAGTGATGTAAAGAGTCGAAGAACTGAAAGAGCAACTTCAACATTTCTTCATTAGGGCTTGAGGTGACCAGATTGAGAAGTAGACCATGTCTTTCAGTGAATGGAGAGCTCTCAGTAACCCTTGTTGCTAACTCCTTGAGTTGATGAGGTACCCTTATGAGGTTAACTTGGATAGTATTCCTGCGAGTGGATGCCATGTCCTACAAAATAACACAAAGATAAGCCCAAAAAATTCTTGAAATGGTTAGTATGATATGCCATGTTATGATGTTATGATATCATGATTATGCTAAGAAAACACAAATATAGAAAGCACAAGCAAATCACACAAAGACCTTAGGATTAAGGCTTGCATGGGTTTTCAGGTAAGTACCCTCTTGAAGTTTAGTTGGCTCAACATGTCCTATCAATAGTAACCGGGTTCTAAGGGGTCTTAATATCACTGATCTTTCCCACAAGTTTCATTCTAATAGACAACTGACTTGCCACCAAACAAAACTCGGGAGCCAAATCTCAATGAGTGTAGTATCGAGTATCAACCGACTTCGGGCTACACCAAAGACGGCTATCTCACTACTTCATAATGGCCAAGTTGTTCAATTAAAGGTTCTAAGGTCAGTTGATGCTTCATGACACCATGCAGTGGCCCCGTATTCTCCTTGACTACTCAAGGGCTACCGGTACCAACCAAAGTGTCACATCGACGTAGCTATCATTTTGACCGTGGCGGTATACCCCACACAGTTTCCACGATCTATTGATACTTACCTAAAAGGTGCCCCATATCCGAGTGTAGAATCTATAGAAACAACCCAAACAAAACCCTCAAAAGTAAAGCAAACAAAGTATACAGAAGCAGTTAAATAATTAACTAACTCTAAGTTAACCCCACTTTTTAAGATCATCCCCAGTAGAGTCACCAGTTCTGTGATACGGTAGCAGAATTGACTGCTATACTGGTTTTGCGTTTGGGTTTGCAAATGTTGCGGTAAGCAAGAGTCGCCACCGACTTTTCTTTTATCCAAATTAAGGAAAGGGTGAAAAGAACAGAAAAATACCTTTTTGAGATTATTCTGAGTAAGGGGGGTAGATTATGGAAAGGGAAGGTATTAGCACCCTTTCCATCCGTAATTATCTACAGGCTCTTAGAGGTTTGCTCATTTTGAAAGTACTTTGTGCTCTGCATGTTTAAAAAATGTTTTGAAATGCCTTAGTGCGGAAATTTACTTTGAGTTTAAATCTTGTATCAATCCTCAAGAGTGTTAACAAAGCAAATGTTTTGAAAATTGTTTTTGAAAAGTAGTATTTGTGTAAGTGCAATATGTTTTTGAGCAAACTTCTAACAGCTATATACTTTATACTCGAAAACGTAGTTCTTTTCCTCCTATCCTTTAGACAGTTCTATCCTACTATTAGAGAGAAGGTAGCTCTATTGTTGTATGTATGAGGGACATCGAAGGAATGATACAGTCACGAAAGCAACTTGTGGAGACTCTTTAGAAAATTTGTTTAGGGACTAGATCATTTACCGATAGGAAACTGTATGGTCATCGAAGGACTATGATATTTTTGATTTACGAGTCTTTGATAAAGCGTCCCCATTTCGAGGGACATGACTGCTTTATTTCCGAAGGAAACCAAAGCGGGTGTACCTTAGAGGTGCATATGTGCAATTGATTCAATTAAGTTATTTTTTATATTTTGTGTTAGGTTTGCTAACGTTTGCTAATGTTTGATTATTAAGCTTTTGTCATACATGCCTAATTACTAGCAGTAAATATGTACAGAATATAAAGTGAAGAAGGTAAAAACCTATGCTATTACATGGCTTTGGGGAGGGGGATTTACAATGTACAAAATTGGGGGAAAGAAAATAAAGAAAGCGGATAAAAGTCCTAATTAACTATTACATACCAGTATGCAAATACAATAGTATAAAAATGCGAAAAATAAATAATGCGCGAAAGATTGAAAGTTAGTCTAAATAAACCTAATAAGAAAAATCCTTTTTTGTTTTTTTTTTTATTCAAGAAAATAATTAAATTGAAATTATCCTAAAGTCTATTTAGAAAATAAAATTAATCAAGAAAAATAGTCTAATTTTTTTTTTAGTTTTATTATTATTATTATTATTATTATTATTATTATTATTATTATTATTATTATTATTATTTAAAGAAAATAATTAAACATGAATTAAGTCCTAAGTTCTAATTTATTTTTAATTGAAGAAAAATAGTTAAAATAGTTATTAATTAATCCACAAAATTAATTTAATTAAAAAAAACTAAAACTATATTTTTTTTGTGATTTGATTTGATTTGAAGTTAATTTTAAATAAAAAAATCAATAAAGAAATGAGTGAAGAAAAGCTAATGATACGAAGAGCCCTCTTTCGATTCAAGGGGAAACATGGCCTTTCAATTTAGGGAAGAATGCTGGTTATCGATCCCTAGGGATACGCCTTCGATCTTGTGAAGATATGCCTTCGACCCAGCATAGAACTTTGTTGGAGGCGCCTGATGACTTTGCCTAAAAGCACTAAAATCTGCAAGAAAAAGTGTCAACAATACAAAAGCATGACATGGGCGTGAACCTAAGTCTTTTTTTTAGTTCGACCTCCCATTAATTAGACTTCTTTGAACTCGAATTTGGGCTTGTTTGCCTTAGAAAAAGAACATTGTCTCTTGGGATTCGATGAAAAGCACATATTATGCCTTCTATCTTTGTATGTCCATGAGAACACTCTGCTATATTATATCCTGGGTATGAATCAGACACTAGGAAATATCAATATATCATGAAAACAAAACATAAATTTGAAATTTTACCAAGGATGAGATGCTTCGACTAGGGAATGAATTGGCTAGTGTTTGAGAATATTTCCTGAAGACTTCAGGGAATGAATGGAGCGTGGTTGAAACTTCCTTCGATTGGGACCACGTATGAGGATGTTGATACCTTTGGGGTGGTTTATGGGGAAGTGTATGTGTGTAAGCCTCCTCTTGGCTTTCAAGCATGCTGCTTATATAGAATAGAAGAGAGGGGACAAGAAGATAATGGTTTAAACAACCATAAAAAATGTTTTCAAAGCCATGATTGAAGTTTTGTAACGTTGAATGAACCAGGACACGCTTCACTCTTTCGAACGCCTTCAATCCCCGCCTTTCGACTGGCCTCAAGTTTCCCCATTCGACTGGCTCTTTTGTGTAGCCTTCGAATGGGCCTTCTGCATGCTTCTTCGAATGTACCTCTTGTGTACCCTTTGACTGGATCTAGTTATACTTCCTTCGAATGGGTCTTTAGATGGTCCTTTTGTGTACGTTTCGAATGGGCCTTTGGTGTGTCCTTCGCATGGGCCATCATCCGTGTTGAAGTATGTAAAATTGTTTCAAAGGGGTGCCAGCGCCCAGTCGAAGCTGGAACAAAGGCAGCCTATGCCTTGTGGATGCTAGCATGAAGCAAGTCAAGGCAGACGTAAAGGAGTCCATTGCCTATGTGAAGTTGGCACAAAGGTAGCCAGCACCTTGTGGGTCTAAGGAAACCGTTTTTCCTAGTGAATCAAAAAGAAGCTTTTTTCCTGGTGGATCGAAGGAAAACCTGAAGGAGTCTTAGCCTTGTGTGCTTAAGGCAAGTTGAAGAGGGGACTTTGCCTTGTGAATCGAAGACCAGTGAGAGGGGCCTTTCTCCCAGTGGGAGCTTTTTAAATCGAAGGTCGGTTTGAAGAAGTTCTTGCTTTGTGCGCTGAAGGCACACAGAGGGATAATTTGCCTAGTCGAAGTAGGAATCAAGCTTGCTCCAAAGACATCAAATGCCCAAACGAAGCAAAAATACAGCTTGCATGGAGGTAGCCATTGCATTGTGAATCAAGCCACCATGCAAAGCCAATGGTGCAATCGAAGGAGCATTAACAAGAGGCCCTTCCTTTTTGGATCGAAGGAGGCTATTTCAAAGGAAACCCATGCCCAGTCGAAGCTGGTATGCAGCAAACAAAGCAAAAGATCAAGGCTTCAATCAAAGTTTGGAAATTGAGGCAAGCTTGGAGGAGGTTTAGGCTCTCAATCAAAGCCTGTCAAAATGCTAATCGAAAGACCCTTTGACATGCCAATCGAAAGACCTTGTTTATCTTCAAAAAAATTATTTTTCATTAATCTAGTGTTTGTAATCACCTATGTAAGAGAAAATTTTTGGGAAAATATGAGAGGGAAAATTTTGGAGTACAACATGTATCAGAAACAATGAAATCAATGTTATAGAAGACGCTGATAGTGATTGTGATTTCGACAGTTGGATATTCCCTACCATTGGTAATGGACTCGACAATTAGAAAGAAGACATTATCTCTATCTCCTTTAGTCAGGAGTAATAGTTATTTCTATTTTATTGCTTTAAGTAGTTTGGTTATGTAATTTCTTTTAAAAACAATGGCTTTAAACCTTGTGTCTTCCCCGAGGCACAATGGTCCACTTGTTAAGGGTTGTCATTTCATAAGTTATATTTTCATTCAATAAAAGCATTTGACGTTTTGCATTCAAATTTTACGCTCTCTGTCTTTCTTTTACTTTACTGCACTTTCAAATAGCTATGCGTTCTTAGACACACCCACACACTACATTGTAGATCCACATCCACTCTGGATCTCTTTGATAACGATTCTGCTATTGCCGCTTATGACTTTGAAAAGCCAATCTACCAAGTTGAGGACGAAGGTGAAGAAGATTGTGAAATACCCAGAGAACTTGCCAGACTCTTAATACAAGAAGAAAAGGCTACCCAACTGAAACAACCCACTGAAAATCATCAGACAATGAAGTCGCCTTCAAACGTCTTTTATCCCACATGAAGGGAAAGGTAAACATTGAGAAAACCTTAGAAGGGAGAAGTCAGGGTCTTGCGACCGAGAGATCGGGTAAGAGAGTATGTTACGCGAGGTGAAGGTATTAGCACCCCACATGCCCGAAGTACTCTACGGTACCCACTCTTGTTGTATATCTTATGGATGTGTTTAATATATGCTTACTGTTTACTACTGAGGAAGAATTCATACAAAAGAAATGAGGAAAGAATGTAGGTAAAATAAAGTTATACTAGCTTGGGCCCTACCCCAATGCCTACGTATCCTTTTTGAGGAATCAGAGCTACCATAGTTCGGCTAACATGTTTTTGTTTGTTTTGTGTTTTTTATGGACAATGTTAATTCTGCCTTCTGTCGTAGCTCGACCTTTGGAGACTCATGCGTTGGCACAAAAGTAAATTAATCATTTCCTTGCTTGAAAATAGTTTCGAGTTACACCCTCGAGGCAAGATGCCACATTTGATTGGTTTGTGTTTTGGTACCTTGAAAAAAGGTTTAGGTATGAGTAGCATGTTTTATGATTTGCTAAGAAAAGTTTTAGTTTTAAATGCATATGCAAAGGGGGAAGTAAAGAGTCTACTGGGGACTAGCCTATTTCTAACCCAATGTTATCATACAATGGTAGCCCTACAATTTGGATTAACAAAAGGGAAACGTCTACCTAATGTTAGCATGCATGGCTTGCAACCTAAGGTCTAACTTGCATTCGAAAGGAGCAAACATATCCTAAGGGAACATGGTATGTACAAGGATAAAGCAAACAAGCTTGAAGAAGCACACACATAGAATAGTAAGGAAAAGAAGAGCAATGCTTTAGTCAAGGGGAGCGTATCACCCGAGACAAACAAGCGAGAGTGATATGTAAAACAAAAGATGGTGTCCAAAGCGACTGAACACCTAACCAAGATATAGGATATCGAGGTAGGCGTTAGAAGGCAATATGAATGATCACAAAGTATCAGAATCAGCCAATGCGAACTCCTGACAAAATGTGGGGGTTCGATTGTGTAACCCTTCCCCACTTGACAACTCGACATACAAGGGCAGGCATAACTCTGAAGCATCATGGTGCATCGCGAGCTAAGGATGACATGAACGAAATTGCGGGGGTTGATTGCTAACCCTCCCCGCTCGCCTCTTTTTGAGGACTCATCACCTGTACATATGCAGGAACAAATATAAATATGCCTGCAGAATACCTACTCAAATGTAGGGTTTTAAACAACCACAAAAAGCAAACAGAATGCACACAATGCAGAATTGCCTTGAACGGGTCTTTAAATAAACCAGAGGGGTTCTTGACATTATCAGCAACGGAAATCCCCATCATACATATCTAGTCCTACTTCTCATGGCATCATAAAACAGTGAGGCCATACTTCTCATGATTTCTAGAAAAGCGGTAAAGAAATGCGATAAAGTGCGGAGAAGTACAAAGGTAGTGGCGGCGACTACCACAAGCAAGAAAATCGTCAAAAATAGACGAGAGCACTGAAGAAGCAAGGAGTACGTGTCGAGCAAGCTTCACCAAGAAACAAACAAAGTCAGAAATAATATCCAACAAAGACATCGCTGTTTCCGAGCGCATGCACAAAATACAATTATACAAGATACGGGGCACCAAACAATGGCATACATGTCAAACACAAAATTGGACCATAAATCGAAAGTTCAAACATGTTTTCCAATAAAATAATAGATTAATAATTACATGATCGGAAACCATCCAAATGTACCTTGCACAACCAACACACGTGTTAAAAATAACAAGGAAAATTAAAGTAAAAGAGTAGAAGGAAATTTGGAGCAAGCAATAGCCAAAGCAAAGCAAAAGAAACGGAAAAAAAAACAATGATGACAGTTTAAGTCGACTCAAAGATGGGATGAGTCGACTCAAAAAAATGAGTCAACTTAAAGGGTCAGAGCGACACTTCCTGCAAGTGGCCAGAATTGTTTTTTTTTTAGTTTGTGTCGACTCAAAAAGGCTATGCGTCGACTCAACTGGGATTTTTCTCAGTTTGCATCGACCAGAGGGTCGGTGCAACACTTCCCGTGTGTGGCCCAAACTGTTTGCGTCGACTCAAAAAGGCTATACGTCGACTCAACTGCAGTCTTGTTCAATTGAAACTTTGAAGCAACATAACTTTTGCACTGAGTGTCTGTTTCGTGCATGGTTCAAATCATTGGAAATATTTAAAATCATATAATATCCACGACACAAAATAAAAACCAAAACAACAAAAATTATACGACAAATTTCCCGATCCTAGCATGATCGACATGTGAATTCATGATCTGATTTCGTGAGTTTCGACGCATTTTTTATTGGATCAAAAACCAAATTCACATCAATTATGCTATGAGCATAGCACAAGGAAATTTGTATGCAACTGAAAATTAATTGAATCACGCGGTAAGCTCAGGGCACAATGGCTCAAGCATTTTTGTCAAACACATAATCTCCAAAATTCAACTCATGATTTTTGCATAATTAGCGATCCAAATTATACCATACATAATCAATCAAGAATCATCAATTAAGCTTGAAACAACTTCAACCTTTTTTTCTTCTCAAATAAGCACTTTCATGAAAATCAATTAATTGAATAAGGACTTATTTAATCATCCAATTCTGGATTTGCACATCATGATTCAAGATTAATTCACATTTTCATAATCGAAATCACTTCCACAATTCAAATTAGATCCAAGTTCAATTTATTGATCCACAAAATTGCTTATTTAATAATCACTTATTTTAAAAGTGCTTAAATCAAGAAAAGCTTATCATAGAATTGAAAAGGGAGCTTAGGTATAGAGATCGCAACAATCAGATTCGAGATCGGAGAAGAATTTAGCTTCTTTGACTTTTGGATCTTGAAGAAGTTTGTTGGAAAAGTTATTGGTGTTCTTTATGAAAATGAGAGAAAGTCGCTCTTTGATCCTTGAGCAAGATGAGAGAAATTTTTTGAGTGTTTTTGAGAATTGGTCCATTATTATACTCCTTTGAAAATTGGAGCGAATAAGAATATATAGTGTGCCCTTTTTTCAATAAATGAGGCTCCAATAAACACAAGCAAATGTGCAAATTTTCAGGTCGTCCTAGTCCGACACCTTCAAGTCAAATTTGCATATCCCTCGGCACAACTTTTGAAGTCGAAATATGAAACTAAAATGTAGTTGTGATACGGTGGCAGAACTGACTGTTAATACTGGTTTACGTTTTGCGTTTTGCGTTCACAAAATGTCGCGGTAAGTAAGAGTCACCGTCGACTTTTATTTCATCCAACCGGAAAGGAAAAAAGTACAGAAAAAAAATCCTTTTTCGAGATATTCTGAGTACAGGGGGTAGATTATAGAAAGGGAAGGTGTTAGCACCCTTTCTATCCATGGTTTTCCAAGGGCTCTTAGGTACTTGCTCATTTTTAAATTGCTTGTGTTTGTGTGCTTTGTTTTGAAAATGTTTTACTTCGTGATAACCCTTGTATCAGTCCTCAAGAGTGTGACGAAGTTGTTTTGAAAATTTGTTTGAAAAGTGTAAGTGTGAAAAGTTTTGATTTGAGCAAGTACCTACTAGTATCTACCTACTCGAAAAAAAGATTGTTTCTATTCTTGTTTCCTTTAGACAGCGCTATTCCACTATTTAGAAATAGGTAGCACCATCGTTGGAATTGTAAGGGTCAATTCGAAAGGGACGTATGGTCACTAAAGCAATGTTAGGACACCTTAGTAGTAACCCTAGAGTCTTAAGATCATTTCGAGGCAACATTTCCGAGGCAACATTTACGAGGCAACATTCGAATGGGTCTTTTGATCTTTTTAGACAGGAGGGCAACAACTAAGACATCCTAGGCTTAATGATCGTTTACCGAAGGCAACCGAAGTGAGAGTATACCCTAATAGTGATTTGTGCATATGATTTGTTTCAGTTATTTAATCTTTGCACATTAGGTGATCTACCGTTTTAATTTTCCAGACATTCTTGCCATACCATCGTATTAGCCATACATCTAGACAGTTAAAGATTGTGGAAATTAAAAGCGGAAAAGTAAATCTAGCTATTACAAGGCTTCGGGGAGGGGGATTAATTACATAGCCAAAAAATTGGGGAAAAGCGATAAGTAAATAAAAACCCTAAGTTAACTATTACAAACCATGAACAGTTACAAAAATACTGGCAAAATAATTAACAAGCGTGCGGCGAATTAAATGCGAGGCGATTAGGGTTTTGACCCTTTGACTAATCCTATTTGCGATTGATTAAAGAAACAAATGTTTTTTTGGTCATGTTTTGTTATTTGAGAAAATAATGAAATAATTGAATTAAAAGAAAATCCTAAGTTCTAATTAATGTTAATTTTTGAAAGTTAATTAATTAATTCTAAACAACCTATTTTTGTATTTTTGTTTGAAAAGAAAATAATTAAATCAAGAATTTAAACCTAGTTTTTTCTAATTAATTTTAATTGTAAGAAAACAGTTAAGATTTCCCTAAATTAAGTTAAACTAATTAAATTAAATTTGATAAAAAAAACTAATTCAAATTTTTGTGAATTCTTGATTTTATGATTTTATGATTTTATGGAAAAAAATTGATTAATTTTTATGAGAAAAATAAATTAATCAAAATAATTAAATAAGGAAATAAAAAAATGTAAAAGAAAGAGAATGGGCCTGATAGTGTTAGAAAATGCAGGGGGTGCAAATCTGGATTTTCTGGCCCAAACACTCCAAGCCTGTTTGACCATGCTTGATTTGGTATGGGTGTTGACTTGAGGAGCATGGTAGACCTCTCATTGTTGGCACGTTGGATCTGGCTAGAGATGAGTCTGATGGTCATATCTTTGAGCTGCATGATGGACACATGGAATGGTAGTGCACCTGATCATATGAAGAAAAATAATATGAAGCAAATGTTGGGACCTGGGATCGAACCCAGGTCCTTATGCTCGCCTCCAATGCCTGCTTTCCAGTTGTATTACGCGTTCTTGTTATTCATATAATGGAAGAAAAACAATATAACAAAATCAAATAATATATTCAGAAAATGCGCGCTAAATTTAAACCAGCCTACCATGGACTGCCACGCCTCATCTTCTTCCCTGGACCGTCGCCTTAGACAACAAGACTTTTACCTACAGACGTTCATTGTAGGTATAACCATGTTCATCTTCAAAACTGCATACGAGCGAGAAAAATGAAAAGTACTGGTACCAATCAACTTGTCTCATCCTCACGAGCATCATGGTACCAGAATCAAGTCCTAATTTTGCCTGCATTTAAAACTCCTAAAACGAATACAGAAACCCTAGCAATGGCAATATCATGTATAGGCATTAAAAACACAATTAATTGGCATGGTTAGCTTGCAAACATGATGACAAATACGAATATAACAATCAAAAGAGCTAATGATGCAAGAATTATGATAATCGAATTACAAAAATGTGTCAAACCGTGGGAGGCGTAGCGCGCGTTTCTGGGCATTTTGAAGCTTGCAAAGGATGTTGTTAGCTTCCTGAGATGTCTAGCATGCGATTGGGATCACTAGGATGGCTTGAGATGGCCTGTAGAGTGAAAACCAATTCACACTTTTGCCAACTTTTTTCAATTTTGTCCTACACTTCTCACGACCTCTAACCCTTGTTTTTTTGATTTGGCAAGCTTCATTATATAACCTAGAATGAATTAGGTTAACAAACTTGGCATGAATCTTTGCATTTATCCAAGATTTGATTTTCAAGTTGTATGATATGTTCCTATTTTGAGCCAAATCATGTCTTTCTTGTACCAATTGGCCTTAACTCGAATTGATCTTGTTTACTCAGCATATCTTTATTACCAAACCGTCAAAAAAACCAATCAAACCATATCTTTATTAATTTTCATCATTTATTTGATTTAATCCACTTTTTAATTAATGAAAAATCAAAATAAATTGAAAAAAGAAGCACATAATGAGTGAGTGGACATTTGAGTCTTGGACCACATTATAATTGAGGTGCAAGCATAAAAAGTTGGGGCCATTTAGCAAAAAATGCAAATTTGAGCACATTTGACTTTTGGCAATTTTGCAAAAATGGTCAACTTGGCCAATGCATAACTCTCTCAATTTTGATCCTAGAGAAGTGTTCTTAGAATTTTTAGAAATATTAGGATGTCCTCTAAGAAACCCTTTTTGTCTCATCTCAATTGAGTCTTCCATGTTCATGTATGAAGCTTTGACCCAAAAGGTGCTTTTGTTGAATTTTCAAAAGGACCTATAATGTCAAAATTTATATCTTTTTGTAAGTGCATATTCTGGACTTGGGAGATGAATATTAATTTTAGGGAATTGCATCCTATTAAAAATGAGCTTTGGATGGATCATTTCTGATAAAGTATGAGAATGTTATGCTTGGTCAAAGTTGAGTTGATTTTTCCTGTGAAACCCTAATTTAGCAACTTTTGGGGTTTTGATGAATTGTGAGCAATCCTTAAGGAATCATGATTAAACATTGATCAAATGAAGAATAATACTTCAAAATGAGTATGTTGACCAATAATCTTAAAGTTTGACTATATGTGGGCACAATTGACTTTTGACCTAGTACAGTTGATTTTCAAGCATTTGAGCAATTGACTGAGCAAACTTCTTCTGCAAGGCTTGACACTTGACATGGATGATCTTGAGAACATATTAGGAAAATGGTAATCATTTGATTCCTTTATGGTCCACACATCTTGATGAAGATGGAAACCCTAATTTGAGGTATACTGCCTTAGGAGAGAGTTTGTCTGGTCAACCCTTGAACTTCCTTGAGCAATTTGGGGGGGCTCACTTGCCATGTATTGAGAAATACGACAGGGAAAATTTGGGGTACAATAGTTTCCCCTGTTCAATCTTCTTAAACCTAAGGATGTAGATTGGCTCGTCTGCCTTTCGTGATTTGAAGGTGGAATATGATTGAACACTAGAGTGCCTAGAAATTTGCACTCGCATGAAGTGGCACTTGATTTATGATATCGGGAATGGGCTTATAGATTCCATTTGAAAGTTTAGGATTGAAAATTGTCGGAGATGGGCTTAAAGATTCCATCTAAAGAGGTGTCGATTGTATAAGAGATTCCTTTATAAGAACCTGTATACCAGTTGTTAAGGAGGACTTCGCTGGGGAATGCTGGTCTCTGTCTTGAGAGAAATAGAGTTTTAGGAGCTTCAGTTGTCCGTTACTCTACTGGGAAATTGACTCCGGAGGTGAACTGCATATCTTGGTCAGTGTGTAGGCTGCGTTGCGACCTACTGTGGAAAAGTGAAATCGATCGTGTTTGACCAGGTCCAGGTCTTACAGTGTTGTGGAATGCCTTCTGGAGATAAGAGAAAAGAAACCTGGATGGTAAGGTTATGAGAAGGAACCTGGACAGTAGGGTTACTTCGATATGAAAGCCGGGATAGTAGGGCTGTGAGGAGGAACCTGGATGGTAGGGTTACTTCGATATGAAAACTGAGATAATAGGGTTGTGAGAAGGAACCTGGATAGTAGGGTTATTTCGAGATGAAATCCTGGATAGTAGGGCTGTGAGAAGGAACCTGGATAATAGGGTTACTTCGAGATGAAAGCCTGGATAGTAGGGCTTGAGAAGGAACTTGGATAGTAGGGCTTGAGAAGGAACCTGGATAGTAGGGCTTGAGAAGGAACCTAGATAGTAGGGTTACTTCGATATGAAAGCCTGGATAGTAGGGATGTGAGAAGGAACCTGGATATTAGGGTTACTTAGGAATGAGTTTGGGTAAAACTGCAAAGGGAACCTGGGTAAGGTTGTTCTAGTCGCACCGATGATTACTCTATTTAGCTTTGAGTGTTGATCATGGACCTGCTGGAAATTGTTGATAATAACTATCTTTCCTGAAATAAATACATGGTTAGTTATGTGCGATGTATGAGATGCATTGTGATGAGGTTCTCAAGATAACTGAGATCATGTTATATGTAATGTATGCACATGTCATGATGTATGAACATGACATGCCGACGTAATAATCTGAGTCCGGGAAATAAATCCCTGACTGCTGTTTGGAGAGTATGAGAAATGGTATTCTTGACTGTTGTAAAAACCATAGTTCCTCTACTTCTGTTGGGAATGATGAACCAAGATGACTAACTGGGGATTCACATCCATTTGGCTGGTGAATATTCTGTCGGAAGAGACCCTCTCTGAGGATAACTCTGCGGGGAATAACTTTGTTGGAGAGGAGATATTTTGTTGATCGATCTGCTGATTTGGAGAAATAAACTCAGCTGGGGATGAATTTCTGTTGCTGGTGATAATGAATTCTGTTGGAGATTGAATTTCTGCTTGTGAGAGAAATAAACTCTGTTTTGGGGAAAAATTTACTGTCTCACTCTCGATTGTGAACCTCAACTGAGGAAAGTTATGTCCTGTTCGGGAAAGCTAGCATCATTGTCTTTGGATACTTTTTACTTTGTGGGGAGTTTATGTACCACTACTCATGTTCTCAAGCTGGCTCTATCCCGGTACCTGATGGGCAGAGTAACTGTAAGGTTTGGGCACTTCTTGTTTTCCCTGTTTATGGCATTACGAGTAATCGCCTTTTGTTTCTTGTGTAAATATTTATGAGCATCCATTATTTTCAAATGCATATATCAAAAATGAATCATTGGACGTTCTTGCAAAACAAAATAGAAAAAGAAAAAAAAACAAATTGAAATTTCTTGTGAAAATGAATTGTATTGATTTTTGCAATTGGCCCGTAATAGGCGTTTTGTACAAAGAGGCTGACGTCCTAGTAAGAGAACGCCGCCGAAAGAAATTACAATTTGTAAAAGAAAGAAAAATAGCTATGTGAAACAATCCCATCGGGTTCCAACTCTGCTATTACCTTTATATCTTCAAGTGTCTCATCACTGTGCTGCTTGGTCGAAGGTGGATCAGATTGATTGGCGCCGTTTGAGCTTGATAGTCGATACCGAAGTCTGGCTGCGAGATGATCCAATGAGACATAGTGTTACGCTTTGATCCCTAATTTTTTCCTGGACCGCCCTTTCGGGTTTTCAGTCCACCGGGATACCCTTTTTTTCCCAAGTCTCCTTTTCAGGTTTTCGACTTGCCGGGTGTACAGTTTTTTTTATTTTCATCCCTTACTTTTGCCCAAACCCTTTTGGTTCGCCGGGAAGCCTTTATTTTTGCCTAGGCCAGTCAACCTAACGGGTCTTTGATTATGCATAGTATATTTTCACTATGTCTGCATTGACGGGGTGAGGAAGGTCGTCACCATCCCTGGTGGTTAGAATCATAGCTCCTCCCGAGAAAATGTTCTTAACCACAAATGGCCCTTCGTATGTGGGGTCCATTTTCCCCTGGGATCACCTTGCGGTAGTATGATGCATTTGATCACTAGATCCCTGACCTGATATTATTGACGTCTGACTTTCTTGTTAAAAGCCTTGATCATTCGCTTTTGATACGTCTGACCATGACATATAGCGGTAAGTCTCTTTTCATCGATTAGATTCAGCTGATCAAGTCGGGTTTGGATCAAGTCATCTTCGTTCAAACCTGCATCCTTCATAATCCTGAGAGAGGGTATCTGGACTTCGATGGGTAGGACTGCCTCCATGCCTTACACCAAGGAGTAGGGTGTTGCCCCTGTCGATGTCCGTGCTGAGGTACGGTACCCATGAAGAGCGAACGGTAACATCTTGTGCCAGTCTTTATATGTCACCATCATCTTCTGCACAATCTTCTTGATGTTCTTGTTAGCTGCTTCAACAACCCCATTCATCTTCGGCCGGTAGGGAGAAGAGTTATGATGTTGTATCTTAAACTGTTTGCAGAGCTCAGTGATCATTGTGTTATTTAGATTTTTACCATTGTCAGTAATAATCCTCTCCAGTACACCATATCGACAGATCAGATTATGTCGGATAAACCGTGCTACGACACTCTTGGTTACTGTATCAAAGGAAGCTGCCTCAACCCACCTCGTGAAGTAATCAATAGCTACTAGAATGGAGCGATGCCCGTTAGATGCGGTAGGTATGATCTCGCCAATCATGTCAATGCCCCAGATTGCAAAGGGCCAAGGAGCTGTCAAAACATTCAGGGGAACTGGCGGTACATGCACCTTATCAGCATAGACTTGGCACTTATGACAGGTTCGAGAGTGCTGATAACAATCGGCTTCCATAGTGAACCAGTAATATTCTGCCCGTAGGATCTTCTTAGCCATGGTATGTCCACTAGAATGAGTTCCGAAGGTACCTTCATGTAACTCTGCCATGATCCTTTCTGCCTCGCTCTTATCTACACACCGCAGTAAGGTTGAATCATGGTTACGCTTATAGAGGATTCCGTTACTGATGAAGAACTTCGCAGCAAACCTTCTCAAAAACTTCTTATCATTAACAGATGCCCCCTCGGAGTATTCTTGAGCCTCAAGATACCTATTTACGTCGTGAAACTAGGGTTTGTCTGCCACTTCTTCGGTGTCGATCTCATAGCAGTGTGCAGGTTCATCCAACCTCTCAATGGTAATCTGGGGAGCCTCATTGTCCCACCTAACTTTGAACATAGAAGACATGGTAGCTAGCGCGTCCACCAACTGGTTCTCCTCTCTTGGGAAATGTTCAAAGGTTACCTCCTCAAAGTGTGGGAGCAATGTCAGTACATACTCTTTGTAAGGAATGAGATTCAGGTGCTTTGTATCCCACTCGCCTTTGATCTGACTTATCACCAGAGCGGAATCTCCGAATACACTCAAGAACTTAATCCTCAGGTCATTAGCAGCTCAAAGATCCATGATACACGCGTCATACTTCACCATATTGTTGGTGCAGTTAAAACATAATCGGGCGGTGAACGAAGTATGACTTTCCTCGGGAGATATAATTACAGCTCCAATGCCATTACCCAATGCGTTCGAGGCTCCATCAAAATACATAGACCATCGGGATCCCTCCTCGGGTCCTTCATCCGGTCCAGGTTCTTCGCAGTCGGTTACCAACATGATATTCTCATCCGAGAACTCGAAATTCATGGACTAGTAGTCATCCACAGCCTGATGCGCCAAATGATCCGCCAATACACTCCCCTTGATTGCTTTTTGGGTTGTGTATTGGATGTCGTATTCGGTTAAGATCATCTGCCATCTTGCTATTCTTCGGGATAAGGAAGGCTTCTCGAAAATATACTTGATTCGATACATCTTCGATATCAACAAGGTAGTGTGAGTCAGCATATACTGTCTCAGTCGACGAGCAGCCCATGCCAAAGCGCAACAAGTTTTCTCGAGAAATGAGTATCGGGTCTCACAGTTGGTAAACTTTTTGCTAAGGTAATAAATGGCGTTCTCTTTTCGACCAGACTCGTCATGCTGCCCCAGCATACACCCCATTGAATTGTCTAGCACTGTCAAGTATAATATCAAAGGTCTTCGTTCAACTAGAGGCATCAAAATTGGTGGTTCTTGAAGGTATTCCTTGATTCTTTCAAAAGTGGTATGGCATTCATCATTCCACTTTACCACTTGATCTTTCTTCATCAGCTTGAAGGTTGGCTCACAAATAGCAGTCAGATGTGAAATGAACCCGGCGATTTAATTCAGACGTCCCAAGAAACCTCTAACTTCCTTCTCTATGCGGGGGACCATAATCTCTTGTATGGATTTTACCTTTGCAGGGTCTACCTAAATACCTTTGTCACTGGCAACAAAACCCATAAGCTTACCAGACCTTACCCCGAAGGTACACTTTTTCGGATTCAACCTCATCTTGTACGTCTTCAACCTATCAAACAATTTCAGGAGATGATCAACATGCTCTTCCTCAGTCTGGGACCTGGCTATCATGTCATCAACATAAACCTCGATCTCGTGGTGAATGATATCATGGAACAAAGCGACCATGGCGCGCTGATAAGTTGCCCGACCATTCTTCAACCCAAAAGGCATCACTTTGTAGCAGAAGGTGCCCCACTGTGTGACGAAGGTTGTCTTCTCCATGTCTTCATGAGCCATCTTGATCTGGTTGTAGCAGAAAAACCATCCATGAAGGAGAAGATCTTGTGTTGCACGATGTTATCGACTAGAACATCAATGTGAGGAAGTGGGAAGTCATCCTTGGGGCTTTCCCTGTTCAGATCTCTGTAGTCCACACACATTTGTACCTTACCGTCGTTCTTAGGTACCGGAATGACGTTGGCAACCCACTGTGGATAAGAAGTGACAACTAAGAATCCTGAGTCGAACTGTTTCATGACCTCCGCCTTGATTTTCTTTGACATTTTAGGGCGCATACGGAGGACTTTCTGCTTTACCGGCGAGCAGTCTTCTTTAGTCGGCAGGTGATGTACCACAATATCAGTGTCCAAACCAGGCATGTCTTCATAGGACCAGGCGAAGATCTCAACATAGTCGTGTAGCATCTGTATTAACCGTTGTTTGGCACTAGGCTTCAGATTCACACCTATTTTAACCTCTTTCCTGTCTTCCTCTATACCCAAATTCACTGACTCAACTGGCTCTTCATGAGGCTGTATGGCCCTTTCTTCCTGCTGTAATAGTCTAGCAAGTTCTCCAAGCACCTCACAATCATCCTTACCTTCGTCCTCGGCTTGGTTGATCGGATTTTTGAAGTCATAACCAGCAGTAGCAGAGCTGTTATCAATGGGATCCATAGTGGATATGGATCTATAGTATGATACGTGAGTGTGTGTAAGAAAGTGGTTGTTTTGATAAAGTGAGAGACAGAAAAAGAAAAACAAGGAGCGCAAAATTTGTATGCAAGAAACGTCCGATGCTTTATTAATGATATATGAAATGACAAATAATAGCCCTCACAAGCAAAGCCAAGGTGCCTCGGGCAAGGCATCGGGCCGTAAAGTTTCACATTGTTTATTACAAATATTAAAACAAATGAGTTAATTACTGCGGAATAAAAGAAACAGGTATGAAGTCCCTGGCCATCCAGTTATTCGGTCAACCGTTGGTTGTTGGGTAGATCCAGCTGTCGATGTCTGATTTCTCATCATCGACATCTTCTGTGCCAGAGACAATCTTAATAGAATTGATTCTCGAACCATGTTTGGGGATAGGAGCAGTTATAACATTCGGCTTTTCTGGAGCATCGAACTTTATCTCCTTGGCTTCAAGCAAGTCTTGTACTTTGTTTCTCAGAGCCCAGCAATCATTTGTATCGTGGCCAGGACTCTCAGAATGGTAGGCGCACCACGTATTGGGATTGTATCTGGGAGAAGTAGTGTTTGGATTCTTGGGAGCCTCTCTCAAGGTTGCCAAGTTGGATTTTAATAAATGAGGCAGAACTTCAGCCAAAGTCATATTGATGCGGGTAAACTTCCGTTATGGTCTTTCCACCCTTTGTTGATTGTTGCATTTTGGAGCAATTGCGGGTCTTGGTATTACTACAGCGTTTACCGCCTGACGGTGTTCAGATCTGCTTTGTCCCCTCAGGCTATAGACCGCACTGGATTCCTTCTTACCAGCGAAAGGCTTCTTAGTTGAACTCGAGGAGGCATCCTTATGTATTTTACCACTCCGAATTCCAGGTTCTACTCTTTCTCCAGTTAAAATCAGCTCAGTGAAACCAGATGATGAGCTGCCGGTTAAGTGATTGAAAAATGGACCAGATAGCGTCCCCAGAAACATATCAACCAAATCCCTATCATACAAAGGGGGTTGAACTCTCTCAGCCAAGTCTCTCCACTTTTGAGCATAATCTTTAAAACCTTCACCTGCACCCATGGACATACTCTGGAGTTGAGTGCGAGTGGGAGCAAGGTCGGCATTGTACTGATACTGCTTGTAGAAAGCAGCAGCAAGATCTTCCCAGTTTCGGACATTGGCTCCCTCCAACTGGTAGAACCATTCAAGATGAGTCCCTGACAAACTATCTTGAAAGAAGTGCACCCACAAATTTCTATCAGCGGTGTGGGGTTGGATTTTTCTGACATAAGAGTGGAGATGGAGTTTTGGGCAGGACACTCCATCATACTTGGAAAAAATTGAAGCTTTGAACTTATGAGGGATGACCACTCCTGATACCAGACCCAATTCTTCGAAATCTAGACCAGGTATCCTATGAACTTCCATGGCACTCAGACGATCTTCCAACTGCTTGTATCTATCCTCAGCAGGAGGATATTGCTCCTCGTTATAATCCGTATCAGTCAGAAACTGCAAGACTAGGGTCCTTTTCTCCTTCTTGGTTTCCCCCTTCCTTGGATGAAGAGGTCAGATCAATTTTATGCTTCAACCGCTCTCTAAATCTTCTGCCCATATTCATAATACCGACAGCCTTCTTCATCTTTTTCTTCTTTTTCTCTTTCAGAATGAGGGTTTCAGATCCTCCTGCCACTTAGCCAGACTTATGAACATCTGTTGGAACTAGGCGTTCTGTGCCTGAAGATCTTTGATGGCTTGATCGGAAGACATTTCTGCTGAAATAAATAGCAAATAAGATGAGAAACCTGTAGTGGTACCTGTAATGATGTGTATAATAATGGGATGTGCATGTAATGATTTCAAAGACTTCGGGAAATTTAAATTTGCAAACCAAAATAAAAAAAAACTTTTATTAGCTTAAATTTGAAGGTTCTAAATGCCTTTAAGGCGTTATAAATAAAACAAATCTAAAACTAGGAAAGAAAATCAAAAGTCCCATGGACGCTTTCTCTTTGTGCTGATATAATCATTGAGCACTCTTTCTTCCTAGAGCTGCCTGGTGAGCTTTAAAACCTTCCTCTCTTGATCATGAAACTGTTCCCTGTAAGTATCCCGCTCATTTTTCAGCTGAGTCCAAGACCTTTGTAACTCCTCAAGATTAATGGGCATGTAAGGATAAAGAACCGTGTAAGGAATGCCTTCTTTAGTACTGGGCTCCACAATCACTGGTAATATGGCCACATAAGGCATCATAAGCTTCTGGGAAAGAGCTCGTACCCATTGGAGGTAAGGCTGCATAGGAATGGAAGTCTTTGGTCCCAAATCTTTGGGGTCAGATCTGTTTACCATGCCCCAAGCTCGTATGAACCTCCGGCGATACTCCTTAACATCATCCTCGTAGTTGAATACAATGCTCTCAATAAGTAACTCATGGGGACCATCCCTTCGAGCATGACCAAATTGTCTCTAAGCTAGACAAGGATTGTAAGTTATACCCCCTCAGATGCCAAGTAATGGGACATTAGGGTACTCCCCACAGCGGTCAATAATAGCAATGTCTTCCATAGCTCGAGAACACCAAAGAATATCCGTATGAGCGAGTGACATTATCCTGTGCGACCAACCCAAACCTTCTTCGTTCTTCAGTACAGACCTAGGGAGGTGAGAAATAAACCACCTCGACAGCAACGGCATGAAGCACATAAGAGTCCCTCTTCTCTTCATGGTACGAGTATGGAGAGCGTGTAAAATATCCCCAAGCAAGGTAGGCACAGGGTTGCAAGAAAGGAAAATCTTGATAGCATTCACATCTACGAAGGAGTCCGGATTAGGGAAGAGAACTAAACCATAGATAAGAAGAGCGAAGACCTCCTCAAAAGCCTAAAAATCCAAATCATCCCAACATAGCTGAGCTTTGTTTATCATAAATTTGGCTAGAAAACCTTTTACTCCGCTTTGAGTTTCCCAATTGGATACCATGTCGGCCCGTTTCAGATGTAAAGCTGAGGCAATGACTTCTGGCTTAGGAACTTCTTTTATACCTGTGAAGGGTACCTGTTCAAGAATGGGTATGCCCAATAGCTGAGAGAATTCTTCCAAGGTGGGTACCAACTGATAATCTGGAAAGGTGAAGCAGTGATGCTTGGGATCGAAGAACTGAAAAAGTACGCTCATCATCTGTTCATAGGGGTTTGAAGTAACCAGGCTGAGAAGTTGACCGTGTCTCTTAATTAAAGTAGAAGTTTCAGAAACTCTTGATACTAGCTCTTTGAGTTGGGAAGGTATCTGCACAAAGCTGTTTCAAATAATACTTCTACACACGGAAGCCATGATCTGCAAAACAGAACAAAGATAAATTCCCTTGGTCTTTGGAATGGTTAGTGTAATGAAGCATGAATGCCATGTTATGATGCATGGTGTCATGATAAACCATAGGTATAACAAACACAGGTATTGCAAACACAGTCAAATCACACAAAGCCCTTAGGTTTAAGGCTTGCATGAGGTCAAAGGTAATACCCTCTTGAAGTTAAGTTGGTTTCAAACCTATCCTAGAAAAGTAACCAGGTTCTAGAGGATCTCAATATCACTGACCATCCTTTATCGGTCATGGTTTCAGCTCACGCAATCTTTTCATGCGGCCAAAATATTCCGAAAGTATGATCTCAATGAGTGTAGCATCGAGTATCAACCAGTTCTCAGCTCTACACTGAGGCCGACTATCTCGATACTTTCTAATGGCCAAGTTGGGAAATTAAAGGTTCTAAGGTCAGTTGATGTTTCACGACACCACGCAGCAGCCCCGTATTCTCCTTGTTTCACCAAAAGGGATACCAGTACAAACCAAAGTGCCACACCAACGTAGCTACTGCATCAACCGTATCGGTTTATGCCATACAGTTCCCTCACAGTCTATTTCTACTTACCTAAAAGGTATTCCCCAGATCCGGGTGTAGGATCTATAGTAACCCCAAACAAAACAATCAAAAATAAAGCAAACAAAGCAATCAAGAGAAGCAATTTTAATGACCTAGATCCTAAGGTATACCTCACTTATAATTCCCCAGCAGAGTCGCCAGTTCTGTGATACGGTGGCAGAACCGACTGTTAATACTGGTTTGCATTTTGCGTTTTGTGTTTGCAAAATGTCGCAATAAGCAAGAGTCGCCACCGACTTTTATTTCATCCAACCGGAAAGGAAAAAAGTATAGAAAAAATCCTTTTTGGAGATATTCTGAGTATGGGGGTTAGATTATAGAAAGGGAAGGTGTTAGCACCCTTTCTATCCATGGTTTTCCATGGGCTCTTAGGTTATTGCTCATTTTTAAATTGCTTGTGTTTGTGTGCTTTGTTTTGGAAATGTTTTACTTCGTGATAACCCTTGTATCAGTCCTCAAGAGTGTGACGAAGTTGTTTTGAAAATTTGTTTGAAAAGTGTAAGTGTGAAAAGTTTTGATTTGAGCAAGTACCTACTAGCATCTACCTAATTGAAAAAAGATTATTTCTATTCTTGTTTCCTTTAGACAGCACTATCCCACTATTGATAAATAGGTAGCACCGTCATTGGAATTGTAAGGGTCAATTCAAAAGGGACGTACGGTCACTAAAGCAATGTTAGGACACCTTAGTAGTAACCCTAGAGTCTTAAGATCATTTCGAGGAAACATTTCCGAGGCAACATTCGAATGGGTCTTTCGATCTTTTTAGAAAGGAGGGCAACCACTAAGACATCCTATGCTTAAAGATCATTTACCGAAGGCAACCAAAGTGAGAGTATACCCTAAGAGTGATATGTGCATATGATTTGTTTCAGTTATTTAACCTTTGCACATTAGGTGATCTACCGTTTTAATTTTCCAGACATTCTTGCCATACCATCGTATTAGTCATACATCTAGACAATTAAAGATTACAGAAATTAAAAGCGGAAAAGTAAATCTAGCTATTACAGGGCTTCGGGGAGGGGGATTAATTACATAGCCAAAAAATCGGGTAAAAGCGATAAGTAAATAAAAACCCTAAGTTAACTATTACAAACCATGAACAGTTACAAAAATACTGGCAAAATAATTAACAAGCGCGCGGTGAATTAAATGAGAGGCGATTAGGGTTTTGACCCTTTGACTAATCCTATTTGCGATTGATAAAAGAAACAAATGTTTTTTTTGTCATGTTTTGTTATTTGAGAAAATAATGAAATAATCGAATTAAAAGAAAATCCTAAGTTCTAATTAATGTTAATTTTTGAAAATAAATTAATTAATTCTAAACAACCTATTTTTGTATTTTTGTTTGAAAAGAAAATAATTAAATTAAGAATTTAAACCTAGTTTTTTTTTAATTGAATTAAACTAATTAAATTAAATTTGACAAAAAAACTAATTCAAATTTTTGTGAATTGATTTTATGATTTTATGAAAAAAAAATTGATTAATTTTTATGAGAAAAATAAATTAAGCAAAATAATTAAATAAAGAAATAAAAAAATGTAAAAGAAAGAGAATGGGCCTGATAGTGTTAGCAAATGCAGGGGGTGCAAATCTGGATTTTCTGGCCCAAATACTCCAAGCCTGTTTGACCATGCTTGATTTGGTATGGGTGTTGACTTGAGGAGCATGGTAGACCTCTCATTGTTGGCACGTTGGATCTGGCTAGAGATGAGTCTGATGGTCAGATCTTTGAGTTGCATGGTGGACACATGGAATGGTAGTACACCTGATCATATGAAGAAAAATAATATGAAGCAAATGTTGGGACCTGGGATCGAACCCAGGTCCTTATGCTCGCCTCCAGTGCTTGCTTTCCAGCTGTGCTACGCGTTCTTGTTATTCATATAATGGAAGAAAAACAATATAATCAAATCAAATAATATATTCAGAAAATGCGCGCTAAATTTAAACCAGCCAACCATGGACTGCCACGCCTCATCTTCTTCCTTGGACCGTCGACTAAGAAAACAAGACTTTTACCTACAGACGTTCACTGTAGGTATAACCATGTTCATCTCCAAAATTGCATACGAGCAAGATAAATGAAAATTACTGGTACCAATCAACTCGTCTCATCCTCACGAGCATCATGGTACCAGAATCAAGTCTTAATTTTGCCTGCATTGAAAACCCCTAAAACGAATACAGAAACCCTAGCAATGGCAATATCATGTACATGTATTAAAACACAATTAAATGGCATGGTTAGCTTGCAAACATGATGACAAATACGAATATAATAATCAAAAGTGCTAATGATGCAAGAATTATGATAATCGAATTGCAAAAATGTGTCAAACCGTGGGAGGCGTAGCGTGCGTTTCTGGGCGTTTTGAAGCTTACAAAGGATGTTGTTAGCTTCCTGAGATGTCTAGCAAGCGATTGGGATCACTAGGATGGCTTGAGATGGCATGTAGAGTGAAAACCAATTCACACTTTTGCCAACTTTTTTCAGTTTTGTCCTGCACTTCTCACGACCTCTAACCCTTGTTTTTTTAATCTGGGAAGCTTCATTATATAACCTAGAATGAATTAGGTTAACAAACTTGGCATGGATCTTTGCATTTATCCAAGATTTGATTTGATTTTCAAGTTGTATGATATGTTCCTATTTTGAGCCAAATCATGCCTTTCTTGTACCAATTGTCCTTAACTCGAATTGATCTTGTTTACTCAGCATATCTTGATTGCCAAACTGTAAAAAAAAACAAATCAAATCATATCTTTATTAATTTTCATCATTTATTTGATTTAATCCACTTTTTAATTAATGAAAAATCAAAATAAATTGAAAAAAGAAGCACATAATGAGTGAGTTGACATTTGAGTCGTGGACCACATTATAATTGAGGTGCAAGCATAAAAAGTTGGGCCCATTTAGCAAAAAAATGCAAATTTGAGCACATTTGACTTTTGGCAATTTTGCAAAAATGGTCAACTTGGCCAATGCATAACTCTCTCAATTTTTACCCTAGAGAAGTGTTCTTGGACTTTTTAGAAAGCTTAGGATGTCCTATAAGCAACCCTTTGGGTCTCATCTCAATTGAGTCTTCCATGTTCATGTATGAAGCTTTGACCCAAAAGGTCTTTTTGTTGACTTTTCAAAAGGACCTATAATGTAAAAATTTATATCTTTTTGTGAGTGCATATTCTGGACTTGGTAGCTGAAGATGAATTGCAGGGAATTGTATCCTCTTCAAAATGAGCTTTGGATGGATCATTTCTGATAAATTATGAGAAAGTTATGCTTGGTCAAAAGTGAGTTCACTTTTCCTATGAAACCCTAATTTAGCAACTTTTGGGGTTTTGATGAATTGTGAGAAATCCTTGAGGAATCATGATAAAACCTTGATAAAATGATGAATAATACTTCAAAATGAGGATGTTGACCAAAAATCTTAAAGTTTGACTGTATGTGGGCTACAATTGACTTTTGACCTAGTACAGTTGATTTTCAGGCATTTGAGCAATTGACTGAGAAAACTTCTTATGCAAGGCTTGAAACTTGACATGGATGATCTTGAGAACATATTAGGACAATGGTAAGCATTTGAGTCCTTTGTGGTCCACACATCTTGATGAAGATGGAAACCATAATTTGAGGTATACTGCCTTAGAAGAGAGTTTGTCAGGTCAATGCTTGAACTTCCTTGAGCAATTTGGGGGGCCTCCCTTGCCATGTATTGAGAAATATGAGAGGTCAAATTTTGGGGTAAAATAGTATCCAACATCAAGGACAACATCATGTCTGAAGATGGGCTCAATCGAATAAACAGTGATTTAGTTATGATTTTTTGAAGTTTCATCTCAGATCAAAATATTTCTCGGTTCAGGATTTTCCAATGCGTTGCACGCGTTTCCGACTAAAAAGGAATGCCTTCGGGATACCGCTCTATTGTACCCCAATTTCCCCCCCTAAGATTCCTCTATCATTTCATACCATCACAATGCAACAAGATCATATTAGGGTTGATTCTTCCTCTTTTTCTATCTCATATCTTTAAGTTTTCTCTTGAGGAATCTCCAAGCACCTTAGTTATGTATTTTTTATATGTGTTGTTGACTAACTTCTAATCAAAATACAAAAATATATTTGTCTTTGAATATTTGTGTTTTGTAGGTACCGAGTCAAAGCATTTGACAAATAAGGTTTTCCGGTATTATTTCCCTAAAATCTCTATTTGCAAAGAAAATAATAATTAAAAAAAAATTCATTTTTTCACTATACAATTGATTTCTCTTAGAGTGCAATCGATTGCACAAAGTGCATTTTGCATAATTTTTTAAAAAAGAACAGGGTGTAATCGATTGCTCCCAGAGTGCAATCGATTGCACAATGTGAAATTAAAAAAAACAAAATCAGCAATTTCAAGCTTGTCAGTTTTTTGGCTCCAATTTTTCTTCATTTTTTTGAAAGATATATCATTAGTTCAAATTTTGGCTCCAATTTTTCTTCATTTTTGAAAGATATATCATTAATTCAAATTTTGGCTCCAATTTTTCATTTTTTTGAAAGATATATCATTAATTCAAATTTTGGCTTCAAGAATTAATTACCAAGCCTAATTTCATTTCCTAAACCAAACTCCAAACCACAACTAATCCCAGGTCTAAACTCTATAAATAGAGCCCTCATTTCATTCAAATCTCAAGCTTTTGATAGCCAAACTCATTTTGCTAAGAAATCTCTCAATTCTCTCCATCTATCAAATAGCTCCATTTTCAAAATAAGTTAGTAAGCTTTGCCTTGAGGTTTACTAATCTTTTAACTAAACCTTCATCCAAACACTTTTTCTTTATCAATTATCTACATCCAAGCTTGGGAAATTGATTCTTGAGGCTGAATTGAAGGAAATTCTTGAAGTTGTTTTGATAATTATCTAGATTTACCTTTGCTAAGTTGGATCTTCATCTTTCACAATGTGATCTCTTGTTGATCTTTGGATTTTATTCATGGAGCATTGTTTTGTGATTCCATTGGTGCTATTTTCTCATAATTTGATGGAATTTTCGTGCTAAATTAAATCTATGATCATAAGGTCTTTTAATGGAAAGTTTGAACAAGAATTTGGCCTTTTAAAATGTTGTTTTTCTGTTTTTAACAGGATCAAATCGATTACTGTAAGAGTGCAATCGATAGTCACAGAAGAATTTCACATTTTTTTAAAAAAAAAGCACTGATGCAATCGATTGCTGTCAGAGCGTAATCGATGGTAACAGTGTCAAAATGCTTTTTCTGCCTGGTTATGGGCTTGTTTTGATCCATCTATCTTTTTCTACTCACTCCTTTTGATTGTTGATTTAGATTGCAATTTTAAATGTCCAATTTCTATTTAAATTCAATGGATTTTGGGTGTAGATCAAGTTGGATAAATGTTTATTAATTCAAATCTACCTAAGAGTGAATTATTTAATTCATTGTTGGTGCTTTGGATTAATGATATGTTTAGTACTTTAATCCATTGAGATGAATGATTGAATTTAAAGATGAAATAAATTTAAGGTAGTGATCCAAATTAGCTTATCATTCCCCTCCCTCTTCATCTTATCCCTTTCTATTTTTATTTGTGCTACATGTTAGGGAATGATGATCTCTATATCATTTATCCAAACATGAAGTACATAGATTGTTATTGATCAGCCTCAAAATAGGTGTGACTTCTACATAAGTCCACTTACGATTGCTTAACATAGCGCTAAATTTTGTCCTGATTCGAGAAAATGATCATTCGTGGCCCAAACTTATGTTTGCTAGTCCAAGTATGTTAATTTGAACCCTTTGATCCAATAACCTTCAGATTCATTGTTAGGAGGCTTTGGTTCTACCAATCCTCCAATAGATCTTCATAAATTTTGTTCAACGTGGATCACTTAAACATCATTGATCATTAAATGTTGCTTTAAGGATTCTTAAATGAATAATATACTTGACAAAAATAAAATGAAACTTGTTGTTGAGAGGCTTTGGTTCTACCAATCCTCTAATGAGTTCCAAATGCAAGTTTCAAGATGGTTATCCAACTAAACATTAACTTCTAACAATTGAATTTATTTTACGCTTTTATTTTATGCTTTTACTTTATGTACCATTTACTTTTAGCATTTACATTTCATGCTATTTTAATCTTTGCTCACTTGAGAATTTACTTTTATGTCATTTTTATTATGCTCACTTGAGCTTTTCTTTTCTTTTTGAAGATACTTAATAATCAACATGAACCATAAAAAACATTAATGATACTTGTACTATTTGGTTACTATCCTTGGCATTATGGAGTATTGGACTTCTTTAACTTAGGATTAGAGACCTTAGCCTATGTTGGAGACCTTGTGACTTTAATTAATATTTTCTCTGGGGTTCTTGGGGTTTACCTCAAGACATTGGGTTTCTTGTTTGTTTTGTGTGCAAATTAATGTGATTACCTACTTTGTTGGTAATCTGGAATTCACCCATATAGAGCAGTTACTCTGCCCAATCTTTGTGAAGAATTAATACATTTGAAGTTTGGTCTTCTCGAGAGGTCTAATATCTTTGCTTGCTTGGTTTCAATCCAAAGAATGGGAATTCTTTCTTGACTCATAATGTCAATTATTGGCTTCTTGTTGGTTAGATGGTTCTTCTACCTAGCTTTTACCTTATACTTTAGGATAGTCTGTTTATCTCCTCTCATCTTCTTTAATTTCAAAAATCTTCTCCCTCCTTTTGAAAACTCTTCTTGTTTCTAAAATTGAACCACTTTCATAATAAACTTGGACTTAGCTCCATGCATTTTCAAAACATTTTCTTAAATAAATTTCAATAAACTTAATAATACCTTGACATTTTTGTGAGAAGATTAAAAGTCAACCAATCTCATTCAAATAATTTTTCCACTTTGGCATTTTACCTTTAAAACATTTCTCAAAAGATTAGACTCTTGTCAATCCTTATAGTGATGCAAACAACTATACTTTTACAATATGTATTGAAGTGATATGTTTTCCACTTAGGTGTTGAGTGAGGCATTGTTGATTTTAAAATCCAAGCCATGTCCTCCACTTTGAGATGATGCAAATTCTCCTTTCTCATGATTGTGGGTAGTAAATATGTTTTCCACACGGACAATGATGATGATGTCCTATCTCATAAAATTAACCAACACACTTGTGTTTTAAAATTTTTTAAAGATGAACTACGAGTACCCGGATCCCATATTGCACGTAAGTTGGTACGTAGATACTAAAGGTTCGGAACCGCGGTGGGTGCAAAAAAAATCATAAAAAAAATATTTCTTTTCTCACTTCCACCATCTATTTTTATACAACATTTTATAGCCAAAATATACAGATTTCACAAAGAGGTTCCTGCGGAGTACCGTGGATGTTTAGGGTGCTAATACCTTCTCTTTGCATAACCAACCCCCTCACCTTGAATATTTGCCCCTATTTTTGTGTTATTCTCTCTTTTCCCATTCCTTTGGAAACAATAAAGCGCGGTAGCAATTTTTATTTTGATCCGTATGAGTCAAGTCAATCCAATGGCTTAGTCTTAAATATTTCTATCGCTACAGAGAAAAATGACGACTATGCTGGGGAAAGATTGACCTCTTGCTGGTCCATCCCTAAGTGGGTTGAGCCTATCTTTGTTTATATTTGTATATGTGTTATTATGTGTTATATGTTATATGTTGTATATATGTTTATCTGGATTTTTCCTGGTTTTCAGGGTGCTTGGTGATTACTCATGAGTCCTATACCCGGACTTGGGCAAACTTAATATAGGACGGGCGGTATAGTCATGTTAACTTTGAGGGAGTAATCCCAAAAAAGGAGACATGAGATCCTCCACCCAGGGGATGCCCCTTTGACTATAGTGTCGTTTATCAAGTAATCGAGAAGATGTACTGCTTTTGACCTGGGAGCCTGCTGAAACTGAGGACCATAGAATACCTAACTCATCTTGGCCTTTTAGGTGTAGTGCGGAAGCTATGAAGGAGTAATTTAGAAATAGTTGTAACGTGATGCTATGCTAGGACGAGTTTTTCTTGATAATATTACTAATTACTGAGTTAATCAAGAATTTGGTAATATCCAAAGGAAGGATGTAGACTCTAGGAACCTCTAGAACCTTGTTTGGCAGGTGATAGCTCTTAGACCATACCTTATGGGTAGTACCTTCGACCTCATGCTCGTGATGTTGAACCTATGAACCCAATGTTTGTGATCTTGTGTGTGATTGTTGCATCATGCATCCATGCACTCATCAGCATCTTTTGAAGAAAATTTATTTCAAGAGACTTAAAAGTTGACCATTTGTGAATATCTCAGGTACTTTTTGACTATGGATTCTGGAAAAAGAAAGACTGGAAAATACAGTTTCAAAGATTCCAAAATAGATGAGTTGATAAATCTGATTCCCGATATTGAGTGTTCTGTAGATTTTCGAAGGAAGTACGGGTCCATCATTTCTCTCATGAAGCTTAGGATGAAGGAGGGTATTCTCTCGACCTTAGTCCAGTTCTATGATCTGATGTATCATTGCTTTACTTTCCCTGACTATCATTTGATTCCTACACTAGAGGAGTATTCTTATCTGCTGAGTTTGCCTATTATCGATCGTGTTCCTTTTACTGGTTTAGAGGGTGAGCCAAAACCACATGATATTGCTTATTTGATCCATTTAGGGTAGTCTGAGGTTGAAGTCCACATCACTACTAAAGGAGGGATTAGAGGATTACCAGCTCAGTTCTTATTAGAGAAAGCTCGTTACTTTGCTAGGATGAAGAGTACAGTCGCTTTTAAGGCCATCTTTGCTTTACTTGCTTATGGGTTGTTCTTATTTCCTAATGTGGACAAATTTGTTGACATTAATGCTATCAGGATCTTCATGGTTGGAAACCCAGTTCCTACATTGTTGGGTGATACTTATTACTCTATTCATCGTCGGGATTCTTATCATGAGGGCATGATCATTTGTTGCATGCCTCTGTTGTACCGGTGGTTTACTTCTCATTTGCCTCAGTATGATGCTTTCTGGGATGTCAGGAAGGAACCAGGTTTGGGCTCCTAAGATCATGGAACTTACTCACTCAGCTATTGTTTGGTATCATCAGACTTACCATGATGTTGAGATTGTCGACAATTGTGGCAGTTTCCCCAATGTACCTCTTCTTGGTACAAAGGGAGCAATTAAATACACCCTTGTTCTTGCACGGCGACAACTTAGTTATCTGATTTGGGATAAACCAAATAGAATTCATTTGAGTAGTTTCTTCCTGAAAGAGGGAGAAGACCATAAGGAAGCTAGGGAGCAGATTGCGAAGGCCTGGCGTCACATTCAGAGGAAGAGTAGGAAAGACTTAGTACCTAGGGGGCTGTTTCTTTGGAACCTTATCTTCAGCGGGTACAAGCCAGAGCTATTCATTTGAAGATGTCGTATTCTCGGGAAGCACCTATTCCTGATTTGTTTGTGAAGACCACTCCTCCCTTATTGGATGATATGGAAGAGCTACAACTTGATATATTCAAGATGCAGTAGGAAAAGGAAGCTTGGAAGAACAAGTGCCAAAATCTAGAGATTTCCTACAAAACAGATTTAAAGGAAAAAGACGACTTGATTGAGATTCTTGAGATTCGGGTTGTAGAGATGATGGAGAGGCAAGGGAATTTATTTTCCCCTAAGCCTATGTTAGATGTTAGTTACTCACTTCCTGATTCAGGTGATTGGAAGGAAGTTTCCACCAGATATGCGAAAGAAAACCAGAGGTTGAAGGCTCTGATTACTAGTCTTATAGGGAAGCATCAGCGTATAGAGTGATCTCCACCAGCTTTGCTTCTTAGGTTTTTAGACTTTACTTTCATCTTGTACTTGGGATTATTGAAACTTGTAATCTATTTTAAAGTTATAATAAAAATTTTCAGTATTTCAAATGTGTTATTACTTTGATATTTTCAATGTTGTCTATAAATCTTTAAGTCCCGTAAAATAATAATAATAAAATAAATCATTTGCATTGCACATAATGCATCATATCATACACACTTCTTGCATTCTTTATGCATTTCTACGGGTCTTACTGGGCTTCTTTACTTTGTTCAACAAGCTGTCTCACCAGTACAATACCCGGGTTAATTTTAGAAGGAAGATGGATAATCTAGAACAAGAGAATCACGAGCTGCGCGAGGAAGTTTCTGCTCTGAAGGCCGGCATGGCCAATCTCACAGCTCTGATGGAATCTCTGGTGGCTACTCAGAAACAGCCTCCGAGTGTTCAGCCTAAACAGACAATGGTTACTACTGAAACTCCAACTGTTCCCACATCTACTACTCTAGATATTGTACAAAATCGTATGCCTTCAGGATATCCTTGGGGGATTCCAGAAAACTTTATGCCAGAAGGTTTTAACCAGGATCCTAAAATTTCTCTGCTTACTCAGAATGCTACTACTCACGCACCTCTTGTGGTGCATGTTACCCCTGTCGCTAGAAACGAGGTTCACTATGTTGCACCACCCTCGGTGAATGTGATCCCACTTTCTAATGATGGTGAGTATCGTCCTATTCCTTCACCAAGTGAAATCTTGGGCTTTTGTGAAAGAATGGATGATCTTCAAGTCCAGTTTGACAAAATGCAGAAAGAATTGAAGGCCCTCAGGGGAAAGAGTTGTTTGGACAGAATGTAAATGACATGTTTCTGGTTCCCAATGTCAAGATACCTGAGAAGTTTAAAGTACCGGAGTTCGAAAAGTACAAGGGCAATACTTTCCCTCGTGCTCACTTGGTGATGTATGTAAGAAGAATGTTTACTCATTCAGATGATCAATGCTTGTTGATTCATTTCTTTCAAGATAGTTTAATTGGTGTAGTGTTGAAATGGTATATGAGTTTGGACAGTGCCAATATTCATTCTTTTAATGATTTATGTGAAGTGTTTATCACACAATACAAATACAACATGGACATGGCGCCTGACCGTGATCAACTCATGGCCATGGTCCAGAAGGACAAGGAATCATTCAAGGAATATGCCCAGAGATGGGTGAGGTAGCTGCCCATGTGATTCCTCCAATGGAAGAAAAATAAATGACAAATATGTTCTTGAGGACACTAGGTGCATTCTATTATGAGAGGATGGTGGCGAGTGTGCCCAATGATTTTACTGAAATGGTAGGAATGGGCGTTTGTTTGGAAGAGGCATTGAGAGAAGGGAATATCACAAAGAATGAAAGTTCCAGTAATGTGAAGAAGCCATATTTTGGATTTGTTAAGTAGAAAGAAGGGGCAACAAATGTTGTTAGTCAAGAGAGAAGGGTTAATACTTCTAGAAGAAATCATCAGCGTCATCAACAGGTTTCCTTGGTAACTCCATTTGTGAACACAACTCCCACTACGGTTGCTTATCAAAGACCAGACCCTCAGGGAAGTCAAGGGCAGAATCAGAGAAGAGAACCTTTTGACTCTATCCCTATGAGTTATGTAGAACTACTTCCAACATTGATCTAGAAAAAGTTGGTCCAGACTAGGCCACCTCTTGTTGTACCATCCCCTTTACCTTGGTACTATAAGGAAAACCAGGTGTGCACTTTCCATCAGGGTGCACCGGGATATAATGTGGAAAATTATTATCCTCTGAAATCTGAGGTACAGAAAATGGTTAGATCTGGCCTTTTGTCCTTCAAAGATGCCAGTCTGAATGTAAAAGATAATCCTCTCCCAAAACACGGAGGAACGAATTCTGTTAACATGGTTACTGGTTGTCTAGGGGACTTCCGCATTTATGATATTAACCTAGTAAGAGGGGACTTGGTAAAGATGCATGAAGACCTTTGCGAGTTTAGTTACTATACTCATGACCATGCTGGTTGTGGTACATGTAGTACTAATATACAAGGTTGCGATAAGATAAAGGATGATTTGAAAGAGATGGTAGATGAGGGACTCATCCACATAATCAGGCTTAGGGCATAGTATGAGGAGGAAGTAAATATGGTTTTTGGATGTCCTGGAGAGTTCATAATATTTGATGTGGAACACATGAATAATTATCTCGTACAAATGCATGCTATTTTCTGCCACATGGCTGGCCAGGTAGAACATCAATATGGATCTTATCGAATTTGCTGCCCGGACTCCCGAGGATGTTCAATTGTAAGAAAAGGTATTAAATTGTTGTTGGATAATGGAACCATCAAGGTTTCAGGGCACATAGATAATTACTATGATGTTAACGAGATTGAGGTTAAGGAAGAATCAGATGATGATGAGTATGCTTCTGCAGATGATTTCTTTTCCTCATATGAGGATTTGTTCTCTGGTGATGATTCTTTGATGACTAAAAAAAGTGTGAAAGTGATTGTGTCGTGTTTCAATGATTCTTCCCCTGTTGAAATTGAATACTGTAGTAAGCCAGTTATTGCCCTTGTGGTGATTTTCTTACCATGGCTCGTTCCTTACAAATCCAACAAAGTTGTGCCATACAAGTATAATGCTACAATTTTAGAGGGTGGCGTGGAAGCTCCCACTAACCAATGTCTAATGTTGAGAATATTTCCGAGACTGGAAGAATGACCCTTAGTGGTCGTATTTTTACACAGCTTGTTCGTGAGGATGTTAGTACTGGAAAAAAGGTTGTGGTAAATGTTAAAGAAAAGAAGGCTATAGGTGAATCTAGTGGTGCTACTCAAGAGAAAGAGGTGGGTGGTATTTTGAAGATAATCAAGATGAGTGACTACCAAATTGTGGATCATTTACTACAGACTTCTTCAAAAATATCTATCTTGGCTTTATTGTTGAACTCTACTTCTCACAGAGAATCTTTGATGAGGGTATTGGACCAAGCTTTCGTGGAAAGTGATATGTCAGTAGACCAATTCAGCAGTGTGGTAGGGAACATCACATAATGTAATAACTTGAGTTTCTGCAACGATGAATTGCCCGATGAAGGAAGGAATCACAATTTGGCCCTTCACATCTCTATGAACTGCAAGAATGATTTATTATCCAATGTACTGATTGATAATGGATCCACATTGAATGTGATACCGAGAAGTACGCTGATGAAGTTGAAATATCAAGGGGCTCCTATGCGCCCAAGTGGTATTATTGTTAAAGCTTTCGGTGGGTCAAGGAAGTCGGTTATTAGGGAGGTCGATCTGCCTATTAACATAGGCCTGCATCTGTTCCAAATCACTTTCCAAGTCATGGATATTGTACTCGCATATAGTTTTCTACTGGGAAGACCATGGATACATGAAGCAGGGGCTGTGACTTCCACTCTACACCAAAAGCTGAAGTTCATGCACGAAGGAAAAGTGGTTATTATAAACAGGGAGCAAGCATTGCTGATATCTCACCTATCATCTTTCAGTGTTGTTGAAGCAGATGAGGTTGCTGTGGGGACACATTTCTAAGCTCTATTTGTTGATAATGTAAGAGGGAATGATAACTCTATGGTTTCATTAAAGGATTCTCAGCATGTTGTGCGCAACGGGCCAAGCAAAGTATGGGGACAGGTCGTTGATCCTCTGGTAAACAAGAACAGGGCTAGTTTAGGATTCTCTGCAAAGAATGGCAAGAAAGAAATTTTGAAGATGAAGTCTACTATGAGCAGTTATCATGATGTTTTTCGCAGCGGAGGCTACCTCCATGCAACTGTCTCTAGAGTTAATGCTATTGAGAAGGGTGAAGAAGATCAGGAAGTGCCAAATTATGTGACGCCTGGAGTCAGAATCCAGAACTGGGTCACTTATGATATTCCTTCTTACATCCATATCTCAAAATGAAAGTTAATATTGTATGGGCTTATCTGTTTTCTTTGATCATTAAAATCATAAATAAAAGTTGTCTTTGATTCTCAAAATTGTGTCTTTTATGTTTATGTTTTTTCATGGAAAATGGTAATAATAAAAAACCCTTTTGAATAGAATAATAATTGAAATTGAATATGCATAATCACTTGTTATATGTGTCAGTTTCTAAAAAACAATCATAAATCATATGTGTAGATTAATTAATAAATTCATTGAATACAATTACCCTTCACCCTCTCCCAACTTTGAATATCCTATGTTAGGTGAAGAAGAAGAGGAGTATGATGAGATTCCAGAAGAGGTCTCACAGTTTATCGAGCACAAGGAAAATGTCATTCATCAACATAAAGAATCACTGGAAACAATGAATCTGTGTTAAGAAGAAGAGCCAAAAGAGGTCAAGATTGGAGCATTATTGCATCCTAACGTGAAGAGCAGGTTGAATGGACTGTTGAGGGAATATGTAGACATCTTTTCTTGGTCTTACCAAGATATGCCAAGTCTAGATACTGATATTATGGAGCATCATTTGCCTTTGAAGCCAAAGTGCCCTCCCATCAAGCAAAAGTTGAGAAGAACTCATCCTGACATGGCAGTAAAGATCAAAGAAGAGGTTATAAAGCAGATTAATTTCGGTTTTCAGGTGACATCAGTGTACCCTCAGTGGATTTCCAATATTGTCCCTGTACTAAAGAAAGACGGAAAAGTTCGCATGTGCGTAGATTACAGAGATCTAAATAAAGCTAGTTAGAAAGATGATTTTCCATTGTCGCACATTGATATGTTAGTGGATAGCACAGCAAATTTCAAAGTTTTCTCATTGATGGACGGATTTTCCGGATATAATCAAATAAGGATGGCTCCTGAGGACATGGAAAAAACAACGTTTATCACACCCTAAGGAACATTTTGTTACAGAGTGATGCCCTTCGGGTTGAAGAACGCTGGTGCAACGTACCAAAGGGCTATGACAACCCTATTCCATGATCTGATGCATAAGAAAATTGAGGTATATGTTGATGATATAATTTCTAAATCCCAGACTGAAAAAGGGAATGTAGAAGATTTATTGAAGTTGTTTCAGCATTTGAGGAAGTATCGTCTCCGCTTGAATCCAAATAAGTGTACCTTTGGTGTTCAATCAGGGAAATCGTTGGGTTTCATTGTCAGCCAAAGATGGATTGAAGTTGACCCTGATAAAGTCAAATAAATTCAAGAAATGCCCGTGCCAAGGACTGGGAAGCAATTCAGAGGCTTCCTTGGGTGCCTGAATTATATTTCAAGATTCATATCCCACATGACTACAACCTGTGAATTGATCTTTAAGTTATTAAAGAAAGAACAAGGTTGTGTGTGGACAGATGACTGCCAAAGGGAATTTGAAAGTATTAAAGAATATCTACTTGGACCTCCTATCTTGCTCCCTCCTGTTGAAGGAAAACCATTGATTATGTATCTGACAGTGTTAGATAATTCTATGGGATGTATTCTGGGACAACAAGATGAAATAGGGAAGAAAAAGTATGCCGTTTATTATCTCAATAAAAAGTTTACTGACTGTGAGTCACGATATTCTATGCTGGAAAAGGCATGTTGTGCTCTGGCCTGGGCGACAAAACATTTGCGGCAGTATATGTTGAATCACACTACTTGGGTGATCTCCAAAATGGATCCAATCAAGTACATTTTTGAAAAGCTTGCTCTCACTGGGAGAATATTATGTTGGTAGATGTTGTTATCTAAATATGACATTGAATACCGCACTCAAAAAGCTATTAAAAGCAGCATGTTGGCAGATTATCTTGCTCACCAACCAATTGATGATTATCAGTCAGTGAAGTATGATTTCCTTGATCAGGATGTGATGTTTCTGAAAGTGAAAGATTGTGATCAACCATTGCTTGAGGAAGGTCTTGATCCTGAATCTCGTTGGAGCATGATATTTGATGGAGCTGTGAATGCTTATGGTAAAGGAATTGGTGTTGTGATTGTCACTCCACATGGATCACACATTCCTTTTACTGTAAGGTTTGGAATTTGGTTGTACTAATAATATGGTGGAGTATGAGGCTTGCATCATGGGTCTCGACGAAGCTATTGATCTCAGAATTAAAATTCTAGATGTGTATGGCGACTCAACTTTCGTAATAAATCAGATTAAAGGAGAGTACGATACTCGTCACCCTAGCTTGGTCCCTTACAAAGATTATGCTAGGAGATTGTTACCCTTCTTTAATAAGGTTGAATTCCATCACATCCCCCGAGATGAAAATCAAATGGAGGACGCTTTGGCAATTTTGGCTTCTATGTATTAAGTGAATACTTGGAATGACATACCTCGAATTATAGTTCGGTGAATGGATAGGCCTGCTCATGTGTTTACAACAGAGGAAGTAGTAGATGAGAAACCTTGGTATCATGATATCAAGAAGTTTCTCCAGACACAAAATATCTGATTGGTGCATTGAATAAAGATAGAAAGACATTGAGAAGATTGGCTAGCAGTTTGTTCCTCAGTGAAAATGTGTTGTACAATAGAAATTATGACATGGTATTTGTTAGATGCATGGATAGGCACGAAGCAGACATGTTGATGCATGAGACTCATGAAGGTTCCTTTGGCACTCATGCCAATGGACATTCGATGGCTAAGAAGATGTTAAGGGCAGGTTATTATTGGCTGACAATGGAATCTGACTGTTACAAGTTTGCTAAGAAGTGCCATAAGTGCCAAATTTATATGGACAAAATTTATGTGCCTTTGACACTTCTTAATATCATTTCTTCCTTGTGGCCTTTCTCTATGTGGGGTATTATCATGATTGGAATGATTGAACCCAAAGCTTCGAAGGGACACCATTTTATATTGGTAGCAATTGATTACTTCACCAAATGGGTGGAGGATGCTTCATATGCTAATGTTACTAAACAGGTGGTAGTGCACTTCATAAAGAACAATCTCATATGTCAGTATGGTGTGCCAAGCATAATTATCATCGACAATGGCTTGAATCTGAATAAAAAGATGATGACAAAACTTTGTGAAGAATTCGAGATTGTCCATCACAATTCATCTCCGTACAGGCCAAATATGAATGGGGTTGTTGAAGCTGCTAATAAGAATATCAAGAAGATCATCCAGAAGATGGTTATTACTTATAAAGATTGGCATGAAATGCTCCCTTTTGATCTGCATGGGTACCGAACATTTGTGTGCACTTTAACAGGGGAAACCCCATTCTCTCTTGTATATGGCATGGAAGCAGTTCTCCCCATTGAAGTAGAGATTCCCTCTTTGCGAGTAATAATTGAAGCCAAGTTGTCGGAGGCTGAATGGGTCCAGAACAGGATTGACCAGTTGAATTTAATAGAAGAAAAAAGAATGAAGGCCTTGTGTCATGGGCAATTATAACAAAAGACAATGAAGAAAGATTTTGATAAGAAGGTCAAACCTCATGAATTCAGAGAAGGCGACCTCGTACTCAGAAAGATCATGTCTTTTAACATTGATTCTAGGGGCAAGTGGACTCCCAATTTTGAAGGCCCATATTTTATCAAGAAAGCCTTCTCTGGCGTTGCATTGATTCTTGAGACAATGGATGGTGAGGAGTTCCCACGTCCTGTGAATGCTGATGAAGTCAAGAAATACTTCCCCTAGAAAAATAAAAGAACAGCTCGCTAAGATGAAAACCCGAAAGGGGGATTAGGCAAAAAGGAGGGTCTCGGTAGGTCGAAAACCCGAAAGGGAAGTCTAGGAAAAAATTAGAGACATAAACAGAATAAATTTTCCCGGTTGGTTGAAAACCCGCACGGGAAACATAGGCAAAAGTTAGTGATTTTCTGGCAAGTAATTGCATTAGACAAGACTTGATCAATGGAGCAACAATCTGCTTGGATCTTGCTACTCTTCGACCAAAGTTTCGACTCAGGAATTCAAAGTTTCTAGAGAGAATAGAGGTAATTGTAATTCAATGTATCTTTTCCAATATACATTACATGTTCCAAACTTTGTAATCATCTATGAAGTCTGGCCGTTTACAAACTACCATTCTATTAATAAAATTCGAGCTTTTTATCCAATTCTGTGCAATTCTTATTTTATCCAGCTTATAGAGATCTTATTCATTGTTTATAGTAATGATCAAAGCAAACATATTAAATAACAAAATTATTTTTGAAAAGAATTTACAAATTACTATAAATTTTGGGATATAAGGAGGACAAGATTAGTGATTTCAGGGACGGATAAACTCAAAGGTTTGGGTAATATGAGGACTCTATCCAAGTCTCCCCATTGAAGGCTTCACTCATTTGGTAAAAGTTTTGTCTCTTCGTACATGCTGAGATTGGACTCATTTGCGAAACATCTCCTTTCGGTAGTACTAGAATTTGTTTGTTTGCTCGATAGTCAAACAAGGGTAATGTCTTATTGAAGAAGTGTTGAATTGGTTATCAACTGTTTGTATTTTCTCCCACCGAGTGCTGGATTGGATTTAAAATCCCCATAAGTTTTCTTGTTGTAGTGTTTAACTTCTTGAAAATCCCTCGGGTGATGTTGAGACGAGATATTTTTCTAAAATTGTTGTCCCGTGAGGTTTTCGTACTTCCTCCCTAGAGAATTTGGTGTAATTATCACTCTCATTATTGAGAATGTATCTTGAAGTATTCTTCACTAATATAGTATTATCCTTCCCAAGGAAGTCACTATGTCATCCCCAACTGATGTCTCAATAAGGTGATATTATTTTCCTCAGTGAAGTTAACCCTGGCAGAAGTATGAACTTCAAAAATTTTATTCCCCCCCACCCCCCGAAGTTCGTATGGTTTCCCAGTAGAAGCTCGGAGGAAGATGGTGCATCGTAGTTTTTTTTTATCTTGTGCCTCCCCAGCGAAGTTAATCTATGGAATACATTTTTTTTCCTTGGTTGGTGCTTACTATCTTATGTAATTTCCATCATGTTTGTGATTTAGCCGGGTATTGATTGTACCCATTTTCGGTCTTGTGTGTATCCCTAGTGTTACATGACTGTTTTGTCAGCATACACATGATAACATTCATACCTTCATATCAATATCATGCATAATCATTGCTCATTTGCATTTTTTTCAATATCTTGTTGGTATATTATCCTGTTTTGCAGAGTTATGTTAATCTCTCTCCAATAGAGTTTCAACTTTAAGCAAAAAAAATGTATATTCCTTCAACTTTCCCACTGAGTTACCCATCGTGGGAGAATTTTTGTTTAAGCCTTCTTTTAGCTCGTTATATGGACATAATTGGATTCCTTCTTGATTTTATATCAGAAGATGTATTTTGGTTGACTGCTTAATTCTGTTTTATTTCTGTTTGGGGTGGATACCCTCAACAACATTATTGTTCGGATTTTGGCAAGCTTTGAGCTTTAGTTTAAGAATGTGTATTTATTTTGCACAAGAAGATTTTATCCTCTCAACGGGAATTTATTGGCATTTCTCCAAGAGTTCCATCTCTTTCCCCATGAAGCCATATTTTCCTCCTTCAGGAAAATCTTTATTGCATTTCCTCCTCATGGCAGCAAGTGGCAGGTCTCTTTATTTGAGCAATTTGTACTTCCCCCAGTGGATCTAATAACTCCCAAAGAAGATTCAGATTTTGTTACTCCAATGGATGGTAGCCTTTTCATTATGGAAGGTAGTCTGTGGTTGGGATTTTTGTTACTCCAATGGATGGTAGCCTTGTCATTATGGAAGGTAGTCTATTGTTGAGATTTATGTTACTTCAATGGATGGTAGCATTGTCATTATGGAAGGTAGTCTATTATTGAGATTTTAGTTAATCCAATTGATGGTAGCCTTGTTATTATGGAAGGTAGTCTATTTGTGAGATTTATTTTACTTCAATGGATGGTAGCCTTGTCATTATGGAAGGTAGTCTGTTGTTGAGATTTTTGTTACTCCAATGGATGGTAGCCTTGTCATTTTGGAAGTTAGTTTGTTGTTAAGATTTTTTTTACTCCAATGGATGGTAGCCTTGTCATTATGGAAGGTAGTCTACTGTTGAGATTCATGTTACTTCAATGGATGGTAGCCTTGTCATTATGGAAGGTAGTCTATTATTGAGATTCATGTTACTCCAATGGATGGTAGCCTTGTCATTATGGAAAGTAGTCTGTTGTTGAAATTCATGTTACTTCAATAGATGGTAGCCTTGTCATTATGGAAGGTAGTATGTTGTTGAGATTCCTGTTACTCCGATGGTTGGTAGCCTTGTCATTATGGAAGGTAGTCTGTTGTTGAGATCTTTGTTACTCCAGTAGATGGTAGCCTTGTCATTATGGAAGGTAGTCTGTTGTTGAGATTTTTGTTACTCCAATGGATAGTAGCCTTGTCATTAAGGAAGGTAGTCTATTGTTGAGATTTTTATTCCGATGGATGATAGCCTTGTCATTATGGAAGGTAGTTCGTCATCGAGATTCTGTTACTCCAATGGAAGTTCATCTCTTCACAGTTATTAATGTTGGATACATCTTGAGATTTCCTGGTATTGTCTTACCATCTCTTTCTCCGGTGATTCGAAGTTACTTTTTTTGCTATCCGCTCAAAGATGGGATATTTCGCAGTCATCTGTCGGTCACCATTATCCTTCACTCTCTTAAGTCGACGATGCTTTGGATATTATCTTGGACATTACCCCAGTAGAGGCTTGTCTTTCCTTCACCAGTGATTTATTTTCCTGGTCGGGTTTCTCTTTTGATCTTTGTTTCCTTTGCTACATCCCCGGTGGTGTCTTGCGTGCCTTTAGACTTATTCATCTGAATTCATACTCATAAGAATTGCATAGTATCTTAGGGCCAAAAATAGGGTTTGTTTTATATTTAAGTATCTTCAATCTCGTCGACACAAAGATTTTTAACCTTTGTATCTCCATATAGAAGACACTTAAATAAGGGAAGCTGTTGTACCCCAATTTCCCCCCCCCCCCCTAATATTCCTCTATAATTTCATACTATCACAATGCAACAAGATCACATTAGGGTTGGTTCTTCCACTTTTTCTATCTCCTATCTTTAAGTTTGCTCTTGAGGAATCTCCAAGCACCTTAGTTGTATATTTTGTATATGTGTTGTTGACTAACTTCTAATCAAAATACCAAAATAAATATTTGTCTTTGAATATTTGTGTTTTGTAGGTACCGAGTCAAAGCATCTGACAAATAAGATTTTCCGGTATTATTTCCCTAAAATCTCTATTTCCAAAGAAAATAATAATTAAAAAATTTCATTTTTTTCATTGTACAATCGATTTCTCTTAGAGTGTAATCGATTGCACAAAGTGCATTTTGCATAATTTTTGAAAAAAGAACAGGGGTGCAATCGATTGCTCCCAGAGTGCAATCGATTGCACAATGTGAAAATTTAAAAAAAAAAATCAGCAATTTCAAGCTTGTCATTTTTTTGCTCCAATTTTTCTTCATTTTTTTGAAAGATATATCATTAATTCAAATTTTGGCTCCAATTTTTCTTCATTTTTGAAAGATATATCATTAATTCAAATTTTGGCTCCAATTTTTCATTTTTTGACAGATATATCATTAATTCAAATTTTGCCTCCAAGAATTAATTACCAAGCCTAATTTCATTTCCCAAACCAAGCTCCAAACCACCACTAATCCCAAGCCTAAACTCTATAAATAGAGCCCTCATTTCATTCAAATCTCAAGCTTTTGATAGCCAAACTCATTTTGCTAAGAAATCTCTCATTTCTCTCCATCTACCAAATTCACTCAAAGCTCCATTTTCAAAAAAAGTTAATAAGTTTTTCCTTGAAGCTTACTAATCTTTAAGCTAAACCTTCATCCAAACACTTTTTCTTCATTAATTCACTACATCCAAGCTTGGGAAATTGATTCTTCGGGCTGAATAGAAGCAAAATATTTAAGTTGTTTTGATACTTCTCTAGATCTACCTTTGGTAAGTTAGATCATCATCTTTCACAATGTGATCTCTTGTTGATATTTGGATTTGATTCATAGAGCATTGATTTGTGATTTCATTGGTGCTATTTTCTGATAATTTGATGGAATTTTCGTGCTCAATTAAATCCATGATCATAAGGTGTTTGATGGAAAGTTTGAACAAGAATTTAGTCTTTTAAAATGTTGTTTTTCTGATTTTAACAGGGTGCAATTGATTGTTGTAAGAGTTCAATCGATTCCCACAAAAGGATTTCACGTTTTTTTGAAAAAAAAGCATTGATGCAATTGATTGTTGTCAGAGCACAATCGATTGCAACTGTGTCAAAACGCTTTTTCTACCTTGTTTTGGAGCTGTTTTGATCCATCTATCTTTTTCTAATCACTCCTTTTGATTGTTTATTTGGATTGCAATTTTAAATATCCAATTTCTCTTTAAATTCAATGGACTTTGGGTGTAGATGAAGTTGGATAAATGTTCATTAATTCAAATTTTCCTAAGAGTGAATTATTTAATTCATTGTTGGTGCTTTGGATTAATGATATTCTTAGTACTTTAATCCATTGAGATGAGTGATTGAATTTAAAGATGAAATAAATTTAAGGTAGTAATCCAAATTAGCTTATCATTCCCCTCCCTCTTCATCTTATCCCTTTCTTTTCTTTATTTGTGCTACATGTTATGTGATGATGATCTTTATATCATTTATCCAAATATGAAGTACATATATTGCTATTGATCGACCTCAAAATAGGTGTGACTTATACATAAGTCCACTTACGAATGTTTAACACAACGCTAAATTTTGTCCCGATTCTATAAAATGATCATTCGTGGCCCAAACTTATGTATGAAAGCCCAAGTATGTTAATTTGAACCCTTTGGTCCAATAAACATGAGATTCATTGTTAGTAGGCTTTGGTTCTACCAATCCTCCAATGGATCTTCATAAATTTTGGTCAACACGGATCACTTAAATATCACTGATCATTAAATGTTGCTTTGAGGATTCTTAAATGGAAGATATACTTGACAAAAAGCAAATGCAACTTGTTGTTGAGAGGCTTTGGTTCTACCAATTCTCTAATGAGTTCCAAATTCAAGTTTCAAGATGGTCATCCAACTAACCATTAACTTCTAACAATTGACTTTATTGTATGCTTTTATTTTATGCTTTTACTTTATGTATCATTTACTTTTAGCATTTAAATTCCATGCTATTTTCATCTTTTCTCACTTGAGCATTTACTTTTATGTCATTTTTATTTTGCTCACTTGAGATTTTCTTTTCTTTTTGAAGATACTTAATAATCAACATGAACCATAAAAAACATTAATGATACTTGGACTATTTGGTTACTATCCTTGGCATTATGGAGTATTGGACTTCTTGGACTTAGTGTTAGAGACCTTAGCCTATGTTGGAGACCTTGTGACTTTAATTAATATTTTGTATAGAGTTCTTGGGGTTTACCTCAAAACATTGGGCTGCTTATTTGTTTTGTGTACAGGTTATTGTGATTACCTACATTGTTGGTAATCTGGAGTTCACCCGTGTACAGCCGTTACTCTGCCCAATTTTTGTGAAGACTTAATACATTTTAAGTTTGGTCTTCTCAAGAGGTCTAGTATCTTTGCTTGCTTGGTTTCAATCCAAAGAATTATAATTCTATCTTAACTCATAATATCAAGTATTGGCTTCTTGTTGGTTAGATGGTTCTTCTTCCTAGCTTTTACCTTATGCTTTAGGATAGTCTCTTCATCTTCTCCCATCTTCTTTAATTTCAAAAATATTCTCCCTCCTTTTGAAAACTCTTCTTGTTTCTAAACTTGAACCACTTTCATAATAAACTTGGACTTAGGTCCATCCATTTTCAAAACATTTTCTTAAATAAATTTCAATTAACTTAATAATATCATGACATTTTTGTGAGAAGACTAAAAGTAAACCAAACTCATTTAAATCATTTTGCCACTTTGGAATTTTACCTTTAAAACTTTTCTCAAAAGATTAGACTCTTGTCAGTCCTTGTGGTGATGCAAACAACTACACTTCTATAATATGTAGTGAAGTGAGATATTTTCCACTTGGGTGTGTTGATTTTAAAATCCAAGCCATATCCTCCACTTTGGGATGATGCAAGTTCTCCATTCTCATGATTGTGGGTAGTAAGTATGTTTTTCAAACGGACAATGACGATGATGTCCTATCTCATAAAATTAACCAACACACTTGTTTTTTAAATTTTTTTAAAGAGGAACTACGAGTACCCTGATCCCTTATTGCATAAAAGGTGGTACATAGGCACTAAAGGTTCACAACCGTGGAGGGTGCAAAAAAAATCATAAAAAAATATTTCTTTTCTCATCTTCACCATCTATTTTTTATACAACATTTTATAGCCAAAATATACAGATTTTACAAAGAGCTTCCTACAGAGTACCGTGTGTAGAGGTAGAAATGTTCAAGACTAAGCCATTTGATTGACTAGACTTATACAAATCAAAATATAAATCTCCATTGCACGTTATTGTTTCCAAAGGAATGGGAAAAGAGCGAATAACCCAAAAAGAAGGGGGAAAGATTCAAGGTAAGGGGGGTTGTTTATGCAAAGGGAAGGTATTAGCACCCTAAACATCTACGGTACTCTGCAGGAACCTCTTTGTAAAATCTGTATATTTTCGCTATGAAAAATGTTGTATAAAAGTAGATGATGGAGGTTATAAAAGAAATATATTTTTTTATGATTTTTGCACCCGCCGCGGTTGCGAACCTTTTGTGCCTACGTACCACCTTCCGTGCAATAAGGGATTAGGGTACACGTAGTTCCTCTTAAAAAATTTAAAATGTAAGTGTGTTTGTTAGTTTTTATGAGATAAAACATCATCATCATTGTCCGTTCGGAAAACATACTTACTACTCACAATCATGAGAAAGGAGAATTTCCATCATCTCAAAGTGGAGAATATGGCTTGGATTTTAAAATCAGCAATGCCTCACTCAACACCCAAGTGGAAAATATCTCTCTTCACTACATATTATAGAAGTATAGTTGTTTGCATCACTACAAGGATTGACAAGAGTCTAATCTTTTGAGAAAGGTTTTTAAAATAAGAAAGCCAAAGTGGAAAAAATAATTTGAAATGAGATTGATTGACTTTTAGTCTTCTCACAAAAAAATGATGTCAAAATATAATTAAGGTAATTGAAGTTTATTCATGAAATTGTTTTTGAAAAGGCATGGACCTAAGTCCAAGTTTATCATGAAAGTGGTTCAAGTTTCAAAGCAAGAGGATTTTTCAAAAGGAGGAAGAAGATTTTTGAAATTAAAGAAGATGGGAGGAGAAGAAGAGACTATCCTAAAGAATAAGGTAAAAGCTAAGGATAGGAACTATCTAACCCACAAGAAGCCAACACTTGACATTATGAGTCAAGGTAGAATTCTCATTCTTTGGATTGAAACCAAGCAAGCAAAGATACTAGACCTCTCGAAAGAACCAAACTTCAAGTGTATTAAGTCTTTGCAAAAATTGGGCAGAGTAACGGTTGTATACGGGTGAATTCTAGATTACAAACAAAGAGTGTAATCAATATAACTTGCATACAAAACAAACAAACAACCCAATGTCTTAAGGTAAACCTCAAGAGATCCAGACAAAATAATCAGATAAGGTCACAAGGTCTCCAATCATAGGCCAAGGTTTCTAATCCCAAGTCCAAGAAGTCTAATGCTACATAATGCCTAGGATAGTTACCAAATAGTCCAAGTATCATTAAGGATTTTATGGTTCATATTGATTATTAAGTATCTTCAGAAAAGAAAAGAAAAGAAAAGAAAAGCTCAAGTGAGCAAAATAAAAATGACAAGAAAGTAAATGCTCAATTGAGCAAAGATGAAAATGGCATGAAATGTATATGCTAAAAGTAAATAGTGCATAAAAAAATAAAAGGGGCATATGATATAAATACAGGATAAAGTGAACTATTAGTTATTAGTGGTTAGTTGGATGATCATCTTGAAACATGCATTTGGAACTCATTAGAGGATTGGTAGAATCAAAGCCTCCACACAACAAGTTGCATTTGCTTTTTGTCAAGTATATTATACATTTGGAATCCTCATAAGTACCATTTAATGATCAACGATGTTTAACTGATCCGCGTTGACCAAAGGTGTTGTAGATCCATTAGAGGATTGGTAGAACCAAAGCCTCCACACAATGAATCTCAAGGTTATTGGACCAAAAAGATCAAATTAACATACTTGGGCTTGCAAACATAAGTTTATGCCACGAATGATCATTTATTTGAATCGGAACAAATTTTAGCGCTATGTTAAGAAATCGTAAGTGGACTTATATAGAATTCGCACCTATTTTGAGGTCGTTCAATAGCAATCTATGCACCATTTGTTTTGAGAAATGATGTAGAGATCATGCTCCAATAACACTTAGTGCAATAAGAAAGGGATGAGATGAAGAGGGGTGGGAGAGAATACAAAAAAACAAACTTTTGAATTAAATTTAATCAAACTATTATTAAAATCATTCATCGATTTTTGTGGAGTTAGACTCAACACCATAGATTCAATGATGTTAATAAAGTTCATGATCAAAAATTTAACCCAAGATCAGCCAGAAAATAGTCACAAAATAATATTACATTTAATATATACAAAAGGTTTTTTTTACAATGTTTTTAAAAATAGAAATAAAAGAGAAAAATATCAACTATGTTCAAATTAATCAAGAAATAAAATGTAAGACCATAGAAAAATCAGAAATGGACTCAAATATTTTTATAAATTTTTGGTAATTTTTTAAAGTCAGAAACTATTTTTAAATATTAAAAGAAATGAGTAAAATAAACCAAAAATGATAAAAAATAAAAAATTCAGAAAAAAAAAAAAAATAAGGTCACCAATATTTGTCACAATATCATTGGATCATTCCATAATTTTTCAGAATTTAAAAATGCATTAAGGTATTTTTTAAACATTTAAAACAAATCAAATAAAGTAAAAATCTATAATAAAAAAATACCAAAACACAAAATTAAATTGTGAAAAAATAAAAATCAGAAAGAGTATAATTAAAAATATTTTTCATTATTTTTTCAGATTTTTTGGACTAAAAATGAATTTTCTATGATTTTTTGAAATTTAAAACAATTAAATATGAAAATCAAAAAAGAAAATAAAAATCAAAATAATATGGGCCATCTGATCAATGTTAAAACGCATTAGTAAACATATCAAATGGACCTGACGCGATGTGCATGTTATGAACTTTAGTGAATAATGCATAGGATCATTAATTAAATCAGATTTTTGAAAAACATAGATGACGCGCCTTCATTGGTTGGAAGATGACACGTTGGTCGTCTTCAACCTCCAGCTAGTTCCAAAACCAGGTTGCTCAATCTATAAAATTAGAGCATGATACATATGCCATTCGCTTCGTCTATTCAAGACGAAGACAACCACACCTTCGCGACAAATTTATATAAATTGTAGCTCAAACAATTTGGAAGGACAGTTTTGAAAAGGGATTTGAAATTTCATGGTCAAAATGTGTTTCCAGTAAAAAGCAAGTGTTGCGACTAGAATCAGGGAAATGAGAGCATCATAATGATATCAAAGTTTTGAAGAATTGATGAAGGAATCTACCTATTGAAGTTGAGATGCAGAGCTTCTTTTATTTTCACGATACCGATGCAGAGCTCTTGAATGTAATTATTTGGTTAGCTTCAGGGAAGATCAAGGAAGGTGAATTGATGGAAAAATTGGATTGAAAAAGGCTTGAAAATAGATTTCGAAGTTGCTGAATTTTGAGTTATGGAGCAAGTTTGGCAGGGTGATTCTAGCTATCCAAGCTTGAGGAAATGAATGGGGGATGACCCTCTATTTATACGGAATCAAATGGAATGTCCAAGCGTGTGAAATGATGAAGTTTGGAGGGAAATTGTGTGAAGTTGAAAATAAGAAAAGTGTGACTTCTAATTTGATAAAATCTCATCCAAAACGCGCGTTTTGTTGTGCTAACCAATTCTGGAACTTCACTAAACATGTTTAGAGAAAAAAATGCATGGAAAACTTGGGATTAGAAGCCAAAACAAAGATTTCAAAATCTGACTTGTGATGAAACTTCAGTTCCAAGTTACCAACTTCAAGATCATGGCATTCTCAGCTCAAGGTGTCTTAGGGCATGACTCTTGATGCTTTAGAAATATGAGGTTACATACTTTGCAATGTAAAAAGAATGGAATTAAATTTATGCTTGAGCTGAAAGTTGCATTGAGTCAAAGTTGGGGGAAAAAGGTTGACTTTCCATACTTAGAAATATTTCAAATTTTTTCTTCAAAAGTGACCTATAATGTCTTGCATCCAAACACGGCCTTCCTCTTAGAATTTGCTCTTGACCAAAAAATATGGAATGAAATAGATCTCTTGGATGAAATTTTGGGACTTGAACCATTCAAAATCTCCAAAAATTGAGAGAGTTATGAATTGTTGAAGTTGGCAAAAAATCATGAAATGACCTATAATCTTTTGTATCCTTAAGGCAACCTCCATCCATTTTCTCACTTTGCACATAAAATAAGTCATAAAGTTCACATCCTCAAGATCATTGTGAAAAAAGAATGGGCTCAAGGTGATACAAATTGACCAAGTTATGATCATTTGAAGTCACACATGAGAAATTGGGGGTGCATCTGGAGGACTTGTAATCTTTCTTCTTCATCAAGTTTCTTCCACATGAAAACTCCTTGGAACTTTTGAATCGATTTGTTGATAACCCCTTGAAGAGAAGTATTCCTTTGGAATCACTCAAAAATACCAAAATATGATCAAGATATACTTCTTTGAAACTAAAAACCCTAGCTCCTAGATCAAGAAAAATGCCTTTAGGAACTTTGACAATTTTGAACAAACTTCTTGTACCAATACAAATGCTTTGTAAATATAAGTTGTTGAGGGTGATAATGAGAACTCATAGCAACCACAACCACTTCCATATCTTGAGAATTGAGAGAGATATACACTTATGACCAAATGGAACAAAGTCTTGTCAAAACATGACTATTTTTTTCAATCAACCCCTTGCACTTCTTTTGGATCAAATTTGATAACCTTGAAATGTGGTGAACCAAACTAACCTTGCCATGCCATTTCTTCCAAAACAAATTCAATGGTGAGGTTTGAACTTCTCAAGCTTTATTTACTAGGGCATGGAAATAAACTCAAGAACCCATGGATCAACTTGCTAAGCCACATTCCCTTTACCTACATTATTAACAGGTAAGACAAACCCAAATTGCATTTTATTAATTAAGAGAAGAAATCAAGACAAAAATATTCATGATCACAAAAGAACACAAGTCAAGGTACTTGGTGATTCCTCAAAGAGCAAAGCTAAATATAGGGAGGGGAACCAAGAATCCTAATGTGATCTTATTGTGAATGACTCAATATGGTATGATGAAGGGATCTTAGGGGCAAAAATTGGGGTACAACACTGTGGATGTTTAGGGCGCTAATAATTTTCCTTTGCATAACCAACCCATTTACCTTGAATCTTTCCCCCTATTTTTGGGTTATTCTCTATTTTCCAATTCCTTTGGAAACAATAAAGCGCGGTGGCAATTTTTATTTTGATCGGTACGAGTCAATTCAATCCAATGGCTTAGTCTTAAACATTTCTACCGCTACACACTCAAATTGGGAAGCTGAAAGCAATATTTAGCCAATTCAATTTATGAAACATTGCCACCAGAACTAACTCAATACGATAAGAATTGACCGAGTTATGATTTTCTAAAGATGAAGCAGGTGAACATTTGTCACAATTTTCTTGTGTGAACATATTTGATAAATTCATATATTCGAAGAATCTCTGAGTAGAACTGGCTTCCGACTGTGAGATACGAAATGTAGATGACATCAAGATGGAATTTTTGCCACTGGAACGGGCTCAAAACGATGAACGGTCTTCGAGTTATGAATTTTCTAGTGCGCCAAAATTGCACTTTGAGCACCTTTTCTTTGTATTTTCACCATACAACTTCCAAAAGAACCGCGTATTCGGAGACTTTCCTTTGAGAATTAGCTTTTTGTCCGAACATGAAAGTAGAAAGAACATCGAGATGGTTTTAGAACCTCAAGAATCAACCCAAAACACCATTCCAAGCTGGAGATGCGAATTTTCAAACTCAGATAAGTGAAAACATTGTTTCCAATTCGCACTATTTTAAATTCACCGAAAACACTGAAATCTTCACCAAATCAAACATGAGTTGAAAAATTATGAGAGCTTTATTGTATTGATCAAATACCTTGATCCCATGCCAAATTATTTGATTAATGATGCATGATGTGTTAAATGACCTAATGGAGGGCATGCAGATGGCATGAGAAGCGCAAAATGTATAAACCAGATGAAAGTGAAAGGGTAGGACAAATTTGGGGTATTACACCAACCGCACTAAGAATCGATCAAAGTGGTAAACTTGGGTTCTGAGACAGATAGAAAAGAGGTCAAGATAGGCGCCAACTTAGAGGGAAATGTTAAGAACAGATTGATTCAGATATTACATGACTATCTTGAGATCTTTTATTTGTCGTACAAAGATATGCTAGGGCTCGACACTGATATAATGGTTCACTGTCTGTCGATGAAAGAGGGTTGTTGTCCGATAACAGAAGGTTCATCGCATGCGTCCTGAGATGTCAGAGAAGATCAAGGCCGAGGTCATGAAACAATTTAACGCAGGTTTCTTAGCAGTGACGTCATATACTCAAAGGGTTGTGTTATACCCCAAATTTGTTTGTCTCTATTCTCAATATATTTCCCACAAAAGATCTCAAATGCTCAAGAATTTCCAAGAGTTTGATTAGATAAGCTCACCTCTAAAGCACTGAGCCTCCAAATTAATGTTTTGTTTTTCTCAAGGACAATTGGACTTTTGATGCCTCTGATGACTTTCATGGTTAATTATAGGTCTCTAAGATTTCTCATACCAAGTTTCAAGTCTTGCATTACAAATTTTCTTAGTCAATTGCTGAGATGACTGAAAATCAGCTGTATTCGGTAAAAAGTCAATTGTTGGTCAAATACAGTCAAACTTCATGACTTTTGGCCAACATCAACATTTTTACGTGATATTTATCAATTGACCAATGGTTGATCACAATTCCTCAAGAAAAGCACTCAAATCATCAAAGGGGCAAAATTGTCAAAATTAGGGTTTTGATTGAGAATGACTGATCATTGACTTTTGAACTAGTACATGACCTAATGGCTTGAGGTATAATCTCAAGGACTCACACATAACATGTTGACCTAATTTCATGGCTCAAATCATTTCTCAAGATCATTGGATTGATAGTTGAAATTTGATCAACTAATACATAAAAAGTCAAACTTTGACCTATTTGATCAACATTGAATTTCAAAAATCAAGATTCAGAAAGACATTAAAAAATATCAAACTTGATCATCAAGAATCAAGAAAGTCAAAAATTCAAGATTTCTAAGACTTAGAAAATTTCTAAGTGTTTTTATACTCGATAAATTCATCACTTCATGACAATTTTTTACCAAGATGCAAGATGATTCAAGGAAAACTTTCAACATAAAAGTTATAGATCTTGATGAACTCTACAACTTTGTATTAGAGGGTTTATGTCCAGAAAATTCTTATATTTGAAGATATAAGCCCATGAAGTCATGACATTTTTCATAAAACACAGTGAAATTTTAAACTAGTTTAGGCACATTTTTTACCTAACTTCTTGACAAATTTTCACCTAGTTCCAAGATGATTTAGCCAAAGTGGTAAACATGAAGGTTGTAGAAAATGTTTCAAGCTTTCCAAAATGTCAAAGAACTTGAAGAGATCATGCTTGAGCTAAGAGAATCGAAGAGAAGAAGTTGGGCATCCATTCTTGAATTACAAGTCATTTTCATGATGAGCACTTAACTAAATCTCAAACCTATGCTGCATAATCTTACTTTGCAGGCTTCTAACTTACAAATAACTCCATAAATAATTGATTACACAACTGTTAGAGCTATGATTCAAACATTTGAGCCATTGTCCAAGAGATTCATCCATTTTGGCACAAAGTAACATTTCCATTCTTGTAAAGTTTCTTTAATCACAAAATCAACTTGTATTGGGCCTCTAACTTGTTCCCTCTGCACACACTCAACACAAAAGCCAGGAGAAACATGTTTAAAGTGCCTAACCACTTTAGATAGCCTTGTACTATGCATTGGAACAATGTTTGTCAAGATTGCTTCAAAAACAAGTCAAAAACCATAACATGTGATCTTGTGATTCTGATCCCTTGAACCTTCCAAACCTCTTGCCTATAAATAAATGATGTATTTTCAACATAACAAACGAATTCACAAGCCTTGAAACTCCCTCAAACTCCCTGAAATCAGATTTTGCACACAAACTCCATTTTTGTGCCATTTCTGACCTTAAACCTCAAACACTAAATCCACTCATGCGTTTTTATTTTGAATCCATCACAAAGCTTCTATAACTCAATTAGAACCTATCCAAACACCTGCAACACAACTGTAACATCATCTTCCTCATCTTCCATAACCAAAAACAGAGCTCTACACATTGACTTCTTCAAAACAATACAACCACTCTCAATCCAAAGTAAGCATTGCATTAGCTTCCTTGAGGTTCAGTGAAGCTATCCAGATCATCATAATATCTCAAGGAGTGCTCAATCATCAAACGCGAATTCTACTTTTTAGGTAAGTTTTTCAAACTTGGAACTTCTCATACAAGCATCATTAATAGTTATTTTGTAAAGATAAAATGTAGACATCATAGTCCTGAAGCTAACCATACCTTTAGTTTTCATTTATCTTGCCTGAGTGATGCGAATTTTGAAGTCGAACTTACATAAATATTAGGTCAGAATTTGGTACCAACAGAAATTCGTGTTCATCTTTGAGTGTTAGGTCAAGTTATTTACATATTTGAAATCGTGATGAAATTTCTATCAAGTTTGATGTTTACACTTTATGAAATGGTTGAGAAATAAGCAAGTTACAAATTTCAAAAATGTAACAATGGCTTCTGGCGTAAGGAATAAGAAGATGACATATTCATAACTGAGTTTATTTTAAATTTAGTGCAAGTTGTCTTAATAACGGATGTACAAGCCACCCTAGTGGCAGAGCGCGCACGTATAAGGCATTGGTATTTAGGGACCTGGGTTCTAGCCCCAACGTCCCCTTTTGTTATTTTCTCATATTATTTTGTCCCTTTTGTTGTTTGTTTCAGCGCGCCTGGGCCTCTTGAATTTTTTCAAAAAATATTTGTCACCCCTTTGATTGCTCATCACAGCGCAGGCCCATAAGTTTTTTTTTATTTGTTTTGTTTTTTGATTTCAAACAAACTTATTGTTGGGCCTAACATTTTTACTATTTCCAAACACACCTGATTACTTTTTAAACACCACCATCCCAATACAATATTTCTATTTTCTTTTTGTTTTACTTTTTATTTATTTATTTTCTTTAATCAAAAATACAAAAATATGTTTTTATTAAATAATTAGACTAAATTTTTTCTAAATTTATTTTATCTATACTTTATTTATTTTTATAAATAAAAAATCCCAAAGACATTTTCTTAACTAATTATTTTCTTTTAGAATTAAATTTAAATTAGACTTAGGTTTATTTAGTTTTCTTTCTTGAATTAACTTAGACTTTAGGTTTTGTCAAATAAATTAATTAACTTCTCTTGTAAATTAATTAGTTAATTTGGTTAATTAAAACATTTTCCATCAAAAAACCACAAAAAATTCTTTTCTCTTTACATTATTCTCGCACATTTTATTATTTCGCATTATTATTCATGTACATGATTTGTAATAGTAATTAGGGCTTTATTTCTTTATATTCCCCATTTGTAAATTTGTATCCCCCATCCCTAAAATTATTGTAATAGCATAGGACATTTAAATTTCGCAATTTATCGCTTTCCATATTATTGCTAGTAATTAGGGTTTGTATGGCAAGACTTAAAATCAGTACTAGATAACCTAAATACAAGACAAATACATGAAAATAACACACTTTGCGCACTTACACATCTAGGGTAACCCACACTTGTTGCCTCAGATAAAACAGTCATGTCCCTCGAACATGAGATGTTTTAGCAAAAGACCCTCGGTTAAAAGATCGTAGTCCCTCGATGACCCTTTGATGTTTCCTTCGGTAAACGATTTTAGTCCTTTATGGAAAAAGCTAAAATATCTTACAAGTTTCCTTCAATGACTGTACGACGACCCACACCTGTCCCTTCACATCCAATGATAAGGCTCTCTATCAATCAATGGTAGATAAGCATTATATAAAGGAGGAGGAAAAGAACAAAGACTCTTTGAGTAAGTAGATTGCTCGTAATTGCTTGCCCACAAACAAAACAATTTACACCTCACACTTTCCAAAGCACTTTTCAAACAAAAATCTTGTATATATTCTCAATGATACGAGAATCATTACAAAATGGCCTTACATTGGCATTTTCAAAAAAATTTCCAAAACATTTCCTTTCAACAAATATTTTCAAAACCAACACTTTGTATACAATCTCAATGATGCGAGAATCATTATCAAGTTTTCCAAACTTAGGCATTTTTAAAATATATTCAAATATGCACAAACACAAAGCATTTTTTTTCAAAGTGAGCTAGCAATTAAGAGCCCGTAGATAACTAAGGATGAAAAGGGTGCTAACACCTTCCCTTCTCATAACCTACCCCCCGAACTCAATAAAATTCTCAAAAGGTATTTCCTATTCTTTTCACCCTTTACTTATTGGATAAAAGAAAAGTCGGAGGTGACTCTTGTATCCCAACATTTGGGATAAAACGCAAAACACCAAGTCAGTTCTCCCACCTTATTACAGAACTGGCGACTCTGCTGGGGAGGTTGTAACTAAAAATAGGGTTACCTTAAAGAGCTAGATCACCTTTATTTTCTTTACATGTTTTACCTTGTTTTCTTTACATTTGTGGGTTATGCTTGGGTTTATTTCTTGAATAGATCCTATACCCGGATCTGGGGCATATTAAGTAAGTAGAAATTATCGTGGGGACTATGCGGCATAATACCGACATGGTTGAAGCGATGGCAACATTAGTGTGACACATTTGTTGATACTTGTGTCCCTTGAGTCCAGTCAAGGATAATACGGGGTCGTTGTGTGGTGTCATGAAGTACTAACTGACCTTAGAACCTTAGTTGAACAACTTGGCCATTAGAAAGTAGTGACATAGCTGGCTTTGGTGCAAGACTAAAGTTGGTTGATACTCTATGCTACACTGAATACGATCGTACTATCGGGATATTTTGGTCGCAGTTTGGATGCTTGAGCTAAAACAATGCCCAATGAAGAAAGATCAGTGATATTGAGATTCCTTAGAACCCAGTTACTTTTGTTATGACAAGTTGAACCAACTAAACTTCAAGAGGGTACTTACCTATAAACCTCACGCAAGCCTAAACCTAAGGCCTTGTGTGTGATTATTTGTTCATAAACATCATGACATCATGCCATAGCATTTTCACTAACCATTTCAAGGACCTAGGTGTAGCGGTAGAAATGTTTAAGACTAAGCTATTGGATTGACTACACTTGTATAGATCAAAATAAAAATCACCATTGTGCTTTATTGTTTCCAAAGGAATGGGAAAAGAGTGAATAACCCAAAAAGAGGGGGAAAGATTCATGGTAAGGGGGTTGGTTATGCAAAGGGAAGGTATTAGCACCCTAAACATATATGGTACTCCGCAGAAACCTCTTTGTAAAATCTGTATATTTTGGCTATAAAAAATGTTGTATAAAAATAGATGGTGGAGGTGAGAAAAGAAATATTTTTTATGATTTTTGCACCCGCCGCGGTTGCGAACCATTAGTGCCCACGTACCACCTTTCGTGCAATAGGGGATCAGGGTACACGTAGTTCCTCCATGAAATTTTTAAATAAAAAAAACACAAGTGTGTTGGTTGATTTTAAGGGATAAGACATCGTCGTCATTGTCCGTGTGGAAAAACATACTTACTACCCACAATCATGAGAAAGGAGAATTTGCATCATCTCAAAGTGGAGGATATGGCTTGGATTTTTTTAAAATCAACAATCCCTCACTCAACACCCAAGTGGAAAATCTCTCTCTTTATTACATATTATAGAAGTATAGTTGTTTGATTGACAAGAGTCCACTCTTTTGAGAAAGTTTGTTAAAGTAAAAAGCCAAAGTGGAAAAATTGGTTTGACATTAGATGGATTGACTTTTAATTTTCTCACAAAAAAAATGTCAAGGTTTTATTAATGTTGATTGAAGTTTATTTGTGAAAGATGTTTTGAAAATGCAAGTACCTAAGTCCAAGTTTATTATGAAAGTAGTTCAATTTAAAAAGTAAGAAGATTTTTTCAAAAGGAGGGAAAAGATTTTTGAAATTAAAGAATATGGGAGGAGAAGAAGGGACTATCCTAAAGCATAAGGTAAAATATAGGGACAAGAACTATCTAACCAACGAGAAGCCGATACTTGACATTATGAGCCAAGATAGAATTCCCATTCTTTGGATTGAAACCAAGCAAGCAAAGATATTAGACCTCTTATGAGAACCAAACATCAAGTGTATTAAGTCTTCATAAAAACTGGGCAGAATAATGGCTGTATATGGGTGAATTCCAGATTACAAACGAGGAATGTAACCATAATAACCTACACACAAAACAAATAAGCAACCCAATGTCTTTGAGGTAAACCTCAAGAACTCCATACAAAATATCAATTAAGGTCATAAGGTCTCCAACATAGGCCAAGGTTTCTAATCCTAAGTCTAAGAAGTACAATACTCCATAATGCCAATGATAGTAACCAAATAGCCCAAGTATCATTAAAGCTTTTATGGTTCATGTTGATTATTAGGTGTCTTAGAAGAGAAAAGAAAAGGCTCAAGTGAGCAAAATAAAAATGATATGAAATGTAATGCTTAAAGTAAATGGTACATAAAGCATAAAAAATAAAAAGGGCATAAAGTAAAAACAATTTAATAATTAGTGGTTAGTTGGATGACCATCTTGAAACTTGCATTTGGAACTCATTAGAGGATTGGTAGAACCAAAGCCTCCATACAACAAGTTGCATTTTCTTTTTTTAAGTATATCATCCATTTAGAATCCTTAAAAGTATCATTTAATGATCAATGATGTTTAAGTGATCCGCGTTGACCAAAAGTGTTGTAGATCCATTAGAGGATTAGTAGAACCAAACCCTCCACACAATGAATCTCAAGGTTATTGGATCAAAGATATCAAATTAACATACTTGGGCTTGCAAACATAAGTTTGAGCTATGAATGATCATTTATTCGAATCGGGACAACATTTAGCGCTATGTTAAGCAATCATAAGTGGACTTATACAGAAGTCGCACCTATTTTGAGGTCGGTCAATAGCAATCTATGTACCATTTATTTTGAGACATGATATAAAGATCATGCGCCAATAACACTTAGTGCAATGAGAAAGGGGTGAGATGAAGAGGGATGGGAGAGAATACACAAACCACATTTGAATTGAATTTAAATCAAACTATTATTAAAATCATTTATCCATTTTTGTGGAGTTAGACTCAACACCATGGATCCAAGGATGTTAACAAAGTTCATGACCAAAAATTTAATCCAAGATCAGCCAGAAAATAATCACAAAATAATATTGCATTTAATATATACATAAAAAGGGTTTTAAAAATGTTTTAAAATAGAAATAAAAGAGAAAAATATCAACTATATTCAAATTAAACAAGAAAATAAAAGTAAGACCATAGAAAAATCAGAAATGAACTAAAATGATTATATAAAAAATTTGGTAATTTTTAAAAGTCAGAAACTATTTTTAAAATTAAAAGAAATGAGTAAAATAAACCAAAAATGATAAAAATAAACAAATTCAAAAATAAAAACTAAATGAGGTCACCAATATTTTTCACAATATCATTGGATCATTCCATAATTTTTTCAGAATTTAAAAATGCATAAAAGTATTTTTAAACATTTAAAACAAATCAAATAAAGTGGGAATTTATAAAAAATATCAAAACACAAAATAAAATTGTGAAAAAATAAAAATCAGAAAGAGAAAAATCAAAAATATTTTTCATAATTTTTTCAGGTTTTTTTGACTAAAAATGAATTTTCTATGATTTTTTTTGAAATTTAAAACAATTAAATATAAAAATTAGAAAAGAAAAATAAAGTCAAAAATATGTGGACCATTGGATGAGAGTCAAAACGCGTTAGTAATCAAATCCAAGGGATCTGGTGCGTTGTGCATATCATGGTCATTAGTGAATAAAGCACAAAATCAAATGTACATCAAAAATTCAAAAAATCCAAATGGCGTTGTTTCATTGGTTGAAGGATGACATGTTGGTCATCTTCAACCTCCAACCAGTCCCAAAACCAGGTTGCTCATTTTGTAAAATTAGAGCACGAGACTTATGCCATTCACTTCGTCTCTTCAAGGCGAAGACAACCACACCTTCGCGATAAAATTATATAAATTGTAACTCAAACAATTTGGAAAAAATGTTTTGAAAAGGGATTTGGAATTTCATGGTCAAAACAAGTTTCCAGATAAAAGTAAGTGTTGTGATTAGAACTAGGGCAATGAGAGCATCATAATGATATCAAAGTTTTGAAGAATTGATGAAGGAATCTACCTATTGAAGTTGAGTTGTAGAGCTCTGAAACTGGACTTCTATGGAGCAATATAGGGCACGATTCTTGAATGTAATTATATGGTTAGCTTCAGGGAAGATCAACGAAGGTAAATTGATGGAAAAATTGGGTTAAAAAAGGCTTGAAAACAGATTTTGAAGTTGCAGAATTTTGAGTTATGGAACCAGTTTGGTAGGGTGATTTTGGCTATCCAAGCTTGAGGAAATGAATGGGGGATGACCCTCTATTTATAGGGAATCAAATGGAATGTACAAGCGTGTGAAATGATGAAGTTTGGATTGAAATCGTGTGAAGTTGCAAACAAGAAAAGTGTGACTTCCAATTTGATCAAAACTCATCCAAAACGTGTGTTTTGTTGTGCTAATCACTTCTGGAAGTTCACTAAACATGTTTAGAGGTAAAAACATGCAGAAAAAAAAGTGTTTAGAAGCTAAACCAGTGATTTTATATTCTGACTTTTGAAGAAACTTCAGTTCCGAGTAACGAAGTTCAAATCAATGGAATTCTCAGCTCAAGGGGTCTTAGGGCATGATTCTTGATGCTTTAGAAAGGTGAGGTTACAATATTTGAAAGGTAAAAAGAATGGAATAAAATGGATGCTTGAACTGAATGTTGCATTGAGTCAAAGTTGGGGAAAAAAGGTTGACTTTCCATACTTAAAAATATTTCAAATTTTTCTTCAAAAGTGACCTATAATGTTTTGCATCCAAACATGGCCTTCCACTTGGAATTTGCTCTTGACCAAAAAAGATGGCATGAAATAGACCTCTTTAATGACATTTTGAAACTTGAACCATTCAAAATCTCCAAAAATTGATAGTTATTAATTGTTGAATTTGGCAAAAAATCATGAAATGACCTATAATCCTTTGTATCCTTAGGGCATCTTCCATCCATTTCCTCACTTTGCACGTAAAAGAAGGCATAAAGTTCACATCCTAAATATCATTGTGGAAAACTAATGGGCTCAATGTGATAAAAATTGACCAAGTTATGATCATTTGAAGTCACACAAGAGAAAATGGGAGCTCATCTGGAGGACTTGTAATCTTTCTTCATCATCAAGTTTCTTCCACATGAAAACTCCTTGAAACTTTTGAAGTGATTTGTTGATAACCCTTTGAAGATAAGGATGATTTTGTAATCACTCAAAAATACCAAAACATGAGAAATATGTTCTTCTTTGAAGTTCAAAACCCTAGCTCCTAGATCAAGAAAATGCTTTGAGGAACCTTGACAATTTTGAACAAACTTCTTGTACCAACACAATTGCTTTGTAAATAGAAGTTGTTAAGGATGAAAATGAGAACTCATAGCCACTAAAACCAATTCCATATCTTGATGAATTGAGAGAAATGTGCACTTATGATCAATGAGAACAAAGCCTTGTCTAAGCATGACAACTTCTTCAGTCAACCCCTTGTACTTTTGAATCAAATTTGATAACCTTGAAATGTTGTGAACCAAAATAACCTTGCCATGCCATTTCTTCCAAAACAAATCCAATGGTGAGGTTTGAACTTCCCAAGCTTTATTGACTAGGGCATGGAAATAAACTCATGAACCCCTGGAGAAACTTGCTAAATCTCATTGCCTTTACCTACATTAGTAACAAGCAAGAGAAACCAACCTTGCATTTTATTAATTAAAAGGAAAAACCATGACAAAATATTCATGAACACAAAAGAAAACATGTCAAGGTGCTTTGTGATTCCTCAAAGAGCAAAGCTAAAGGTAGGGAGGAGGACCAAAATCCCTAATGTGATCTTGTTGTGATTGAACTAATATGGTATGATGAAGGTATCTTAGGGGGGAAAATTGGGGTACAACAGCTTCCCTTATTTAAGTTTCTTCTATCCAGAGATACGAAGGTCAAAAATCTTCAAGTCGACGCAATCGAAGATACTTAAATATAAAACAGACCCTATTTTTGGCCCTAAGATGCCATGCAATGCTTATGAATATGAATGTACATGGACAACTCCAAAGGGACGCAAAACACCACTGGGGATGTAATAAAGGAACAAGAGAGCGACCCGACCAAGAAAATAAACCACTGGTGGATCAAAAGACCTGACTCCTAGAGGATGGTAAAAAAGGTCAAAGGATACACCAACACCTACGGAAGGCGAATCTACCAATGTTCACTGAAGGTAGAAAGAGGAAAGAAATAACAACGCCGATGTTCATTGACAGTGAGCTACCAACGTTCACTGAAGGTAGCAGGAAAAGAAAAATCATAGCATCATCGTTCACTGACGATGAACTACCAACGTTCATTGAGGGTAGAAAAAAGATAACAATCACCAACTTTCACTGAAGGTGACCTACCAACATTCATTGAAGGTAGAGAGAAAATATATCATAGCACCATCGTTCACTGATGATGAACTACCAACGTTCACTGAGGGTAGAAAAAAGATAACAATCACCAACATTCACTGAAGGTGACCTACCAACTTTCACTGAAGCTAGAGAGAAAATATATCATAGCAACACCATTCACTGATGATGAACTACCAACATTCACTAAGGGTAGCAAAAAGATAACAATCACCAACTTTCACTGAAGGTGACCTACAAACTTTTATTGAAGTTAGGGAGAGAAAATATATCATAGCACCGCCGTTGACTGAGGATGAACTACCAACATTCACTGAGGGTAGCAAAAAGATAACGATCACCAACTTTCACTAAAGGTGACCTACCAACTTTCACTGAAGGTAGAGAGAAAATACATCATAGCACCTCCGTGCAGTGATGATGAACTACCAACGTTCACTGAGGGTAGAAAAAAGATAACAATCACCAACTTTCACTGAAGGTGACCTACCAACTTTCACTGAAGGTAGAGAGAAAATATATCATAGCACCGCCGTTCACTGATGATGAACTACCAACATTCACTTAGGGTAGCAAAAAGATAACAATCACCAACTTTCATTGAAGGTGACCTACCAACTTTCACTGAAGGTAGAGAGAAAATATATCATAGCACCGCCGTTCATTGACGATGAACTACCAACTTTCACTGAGGGTAGAAAAAAGATAACAATCACCAACTTTCACTAAAGGTGACAGACCAAATTTCGCTGAAGGTAAAGAGAAAATATATCATAGCACCGCTATTCACTGGCGATAAACTACCAACGTTCACTGAGGGTAGCAAAAAGATAACAAGTTTCCCCAAAATTATGACATTTCACCTAGAACAGGTCTCAACTTCTTCTTTAACCAAGGCACTCTGCCTGGAAAGGGTAACATATAAGCTGCCTCAGATAAAGAGACTACCACTTGCAAAGATTTCACAATGAACTATCTCTACGATATTGAAAGTCTTGCCATCCATTGGAGTAATTTGGCAACGAACTGTAAACTATCCATTCATGGAGAAGATAGCAAAAAGGTTATGTCGACTTTTACAGGGAAGTGCAGGTTGCTCAAATAAAGAGATCTGCTACTTGTTGTTATAGGAAGGATTGTAAAAAAATGATTTTCGGGGAGAGCAATATGACTTCCTGGGGAAATGCCAATATATTCCTGCTTGAGGAGATAAAGGTATTCTCTGTTAGAACAAAGTTTGAATCTACTACCCTATGTTTAAGTTTTGATGATAACAAAGTGAAAAGATATATTATTTATATGATTCATGTATGAACTATCTGCTGCCTAAGTTATTACGTTCTGATTTGCAGATACTCTGATTGATATAAGCAAGATCACCTAATCAGCATCAGAATTTTGGTTACTGACATCAGCATCAGAAGTTACCATATCAGAATGTCAAAATCAGAAGATCAACTCACGTATATGCTGAAGTCTGATGAACAGAACTGCGCTCAACACTCTGATAAAGAAACACAACAGTTCATCAGCAGCTAAGAAGAGTCAGAATGAGCCAAGCCAGAACTTGCATTAAGTAAGCAACGGTATTGTGCATTGAAAGCAAATTAATACCAACGACCTCATTCCAGACAAGATCTGCTCGATAAGGAAAGTTTGTTAATAGCATTGAATCAAGAATATTGCTCCAACGTTCAACATCTCAGTGCTATATAAACAAGACTTTGAAGATTGAATTGACTAATGCTCTCAAAATCTTTACACGCATAAAAGCTGATCAAAATCTTCCTTCTCTCAGTTTTGCTAAACACTACACATTCTCTTATTCAATCATTGTTTAGCAATCTAGTTTCTAAGCTTTAAGTTGTGTATACATCACAGTTGTGATACAGTTTTGTAGAAAACATTCACACCCTTAGATTTATCTTCTTTGTAAGAAAGTGTTTCCTTGACAAACCGGGTTGTGGTTTGCATCAAGAAGGCTTTAGCAGTTGTTAAAGCAGTCTGTAATATTCAGTTGAATATAGTGGATTAAGACCTCGTTGGAGAAAGGCGAAATCACCTTGACGGGTGGACTTGAGTAGTTTGAGATCAAACGAACCAGGATAAAAATATCTTGTTCATTGCATTGATTTTTCAGTTTTACAATTCAACCCCCCCCCCCCTTCTTGTGTTTTTCACTACTTCAATTGGCATCAGAGCGCCTGGTTCTGAGCTAAAACACTTAACCGTGTCAGTACAAGATCCAGCGTCAGAAAAACACAATGGCAGGAAACTATTCTCACACCAGCAATGACAACAATGAGGACAGAGACAGATTCAGCGGCAAACCTCCAGTCTTTGATGGAGAAAACTTTGATTACTGGAAAGACATAATTGAAAGCTTCTTTCTGGCACATGATGCTGATCTGTGGGATATGGTGACAGATGGATACACGCACCCTGTGAATGCAAGCGGTCAGAAGATTGATAGAAAAACAATGTCTGACCAACAAAAGCGTGACTTCAAGAATCACCACAAGGCCAGAACCATCCTCCTCAGCGCCATCTCCTATACTGAATATGAAAAGATCTCCAACAGAGACACAGCAAAGAACATTTTTGACTCACTCAGAATGACGCATGAGGGCAACGTTCAGGTCAAAGAAACTAAAGCTCTGGCGCTCATTCAGAAGTATGAGGCGTTCAAAATGGAAGAATAAGATTCCAGATTCTGGTAGCTGGTCTCAAGGTTCTGGACAAAGGATACTCTACTGCTGACCATGTCAAGAAAATCATCAGAAGTTTACCCAAGCAGTGGAGACCAATGGTTACAGCTCTGAAGCTAGCTAAAGATCTCAACAAAATCACTCTGGAGGAACTTATCAGCTCCCTCAGAAGTCATGAGATAGAGCTAGAAGATGACGAGCCTCAGAAGCAAGGTAAGCCTTTAGCATTAAAATCTAACAAAAAATTTGAGTCTAAAGTTTTGCAGGCAGTTGAAGAAACATCTGATGGATCCTCATCAGAAGAAGACGAACTCTCCCTCATTTCCAAAAGAGTAAATCAACTGTGGAAGCAAAGACAAAGGAAGTTCAGGAATCCCAGAAGATCTGATCAGAACGAGTCTTCTTCCAGATACAGAAGGACAGATTCTTCCACTGGATACAGAAGATCTGAAGGCTCCTCTAGCAGCAAAAAGCTAAACACCAAGGACATCATCTGCTATGAGTGCAATGAGCAAGGACACTATAAGAGTGACTGCCCAAAGCTTCAGAGGGAAAAGCCCAAAAAGAAGTTTGGAAGAGAAAAGAAGAAAAGTCTCATGGCTACATGGGATGACTCTGACTCGTCCGAAGCTGACTCAGAATCAGATGATGAGAGGGAAAACATAGCTCTCATGGCTAACATCTCAGAAGATAGTGAAGCTTCTGAATCAGACTCAGAATCAGATACTGAAGAGGTATTTCCTAACTTTGCTGTTAACTTTACCAAGGCTGAACTTGCTGAAAGCCTTAATGAGATTCTGGAACGGTATCAGCAAATTAGAGTTAAATTCAGAGACCTGAAAAGGAATCTTGAATCTGACTCTAATAAGACTGAGAGTCTCAAATTGGAGAATTCTGAGCTGAGAAATAATATTTCAAAATTAGAAAACACTTTACAAAACTCTCAGAAGGAACCAATTTCTGAAACTCCCAGCAACGCTGATGAGATCATCAAGGAGTATGATCACAGTTTCCAGAAGTTCCTCGCTAAAAGCATAGATAGAAGCAAAATGGCTTCAATGATCTATGGAGTTAGCAGAAACGGCATGAAAGGAATAGGATACCAAGGTAAGGTTCCTACACCAAAGAATGTCATGGACTTAACCATTAAACACACTCCTCTGAATTCACATTTTGTGTATGGTCACACACATGATATTAAATACACTAGCAGTAAGCACTCTGTGAAACCAAAATTCAACCAGAGTTTTGGTAAAACTAACAAATCAGGACCCAAGAAAATCTGGGTACCTAAGGATAAAATAATACATGTTGTAGATATCTTTAGCAGCAAGTCAGAAACACCAGTCATGGTACCTGGACTCTGGCTGCTCGCGACACATGACGGGAAGAAGGCATATGTTCCAAAGCCTGGAACTTAAGCCTGGAGGCCACGTTGGCTTTGGAGGCAATCAGAGGGGAAAGATAATTGGCTCTGGAACTGTAGGTAATGGAAATCTTCCCTCTATTAATAATGTTCTGCTAGTAGATGGATTAATGCATAATCTGTTATCCATAAGTCAATTAAGTGATAACGGTTATGATATAATCTTTAATCAAAAATCATGTAAAGCTGTTAGTCAGAAAGATGGGACTATCCTGTTTAATGGTAAGAGGAAAAACAACATTTACAAAATCAAACTTTCTGAACTAAAGAGTCAGAATGTAAAATGTCTTCTGTCTGTTAACAACGAGCAATGGATCTGGCACAGAAGATTGGGGCATGTTAGTATGAGAAGAATATCTCAGATTAACAAACTCAATCTAGTCAGAGGACTTCCTTATTTGAAGTTCAATTCAGATGCTCTGTGTGAAGCATGTCAGAAAGGCAAGTTTGCAAAACCCTCTTTTAAATCCAAAAATGTTGTTTCCACCTCTAAGCCATTAGAACTTCTGCACATTGACTTATTTGGACCAGTTAAAACTGCTTCAGTCAGTGGCAAGAAGTATGGGTTAGTAATCGTAGATGACTATAGCAGATGGACATGGGTAAAGTTCTTAAAACACAAGGACGAGTCACACTCTGTGTTTGTTACCTTCTGTAACCAAGTTCAGAATGAAAAGGATCTTAGAATCGTTAAAGTCAGAAGTGATCATGGTGGAGAATTTGAAAACAAAGATTTTGAGTCATTCTTTAATGACAGAGGCATTCTGTATGATTTCTCTTGTCCTAGAACTCCCCAACAAAATGGAGTTGTAGAACGAAAGAACAGAACATTGCAAGAAATGGCCAGAACCATGATCAATGAGACAAACGTTGCTAAGACCTTCTGGGCAGAGGCAATAAACACAGCATGCTACATTCAGAATAGAATCTCAATAAGACCTATTCTGGAAAAGACTCCATATGAATTGTGGAAGAACAGAAAGCCCAACATTTCATATTTTCATCCATTTGGATGTACTTGCTTTATATTAAATACAAAGAATTATTTTAACAAGTTTAACTCTAAAGCACAGAAGTGTATTATGTTAGGATACTCTGAACGCTCAAGAGGGTACAGAGTATACAATACAGAAACACAGATTGTGGAAGAATCAATCAGTGTTCGTTTTGATGATAAGCTTGACTCTGAAAAGTCAAAGAAGAATGAAGTTTTTGCAGGTATGGAAATTGAATTTACAGGTTCTGAAGACAAGTCATCAGAAGCTCTCAACACAGACACTCCTTCAACGTCTGAAAGGAGCACTGCTAGCAATCCTACAACAGCTGCTGATCAACCTCAGAAGAGATTACACAGAAGCAGCTTGGATCACCCAGAAGAGACTATCTTAGGAAGAAAGGAAGATCCAATCAAAACAAGAGCAAGCTTCAGAAACTCTGAAGAAACTCTCATGGGACTTGTGTCTCCGATTGAACCTTCTTCTATTGATGAAGCACTTCTGGATAATGACTGGATTCAGGCAATGCAAGAAGAGCTGAATCAATTCACCAGAAACGACGTATGGGATCTCGTTCCCAGACCAAAAGGATTCAACGTCATTGGAACAAGATGGGTGTTCAAAAACAAGCTAAATGAACAAGGTGAAGTCATCAGAAACAAGGCACGACTGGTTGCACAAGGTTATAGTCAGCAAGAGGGGATAGACTATACAGAAACCTTTGCCCCAGTCGCCAGGTTAGAATCTATCAGACTTTTAATTTCATTTGCTGTTAATAGAGGCATCACTCTGTATCAGATGGATGTCAAAAGTGCATTCTTAAATGGTTATATAGAAGAAGAAGTCTATGTACACCAACCCCCTGGTTTTGAAAATACAAAACATCCAGAACATGTTTTCAAACTAAAGAAGTCACTATATGGTCTGAAACAAGCTCCCAGAGCTTGGTATGAAAGGCTAAGTAACTTTCTATTAGAAAATGAATTCACTAGAGGGAAAGTGGACACTACTCTATTCTGTAAATCAGTTAAGAATGACATCTTAGTCTATCAAATTTATGTTGATGATATTATTTTTGGTTCTACTAATCCTTCTCTTGGAAGAAAATTTGCTAAGTGTATGCAGGCAGAATTTGAGATGAGCCTCATGGGGGAACTGAAATTCTTTCTAGGAATTCAGATCAATCAAACTCCAGAGGGAACTTACATTCATCAGAGCAAATACATCAGAGATCTTCTGAAGAAATTTGACCTCTCAGAATGTAAGCCATCAAAGATTCCAATGCATCCCACGTGCATTCTGGAAAGAGAAGAGGTAAGCAAAAATGTAGAACAGAAAGTCTACAGAGGTATGATTGGTTCTCTCCTCTATCTGACTGCTTCAAGACCTGACATATTATTCAGTGTTTGTATCTGTGCTAGATTCCAATCAGATCCTAGAGAATCTCACTTAACAGCTGTTAAGAGAATTTTCAAGTATCTGAAAGGTACTACTAATCTGGGTTTGTTTTATAGAAAATCTAGTGATTACAGCTTAGTAGGCTACTGCGATGCTGATTTTGCTGGAGACAGAGTGGAACATAAAAGTACTTCTGGAAGCTGCCAGTTTCTGGGAGAAAATCTGATCTCTTGGTCCAGCAAAAGGCAATCAACAATTGCGCTATCAACAGCAGAAGCTGAGTACATAGCAGCAGCAGGATGTAGCACACAAATGCTCTGGATGAAAAGTCAGCTTGAAGACTTCCAGATTTTTGAGAGTAACATTCCTATACTTTGTGATAATACTTTTGTTATTTGCTTAAGTAAGAATCCCATTTTACATTCTAGAGCTAAGCATATAGAAATAAAACATCACTTCATTAGGGACTATATTCAGAAAGGAATTTTGAACTTAAAATTTATAGATACAGACCATCAATGGGCTGATATCTTTACTAAACCCCTTTCAGAAGATAGGTTTAATTTCATTCTGAAACATCTCAGCATGAAAGTCTGTCCAGAGTGAAAATATTTTAATTCCATATATTTACCTTTAGAATGTAATTGTTTTACTGTGAACTTCTGATCAATCTTCTTTCAGAAAGATAGAACATGCATATTGTATCAGATGCAAGTCTAAAAATCTGAAAGTCTAAGCTCAAAGACAGACGTGCTGATCACTACATCAAACAAGTGTCATCCAATCATCAGCAAATCTCTGAAGCAGAATGCGTGCACGCTTCTGAGAAGGCAAAGCGCTGATTGGGTGCATTGAGACACATGTCTGGTAACCGTTTTTAAGTATCTTTCTCAAATCCCCCAAAATCAGCAAGCATTTAATAAAAGTATTCATGCTTTTAAAATGCAATCATGATTTTTCTCTTTCTTAAAAACGTTTATTTTTTCAAAATATTCTGAAACTCTATTTAAACACATTAACCTCTCATTCTAATTCTTTACAGTTTCTCACTAATACTCAAGCATTCTCTGCATTTTTCTGTGTTCATCTCTTGCAAAACCTCTTTTTCTCAGTTTCTTCTCAAAATCTTTTGGTGTGAACATGGCAACCTCCAGCAGTGCTTCTGCAGGTCCTCAGAAGAAAGCATCATCTGAACAGTATCAAGTGCCATTCAGAACACTCCTCACTCCTGTGAAGAATCTTGAAGTGTTATCTGAATTGATCATTGATTTTGGAAGCTTGAAGGAGAACGGTTTTTACCTAACAGAAGAAGTTAGGGCACAGAAATGGGAAAGGTATTTTGACAGATTGGTTGGACCAACATTCCCTATGTTAGTCAAGGAATTCTGGATTCATGCCAAGGCTTCAACGCATCTAGTCACCTCCTTTGTTATGGGGAAGAAGATTGTGATCACTGAGGATCACATAGCAAGGTTAATCGGTTATAGTGGCGGTGGCGTCCGCTGTGTTGATATGGCTGAGAGATGTGCTGACGTGGGCGTGATAGCTGCAAGGATTTTCACCCATGGGGTGCCCAGCAGCAAGATCAAAGATCTGAAGGATCATCACAGAGTTTGGGCTAAGATAATTCTGGGGTGCTTCAACCATAGGAAGCCAACTAGTTCACCTGATTACATAAATGTGGATCAGCAGTTTCTGATCTACTTTATTGATCAGAAGGTAAAAATCAACTTGGCTCATCTTCTGTTCAACCACCTCAGAACAAGTGTGAAGGAAACCAGGGAAGAAGAAAGAACAAAGAGGGATTGGATACCCTTTGGAAGGTTGATATCAGATATTCTGACAGAGAATAGGCTGATAGAGCATCTGATAGAAGCTCAAGAGTTAAGCACCATTGAACCAACAGTTGGGAAGCCTCTGAACGCGAAGAACTTGAAGAAAATGAAGTTGATAGAGAATATCAAAAAGGAACCCAGAGCTACTCCTATTGCTGATATCACCAGCAGAAGAATTCCACTGAGTGACTTTCCTTTATTTTCTGAGATAGAATCTAAACCAGAGGTGGTTCTCAGATACTTAGATGCGTGCAAGGCAGATGGTACAGATCCAAATCTGATTATCAAAGCTCTGCATCAACCTCAACAAGAAGTGACTCTGAAGAAGACGAAGAAGAGGAAGGCACCTTCAGAAGGATCATCCCAGCAGACACCCAAGAAAAGAGGTAATTTATCTGCTGCTTCTGTTTTAAATTCTTCTACTATTCCAGCATCTATTCCTCCTCCAACCTCCCATAGAATCTCAATCCCCATCCCAACAATAGATGAAATTGAACCAGAAGATGACCCTTATGAGGCATTAAAACTCATAAGACCCAGAACCAAACATCCCAAACCAATCTCAACAACATCAGCAATTGATAAAGTGTTGTCTGACATTGATCAACACACTTCTGATCACTCCGCCAATCCAAACTATGAACCACAAATTGTCCCTTCTCCACAACCAGAACAACAGCAATCTGCTGAAGAACCAGAACAACAACAACCTCTCTCATCAATTCCAAAAGAACCCCTTATCCCTGAACAACCAGAAATTCCAACAACTTCTCCTCAACCAGCAATTCCGTCTCCCTCTCCTCAACCAGAAATTCATCCACCATCACCTCAACCTGAGTTTCATCACTCTGAAACTCCTTCTCCTTAACCATCTGAACCTCATTCACCACAACCATCACCTCTGGCAATCCAGCTTCCAGGTGGAACAACAATCACCATGGCCCAGTTGCCATCCTCACCAGAATCTACACCACCAAATACTCCCAAAACACCAAGCAGTCCAATCATAATCTCTGATTCTCCCACTCCATCTCCAAAACAAATAGCTGCCAAGCAAACCACCGAAAACCCCAGCAGGACCTTCATAGACTTAACCAGTCTTGACCGTCTTGCTGATATGAAACATAAAATAGCCATCCCTAAACCAAAACAACCAGATGTTGGCTCTGGTATTATGAATTTTGAAACAGGTGTGCAGCAATGGATTGCTTCTTTGAAGCAAGTCTGTCCTGGAATGATTGACCCAACTGCTTCTGATCAGCTCTGGTCATAATTCAGACTTTGGGTACGTGCTGAAGCCCTCAAGTTGCAGGATATCAACTATGAGCAGGCACAACAGAACTTCAGCAAGCTGCTGAAGGAAGTTGACAGTCTGCTGCCTCAGGAAGCTGTACTCCCTCTGGATAGTGAACCTTGGTCTGAGAAACAGCTAGCTTCAAAGGTGCAACCAGAAGAAGACAAGACCATTCAAGCTGAAGCAAGTCAAGCAGAAGATGTTGCAGAAAGCTCTCAGAAGCTTCCTGCTTCTGATGCTTCTCAAGCTTCCTTGGACAGGCAGACTCTGGAAGAACTGAAGCTGTATGACATGCGTCTGCAGCAGAGGATGGATGAAAACGACCAGAAGATGAAAGAAAGAATGGATGTGCAGGATAGCAAGATTGACACTGTTGTCAGCATGGTGCACAAGCAGAATGAGACTGCTGATCAGATCAAAGCCATGCTGGAGAACCTGTTCACACGCTTTCCTCCCCAACCTTAGTTTTTTCATTCATGTCTTTTTCATGTTTCTTTGATTTTCTGATGTACTATTTGAATATGTTTTGTTTAACTCTGAACCTTTTAATATGACAAGTTTTTCTGATCTTAATTGTTTTAGCACTAACCTACACTTTTTGATTGCTGACAAAAAGGGGGAGAACAAGAATGATATTTTAAACAATAACGGTTAACTAAGACAGAAATTCTCACACATTCTAACTCTATTATACTTGAAAAAGTTTTTTTTGTTTGCTTAAAGTCTACAGGTACAAGGAAGCTCCTGGACACTCTGAAGACTAAAAGCTATGAAGCTCTGATCCGCTCTGATACTCTGATCCAAAGCAAAGCTCTGACAAGAAAAGCTCTGATACACTGATCTGAAGCTCTGCTCTGATATGCTGATCTAAAGCTTCCGATAGTCAAAGACTCTGATACTCTGATGTTCAAAGAAAGGCAAAAAGATCTGATCCTGAAGAACACTTGTAATCAAAGGGAAGCAATAAACTCAGGGGGAGTATCTCTCAACTCTGATATCCTGTTATCTCTTATCTTTGATAACCTCTTACTCTGATGCATCTCTCTGATACCTTTTCACGTTATTTTCATTTAAAAATATCTAGTTTTTGTCATCATCAAAAAGGGGGAGATTGTTAGAACAAAGTTTGAATCTACTACCCTATGTTTAAGTTTTGATGATAACAAAGTGAAAAGATATATTATTTATATGATTCATGTATGAACTATCTGCTGCCTAAGTTATTACGTTCTGATTTGCAGATACTCTGATTGATATAAGAAAGATCACCTAATCAGCATCAGAATTTTGGTTACTGACATCAGCATCAGAAGTTACCATATCAGAATGTCAGAATCAGAAGATCAACTCACGTATATGCTGAAGTCTGATGAACAGAACTGCGCTCAACACTCTGATAAAGAAACACAACAGTTCATCAGCAGCTAAGCAGAGTCAGAATGAGCCAAGCCAGAACTTGCATTAAGTAAGCAACGGTACTGTGCATTGAAAGCAAATTAATACCAACGGCCTCATTCCAAACAAGATCTGCTCGATAAGGAAAGTTTGTTAATAGCATTGAATCAAGAATATTGCTCCAACGTTCAACATCTCAGTGCTATATAAACAAGACTTTGAAGATTGAATTGGCTAATGCTCTCAAAATCTTTACACGCATAAAAGCTGATCAAAATCTTCCTTCTCTCAGTTTTGCTAAACACTACACATTCTCTTATTCAATCATTGTTTAGCAATCTAGTTTCTAAGCTTTAAGTTGTGTATACATCACAGTTGTGATACAGTTTTGTAGAAAACATTCACACACTTAGATTTATCTTCTTTGTAAGAAAGTGTTTCCTTGACAAACCGGGTTGTGGTTTGCATCAAGAAGGCTTTAGCAGTTGTTAAAGCAGTCTGTAATATTCAGTTGAATATAGTGGATTAAGACCTCGTTGGAGAGAGGCGAAATCACCTTGACGGGTGTACTGGAGTAGTTTGAGATCAAACGAACCAGGATAAAAATATCTTGTTCATTGCATTGATTTTCAGTTTTACAATTCAACCCCCCCCCCTTCTTGTGTTTTTCACTACTTCATTCTCGTGCAAAATAAATTCACATTCTCAAACCAATGCTCGAAGCTTGCAGAAATCCAAAGTAATAATGTTGTCGAGGATCAAAAATTCAAACAAGAAATAAATTAGAATGAGACAGTCGTCCGGAACACTTCCTTTGAGAAATAAACTCAAGAGAGAAACTCAAAATCATCCAGACAAAGATCTGTACAAGAAGGCTAAAGCTAAAATCTTCCACGGGGGATAACTCAGTGGGGAAATTGAAAGAATATACGCTATTTGCTTAAGGCCAACACTCTATTGGAGAGAGGACAACATAACTCTTCAAAATAGGGTAATATGTCAACAAAATATTAACAAATGTGAATGAGCAATGATTTGCAAATTTAATCTATGCATGATGTATGTATGAGTGTATGAGTGTTATCGTGCATATGCTGACAAAACAAACATATAACACTGGGAGTAACCAGGAAAAACCAACTCAGGCACAAACAACACTCAACTAAATCACATCCAAGATGATTATTCCAAGAAAATGTAAGCACCAACTAAGGAAACAAAATCCTATTTTGTGGCTTAACTTCACTAGGGAGAATCATAGTATAGTGACGAAACAATACAGATATGCGGATATAACATCCTTCTCCAGGATTTACCAAGGAGTAGCACTCAGACTTTAACGGGGAATCAAATATTTTCAAAAGTAATGCCTCTACTGGGGATTTGAAAAATCAGTTTCAAGTAGAGCAGATGGACATCAAATCATCAAAACATTAACTAGGGATTTGTGCCGACTTTATTGGGGAGGTCAACGCTATATTCACAAAGGGAAAATCAATACGTTCTTCACTGGGGAAAACAGAGACCCATGTTCTTCGAGAGTCATTATTTTACCAACTTCTCGTGGATACTAGAGTCACAAACCCAATACAGCAAAAAAATCTTGAGAAAAACTTCCCCTGGAAACAAAACTTCTTAAAAGCAACTGGAGTTCGTCCATTCCTGGGATCACCACTTTTGTTGTTTCTCTTGCATCACAAATTTTAAAGTAACAGCAAATTGTAAATTCTTTTTTAAAATCAATCTTGTTATTTAATCTTTTTGCTTTGAAAGTTATTATCAATAATACAAGGAGTGTTTGCAAGCTAAATAAAATAATAAATACAAAGATTTGGGTAAAAGCTCAAATTTCATTAATAGAATGGTAGTCTACGAGACTCCATGGATAATTACAAAGTTCGGAAAATGGTAATATATAATGGAAAAGATACATTGAGATACAATGACCACTATCGTCTCTAACAACTTTTGAAATCCTGAGCGGCAACTTCTGTTGAAGTATGATGAGGATCCGAGAAGATTGTTGCTCCAACGATCAAGTCTTGTCTGATGTAGTTACTTGTTAAGAAAGTCCCTAACTTTTGCCTAAGCTTCCCTTGTGGGTTTTCAACTTAGTGGGAAATTTATTCTGTTTATATCTCTAATTTTTTCCTAGACTGCCCTTTCGCGTTTTCGGCCTACCGAGACGCTCTTTTTTTCCTAAGCCACACTTTCGGGTTTTCAACTTGGAGAGTTGTCCTTTTATTTATTTACGCGAAGTTTTTCTTGACTGCATTAGTATTCACGGGACGTGGGAACTCCTCGCCATCCATAGTTTCAAGAATTAATGCACCGACAGAGAAGGCTTTCTTGACAACATATGGGACTTCAAAATTGGAAGTCCACTTTCCCCTAGAATCAGAGTTAAAAGACATAATCTTCCTGAGCACGAGGTTGCCTTCTCTGAATTCACGAGGTTTTACCTTTTTATCAAAAGCTTTCTTCATCCTTTTCTGATATAACTGTCCATGACACAAAGCTGTCATTCTCTTCTCTTCGATCAAATTCAATTGGTCAAACCTATTCTGGACCCATTCATCCTCTGGAAACTTGGTTTCCATTATTTCTTGCAAAGAGTGAATCTCAACCTCAATTGGGAGCACAACTTCCATTCCATACACAAGGGGGAACGGGGTTGCTCCCGTTGAAGTGCGGACATATGTTCGATATCCATGCAAAGCAAAAGGGAGCATTTCATGCCGATCCTTATAAATAACAACCATTTTCTGGATAATCTTCTTGATATTCTTATTAACAGCTTCAACAACCCCATTCATCTTTGGCATGTACAGAGATGAGTTGTGATGGACAATCTTGAATTCTTTACACAGTTATGTCATCATTTTGTTGTTCAGATTCAAGTCATTGTCAGTGATAATTCTGTTCGGCACACCATACCGACATATAAGATTATTCTTGATGAAGCGTACAACCACCCGCTTAGTAACATTAGCATATGAAGCATCCTCCACCCACTTGATGAAGTAATCAATTGCTACCAAGATAAAACGGCGTCCATTCGAAGCTTTGGGTTCTATCAATCCAATCATGTCAATACCCCACATAGAGAAAGGCCACGGGGAAGAAATAACATTGAGAAGTGTCAGAGGCACATGAACCTTGTCCGCATAAATCTGACATTTATGACACTTCTTTGCAAATTTGTAACAATCAGATTCCATTGTTAGACAATAGTAACATTCCCTTAGCATCCTTTTAGCCATCGAATTTCCATTGGCATGAGTGCCAAATGAACCTTCATGAGTCTCATGCATCAACATGTCTGCTTCATATCTTTCCACGCATCTGAGCAAGACCATGTCATAATTTCTCTTGTATAACACATTTTCACTAAGGAAGAAACTTTCAGACAATCTTCTCAATATCTTTCTATCTTTATTCGATGCACCAATCGGGTATTCTTGAGTTTGTAGAAAATGCTTGATATCATAATACCAAGGTTTCTCATCTACTACCTCTTCTGTTGTAAACACATGAGAGGGCATTTCCAGTATCCGAACCATAATTTGAGGTATATCATTCCAAGTATTCAATTGATACATAGAAGCCAGAGTTTCCAGAGCATCTGCCATTTGATTTTCATCTCTAGAATGTGATGGAATTCAACTCTATTAAAGAAGGATAACAACCTTATAGCATAATCTTTGTAAGGGATTAAGCCGGGGTGACGAGTATCCCACTCTCCTTTAATCTGGTTTATTACCAAAGCTGAATCACCATACACATCTAGAATTTTAATTCTGAGATCAATAGCTTTTTCGAGACCCATGATGCAAGCCTCACATTCTTCCATATTATTAGTACAATAAAATGTAAACCATGCAGTAAAAGGAATGTGCGATCCATGTGGAGTGAAAATCACAGCACCAATTCCTTTACCATAAGCATTCACAGCTCCACAAAATATCATACTCCAACGAGATTCAGGATCAGGACCTTCCTCAAGAAATGGTTCATCATAATCCTTCACTTTCAGAAACATCATATCCTCATCGGGAAATTCATACTTCACAGACTTATGATCCTCAACTGGTTGGTGAGTAAGATAATCTGCAAACACACTGCTTTTAATAGATTTTTAAGTGCGGTATTCGATTTCATATTCAGATAACAGCATTTGCCAGCGGGCAATTCTCCCAGTAAGAGCAGGCTTTTCAAAAATGTACTTGATTGGATCCATTTTGGAGATCAACCAAGTAGTGTGATTCAACATATACTACTGCAATGGTTTTGCCACCCTGGCCAGAGCACAACATGTCTTTTCCAGCATAGAATACCGCGAATCACAATCAGTAAACTTTTTACTGAGATGATAAATGGCGTACTCTTTCTTCCCCGTTTCATCTTGTTGTCCCAGAATACAACCCATGTATTTATCTAACATTGTCAGATACATAATCAACGGTATTCCTTTGACAAGAGGAAGCAAGATAAGAGGTTCAAGCAAATATTATTTAATACTTTCAAATGCCCTTTGGCAGTCATCCGTCCATACACAACCTTGATCTTTCTTTAACAACTTAAAAATCGGTTCACATGTTGTAGTCATATGGGAAATGAATCTGGAAATATAATTCAAACGCCCGAGGAACCCTCTGACTTGTTTTTCAGTTCTCAGCGCTGGCATCTCTTAAATTGCTTTGACTTTATCAGGGTCAACTTCAATTCCTTTCTGGCTAACAATGAAACCCAACAATTTCCCCGATCGAACACCGAAGGTACATTTATTTGGATTCAAGCGGAGACGATACTTCCTCAAACGCTGAAACAACTTCAACAAATCTTCTACATGCCCTTCTCCAGTCTGGGATTTAGCAATCATATCATCAACATATACTTCAATTTCCTTGTGCATCAGATCATGGAATAGGGTTGTCATAGCCCTCTTATATGTTGCACCAGCGTTCTTCAACCCGAAGGGCATCACTCTGTAACCGAATGTTCCCCAGGGTGTGATAAATGTTGTTTTTTCCATGTCCTCTAGAGCCATTCTTATTTGATTATACCCGTAAAATCCGTCCATGAATGGGAATAATTTGAATTTTGTTGTGCTATCCACTAACATATCAATGTGTGGCAATGGAAAATCATCTTTTTTATTAGCTTTATTTAGATCTCTATAATCTACGCACATGCGAACTTTTTCGTATGTTTTTGGTACTTGGACAATATTGGAAATCTATTGAGGATACACTGACGTCACAATAAAATCGGCATTAATCTACTTTAGAACCTCCTCTTTGATCTTCACTTCCATATCTGGGTAAGTTCTTCTCAACTTCTGTTTGATTGGCGGACACTCTGGCTTCAACGGAAAACGGTGCTCTACAAACTCTGTATCTAGACCAGGAATATCTTGATAAGACCAAGCGAAAATATCCACATACTCTTTCAACAACTCAATCAACCTGCTCTTCACATCAGGATGCAACAACGCTCCTATTTTGACTTCTTTCGGATCTTCTTCTGAACCCAAATTGATTACTTCCATTGGCTCTTTATATGGATGAATGGCATTTTCCTCACGCTCAATCAACCATGAGACCTCTTCTAGAATCTCATCATAGTCTTCTCCTTTGGCCCCATACACAGGACATTCAAAGTTGGGAGAGGGTGCAGAGTCATTGTATTCAACGAGTTTTTTAATTAATCTGCACATATGACTTATGATTATTTTTAGAAATTGACACATATAACAAGTGATCATGCAGATTGAATTTCAGTTATTATTTATTTTGAAAGGTTTTTTTTCTGATTACCATTTTCCAAGAAAAAGAAGAAAATAAAGACATAATTTGGGAAACAAAGATAACTTTTATTATTGATTTTAAAAGTCACAACAAACAGATAAGCCCATACAAAATTAATACTTCCACCTTGGGAAGAGTGAAAGCTTTTCAAAAAAGATTAACAAAACAAATTACTTTAAAACATGTATGCAAGAGGGAACATCAATGGTGATCCAGTTCTGAACCCTAACTCTGTGCATCACATAATATAGCATTTCTAGCTCTGCTTCATCTTCCACAATGGCATTAATCCTGGAAACAGTTAGATGAAGATAACCCCCGCAATGGAAGATGTCTTGATACTTTCCTGCAGAAGACTTTGGCTTCATGCTCTTACCTTTGTCATTCTTTAAAGAGAACCCCAAGCCAGCTATGTTCTTGTTTATAGGTGGATCCACAATCTATCCACATACTTCACTGTGACCCTTACGCACAATTTTTTGCGCATCCGTAAGAGAAATCATAGAATTCTCATTTCCTCTTACGTTGTCAATGGATAATGCTTAGAACTGAGTTCCAATAGCAGCTTCATCCGCCTCCACAATGCTGTAAGAGGACAAATTAGATATCAATAATGCCTATTCTCTATTTATAATTACCACTTTTCCTTCACGTACAATCTTTAGATTTTGGTGTAAAGTTGAAGTGACAGCCCCTGCCTCATGTATCCACGGCTGTCCTAGCAAACAGCTATAATCGGGCAAAATATCCATGACCTGGAAAGTAATCTGAAACAAACGTGGGCCTATATGAATAGGCAAGTCCACTTCTCCAATAACAGATTTCCTTGATCCATCAAACGCTTTCACAATAATGCCACTTGGGCGCATGGTCGTTCCTTGATATTTCAACTTCATAATCGTGCTCCTCGGTATAACGTTCAAAGCGGATCCATTATCAATCAACACATTGGAAAGTGATTCATTCTTGCAATTCATGGAGATGTGAAGGGCCAGGTTCTGATTCATTCCTTCATTTGGAAATTCGTCATTGCAGAAACTCAGATTATTACATGATGTAATGTTCCCTACTACACTGTTGAATTGGTCTACAGGCATATCACTCTCCATGAAAGCTTGGTCCAATACCCTCATGAAAGATTCCCTGTGAGCAGAGGAGTTCATCAATAAAGCCAAGATAGATATTTTTGAAGGAGTCTACAGTAGCTAATCTACAATTTTGTAGTCGCTCATCTTGATTATCTTCAAAATATCATCCACGTCCTTTTCTAGTGTAGCTCCACTAGATTTACCCATTGCCTTCTTGGGTTCAACATTTTCAACAATTTTATTTCCAGCACTAACATCTCCTTGAACAACTGGTGCAAATTCACAACCGCTGCAGGTCACTCTTCTAGTCTCAGCAATATTTCCAACATCAGGCATTGGCTGGATGGGAACTTCCACACCATCCTCTATGATTGTAGCATTATATTTGTAGGGTACAGCCTTATCTGACTTGTAGGGGACAGGACCCGACAAACTAATCACCAATGGGGTAACCACTGGCTTGCTATGATACTCAACTTCAAAATGGGCGGGTGTACCAAAACAAGGCACAATGACGTTTACCCGTTCTTCAACACAATCAGTCATTATGGAGTCATCTCTGGAAAACAAATCCTCACCTGAGGAGAAATATTCATATGTAGAGGCATACTCATCATCCGACTCTTCTTCAGCCAAACAAACCTCAATCGTAACAACTTTAAGATAATCATCCCTTAGACCTGTAACCTTGATGGTTCCATTATCCAACAACAACTGAACACCTTTCCTCACGATTGAACATCCTCGGGAGTCCAGGCAGCAAATTCGGCAAGATCCATACTGATGTTCCACCTGACCAACCATGTGGCAGAAAGTAGCATGCAATTGCACAAGGTCTCCATTCATATACTCCACATCAAAAATTCCGTACTCCCCAGGACATCCAAAAAACATATTCACCTTCTCTTCATACTCTGCCCTAGGCCTGATTATGTGGATGAGGCCCTCAACCATCATCTCCTTCAAATCAGCCTTTATTCTCTCGCAACCTTGTATGTTTGTATTGCAAATAGAAAAACCGGAATGGTCATTCATATAGTAGCTAAATTCACAGAGGTCTGCATGCATTTTCACCAAATCTCCGCTAACTAGATGAATATCAAAAATTCGGAAGTCACCAGGACAATCGGCCACCATATTCACAACGTTTGCTCCTCCATGCTTGGGTAGAGGATTGTTTTTCACATTAGGGCCCACATATTTGAAAGATAGAATACCAGACTTCACTAATTTCTGCACCTCAGTCTTCAAAGCATAGCAATTCTCAACATTATGCCCTGGTGCTCCCTGATGAAAAACACATGTTTGGTCTGCTTTGTAATACCAAGGAAATGGTGATGGTACAACGGGAGGTGGTCGGGTCTGAACCAACTTTTTCTGAATCAATGCTGATAGTAACTCTATATAACTCATAGGAATAGGGTTATAACTCTCCCTTCTCTGATTATACCCTTGATTCCCCTGCTGGGATGGCCTCTGATAAGCAAAGGTGATTGGAGCTACACTAACAACTGGAGTAACTAAGGCGACTTGCTGATGATGTTGATAATTTCTTCTATGAGGATTAACCCTTCTCTCTTGCATAACAACATTTGTATCCCCTTCCTTTTTCTTGGTAAACCCATAAGATGGCTTCTTCACACCTTCAGATCCTTCACTCTTTGTTAAACGGCCCTCTCTTACAGCCTCTTCTAAACGGATACCCATGCCTACCATTTCAGTAAAGTCACTTGGCGCACTTGCTACCATCCTTTCATAGTAGAAAGCACCCAGAGTATTTAAGAAAATCTTAGTCATCTCCTTTTCTTCCATGGGAGGAATCACTTGGGCGGCTACCTCACGCCATCTCTGTGCATATTATTTGAATGATTCCTTGTCTTTCTGAACCATGGCCCTGAGTTGATCACGGTCAGGCACCATGTCTACGTTGTACTTGTATTGTCTGATAAATGCTTCTCCCAAGTCATTGAAAGTATGGATGCTGACGTTGTTCAAACTCATATACCACTTCAGCACAACACCGGTCAAACTATCCTGAAAGAAGTGAATCAGTAGACGTTGATCATTAGTATGGGTAGACATTCTCCTTACATACATTACCAGATGAGCACGAGGGTAAGTGTTGCCCTTGTACTTCTCAAACTCCGGGACCTTGAACTTTGCAGGTATCTTAACATTTGGGACCAAGCATAACTCATTCACATTCTTCCCAAATAAATCTTTTCCCCTGAGGGCCTTCATATCCCTTTGCATCTTGTCAAACTGCTCTTAAAAATCATTCATTTTGTCATAGAGACCCAAGTCTTCAATTGGTGGAGGAAAAGGACAACACACATCATCATCAAACGAAACCATATTCACCGAAGGAGGTGCAGTACGAGCATCATGCACCACAAGAGGTGCATGAGTATCATTAGTATGAACAATTGGAGTGTCTTAAGGACCAATATTGAAACCTTCAAGTGCATAGTTCTCTGGCATTCCCTATGGATAACCTTGACGCATGCGATTCTGAACAACTACTGGAGTAGCGGATACATGAATTGTCAGATCTTCAGCAGTAGCCCCTGTCGGTTGAGGTTAAACACTCGGTGGCTGATTCTGAGCAACCACCAGAGATTCCATCAGAGTAGTAAGAATTTCCATGCCGGTCTTCAAAGTAGAAACCTCCTCGCGTAGCTCGCGATTCTCTTGTTCTAAGTTGTCCATCTTCCTTCTAAAATTAGCCCGAGTGTTGTAGTGGTGAGTTAGCTTGCTGAACGAAGTAAAGAAGCTTGGTAAGACACCTGGATATGCATAACAAATGCAAGAAATATGTGCAATATGATGCATGATATGCAACGCACATGATTTTATTTTGTTATTTAATATTTCAAGGGATTTAAAGTTTTATAGACACATTGCAAATATCAAAGTAATAACCAATTTGAAATGTTGAAATTTTTTATTATAATAACTTCAAAATAGGTTACAAGTCTCAACAATCCCAAATACAAGATGAAAATAAAGTCTAAAACACTGAGAAGTAAATCTGTCGGAGATCACTCTATACGTGGGCGCTTCCCCGTAAGCCTGGCAATCTGAGCCTTCAACCTCTGATTTTCTTCCGCATACCTGCTTGGAACCTCCTTCCAATCACCTAAATCAGGAAATGAGCAACTAGCATCCGAGTGAGGCTTAGGAGAAAATAAATCTCCTTGCCTCTCCATAGTCTCTACCGCTCGACTCTCAAGGATCTCAATCAAGTCGTCTTTTTCCTCCAAGTCTGCTCTATAGGAAATCTCTAAAGTTTGGCACTTGTTCTTCCAAGCATCCTTTTCCTGTTGCATCTTGACCAAAGCAAGTTGCAGCTCTTCTAGATCATCCAATAAATGAGGAGTGGTTTTCATAAACAAATCAGGCATAGGTGTTTCCTTGGAATACGACATTTTCAACTGAATAGAGTAATAAGCATCACCCAATAATGTAGGAACTAGGTTTCCAATCATGAAGATCCTGATAGCATTAATTTCAAAAAACTTGTCCACATTAGGAAATAAGAATAACCCGTAAGCAAGTAGAGCAAAGATGGCCTCAAAAGCGATTGTACTCTTCATCCTGGAAAAGTGACGAGCTTGCTCCAATAAGAACTGGGTCGGTAATCCTCTAATCCCTCATTTAGTAGTCATATGGACTTCCACCTCAGACTTCCCCAGATAAATCAAAGCAACAATCTCATGTGGTTTTGGCTCACCCTCCAAACCAGTAAAAGGAACACGATCGGTAACAGGTAAATCCAACAGATAAGAATACTCCTCCAGTGTAGGCATCAACTGATAGTCAGGAAAAGTAAAGCAATGATACATCGGATTATAGAACTGGACCAAGGTCGAGAGAATACCCTCCTTCATCCTAAGCTTCATAAGGGAAATGATGGATCCATACTTCTTCCGAAAATCTGCATAACACTCGATCTCGGGAATCAGACTGACCAACTCATCTATCTTGGGATCCTTGAAATTGTACTTCCCGGTCTTTCTTTTTCCAGAATACATGGTTAAAAAGTACCTGAGATATTTACAAATGGTCAAATTTTAAGTCCCTTGAAATGACATTTCTTCAAAAGATTCTTATGAGTGCATGGATGCATGATGCAACAATCACACATAAGATCACACATATAGGGTTCGTAGGTTCAACGTCACGAGCATGAGGTCGAAGGTACTACCCATAAGGTGTTGGTCTAAAAGTTATCACCTTCCGAACAAGGTTCTGGAGGTTCCCAGAGTCTACATCCTTCCTTCGGATATTACCAACTTCCTGATTAACTTGGTAATTAGTAATATTCTCAAGAAAAACTCGTCCGAGCATAGTATCGCGTGACAACTATTTCCGGATTACTCCGTCATAGCTTCCGCACTACTCCTAAGAGGCCAAGATAGGTTTGGTATTCTACAGTCCTCAGCTTCAACAGGCTCCCAGGTCGAAAGCAGTACGTCTTATCGATTACTCGGTAAACGACACTACAGTCAAAGGGGCCTCCACTGAGTGAGGGATCTCATGCCTCCTTTTTTGGGATTACTCCCTCAAAGTTAACATGACTATATTGCCCGTCCTATCTTAAAGTTTGCCCAAGTCCGGGTATATGACTTATAAGTAATCACCAAGCACCCTAAAAACCAGGAAAATCCAGATAAACATATATACAACATATAACACATAAACAACAATAGCACATATACAGATAAAAATAAAGATAGGCTCAACCCACTTAGGGATGGACAAGTAAGAGGTCAATTTTTCCCCAGTGAAGTCGTCATTTTTTCTGTAGCGGTAGAAATGTTTAAAACTAGGTCATTGGATTTACTAGACTTGTACAAATCAAAATAAAAATCGCCACCGCGCTTTATTGTTTCCAAAGGAATGGGAAAAGAGCGAATAACCCAAAAAGAGGGGGAAAGATTCTAGGTAAGGGGTTGGTTATGCAAAGGGAAGGTATTAACACCCTAAACATCTACGGTACTCCGCAGGAACCTCTTTGTAAAATCTGTATATTTTGGCTATAAAAAATGTTGTATAAAAATATATGGTGGAGGTGAGAAAAGAAATATTTTTTATGATTTTTGCACCCGCCGCGGTTGCGAACCTTTAGTGCCTACGTATCACCTTTCGTGCAATAGGGGATCGGGGTACACATAGTTCCTCTTTGAAAAATTTTAAAATAAAAAAAAACACAAGTGTGTTGGTTGATTTTAAGGGATAAGATATCGTCGTCATTGTCCGTGTGGAAAAACATACTTACTACCCACAATCATGAGAAAGGAGAATTTGTATCATCTCAAAGTGGAGGATATGGCTTAGAGTTTTTAAAAATAAACAATGCCTCACTCAACACCCGAGTGGAAAATATCTCTCTTTACTACATATTGTAGAAGTATAGTTGTTTGTGTCACTACAAGGATTGACAAGAGTCCACTCTTTTGAGAAAAGTTTTTAAAGTAAAAAGCCAAAGTGTCAAAAATAGTTTGAAATGAGATGGATTGACTTTTAATCTTCTCAAAAAAAAAATTCAAGGTTTTATTAATGTTGATTGAAGTTTATTTGAGAAAGATGTTTTGAAAATGCATGGACCTAAGTCCAAGTTTATTATGAAAGTAGTTCAATTTAAAAAATAAGAAGAGTTTTTCAAAAGGAGGGAGAAGATTTTTGAAATTAAAGAATATGGGAGGAGAAGAAGGGACTATCATAAAGCATAAGGTAAAAGATATGGACAAGAACAATTTAACCAACGAGAAGCCAATACTTGACATTATGAGATAAGATAGAATTCCCATTCTTTGGATTGAAACCAAGCAAGCAAAGATACTAGAACTCTTATGAGAACCAAACTTCAAGTGTATTAAGTCTTCATAAAAACTGGGCATAGTAACAGCTGTATACGGGTGAATTCCATATTATAAACAAGGAATGTAATCAGAATAACTTGCACACAAAACAAAGAAACAACCCAATGTCTTGAGGTAAACCTCAAGAACTCCAGAAAAAATATCAATTAAGGTCATAAGGTCTCCAACGTAGGCCAAGGTTTCTAATCCTAAGTCCAAGAAGTCCAATACTCCATAATGCCAAGGATAGTAACCAAATAGTCCAAGTGTCATTAAATTTTTTATGGTTCATGTTTATCATTAGGTGTCTTAGAAGAGAAAAGAAAAGGCTCAAGTGAGCAAAATAAAAATGACATGAAATGTAATGCTTAAAGTAAATGGTACATAAAGCATAAAAAATAAAAGGGCATAAAGTAAAAACAATTTAATAATTAGTGGTTAGTTGGATGACCATCTTGAAACTTGCATTTGGAACTCATTAGAGGATTGGTAGAACCAAAGCCTCCACACAACAAGTTGCATTTTCTTTTTGTCAAGTATATCATCCATTTGGAATCCTCAAAAGTACCATTTAATGATCAACGATGTTTAAGTGACCCGCGTTGACCAAAAGTGTTGTAGATCCATTAGAGGATTGGTAGAACCAAAGCCTCCACACAATGAATCTCAAGGTTATTGGATCAAAGAGATCAAATTGACATACTTGGGCTTGCAAACATAGGTTTGGGCCACGAATGATCATTTATTCGAATCAGGACAAAATTTAGCGTTATGTTAAGCAATCGTAAGTGGACTTATGTAGAAGTTGCACCTATTTTGAGGCCGGTCAATAGCAATCTATGCACCATTTGTTTTGAGACATGATATAGAGATCATGCTCCAATAACACTTAGTGCAATGAGAAAGGGATGAGATGAAGAAGGATGGGAGAGAATATACAAACCACACTTGAATTGAATTTAAATCAAATTATTATTAAAATCATTCATCCATTTTTGTGGAGTTAGATTAACACCACGGATCCAATGATGTTAACAAAATTCATGACCAAAAATTTAATCCAAGATCATCCAGAAAATAATCAAAAATAATATTTAATTTAATATATACATAAAAAAGGGTTTTAAAAATGATTCAAAATAGAAATAACAGATAAAAATATCAACTATATTCAAATTTATCAAGAAAATAAAAGTAAGACCATAGAAAAATCAGAAATGAACTAAAATGATTTTATAAAAATTTTGGTAATTTTTAAAAGACAGAAACTATTTTTAAAATTAAAATAAATGAGTAAAATAAATAAAAAATGATTAAAAAAAATAACAAAGTCAGAAATAAAAAATAAATGACGTCACCAATATTTGTCACAATGTCATTGAATCATTCCATAATTTTTTCAGAATTTAAAATGCATGAAAGTATTTTTAAACATTTAAAACAAATCAAATTAAGTGTAAATTTATAAAAATATCAAAACACAAAATAAAATTGTGAAAAAATAAAAATCAGAAAGAGAAAAATCAAAAATATTTTTCATAATTTTTTCAGATTTGTTTTACTAAAAATGAATTTTCTATGATTTTTTTTAAATTTAAAACAATTAAATTTAAAAATCAGAAAAGAAAAATAAAGTCAAAAATATGTGGACCATTGGATGAGAGTTAAAACGCGTTAGTAATCAAATCCAAGTGATCTGGTGCGCTGTGCATATCATGGTCATTAGTGAATAAAGCACCGAACAATTGTAAATCAGAAATTCAAAAAATCCAAATGGCATTGTTTCATTGGTTGAAAGATGACACGTTGGTCATCTTCAACCTCCAGCCAGTCCCAAAACCAGGTTGATCAATTTCTAAAATTAGAGCACGAGAACTATGCCATTCGCTTCATCTCTTCAAGACAAAGACAACCACACCTTCGCGATAAATTTATATAAACCGTAACTCAAGCAATTTAGAAAGAAATTTTTGAAAATGGATTTGGAATTTCATGGTCAAAACAAGTTTCCAGATAAAAGTAAGTGTTGCAACTAGAACCACGGCAATGAGAGCATCACAATGATATCAAAGTTTTGAAGAATTGATGAAGGAATCTACCTATTAAAATTGAGTTGCAGAGCTCTGAAACTGGACTTCTATGGAGCAATATAGTTCACGATTCTTTAATGTAATTATATGGTTAGCTTCAGGGAAGATCAAGGAAGGTATATTGATGGAAAAATTGGATTGAAAAAGGCTTGAAAATAGATTTCGAAGTTGCTTAATTCTGAGTTATGGAACAAGTTTCGCAGGGTGATTTTGGCTATCCAAGCTTGAGGAAATGAATGGGGGATGACCCTCTATTTATAGGGAATCAAATGGAATGTCCAGGAATATGAAATGATGAAGTTTGGAGGGAAATCATGTGAAGTTGCAAACAAGAAAAGTGTGACTTCCAATTTGATCAAAACTCATCCAAAATGTGTGTTTTGTTGTGCTAATCACTTCTAGAAATTCCCTAAACATGTTTAGAGGCAAAAACGCGTAGAAACAAAGTGTTTAGAAGCTAAACCAATAATTTCATATTCTAACTTTTGAAGAAACTCAAGTTCCAAGTTACCAAGTTCAAATCAATGGCATTCTCAGCTCAAGGGGTCTTAGGGCATGATTCTTGATGATTTAGAAAGATGAGGTTACAAGCTTTGCAATGGAAAAATAATGGAAACAAATGGATACTTGAGCTTAAAGTTGCATTGAGTCAAAGTTGGGGAGAAAAGGTTGACTTTTCATAGTTAGAAATATTTCGATATTTTTCTTTAAAAGTGACCTATAATGTTTTGCATCCAAACATGGCCTTCCACTTGTAATTTTCTCTTGACCAAAATATATGGCATGAAATAGACCTCTTGAATGACATTTTGAAACTTGAACCATTCAAAATCTCCAAAAATTGAGAGAGTTATGAATTGTTGAAGTTGGCAAAAAAAATCATGAAATGACCTATAATCTTTTGTATCCTTAGGGAATATTCCATCCATTTTATCACTTTGCACATAAAATGAGGCATAAAGTTAATATCCTTAAGATCATTATGGAAAAAGAATGGGCTCAAGGTGATAAAATTGACCAAGTTATGATCATTTGAAGTCACACATGAGAAAATGGAAGCTCGTCTGGAGGACTTGTAATCTTTCTTCACCATCAAGTTTATTCCACATGAAAACTCCTTGAAACTTTTGAAGTGATTTGTTAATAACCCTTTGAAGAGAAGAATGCTTTTGGAATCACTCAAAAATACTAAAAGATGAGCAAGATATGCTTCTTTGAAGTTTAAAACCCTAGCTCCTAGATCAAGAAAATGCTTTGAGGAACCTTGACAATTTTGAACAAACTTCTTGTACCAATACAATTGCTTTGTAAATAGAAGTTGTTAAGGATGAAAATGAGAACTCATAGCCACCAAAACCACATAGATATCTTTATAATTGAGAGAAATATGCACTTGTGACCAATGGGAACAAAGCCTTGTCCAAGCATGACAACTTCTTCAGTCAACTCCTTGTACTTTTGAATCAAATTTGATAACCTTGAAATATGGTGAACCAAGATAACATTGTCGTGCCATTTCTTTCAAAACAAATCCAATGGTGAGGTTTAAACTTCCCAAGCTTTATTGACTAGGGCATGGAAATAAACTCATGAACCCCTGGAGCAACTTGCTAAATCTCATTGCCTTTACCTACATTAGTAACAAGCAAGACAAACCAAAATTGCATTTTATTAATTAAAAGGAAAAATTAAGACAAAATATTCATGACCACAAAAGAAAACAAGTCAAGGTGCTTGGTGATTCCTCAAAGAGCAAAGCTAAAGGTAGGGAGGCGGACCAAAATCCCTAATGTGATCTTGTTGTGATTGAACCAATATGGTATGATGAAGGGATCTTAGGGGAAAAAATTGGGGTACAACACTAGGGATTTATCTTTGTTCTGTTTTGTAGGATATGGCTTCCCCTCGAAAAAATGCGATCTGAATCAACTTTGTAAGGGTGTCTCCTTAACTCAAATAATTAGCGTCAAGGGTTCCTGAAAATTCTCCGTTCACCAAAATATATGGTCGACTTCTCAAACCGGATACCTAGAGCTTTGAAGAAGACTAGATAAGGGTGCTCTTTCAGTTCTTTGACCTTGTACATCATTATTTCACCTTTCTCTGGTTTAAATAAATCGATCCTAAGACTTATTCCGATTCGTTATCAAGTTGAAGATCATTGAAAACCTCTTCTAGTTCAACTAAAATCGATCAATGATTTATCCTGATTCGTTTCTGATATACCCTTTCTCTGGTTCAGTCTAAGTCGATCCAAATATTTATTCTGATCCAGTTAAAGACAATCAAGACCTTTGCTGGTTCAGTTTAAATCGACCAATGATTTATCCTGATTTTTTCCGGTAGACACTTTCTCTGGTCCCGTTAAATCAATCCTAAGATTCATGCTGATTCGTTATCAGTTAAAGATCATTCAAGACCTCTGCTGGTTCAGTTTAAATCGACCAATGATTTATCCTGATTTGTTTCCGGTAGACACTTTCTCTTGTTTATTTAAATTGATCCTAAGATTTATGCTGATTCGTTATCAAGTTAAAGACCATTCAAGCCCTCTATTAGTTTGTTTAAATCGACCAGTGATTTATCCTGATTCATTTCCGGTAGACACTTTCTCTAGTTAAGTTAAATCAATCCTAAGATTCATGCTGATGCATTATCTAGTTAAAGATCATTCAAGACCTCTGTTGGTTCAGTTTAAATCGATCAATGATTTATTCTGATTCGTTTCCGATAGACACTTTCTCTAGTTGAGTTTAAGTCGATCCAAAGATTTATTCGGATCCAGTTAAAGACAATCAAGACCTCTTCTAGTTTAGTTTAAATCGACCAATGATTTATCCTGATTTGTTTCCGATAGACACTTTCTCTGGTTTAGGTAAATTGTTCCTAAGATTTATGCTGATTTGTTATCCATTTAAAGACCATTTTAGACCTATGTCGGTTCAGTTTAAATTGACCAATGATTTATCCTAATTTTTTTCCGGTAGACACTTTCTCTACTTCAGATAAATCGATCCTAAGATTTATGATGATTCGATATCCAGTTAAATACCATTTTAGACCTCTGCTGGTTTAGTTTAAATCGACCAATGATTTATCATGATTTGTTTCTTGTAGACACTTTATCTGGTTCAATTAAATCGACCCTAAGATTTATTCTGATTCTTATCCAGTTAAAGACAAATACAGACATTTGTTGTTTTAATATAAATCGACCAAATATTTATTCCGATACCTCTTCAAATCTCTATCAATAGTTACTTTGGATGTCATCTATAAGCCTGTCTCTGATAACTCTTTATCATCTATCCAAATGGAATCTTTAAGCCCATTCCCGACACAATCAAGCAACAACATTTCTTCGTACACTAGCGAGTGCAAATTTTTGGGCACTTTAGGGTTCAATCATCTTCCACCTTCAAGTTACAAATGGCGAACATACCAATATAACTCTTCAGGTTTAAGAAGATTGAACAGGGGAAACTGTTATACCCCAAAATTTTCCCTCTCTTTTCTCAAGATATTTCTAGCCAAATATCTCAAATGCTCAAGGGTTCTCAAGAGTTTGATCAGACAAGCTTACCTTCAAAGCACTGAGCCTCCAAATTAGGGTTTTGATTAAGAATGAATGGTCATTAACTTTTGACCTGATACATAACCTCTAGGCTTGAAGCATAATCTCAAGGACTCAAACATAAAATGTTGACCTAGTTTCATGGCTGAAATCATTTCTCGGGATCAAAGGTTTGATAGTTGAAATTTTGATCAACTAACAAAAAGTCAACTGATACACAAAAAGTCAAACTTTAACTTTTTGATAAACATTAAATTTCAAAGATCAAAATTCATCAAGACCTTCAAAAATGTCAAACTTGATCATTAAGAATCAAGAAAATCAAGAAAGTCAAGAAAGCCAACAAAAAAGTCAAAGTTTCCAATACTTAGAAATTTTCTAAGTGTTTTTACACTTGATAATTTCATTACTTCATGACATTTTTTCACCAAGGTGTAAGATGATTCAAAGAAAACTTTCAAAATGAAAGTTGTAGATTTTGATGAATTCTATAACTTTGTGTTAGGTTGATATCCAAAAATGCATAGATTTTAATATATAACCCATGAAGTCATGACATTTTTATCTAACACTTAGAGAAATTTTCAACAGGTTTTGGTCAGTTTTTATCTCAACATCTTGGCTAATTTTCATCAAGTTCTAGTTTGATTTAGTCAAATTGGTCAACATGAAAGTTGTAGGAAATGTTTCAAGCTTTCCAAAACATCTAAGAGCATGAATTTATCATACTTGAGCTAGGAAATCCAAAGGCATAAAGTTGGGCATTCATTCTTGAATTACAAATCATTTTGGTGAAGAACACATAATCCAATCTACATGTTATGCTGCATAATTTTGTTTTAAAGGCCTTCTAACTTGCAAATCTTACCATAATTTAATGTTTACACAATTTTTTGAGCTATGGTCCATTTGATTTAAGAATTGTCCAAGTGATCAGTCCATTTTTGGCACAAAGTTAACATTGCCATTCTTACAAAGTAGCTTTAATCACAAAGTCAGCTCTTCTTGAGCCTCTAACTTGTTCTTTCTACACGCACTCAACATACAAAATTAGACAAGCATGCTTAAAGTATCCAACAAATCTATGAAGCAAAGTATAAAGCATTGGAACTATGATCTTCAAGCTTGCTGAAATTCACAATCCAACCTAGCCACAACATGTGATCTTGCAAATCTGATCAACCCTTGTCTTAAAACATCTTGCCTATAAATAAATAGATCATTTGCAAGATAGAGAGAGAAGAACAAGCCCTCAAAACCCCTATATTCTCAAAAAACCAGAATTGTCCATAAAACCTCCCTTCTTGAGCTTTGAAGTCCAAATCTTTGAACCTCTCACACCTTGCAAGTTTTTTCCAAACAAATCATTCAAATACTTCACATACATCATATAAAAGTTATTCATACACAAGAACAACTTTTGTAACACCATTATCACTATCTTCCAAACTCAAAAAAATAGTACTTTGCAACTTGACTTGGTTGGAGTGATTCAACAACTTTCAGCATAAAGTAAGGATTGGAACAACTTTAAGAAGGTCCAAATAAGCTCAATTAATCACCACTTTGCACCCGGAAACATCCATACGTGTTCTAAAGTTTTCACTTTAAGAGGTAAAATTTCTCAAGCTGTAATATCTTTATCCATAATTCATTAGCTTTGCTTTCGAAAGGATACAACAGGAAAAATCAAAGAGAAAACTTAGCAAAAAGGCTGGCCATTGGGTGACACGGGTGTCCGTGTCACACGACATGGCCCATGTCAATGCAACTGGGTTGGAAATTTGGCAAAACATCCAGGACAGGGGCTGACACGGGTTCTCCTGTCACACGACACAACTCGTGTCAGTCAGAAACGTGTAAAGCAGGCAGGACAGGGGCTGACACGGGTGCCCGTGTTGCACGACATGGCCTGTGGCAAATTGGATGGAATAAAAGACGTGCAGAGAGGCATGGGAAGATGATGACACGGGTGTTGGTGTCCAGCGACACGGCCCGTGTAAACCTAGGCATAAGAAATCCTGATTTTTGACATTTTTGCTATTATTTTGAGATTTTTTAAGTTACTTTTGACATATTGCATTGCTTGGAGATGGCCTTACACTATACAAAACCTTTTTTTAGATAAAACATTCAAGTTATTTTCTAAAATAATTGAAACTACAAAACTTGCTCTATCAAAAAACCGTAAACAAAAACAATTTATTTTCACTTTACATTTTCTTTCGCATTTTACAATTTTGCATTATAAATTATGTAATTGTCAAAGCCTTGTATAGTAATTAGGGTTTATTTTTACTTGTCATCCCAATTTGTTAATTTATATCCCCCATCCCCTAAATTATTGTAATAGCGTAGGACTTTTAATTTCGGCAATTTATCGCTTTCCATATTATTGCTAGTAATTAGGGTTTGTATGGCAAGACTTAAAACCAAACAATAGACAAACCTAATTCAAGATAAAATACATGAAAATAAAAACACCTTGCACACTTGCACCTCTAGGGTAACCCACACTTGTTTCCTCGAATAAAACTGTCATGTCCCTTGAACATGGGATACTTTAGCAAAGACCCTCGATTACAAGATCGTAGTCCCTCGATGACCCTTCGATATTGCCTTCGGTAAACGATCTGAGTCCCTTACGACAAATTGCTAAGGTATCCTACAGAGTTTCCTTCTATAACTGTACGATGACCCACGCCTATCCCTTTACATCCATTGATAAGGTTTTTTACTAACTAGTGGTAATATAACACTATCTAAAGGAGGAGGAAAAGAAAAAACATACTTATTTTGAGTAGGTAGAACGCTCGTAGTTTCTTTCTCACAAACATTTCAAAATAAAACATCTTTCAAATACATCAACACTTTCATGAAATATTTTCAAAAGTCCACACTTTGTATACATTCTTATAGAGACGAGAATCATTACAAATTTCTCCTAAACAAAGGCACTTTTCAAAAATACTTTCAAACAAACACAAACACATTCACAAAAGAATTTTAACTGAGCTAGAAATTAAGAGCCCGTAGATAAATACGGATGAAAAGGGTGTTAACACCTTCCCTTTTCATAACCTACCCCCCGAACTCAAGAAAATTCTCAAAAGATCTTTCCTGTTCTTTTCACCCTTTCCTTTATTGGATAAAAGAAAAGTCGATGGTGACTTTTGCTATCCGCAACATTTATGATCAAATACAAAACACCCAAGTCAATTCTCCTACCGTATTACAGAACTGGCGAATCTGCTGGGGACCTAAACTAAAAGTGGGGTTACCTTAAGAGATAAATCACCTTTATTGCTTTATTTGTTTGTCTTGTTTACTTTACATTTGAGGGTCACGCTTGGTTTTACTCTTGTAAAGATCCTACACCTGGATCTGGGGCATTTTAGGTAAGTAGCAATAGATCGTAGGGACTATGCGGTGTAATACCGACACAGTTGAAATGATGACTACGTTAGTGTGACATATTTGTTGGTACTAGTGTCCCTTGAGTCCAATCAAGGAGAATACAAAGTCGTTGTGTGGTGTCATGAAGCACTAACTGATCGTAGAACCTTTAGTTGAACAACTTGGCCATTAGGAAGTAGTGAGATAGCCGGCTTTGGTGCAGTCCAAAGTTGGTTGATACTCGATACTACACTCATTTAGATTGAACTTTCAGGATATTTTGGTCACTAATAAAGAAGCTTGTGCTGAAACAATGCCTTATGAAGAAAGATCAGTGATATTGAGATTCCTTAGAACCCAGTTAATTTCTTTTAGGACAGGTTGAACCAACTAAACTTCAAGAGGGTACTTACCTATAAACCCCATGCAAGCCTAAACCTAAGACCTTGTGTGCTTGTTTGTGTGTGATTATTATTCATAAACATCATAACATCATACCATATCATTTTAACTAACCATTTCAAGGACTTGGGGATTTATCTTTGTTCTATTTTGTAGGATATGGCTTCCACCCGCCGAAATACCATACGAATCAGCTTCGTAAGGGTACCTCCCCAACTCAAAGTGTTAGCATCAAGGGTTCCTGAAAATTCTTTGTTCACCAAAAGATATGGTCGACTTCTCAACCTGGCTACCTCAAGCATTGATGAAGACATTTTGAAGGTGCTCTTTCAGCTCTTTGATCTCGTACATCATTATTTCACCTTTCCCGATTATTAATTGGTGCCTACAATGGAGGAATTCTCTCAACTACTAGGAGTGTCTATTCTTGATCAAATACCCTTCACTGGTCTAGAGGAAGTTCCAATACCTAAGGTTATTACCAAAGCCTTGCATTTGAAGAGTTCTGGCAATGTAGCTAAGTGGGAGACAAGAAGTGGGGTCAAAGGCTTTTTGGCTAAATTCTTGATGGAGAAGGCTCTATTAGTTTGGGAGGCCATGAATTTGAAAGCTTTTGAAGAAATTTTAGCTCTTCTAATCTATGGTTTGGTATTATTCCCTAACCCAGACCAACTCGTAGATGTGAATGCCGTCAAAATTTTCCTTACCCCAACCATGTGCCTACATTGCTTGGAGACATTTTGCACTCTCTTCATACTAGCACTATGAGGAAATGAGGTACTCTTATGTGTTTTTTTCCTTTGTTGTCTAGGTGGTTTATTTCGCACCTTCCTCGATCAATATTGAAGAATGAACAAGGCTTAAGATGGTCTCAAAGGTTGATATCGCTCTCTCATTCTGATATCCATTGGTGTTCTCGATCTCAAGAAGACATTACTATCATTTACCATTGTGGGGAGTTCCCTAATGTTCTACTCTTGGGCATTAGGGGAGGTATCACTTATAACCCTTCTCTAGCCCTATGACAATTTGGCTACACACAAAGAGATGGTCCCCATGACGCACTCATTCAAGGTATTATATTCGACTATGAGAACAATGTCCAAGGTTATCATCAAAGGTTTGTTCATGCTTGGGGCATGGTAAGTAAGGTTGATAGCAAGACTTTAGGGCATAAGAATTCCATCCCTATTGAACCTTATCTCAAATGGGTACGAGCTCATGCTCAAAGTCTCATGATGCCATATCCTTCTATTCTACCAATAGTTGTTGAGCTCATTGCCGAAGGGGACATTCCTCATACCATTCTCCATCCTAACATGCCTACCGACCTCGAGGAATTGCAGAGATCATGGATTCAACTCAAGGGGGAACGAGACACCTTTGAATCCCAATTCTATGCAAGCGAGAAGAAAGTGTTGGAGCTTACAAGGCAACTTCGCGAGGAGCAAAGCCTGAATGCCTATATTGCACCAAAGAGGATGCGTCCGTAGGAGACCTGAGTTTTTTGTTTTAGTATTTCATTTTGTTGTCTCTTTGAGACCTTTTTTCTTTTTCATTTTAAGCCCAAGGGGAAATTGAAATATTTGAACTTATTAATAAAATTGTGGTTTTTGTTTCCTTTTTTGCTAAGTAAATTTAAATCTCTTAAAGGTCCTTAAAAACATTGCATCCGCATAACATCCATCATATCATATTCATGTTTTCCGACACAGGTTTCCTCATCTTTCTACTGTTTATTTCAGTATAAGATGGAGCTTGAGCAAACCGTCAAGGACTTGCAGACTCAACACTCTCAATTCCAAGAGACTCTCCTCAACTTAGCAAAGGGTCAACAAGAAATGATGGTGCTTCTCATCACGAAGAAGAAGACCAAGAAGAAAGTTGTTGTTAACATGGGTAAGAGGTTCAAAGGCACCTCCCAACAAATTCAAATTGAAGAGGACTCCTCCGAAAAGGGTGATAATAAAAATGAAGATGCTAGAAGCACCCGCGCTGGGGTTGGTAATAACCATATTTTTGAGGACGAGGATTACTCCAAAGAACAATACCCATCGGCCGACGAGAAATACAAACAACTTGAAGACAGACTCAAGGCTGTAGAAATTCAAAAAGTACCTGTTCTAGACTTTGGAGATTTAGGGTTGGTTCCTGGGGTAGTTATTCCGCACAAATTCAAAGTCCATGCCTTTGCCAAGTATGATGAAATCTCTTGTCCTAAGATGCATCTTATGTCTGCAAAATTTAACCACATACCACTGATCAGAAGTTGTGGGTTCACTTTTTCCAAGATGCATCTGGAACGCAGTTAGAATGGTTTTATCAGCTTGAGGGGACTAATATCCACACTTGGGAGGACCTAGCTGCTGCTTTCTACAACCAGTACCAATACAATGCTGATCTTGCACCAACTCGAGTGCAATTTCAAGGCACGACTATGGGTTCAAATGAGGGCTTCAAGCAGTATGCCCAAAAGTGGAGAGACCTGGCTGGCAGGGTGCAACCACCTCTCACTAATAGAGTATTGGTAGACATGTTTATGGGAACAATAATTGGTCTTTTCTTCAACTTATTAATCGGAACTTCATCATCTGGATTTACTGAATTGATATTGATTGGCGAGAGGGTTGAAAGCGGGAAGATACCCATGACCTCCACCTCTAATACTGTGAAAAAACCATTTACTGGAAACAAAGGAAACCAATGCCATGTATGGATTAAGAATTCGTACGAAGAATGACTGTCATCATTCAGTAGGGGAAGTATTGATTTCCAACCCAGCTCCAACTCAACGACCACGTCAACAAAATAACCAACAAAGGCTGGAAGCCCAGAGAAGACAATTTACTAGAATCAATATGCAATTATCTCAAGCTTTGCAACACTTATTGAAGGTTGATTTGGTAACACTACGAGATCCCCCTTCTAACCCTAACACAACCTCTCCTAAATACAATCCCAATGCAAAATGTGTTTCCATTCAAATAGTCCCAGACATGATACCAATGACTGTTGGGCATTAAAGAACAAAATCCAAGACCTGATTGATAACAAAACAATTAAATTTGACCCTCCACAGACTCCCAACGTGATCACCTCCCCCATGCCCAGTCATGGTAAGGGTGTCAATTCCATTGAAGTTGCCTCTTTTGTTTCCTCCGTCAATGATTTGACCACTCCTTTGAAGACTTTTAAAAAGAATTTATTGAAAGTGGTGTATTTCCAGGCTGTTTTAAAGATTGTTACCGTTGTGCTGCACAAGTTAATGGTTGCATATGGATGAAGGAAGGTGTCCAACACTTGATTGATAGTCGTGAAATTCTATTTGAGGGAACTCCATATGTGAAAAGTTTGACCAAAAGTGTGTCTCAAGAGTTTGAAGACGTGTCCATAATTACCATTTCAAATAGTCCTATTAAGATCACCTCCAAATGTCCTATTAGGATTCGCGCTGAACCAAGAATAGCTCCCCTGATTATCACCACACCGGGGCCAGTCCCCTACTCTTCTGACAAAGTAGTGCCCTGGAACTATGGGGCAGAAGTTTATTATCATGGCATCAAACAAGAGCCATGGATTGTTGGAGATGAAAATTTTGAAATTACAAACATTGTTGGATTAAGTAAAGTCACTAGGACGGGAAGGATCTTCTCTCTGGAGATCTCTCCTATGAAAACCACTACTACAATACCCATTCACATTTCTGCTGCTAAACCTTTTGCTGATATTAGAGGAAAGGAAAAATGACTGAGCCTTCCCGGACGGAGGCGCCCACAAAAGATATTGAAGACCCATCTAGCGAAGAGATGCTAGAGATTCTAAAAATTATCTGAAAAAGTGACTACAAGATAGTGGAACAATTGGGGAAGATACCTTCAAAGATATTCATGTTGTCTTTGTTGTTGTGTTCTGAAGAACATGCTCAAGCAATGTTAAAATTCTTGAAAAATGCACATGTCCCGCAAGAAACTACTGCTGAACAATTTGAGAATTGTTTAGCAAGTTTGACTACTGAAAATGGTTTGGGCTTTTCAGACGCGAATTTGACTCCGACGGGGAAGAATCACAACAAAGCTCTACATGTTTCCATCGAGTGTGAAGGCATCACCTTAGCACATGTGTTAGTGGATACATGGTCCTCCCTCAACGTTTTACCAAAAGGTGCTTTGGACAGATTAGACTGTGAAGGGTTGGTGCTGAAACAAAGTGATATTATGGTAAGAGCCTTTGATGGGTCGAAAAGGATGGTCCATGGAGAGGTTCATCTTCCTATCAAGGTTGGATCTCAAGTTTAAACTCAACATTCTATGTATTGGATATCCGTCTGGACTATTCTTACTTGCTCGGAAGCCTGTGGATTCATGGGGAAAGCGTGATTACCTCTATGTTACATCAAAAGGTGAAGTATCCAGTCAAAGGAAAAATTGTCACAGTCTGCGGAGAGGGGGAATTCATGATCAGTCATTTGAATTCTTTCAAATATGTCAAAATGGATGGAAAATTCATTGAAACCCCCTGTCAAGCATTTGAAGTGGTCCCTCCAATGATTGTTATTGCCAAAACCACTCTTGTCACTCCTAAAGATGCTAAAGATACACAAAGAATAGCCTCTCTCAAGGATGCTCGTGTTGTTGTTAAAGACGGAGGATGCACCATTTGGGGACAACTTCCTGATATCCCCTACAAGTAAGACAAATTTGGGTTGGGTTTCACTTCCAAGGCTCAGGAAGAGGTTCAACATGCTCGTGCTGAGAAACCACCTCTCTGTATTAGTAACAATAAAGTTAATGCTCTGGGAGACTCTGATAGTGACGGTGACTGGGATGACTAGATCTACCCAACTATTGACGGCGAACTCAACAACTGGGAAGACCAAAGACTTCATCTCAATCTCCTTCAGCCAGGAGTAATTGCCATTTCCTGTTTTTATTGCTTTGAGAAATTTGTCTGTAATTTCCTCTAAAAACAATGACTTTAAGCCATGTACCTTGCCTGGGGCACAATGGTCCATTTGTTAAGGGTTTGTCATTTTCATATGTCATATGCTCATTTTACTGAAAACATTAGACTATTTTGCATTCAAATTTTGCGCTCCTTGTCTTTCTTTTTCCTTACTGCATTTTCAAATAGCCATGTGACTTACATGCACACACACACATTTGTAGATCCACATCCACTCCGGATCTCATTGACAATAATTCTGCTATTACCGTTTATGGCTTCAAAAATCCAATATATCTAGCCGAAGACGAAGGTGAAGAAGATTGTGAAAGACTTGGGGAACTCGCCAGACTCCTGATAAAGGAGGAAAAGGGCATTCAACTGCACGAAGAACCAGTTGAAGTGATAAACATGGGTACTGAGGCAGATAAGAAACAAGTCAAGATTGGTGCCAACCTGGAAGACGGTCTCAAGAGAAGATTGGTCCAGATGTTGCATGACTATGTTGAGGTGTTCACTTGGTCATACGAAGATATGCTGGGGCTTGATACTGATATCGTGGTTCATCATCTGCCAATGAAAGAGGGTTATTCTCTGGTCAAGCAAAAGGTTCGTCGCATGCGGCCAGACATGTCTGAAAAGATCAAGGCTGGGGTAATGAAACAGTTCAATGTGGGTTTCTTGGCAGTGACTTTGTATCCCCAATGGGTTACAAATGTTGTCCCAGTACCTAAGAGAGATGGAAAGGTCCGTATGTGTGTAGACTACAGGGACTTAAATAGGGCGAGCCCCAAAGATGATTTTCCACTACCACATATTGATGTATTGGTTGAAAATACTGCTCAACATGAGGTGTTTTCCTTCATGGATGGCTTCTCTGGGTACAACCAGATCAAAATGGCGCCTAAAGACATGGAGAAAACCACTTTTGTCACACAGTGGCGTACCTTCTATTATAAGGTCATGCCTTTTGGTTTGAAAATATAAGGCGCAACATATCAACAGGCTTTGGTAGCTCTATTTCATGATATGATTCATCATGAGATAGAGGTCTATGTTGATGACATGATTGCAAGATTGCAAACTGAGGAATAACACCTTGATCACTTGCATAAGCTATTTGAAAGGCTGAAGAAATACAAGTTGAGGATGAATCCCAACAAAATGCACCTTCGGGTGAGATCTGGAAAACTCCTAGGCTTCGTTGTCAGTGGAAAAGGTATTGAAGTCGATCCTTCAAAATTAAAATCCATACAAGAAATTCCATCTCCCTGTACTGAGAAGGAGGCTAGAGGTTTCTTAGGTCGACTCAACTACATTTCCCGATTCATCTCTCACTTAACTGCTACTTGTGAGCCAATCTTCAAACTGCTGTAGAAAGATCAAGTAGTCAATGGAATGACGACTGGCAAACAACTTTTGAAAAAATCAAGGAGTATTTACAAGAACCTCCGATCCTAATGCCTCTAGTTGAAGGAAGACCTCTGCTTATGTACTTGATTGTATTAGAGAATTCAATGGGCTGTGTGTTGGGCTAACATGACGAGTCTAGTCAAAAAGAGCATGCAATATACTACCTTAGCAAAGAGTTTACCGACTGTGAAACAAGATATTCACTGCTCGAGAAAACTTATTGCGCTTTGGCATGGGCTGCTCGCCGACTAACACAATATATGTTGACTCATACTACTCTCTTGATCTCTAATATGGATCATATCAAGTACATTTTCGAGAAGCCAACTCTCTCTAGACGAATATCCTGATGGCAAATGATCTTGACGGAATATGACATCCAGTACACTACACAAAAATAAATCAAAGTAAGCATACTGGAAGATCATTTGGCCCATCAAGCTATTGATGACTACCTATCTATGAAGTTTGAATTCTCGGACGAGAATATCATGTTGATAACCGACTGTGTAAAGCCCGAACCATATGAAGGACCTGAACAAGGATCCTGATGGACTATGGTTTTTGACGTAGCTTTCAATGCATTGGGTAATGGAATTGGTGTTGTGATCATCTCCCCTAAAGGTTTCCATACACCTTTTACCGCCATACTTTGCTTCAACTGTACCAACAACAAGGCTGAGTATGAAGTGTGCATCTTAGGTCTTAAGGATGATATTGACCTAAGAATCAAATTCTTAAGCGTATATGGAGATTCATCCCTAGTAATCAGTCAAGTTAAAGGAGATTGGGATACCAAACATCCAAATTTGATCCCTTACAAAGAACTTATGCTCACCTTGATCCCTTACTTTGAGGAGGTCACCTTTGAACATATCCCAAGGGAAGAAAATCAGTTGGCATGTGCCTTAGCAACTATGTCATCTATGTTCAAACTCAATTGGGACAACGAAGCTCCCAAAATTACTATCGAAATATTTGACGATCCGACGCACTGTTGTGGGATTGACACTGATGGGAGCTTCAACCATGAGGTGAAAAGGTACCTTGAAGCATAAGAATATCCTAAGGGAGCTTCAACCAACAACAAGAAATTCATGCGTAGCTTCTCAACCAATTTCTTCCTAAGCAATGGGATTATGTACAAGCGCAATCATGATTCAACTCTACTCCGCTGTATGGACAAGAAGGAAATAGAGAAACTTATGGAAGACACGCATGAAGGTATCTTTGGTACTAATTCCAGTGGACACACTATGTCTAAGAAGATTCTGAGGGTTGGTTACTATTGGTCGACTATGGAAACTGATTATTACCACCACTTGAGGACTTGTCATAAGTGCCAAATTTATGCTGACAAGGTTCATGTGCCTCTAATACCTTTAAATGTCATGACCGCTCCATGGCCATTTGCAATGTGGGGCAATGACATGATAGTATAAATCAAGCCCACTGCATCTAATGGACATCGCTTCATCCTCGTCGCCATTGACTACTTCATCAAATGGGTTGAAGCGGCTTCATTTCCCTCAGTTACCAAGAATGTTGTAGCCCAGTTCATCAAGCATAACCTTATCTGTAAATATGACATCCTTGAAAGGATCATCACTGACATTGGTACCAACCTCAACAAATCCATGATCACTGAACTCTGCACACAGTTCAAGATCAAGCATCTTAACTCTTTTCCATACAGACCTAAGATGAATTGCACAGTGGAAGCCGCCAACAAAAATATAAAGAAGATTGTGCAAAAGATGGTGGTGGCCTATAAAGAATGGCATGAGATGTTATCTTTTGCTCTTCATGGATATTGTACCTCGGTGCGAACATCAACTGGGGAAACCCCATTCGCTTTAGTTTATGGCATGGAAGTTGTCCTTCCTGTCGAAGTTCAGATTCCTTCTCTAAGGATTATGAAAGAAGCAGACTTAGGCGAAGACGAATGGATTTAGACTACGTTGGATCAGTTGAACTTGATCGATGAAAAGAGAGTGGCTATTGTCTGTCATGGTCAAATATATCAAAAACATATGATCAAGGCATTCAATAAGAAGATCAAACATCGAGTGTACCAGGCTGGCGACTTGGTAATAAAGCGTGTCATACCACAAGGCGATCCCAGGGGTAAAAGGACTCTCACTTACGAAGGGCCGCTTGTTGTCAAGAAAGTATTCTCTGGCGGTGCGATGATGTTAACCACTGTGGATGACAAAGATTTCCCGCATCCTGTGAACACGGACATAGTCAAAAAATACTACGCATAAGAATGACCCGCTAGGTTGACATACCTAGGAAAAAATAAGGGCATCCCGGCGAACCAAAAGGGTTCGGGAAAAATTAGGTATATATATATATATATACAAAAGATTATACACCCGACAAGTCGAAAATCCACAAGGGAGGCATAGGCAAAAAAGGGTATCCTGGTAGACTGAAAACCCGAAAGGGAGGTCTAAGCAAAAGTTAGGGATTAAAGCGTACGACTATGTCATGTTGGATCACTACATCCAGCTTTATTACGAAGGTCAAAAGTTCAAATGGTACAAGATCCGTTTAATCAACTTCTTCCAACAGGAAAGGATGAAATGTTCGAAGACATAGGGTCAATATCAGAGTTGGAACCCAATGAGATCACTTCCACATGGCTATATATATTTGATTTCACTTTGTATTCTTTTCATTTAACTAAGTCTTCCTCTTACTAGGATTTTCGTCTGTGTACAAAAACGCCTGTTTACAGGAAAATTATTAATAATAAATACATTTTGAAGTGAAAACCTTTTGTTTTTCTATTTTGATTGCAATAATGTCCAATGATTAAAATTGAATGAACATATACATATGAACATGATTAACTATTAACAAATATACGCCTAAGAACAAGAATAAGTACTTACTCAAAAAGCCAGGATGACACTTATGTTGTCCATAAATCCCCATAGAGTAAATTCATATATTCTCCACAAATTCCTTTTTGAGTTCCAATCAGCATATCTCCTAGAAATTATCTTCCCCAGCCGAGTTTGGCCTTTCAAAACTGAAAGAGAAACCTTTTAAAATTCTTCCCCAGAAGAATTTGTTTCCCTAGTGAAATCTCCAAAATATCTTCCTTTACATGGTTTATTTCCCCAATACAATACAATTTCCCCAGCTTGAGTCTATTCCTCAGACCACTACACATCACTGACAGAACTCCTCTTCTCCAGTAGAGTTGATACTATCCCAAGAGAGTTGCTATAAAACCTGGAATTCGACCAGAATATCAGTTAAGTTTACTCTACCCAGACAATTCGAAAGATTATCCATCTCTTTTATCCCCAGTCAGGGTATATAAGAATTAAATTCCCCAGTAGAGCAACGAACGGCTAATGTTCCTGAACTCTACTCCCCAAGCAGAGATGAACATCCCTAGCGGAGTTTCCTCAAACAAAGCAAACAAGAATCCCTGGCGGAAGTATTCAAGAAAATTTGGAATATACACGTACTCTTTATCCAGAGAAATAGCCAGGAATTTATTTTCCCAGACAAAGATACATTTCAACAACATTCATACATCATAATATATGCATACGAAACACATATAGCACAGTCTCATTTATTTTGAGAACATCATCACGCAATGTATTTCATACATCATGACATTGCATACATATAACTCTTTACCTTTTCAAGGAAGATTAATCAACAGACGAATATCATCAACAATTTTCAACAATTCCAGATAAATTCTCGAAAGAGGACGGGGCGATTATCTACATGGAAAACACTTCCTTCACAGACCTCTGCTGGTTTAGTTTAAATCGACCAATGATTTATCCTGATTTGTTTTCGGTAGACACTTTCTCTGGTTCAGTTAAATCGATCTTAAGATTTATGTTGATTCAATATCCAGTTAAAGACCATTTTAGACCTCTGTTGGTTCAGTTTAAATCGACCAATGATTTATCTTGATTTGTTTCCAATAGACACTTTCTCTGGTTCAGTTAAATCGATCCTAAGGTTTATGCTATTTCGATATCCAGTTAAAGACTATTTTTGACCTCTGTTGGTTCAGTTTAAATCGACCAATGATTTATACTGATGTTTTCTAGTAGACACTTTCTCTAGTTTAGTTAAATCGATCCTAAGATTTATGCTTATTTGTTATCTAGTTAAAGACCATTCAAGACCTCTCTTGGTTCAGTTTAAATTGACCAATGATTTATCCTGATTCGTTTATGGTAGACACTTTCTCTGGTTCAGTTAAATAGATCCTAAGATTTATGCTGATTCGTTATCCAGTTAAAGACCATTCAAGACCTCTGCTAGTTCAGTTTAAATCAACCAATAATTTATCCTGATTCATTTCCGATAGACACTTTCTCTGGTTCAATTAAATGGATCCTAAGATTTATGTTGATTCGTTATCCAGTTAAAGTTTATTCAAAACCTCTGTTGGTTCAGTTTAAATCGATCAATGATTTATCCTGATTCGTTTTCGATAGACACTTTCTTTGGTTCAGTCTAAGTCGATCCAAAGATTTATTCTGATCCAGTTAAAGACAATTAAGACCTCTGCTGGTTTAGTTTAAATGGACCAATGATTTATTCTGATTTTTTTCCGGTAGACACTTTCTCTGGTTCAGTTAAATTGATCCTAAGATTTATGCTAATTCATTATCCAGTTAAATACCATTCAAGACCTCTGCTAATTCAGTTTAAATCGACCAATGATTTATCCTGATTCATTTCCGGTAGACACTTTCTCTGGTTCAGTTAAATTGATCCTAATATTTATGCTGATTTATTATCCAGTTAAAGATCATTCAAAACCTCTACTGGTTCAGTTATATTTGATCAACGATTTTCATGATTTGTTTCCAGTAGACACTTTCTCTGTTCAGTCTAAGTCGATCCAAAGATTTATTCTGATCCAGTTAAAGACAATTAAGACCTCTGCTGGTTCTATTTAAATCGACCAATGATTTATCTTGATTTGTTTCCGATAGACACTTTCTATTGTTCAGTTAAATCGATCCTAACATTTATACTGATTCATTATCCAGTTAAAGACCATTCAAGACCTCTGCTAGTTCAGTTTAAATTGATCATTGATTTATCCTGATTCATTTCCGGTAGACACTTTCTCTGGTTGAGTTAAATCAATCCTTAAATTTATGCTAATTCGATATTAAGTTAAAGACCATTCAAGACCTCTGTTGGTTCAGTTTAAATTGACCAATGGTTTATCTTAATTCGTTTCCGATAGAAACTTTCTATGGTTCAGTTAAGTCAATCCTAAGATTTATGTTAATTCTTTATCCAGCTGAAGATCATTCAAAACCTCTACTGGTTCAGTTTAAATCGATCAATGATTTATCCTAATTCGTTTCAGGTAGATACTTTCTATGGTTCAGTCTAAGTCGTTCCAAAGATTTATTCTGATCCAATTAAAGACAATCAATACCTCTCTTGGTTTAGTTTAAATCGACCAATGATTTATCCTGATTTGTTTCGGGTAGACTATTTCTCTGGTTCAGTTAAGTTGATCCTAATATTCATGCTGATTCGTTATCCAGTTAAAGATCATTCAAGACATCTGCTGGTTGAGTTTAAATAGACCAGTGATTTATCCTGATTTGTTTCCGGTAGAAACTTTCTCTGGTTTAGTTAAACCGATCCTAAGATTTATGTTGATTGGTTATCTAGTTAAAGACCATTCAAGTCCTCTGCTGGTTCAGTTTAAATCAACGAATGATTTATCTTAATTCGTTTCCTGTAGACACTTTCCCTAGTTCAGTTAAATCGATCCTAACATTCATGCTGATCCATTATCCAGTTAAAGATCATTCAAGACCTCTGCTGGTTCAGTTTAAATTGATCAATGGTTTATGGACCAATTGGTGGATGCTCGTGTGTTTAGTAAGATTTATTTGAGGTCAGGTTACCATCAGATTAAAGTGAAGGATGAAGATATCCAAAAGACGGCTTTCAGAACGCGTTATGGACATTATGAGTATTTGGTGATACCTTTCGGTGTTACTAATGCGCCGGGAGTATTCGTGGAATACATGAATCGTATCTTTCATACTTATTTGGATCGGTTTGTAGTGGTGTTCATTGATGATATTTGAATTTACTCTAAGTTAGAAGAAGAGCATGCAAAACACTTAAAGGTGGTATTGCAAGTTTTGGAAGAGAAGAAGTTGTATGCAAAGTTGTCCAAGTGTGAATTCTGGTTAAAGGGGGTTACTTTTCTTGGTCATGTGATCTCAGGTAGTGGCATCATTGTAGATCCATCGAACATTGATGTTGTGCTGCAATGGGAAACTCCGAAGTCAGCTAGTGAGATTATAAGCTTTTTGGGATTAGCTGGTTACTATAGAAGGTTTATTGAAGGTTTTTCTAAGTTGGTACTTCCGTTGACTAAGTTGACTTGTAAAGGCAGAGCTTTTGTGTGGGATGTTCAGTGTCAAGAAAGTTTTACGGAATTGAAGAAGAGGTTGACGACGGCTCTGATTTTGATGTTGCCTAATCCAGGAGAGCCTTTTGTGGTATATTGTGATGCTTCCAAGATGGTTTTAGGAGGTGTGCTTATGCAGAATGGTAAGGTAGTTGCTTATGCGTCAAGGCAGATGAGGGCTCATGAGAAGAACTATCCTACGCATGATTTAGAGCTTGCTGCAGTTGTCTTTGTGTTAAAGATTTGGAGGCATTATCTTTATGGTTCTAGATTTGAAGTGTTTAGTGACCATAAGAGCTTAAAGTATTTATTCGATCAGAAGAAGTTCAATATGAGGCAACGAAGATGGTTGGAATTGTTAAAGGATTATGATTTCGGTTTGAATTATCATCCAGGAAGAGAGAATGTGGTAGCTGATGCGTTGAGTCGAAAGACTTTACATATGTCAGCAATGATGGTTAAAGAGTTGGAATTAATTGAGCAGTTCAGAGATATGAGTTAGTTTGTGAGGTTACGTTGCAGAGTTTTATGTTGGGTATCTTGAAGATTAATAATGAATTTCTAGATAGTATCAGAGAAGCTCAGAAGTTGGATGTGAAACTGGTAGATTCGATGGTTGGAATCGATCAGTCTGAGAATAATGATTTTAAGCTAGATGCGTAATATGTGTTAAGATTTTGTAATCGGATTTGTATTCCTGATGATGCTGAGATGAAGAAAGTGATACTTGAGGAGAGTCATAGAAGTAAGTCGAGTATTCATCCAGGAGCTACAAAGATGTACCAAGATTTGAAAGGTTTGTTTTGGTGGTCTGGAATGAAGAGTGATGTGGCTCGGTTTGTGTACGCATGTTTGACTTGTCAGAAGTCGAAAGTTGAACATCAGAAGCCTGCAGGGTTGATGCAACCGTTAGAAGTTCCAGAATGGCTCATTTTATTCCTATTAACATCAGTTTTCCAGTGTCGAAGTTGGCTGGGATTTACACTAGTGTGATTGTGAAGCTGCATGGTGTTCCCTTGTGCATTGTGTCAGATAGAGATCCAAGATTTACTTCTGATTTTTGGAAGAGTTTGCAAGAAGCGTTGGGTTCTAAGTTGAGGTTGAGTTCAGCGTATCATCCTCATACAGATTGTCAGACTGAACGGACTATCCAATCCTTGGAAGACTTGTTGAGAGCATGTGTTCTTGATAAGGGAGGTTCGTGGGATACTTATCTTCCATTGATAAAGTTCACTTATAATAACAGTTACCATTCTAGTATTGGGATGGCACCTTTTGAAGCGTTGTATGGTCGGAGATGTAGAACTCCTTTATGTTGGCATGAATCTGGTGAAAGTGTAGTACTTGGACCTGAACTTATTCGTGAGACTACTGATAAGGTGAAGTTGATTCGAGAAAAGATGAAAGCTTCCCAAAGTAGACAGAAGAGTTATCATGACAAGGGAAGGAAATATTTAGAATTTCAAGCGGGTGACCATGTGTTTTTAAGAGTTACACCTGTGATTGGTGTTGGGCGAGCATTGAAATCTAAGAAACTCACTTCTCGTTTTATTGGACCATATCAGATTTCGGAGAGAGTGGGGAATGTTGCTTATAGAGTGGATTTTCTCGAATCAACTTCACCTTCTCAGTAGTCTCACGAATAAGTTCAGGTCCAAGTACTACACTTTCACCAGATTCATGCCAACATAAAGGAGTTCTACATCTCCGACCATACAGTGCTTCAAAAGGTGCCATCCCAATACTAGAATTGTAACTGTTATTATAAGTGAACTGTATCAACGGAAGATAAGTATCCTACGAACCTCCCTTATCAAGAACACATGCTCTCAACAAGTCTTCCAACGATTGGATAGTCCGTTCAGTCTGACCATTTGTATGAGGATGATACGCTGAACTCAACCTCAACTTAGAACCCAACGCTTCTTGCAAACTCTTCCAAAAATCAGAAGTAAATCTTGGATCTCTATCTGACACAATGCACAAGGGAACACCATGCAGCTTCACAATCACACTAGTGTAAATCTCAGCCAACTTCGACACTGGAAAACTGATGTTAATAGGAATAAAATGAGCAGACTTCGTAAGCCTATGTTGGCATGAATCTGGTGAAAGTGTAGTACTTGGACCTGAACTTATTCGTGAGACTATTGAGAAGGTGAAGTTGATTCGAGAAAAGATGAAAGCTTCCCAAAGTAGACAGAAGATTTATCATGACAAGCGAAGGAAATATTTAGAATTTCAAGTGGGTGACCATGTGTTTTTAAGAGTTACACATGTGACTGGTGTTGGGCGAGCATTGAAAACTAAGAAACTCACTTCTCGTTTTATTGGACCATATCAGATTTCGGAGAGAGTGGGGAATGTTGCTTATAGAGTGGCTTTGCCGCCTAATATTTCTAATTTTCATGATGTGTTTCATGTGTCGCAACTCCGGAAGTATATTTCAGATCCATCTCATGTGATTAATATGGATGATGTGCAAGTACGGGATAATCTTACGGTGGAGACGATGCCTGTACTGATCGCGGATCTTGAAATAAAGACACTGAGGGACAAAGAGATTGCTTTGGTTAAATTGGTTTGGCAAGGAGTTGCCAATGAAAGCATGACTTGGGAGTTGAAGAGCAAGATACGGGACTCCTATCCTGAGTTGTTTGATTATGGTAAGTTTTCGAGGTCGAAAATATTCTAAGTGGGGGAGAGTTGTAACGCCCGTAATTTAATTAATTATTTAATTAAATTATTTTTGGAATATTTGTGAGGTTATGTTGTGATTAGTTGGATTTATTTTATTAAGTTGTGAAATAATATTAGAAGGATAATATTATTTGTTGTGGGCTTGTTTTAAAGGAATAGAAGTAATAAGGGTGGTGTAGTAGTCTTAAACCCATTAAGGTATTAAGAGAATAATAGGTTATTTTATTATTGTTAGAAGTAATAAGAAAGAAGAAGCAGTAAGAAGAATAAGGGTTAGAGAAAGAACGTGAAAGTTGTTGGAAAGAGGAAAGAGGAGAAATGGGAATTCAACCGGAAGTTATAGAGCAACCTTCAATCCAAGGTAAGGGAGGGGTTATGACTCTATAATAGGGTTCATGATAATTGGTATGTGGGGTTAGAGGTGAAAGATTGTTTGGTTTATGATTGAATGTATATGATGTTGTATGATGAAAAATCGGTGAATTATGGATGAATAATGATGTCCCGATGTTGTTTAATTGATGTAGAATTATAGGATAATTGTAAGTGAAAATGCAGATAAAATTGCAAAAATTACCCATAACAGAGTAATATGTGTCGACCCCAAATGGTATATGTCGATATAAGGAAGTCTTAGACTCAGGATGAGTCGACACGAAGGAGTCATGTGTCGATACATGAAGGACCTTCAGACTCAGGATGAGTCGATACGTAGGGGCATGTGTCGATACATGCAGTGTTCCAGACTCAGTATGAGTCTATATAAGAGGGGATGCATCGACTCATGTAGCGTGATCAGTTCAGTACGCGTCGACCCAAGGCATTACACATCGATCCATGTTGTCTGGTTTTTGGCAGAATCGTTTGGAAAGGGCTGTAACTTGAGTTTTCGGACTCCGTTTGAGGTGTCGTTCGAAGCATTGAATAGCTAACGCGATGAAATTAATTCTTAAGGATTAAAATGAAGAATAGGAGGGATGATCCTAGTATCCAAAGTAGGATTTTAATTAGTTCCCGTGTTGATCATTATGTTGATTTTTGTGAAGAATGATGAGGACGAAACGTTTATAGATTACTGTCTGATTTGTAACACTAGGATTAATGATGATCATGATGTAGTATTAAGAAATATTTATATGTATAGGTTTAGTAATTTAGAAGTAAGCCTTAGATGATTAATTAATTATAGGAAATATCATGTTGTAGGCCTATGGCCAATGTTGGGAATTGACGAGTTACTGCTGTATTATCGTACGACTGAGTTGTTGATGAAACGATGATTTATGAGGTTGTGCTTGATGAGTTTTGATGTATAAATGATGTTTTATGTATAAATGATGTTTGATGATTTATGATGATAAATGAATTATGATGATATATGATGTTGATGAAAGATGTTGAGATGCCTCTAATAATTGGCAGCTTTTAAGATGTAGGCTTTTATCCAACGATGATGTTTGTGTTGAGATGTTGTCAACTACGGTGTTGTCATTACATTCATGATTGTGTCGCATACATTTCATTTCGAGATGGAGCTTATGCTCGTTAAGATGGCATGTATTGGCGAATATTAAGATGAAGGCTTATGCCTTGTTGATGCCTCTAATTATTGGCATATTTTTAACATGGGAGTTCTGCTCCAATGGTACCATATGCATTTGCATAATATTGAGTTGCATTATACGATTGCATAAAGAAGTAGTGAATTAATGTGATGAATGTGTATTATTGTTGGTATTTCCGTTGCAATTATTGTTGATTATAAGATAAGAATTGGTGATGTTATGTGATCTAATTTAATATATTAATTATCATACGCTTTATTATATTGTTAGATATCTCACCCCTTCTGTTTGAATGTTTCCCTTATGTTGGTAACTTGCAGGTAATCGAGAGTGAAGACTGTATACCTTCAGTAGTTTGAGTCGGTGTCATTGCTCTGATATGTAACACTCGGAAGGATGAACGCTTGTTGCTTTTGATTGTTGATTATTCATTTGTTGAACTTTAAGTTGATTATTATTAAATATGTGTTGTTTTGAAGTTGCTATAACGATGGATAAGGATTTTATTAAGAATTTCATTGCGTAGATGTTTAAATTGTTGAATTAAGAGATTATTAAAGTATTATGATGATGGTTCATCCAAAGTTTTAAAAGTGTTATGTATCCACGATGAATGCAACGTGTTTTTAAAGATGAAAATTTATGGCTTCCTGATTCGTTTGCATGAATGATTATAAATATGATTTGCTTATTTAATTGTCGGGTAGAATTGGGGTGTTACAATAGAGGCTGACATGGGTGCTCATGTCACACGACACGACCTGTGTCAGTCAGAGATATGCAAAACAGGAAGGACAGGGGATGACACGGGTACCCGTGTCGCACGACATGGCCCATGTCAAATTGGATGGAACAAAAAAACAAGCAGAGAAGCACGGGCAGATGCTGACATGGGTGCCTGTGTCCAGCAACATGGCCCGTGTCAGCCTACACATAAGAAAATCCTGATTTTTGACATTTTTGCTATGATTTTGAGATTTTTTAAGTTACTTTTGAAATATTGCATTACTTGGAGATGGCCTAACACTATACAAAACCTTTTTTTAGATAAAACATTCAAGTTATTTTCTAAAATAATTGAAACTACAAAACCTTTTCTATCAAAAAACCCTTAAAAAAAAATTTCTTTTCACTTTACATTTTCTTGCGCATTTTACTATTTTGCATTATAAATTATGTAATTGTCAAAGCCTTGTAATAGTAATTAGGGTTTATTTTTACTTGTCATCCCCATTTGTAAATTTGTATCCCCCATCCCCTAAAGTATTGTAGTAGCCTAGGACTTTTAATTTCCGCAATTTATCGTTTTTCATATTATTGCTAGTAACTAGGGTTTGTATGGCAAGACTTAAAACCAAACAATAGACAACCCTAATTCAAGATAAAATACATGAAACCAAAATACCTTGCACAATTGCACCTCTAGGGTAACCCACATTTGTTGCCTCGGATAAAATAGTCATGTCCCTCGAACATGGGATACTTTAGCAAAGACACTCGATTACAAGATCGTAGTCCCTCGATGACCCTTCAATGTTGCCTTTGGTAAACGATCTGAGTCCCTTACGAAAAATTGCTATGGTGTCCTACAAAGTTGCCTTCTATGATTGTACGATGACCCACGCCTGTCCCTTCACAACCAATGATAAGTTTCTTACTAACTATTGGTAAGATAACACTATCTAAAGGAGGAGGAAAAGAAAAAAAACTTCTTTTGAGTAGGCAGAACGATCGTAGTTGCTTTCTCACAAACATTTCAAAACAAAATATCTTTCAAATAAACCATCACTTTCATGAAATATTTTCAAAAGTCAACACTTTGTATACATTCTTATAGAGACGAGAATCATTACAAAGTTCTCCTAAACGAATGCACTTTTCAAAAATACTTCCAAACAAACACAAACACATTAACAAAAGCATTTCAAAGTGAGCTAGAAATTAAGAACCCGTACATAACTATGGATGAAAAGGGTGCTAACACCTTCCCTTTTCATAACCTACCCCCCCGAACTCAAGAAACTTCTAAAAAGGTCTTTCCTTTTCTTTTCACCCTTTCCTTTATTGGATACAATAAAAGTCGGTGGCGACTCTTTCTATCCGCAACATTTGTAATCAAACGCAAAACACCCAAGTCATTTCTCCCACCGTATTACAGTAAGAAAAGTTGATAGTAAGACTTTGGAGCATAAGAATTCCTTCCCTCTTGAGCCTTATCTTAAACGGGTACAAGCTTGTGCTCAAAGTCTCATGATGCCATATCCAGCTATCCTACCAATAGTTATGGAGCTTGTTACCGAAGGGGATGTTCCTTATACCATTCTCTATCCTAACATGCCTACCAATCTTGAAGAATTGCAGAGATCATGGATTAAACTCAAGGGGGACGTGATACCTTTGAATCTCGATTATATGCAAGCGAGAAGAAAGTGTTGGAGCTCATAAGGCAACTTCACGAGGAGAAAAGCCTGAATGCATACATTGCACCAAAGAAGAAGCGTTCGTGGGAGACTTGAGCTTTTTGTTTTAGGAGTTCATTTTGTTTTCTCTTTGAGACCTTTTCGCTTTACTCATTGTAAGCCCAAGGGGCAATTGTAACTCTTGAATTTATTAATACAATTGTTGTGTTTGTTTCCTTATTGGCTAGCAAATTTAAATCTTTAGAGGTCCTTGAAAACATTGCATCCACATAGAATGCATACATTATTGAGTTGATTATGACTGGTGAACAAGTTGAAAGTGGAATCAAAAGCAGAAAGATCCCCATGGCCTCAACCTCTAATGCTGTAAAGAAACCGTTTATTGGAAACAAAGAGACTAATGTTGTTTATGGACAAAGGAGCCATATCAAGAATGATCTTCATCAGTCAGTAGGAGTTGTATTAATTTCAAACCCGACCACAGTTCAATGACCACAACAATCAAACAATCAACAAAGGCCTGATGCCCCAAGAAGGCAATTCACTAGAATCAACATGCCACTATCTCAAGCTTTACAACATCTGTTGAAGGTAGATTTGGTAACACTGAGGAATCCTCCTCAAAACCCCAATACTCATCTCCAAAATACAACCCGAATGCAAAATGTTTCTATCATTCCAATAGCTCTGGGAACGATACCAATGATTGTTGGGCCTTAAAAACAGGATCCAAGATTTGATTGATAACAAAGTGATTGAGTTTTACCCTTCAAAAATCCCTAATGTCATCTGCTCCCAAGCCCAGTTATGGTAAAGGTGTCAATGCTATTGACGATGCATCCTTTGTCTCCACCGTTGATGATTTGACTACTCCATTATTGGCCATTAAGAAGAATCTGCTGAGAGCCGATTTATTTCCTGGCTGCCTTGAAAATTGTTACCAATGTGCTTCCCAAAATAATGGTTGTATGTGGCTGAAGAAAGGGATCCAACTGCTGATTGACATCCATTAAATTTTGTTCGAGAAAACTCCATCCATGAAGAGTTTACCTGAAAGTATACCTCAAGATGTTTCCATAATCACAATTTCCAATACTCCTATTAGGATCACCTCTAAAGGCCCTATAAGGATTCCTGCTGAGCCAAGAGTGGCTCCCCTGATTATCACTACATTGGGGCCATTCCCCTATTCCTCTGACAAAGTTGTGCCTTGGAACTATGGGGAAGAAGTTTATTATCATGGTGCCAATTAAGAGCCATGGATTATTGAAAATGAAGAGTCTGAAATTACAAGCATTGTTGGAACTAGTAAGGTCACTAAAACAGGAAGGGTCTTCTCTCCGGAGATCTCTCCTCCAACAACTACTACAACAAATGTTTGTATTCCTACTGCTGGTTCAATTTCCAATGCCCGAGGTAAAGAGAAAGTTATTGCGCCTGCTCTGACCGAGGCACCCTCGAAATAAGTGACAATTAAAGACCCATCTAGACAAGAGATGGAAGAAATCCTGAAGATCATTAGAAAAAGTGATTACAAAATAGTTGAGCAACTGGGGCAGACACCCTCAAAGATATCCATGTTGTCCTTGTTATTATGCTCTGAAGCCCATGCCCGAGCTTTGTTGAAATTCTTGAATAATGCTCATGTACCTCAAGAGACCACTGCTGATAAATTTGAGAATTGTGTTGCAAGCCTAACCGCTAATAATGGCTTGGCATTTTCTGATGCAGATTTGACTCCGGCGGTGAAGAATCATAACAAATATCTACACATCTCTATTGAATACAAAGGCACCACTCTGGCGCATATGTTGGTAGATATTGGGTCCTCCCTCAATGTTTTACCTAAAGGTGCTTTAGACAGATTGGACTGTGAAGGGATGGTGCTGAAACCCAGTGATATTGTGGTAAGAACCGCCGATGGTTCAAAAAGAATTATCCACGAAGAGGTTGAACTCCCGATCAAGGTGGGATCTCAAGTTTTCAATTCAACTTTTATGTAATGGATATTTTTCCCGGCCTATTCATGCTTGCTCGGATGCCCATGGATTCATGGGGCAGGTGCGGTCACCTCTACATTACATCAAATGCTGAAGTACCCAGTGAAAGGGAAGGTTGTCAAGATCTATTGAGGAAGAATATATGGTCAGTCATTTGAATTCTTTCAAATACGTTGAAATGGATGGTGAATTTATTGAAACCCCATGTCAAGCATTTGAAGTAATCCCTCCAACGATTATTGTTGCTAATGCTACTCCTGCTGCTTTCAAGATTGACAAGGATACACCAAGAATGGCCTCTCTAAAGGATGCTAGAGTTGTGGTAGAAGATGGAGGTTGCACTATCTGGGGACAACTTCCTGACATCCCCTACAAATATGAAAATTTTGGATTGGGTTTTACTTCAAAGGCTCAGAAAGAGGTTTGACGTGCTCGTGTTGGTGGACCACCTCTTCGTATTAGCAACAATGAAGTTAATGATATGGAAGACACTGATAGTAATGGTGACTTTGACGATTGGATATTCCCAACTGCTGGTGGCGGACTCAACAACTAGAGGGCCAAATACTTCATCTTAATCTCCTTCAACCAGGAGTAATTGCTATTTCCTGTTTTTATTTATTTAAGAAATTTGTCTGTATAATTTCCTTCAAAAATTGACTTTAAACCAGGTTCCTTGCCCGGGGAACAATGGTATATTTGTTAAGGGTTTGTCATTTCGTATATCATATGCTCATTTAATGAAAACATTTGACGACTTTGTATTCAAATCTTGCGCTCCTTGTCATTCTTTTACTTTATTGCATTTTCAAATAGCCATGTGACCTTACATGCACACACACACATTTGCAGATCCACATCCACTTCGGATCTCATTGACAACAACTCTGCTATTGCCATCTATGACTTAAAAAATCCAATCTATCAAGCTGAAGACGAATGTGTAGAAGATTGTGAGATACCTGGAGAACTCGCCAGACTCTCGATACAAGAGGAAAAGACCATCCAACCGCATGAAGAACCGGTGGAAGTGATAAACCTGGGTACTGAGCCAGATAGGAAAGAAGTCAATATTGGCGCCAACCTGGAAGACAATGTCAAGAGCAGATTGGTTCAGATATTGCACTACTATGTTGAGGTATTCACTTGGTCATACAAAGGCATGCCAGGGCTCGATATTGATATTTTGGTTCATCGTCTACAAATGAAAGAGAGTAGTTATCTGATCAAACAAAAGGTTAGTCGAATGCGCCCTGATATGTAAGAGAAAATCAAGGATAAGGTAATGAAACAATTTAATGCAGGTTTCTTGGCAGTGACGCCGTATCCCCAATTGGTTGAAAATGTGGTTCCAGTGCCGAAGAAAGACGGTAAGGTCCGTATATGTGTAGATTGCATGGATTTAAATAGGGCGAGCCCCAAAGACGACTTCCCACTACCGTGTATTGATGTCTTAGTTGACAACACTGCTCAACACAAGGTTTTCTCCTTCATGGATGGTTTCTATGGGTACAACCAAACTAAAATGGCACCTGAAGACATGGAGAAGACTACTTTTGTCACACAGTGGGGCACCTACTGTTATAAGGTCATGCCTTTTGGGCTGAAGGATGCAGGCGCAACTTATTAAAAGGCTATGGTGGCTCTATTTCATGACATGATTCATCATTAGATAGAAGTCTATGTTGATGACATGATAGCAAGGACCCAAACTGAAGAAGAGCACATTGATCATCTACACAAGTTTTTTGAGAAGCTGAAGAAGTACAAATTGAGGCTGAATCCCAACAAATGCATCTTTGGGGTAAGGTCTGGTAAGCTCCTAGGTTTTGTCCTAAATGGAAGAGGAATTGAGGTTGACCCCACAAAGATCAAAGTTATCCAAGAAATTCGATCTCCCAATACTGAGAACAAGGTCAGAGGTTTTCTACGATGACTAAACTACATTTTCCCGATTCATCTCTCACTTGACTACTACTTGTGAGCCAATTTTCAAACTGCTGAAGAAAGATCAAGTAGTCAGATGGAATGATGACTGCCAAATCGCTTTTTACAAGATCAAGGAATACTTGCAAGAACCACTAGATATGATGTCACAAGTTGAAGGAAGACCTTTGATCATGTACTTAATTGTTTTAGATAATTCAATGGGGTGTGTGAAGGGGTAACATGACGAGTCATGTCAAAAAGAGCATGCTATATACTACCTTAGGAAAAATTTTACTGATTGTGAAACTAGATATTCACTACTCGAGAAAACTTGATGCACTTTGGCATGGGCTGCTCGCCGACAAAGACAGTATATGTTGACTTATACTACCCTATTGATCTCTAAGATGGATCTCATCAAGTATAACTTCAAGAAGCCAGCTCTCTCTAGAAGAATAGCGCGGTGGAAAATGATCTTAACTGAATACGACATCCAGTATACTCTAGAAAAAGCAATCAAAGGGAGTGTACTAGCAGATCATTTGGCACATCAAGCAATTGATGACTACCAATCCATGAACTTTGAATTCCCAGATGAGAATATCATGCTAGTGATAGAAGAACCCGGACCGTATGAAGGACATGAACAAGGATCCTGATGGACTATGGTTTTTGATGGAGCTTCCAACGCTCTTGGTAACATAATTGGTTTTGTGATCATTTCTCCGGAAGGTTGCCATACTCCTTTCACTGCTAGACTTTACTTCGATTGTACCAACAACACGGTTGAGTACAAGGCGTGCATCTTGAGTCTTAAAGCTGGTATTGACCTAAGAATCAAATTCTTAAGTGTATATAGAGACTCAGATTTGGTGGTCAGTTAGGTTAAAGGAGAGTGGGATACAAAACATCTAAATCTTATCCCATACAAAGAACTTGTGCTAGCCTTGATTCCATACTTTAAAGAGATTACCTTCAAACATATCCCGAGTTAAAAAAACCAATTGGCAAATTCCTTAGCTACCATGTCATCTATGTTTAAAGTCAAATTCGACAACGAAGCTCCCCGAATCACTGCCGAAAGATTTAACAAACCTGCACATTTCTATGAGATTGATAATGATGGAGTAGAGGAGAAGCCCTGGTTTAATGAAGTGAAAAGATAACTTTAGGCTCAGGAATACCCTGAAGGGGCATCAATCAACACCAATAAATTCCTGCGAAGGTTCTCAGCCAAGTTCCTCCCGAGCAATGGGATCTTATATAAGCACAACCATGATTCAACTCTGCTCCGTTTCATGGACAAGAAGGAAGTAGAGAAAATTATGAAGTAAATGCATGAGGGTATCTTTTGAACTTATTCCAGTGGACACACTATGGACAAGAAGATTATGGGATCTGGTTACTATTGGTCGACCATGGAAACCGATTGTCATCACACTCGGGGACTTGCCACAAATGCCAAATTTATGCTGACAAGGTTCACGTGCCTCCGGTTCCTTTGAATGTCATGACTACTCTTTGGCCATTTGCAATGTGTGGAATTGACATGATTGGAGAGATCAAGCCTACTGCCTCTAATGGACACCATTTCATTCTTTTCGCCATTGACTACTTTACCAAGTGGGTTGAAGCAACTTTATTTACCTCAGTTACCAAGAACGTCGTAGCCCGGTTCATCAAGCACAACCTCATCTTCCAGTATGGTATCCCAGAGAAGATCATCACTGACAATGGCACCAACCTTAACAATTCCATGATCACTGAGCTCTGCTTGCAGTTAAAGATCAAGCATCACAACTATTCTCCATACAAACCTAAGATGAATGACACAGTGGAAGCTGCTAACAAGAATATAAAGAATATTATGCAAAAGATGGTGGTTACCTATAAAGACTGGCATGAGATGCTACCATTTTCTCTTCATGGCTACCGTACTTCGGCACAAACATCAACTGGGGAAACCTTATTCTCTTTAGTCTATGGCATGGAAGTTGTCCTGCCCTTTAAAGTTCAGATTCCTTCTCTAAGGATTATGAAAGAAGCAGATATAGACGAAGACAAATGGATTCGGACTAGGTTGGATCAATTGAATTTGATTGACGAAAAGAGGTTGGTTGATATCTATCATGGTCAGATGTACCAGAAACGTATGATTAAAGCTTTCAACAAGAAGATCAAGCATTGAGTATACCAGGTGGTGACATGGTAATAAAGCGCATCATTCTACCACAAGGAGGTCCCAGGGGAAAATGGAATCCCACTTACGAAGGGCCATTTGTTGTCAAGAAAGTATTCTCAGGCAGGGCTATGATGCTAACCACTACGGACGACAAAGATTTCCTGCATCCTGTGAATGCTGACATAGCAAAAAAATGCTACGCATAAGAACGAATCGCTAGGTTGACATAACTTGGAAAAATAATTGCATCCCGGTGATCCAAAAGGGTTCGGGAAAAAATTAGGGATATAAATATAAAGATTGTACATCCGACAATTCGAAAACCTGAAAGGGCGACTTGGAAAAAAAAGGTATCCTGGTGGACTGAAAACCCGAAAGGACGGTCCAAGCAAAAGTTAGGGATTAAAGCGTATGACTATGTCCCATTAGATCTCTTACAACCAGCTTTATTACCAAGGTCAAAAACTCGAGTGGTGCAAGATAAGTTTAATCAACTTCTTCTGACAGCAAGGGATGAGATGTTCAAAGGCATCAGGGAAATAGCAGAGTTGGAACCCAATGAGATCGCTTCCACATGGCTATACACACTTATTTTCATTTTGTACTATTTCATTTTACGACGATTTCCTTTTACTAGGATTTTTGTTTATTTGTAAAAAATCGCCTATGTATAGGAAAATTATCAATAAAAATATACTTTGAAGTTCAAACCTTTTGTTTTTTATTTTTTGTTTTCAACAACGTCCTATGATTAAAATTGAATGAGCATATGCATATGAACATGATTAACTATTAACAAATATATGCAAAAGAACATGAATAAACATTTACTCAGAACTCTAAGAATTGGGATGACACTCAAGTTGTTCATAAATCCCCCCAGAATCCATTTCATAAGGTGATTCCCAGTGAAGTCTTCAGAGCCACTTCTATGAGATTATTCGTCACAGAGTAATCTTCACAAATAGGAGTACATTCCCCACAGTTTCCCTGGCAGATCACTCTAACAAATAAAGGATTATAATCTCTTTCCCGATAATATTACCAGCTTTTGGAGTTCCAATTAGTACACTTCATGGAAAGTCTCTTCCCTATCTGAGTTGGGTCCTCCAAAACTAAAATGAAAACCTACAGAGTTTCTTCTCGATAGCAAATTCAATTTCTCCAAGAGAGTTGGTTTCCTCAATAGAACACTTCTCCATCAACAAGGGTTTATTTCCCCAATAACCTACAAATTCCCCAGCTAATCATTGAAAAAATTCTCTCCCCAGATAAGTCACCGCTATCCCCAGAAAGTTATTGCAAAGCCTGGAAACTGACCAGACACCAGTTAACTTTATCTTCCCCAATCGAGTCAAAAGTTTAACCATCTCTTTTATCCCCAGTCAGGGTATATATGAAACAAATTCCCCAGTAGAGCAACGGACAACCAAGTTCCTAAACTCTACTCCTCAGACAGAAATCAATGCATCCACTGTAGAGTTTCCTCAAGCAAGCAAACAGGAATCCCCAACGGAAGTATTCTAGACAAGATTGAAGATACACATACTCTTCATCCCCAACAATAGTCAGGGATTTGTTTCCCAATACAAATGCACTTCAACAACATTGCACATCCATTCATTATAACATATGCAAACCAAACACATGTAGCACAATCTCATTTATTTTGACAACATCATTACACAATGCATTTCATACATCACGATATTGCATACGACTAACTCTTTACCTTTTCAGGAAAGATCAATCAACAGACGAATATCATCAACGATTTTCAAACAACTCTAAATTAATTCCCATAACCGGACGGGGAGACTATCTACATGACGAACACTTCCTCAAACATTTGTTGGTTCAGTTTAAATCTACCAAAGATTTATTCTGATTCTTTTCCAGTAGACACTATTTCTGGTTCAGTTTAAATCAACCAAATATTTATTTTGATTCTTATCTAGTTAAAGACAATTCAAGACATCTACTGGTTCAACATAAATCAACCAAATATTTATTCTGATTCTTTTCCAGTAGACACTTTTCTGGTTCAGTTTAAATCAACCAAAGATATATTATTATTCTTATCCAGTTAAAGACAATTCAATACATCTGCTGATTTAGCTTAAATCAAACCAAAGATTTATTCTGATTCTTTTCTAGTAGACACTTTTTGTGGTTCATCTTAAATCAAGCAAAGATTTAGTCTGATTCTTATCCAGTTAAAGACAAATACAGACATCTGCTGGTTCAGCTTAAATTGACCAAATATTTATTTGGATACTTCTCTCGGAAAACCTTTTCTAGCTCAGATTAAATCAAACAAATATTTATTCTGATACTTCTCTCAGTAGACCTTTTTTTAGCTTAGATTAAATCGACCAAAGATTTATTCTGATACTTCTTCAGATACAGTCGATCGTAGACTTATTCCGATACTTATATTAACAGTTAGCTTGGATGGTGTGATACGGTGGGAGAACTGACTTGAAGTTTTTGCGTTTGATCACAAATGTTGCGGTTAGCAAGAGTCGTCACCGACTTTTCTTTTATCCAAAAGGAAAGGTGAAAAAGCACAGGAAAGACCTTTGAGATTATTTCTTGAGTTCGGGGGGTAGATTATGAAAAGGGAAGGTATTAGAACCCTTTTCATCCATGGTTTTCCATGGGCTCTTAGTTACTTGCTAGATCACTTGCTTTTGTTTGAAATCGTGCTTTGTGTGGTTTTTGAAAGTATTTTGTAAAGAGGCCATTGTTTAGGCAATCTTTGTAATGATTCTCGTTTGTAAGAATGTATACAAAGATGTTGATCTTTTGAAAAATGATTTCAATTTTGTAAGATGTTTTAAAAGTGTAGGTGATTGTTTTGAAAATAGCAAGGATGTTTGTTTGAAATTGAGCAACTAATTAGGAGCATTCTACCTACTCAAAAGTCTTTTTTGTTCATTTTCCTTTTCCTTTGACATTGTTATCTTACCATTGATTTGGTAAGTAACCCTATCTTTGGATGTAAACAGGACGGGTGTGTGTCATTGTATAACCATGATTAGCAATGTTGTAAGATATATTAACATTTTCTTTAGGGACTAAGATCATTTTGAAGGCAACATGGATAGCGTCATCGAGGGACTATGATCTTGTATTTTGATTTATTTTTTCTAAGATACTCCACATGCATAATATGGTCATTTTTGTAAGGCAGCCAAGTGGATTTACCCTAAGGGGGTATGTGTGTAAGTGTATTTTTTTCATGCTTGTTTTTGTCTTGAATTAGGGTTTTCTAAGTATTGATTTTACTCTTTCCATACAAACCCTAATTACTAGCATTTGTATATAAAAGTGATAAATTGCGGAATTTAAAGTTACTACGCTATTACAACATTTGTGGGGAGGGGGGTGTACAATTTGTAAATGGGGATTTGCAAAAATATAAACCTAATTAATCTATTACAACCAAATTGAATTTGTGCAAGAATTGAAATAATGTACAAAAATAAAAAATGTACAAAAATATGAAATGTAGAGTAAATGAATATTTTATTTGGTTTTCATGAGAAAAAGGTAAATTGTTTTAACCTAATTAATTAAAGAAAATAATTAATTAAACTTACATTTATTAAGAAAAGATCTAAATAAAACCCTAGTTCTATTAATTGATTAAAAGAAAATAAGTTTAAGAAAGATATTTTTTGCTATTTTTGTCTTAATGTAAATTATAGTATTATAAAATATTTTTAGTCTTTTTTATATCAAAAATAATATATTTAAATTAGTATGAAAGAAAATAACTAATAACCAAATTTTAATTATATTTACAAGATAATAATTAAAAAATTAAATAAAGTATAGTTAATAAAAATATTTTTGTGTGAGAAAAATAAAATAAACTAAGTCAAAATATAAATCTATCATTTTTTTGTATTTTATGATTTTTCAGTATTTAGAAAATATATTTTAGAAAATAAAAATGAAAATGAAAAAGAAAATAAATAATCTTGGGACAGGGGTGTCAATAGCCTGCATGGAGGTTGGTTAGCAAAAATAAAAACAAGTCAGACCCAAAGAGGCCCAGCTCCTGCCAAAAAGCCAAAAATCAGAAAAGTGAAAATGTGAAAAATGAAAAGGGTACCACTGGGGCTCGAACCCATGTCCCATAGGTTACAGCCGCGCTCTTCTACAACTGGGGTGGCTATACATCCGTTAACATAAGCAAAACAATAAATATACAAGGCAAAGCGCGCCCTGATGACTTCATCTTCAGCCTCCAGCCAGACCAACTGTAACTTGCTCATTTCTCATCAAAAATGAAAACTGTAAACATGAAACTTGTAGCAAATTTTCTCACGATTTCAGAAATATAAAGCATTAAAACTATAGATCAAAGATAAACATGAATTTTAATGGCCCTAATCTGAACCCTAAAAATCTCAAAAATTTCAGTTTCAAAATTCTCTAAGCTCAAGTAAAATTAATGGAAACTATGGACATGGTTAGCTTAAGGGCAATGATATCTACATGTTTTATTCATAAATAAACCATTGATGATGCCTGTATGAAGAGTTCCAAGTTATGAAAACTTACCTCAAAACTGGAAATCGTGTTTTGAGTTTGAGCTGGTTTCAAGGTGCTGCAATGATCAGGTTAGCTTCCTTAAGTTCCCAGGAAGCTAATGCAATGGTTTGCTTGAGCAATGGATGGCTGGAATTGTTTGGAGAAGTCAATGTGCAATGCTCTATTTTTGGTTATGGAGGATATGGTAAATGATATTACAACAATGAAACAGGGACAGGGATAGGTTACACTTGATGTAAGGAAGCTTTAGATACTAAAAGGCCAAGAAACGCACGAGGGAAATGTGAGTTTGATGTTCAAGGTCAGAAACTGTGCAACAATGGAGTTTTTGGGCAATTTCTAATTTGAGAGAGTTTTGGTGTATTTCAGGGTGCTTCAGCTCGTCCTTTGGCTCACAAATAGTGACTCTATTTATAAGCAACAAGTTTGGAGACTTCTTGTGGATCAGAATTCAAAATCACAAGTTTATGCATAACGTGTGATTTTTTGAGAAATTCAAGTTTCAAAGCCTTGTGTACTAGAGTGGTTATGCTTTAAAAAAGTTTGCTTCTGACTTTGTGGATGTACTGTGATCAGAGGGAACAAGTTAGAGGCTCAAGAATGAACTTTATGCGAAAAGCTTTCTTTACAAGAATGGCAATGTTAACTTTGTGCCATTAATGGAAATGCAACTTGGATAATAGCTCAATTGCTTGGATCAAAGCCCTAACAGCTGTGTAAACATTTAATTATGGAGTGACAAAAAAGTTTGAGTCCTGCAAAGCAAAGATTATGCAGCCTAGGATGGATTTGGTTCATGTGTTCATCAAAAATGACTTGTAATTCAAGTGACAAAACCCTAACTTCATCTCTTCGATTCTCCCTACTCAAGAATGATCTCAAGGAGTTCTTTGACATTTTGGAAAGCTTCCAATGTGCTCTACAACCCATATTTGAATTTCTTGTGAATATTCCCCTTGGAACTATATGAATAAGTTCCATGAAGTTGGGTCAAAATCCTGACCAAATTAGGGCAAAATTTCACTAAGTGTTTAGTTTCATGACCACATGTTCATAAAATTATAACTTGAGATCCAAGCATTTTTGGAAGGAGTTGTGTACAGAAAATTTGTATATTTCATGGATATCTACAACTTTCATGTTGGAAGTTTCTCTTGAATCATCTTGCATCATGGTGAAAATTTTGCTCAAAGTTATGAAAAAACATGAAACTTCCAACACTTAGAAAAATTTCTAAGTTTAGAAATTTTGAATTTTCAAAATGAAATCTTGAATTTTTGATTTCTTGATGAATAAGTTTCATATTTTGACATGTTTTAATGAATTATGATCTTTGGCACTTGAATTTGACCAAAAAGTCTAAGTTTGACTTTTCAGTATATAGTTGACTTTTGATCAGTTGACTGAAAAATTCATATGTCAATCCAATGGACTTGCAATGTTTTGAACCATGTCATTAATTCAAAATGATGCAATTTTACTCTTGAGATCATGCCTTAAACCAATTGACCATTTGCTAGGTCAAAAATTAGAAACTGCCCTTTCCCAGTCAAAACCCTAATTTTGACCATTTTGCCCTTTTGGAGATTTGATCAAATTTCTTGAGGAGTTGTGGTCCAAATTTGATCAAATGATACATATGATTTTAAAATGTTGATGTGGATCAAAAATTATGAAGTTTGACTGTAAATTGACCATAGTTGACTTTTTTCCCAATACAACTGATTTTTAGGTCAACTTGTCAATTGATTGAGCAAAAATGTGATCCAAGGCTTGAAACTTGACATGAGTAATATTAGGGGTCCATAATGATCCATTAAATTCTTATGAGGCATTGAAAGTTCAATTATCCTTATGCAATCTCAAACCCTAATTTTGGTCATCAGTGCATGAGGAGGTGTCTTGAGTTGATCAAACCCTATTGTAGTCTTGAGCCCAAGAAGATCTTTGTGAGAAAATTCTTGATAAGTGAGAGGGAAAATTTTGGGGTATAACAGCTGCCCCTGTTCAATCTTCTTAAGCCTGAAGAGTTAGATTGGCTAGTTTTGCGATTCGTGACTCAAAGGTGGAAGATGATTGGACACTAGAGTGCCCAGAAATTTGCACTCGGTGATGTAATGGTAGAGGGAATGGGCTTAAAGATTCCATTTGGAGAGGTGATGGAAAGTTGTTAGAGATGGGCTTGTAGATGCCATCCAAAGTGATTTCTGAATTGTAAATTATAAGCTGAAAGAATGAGTATCAGAATGGCATATGTATCTGGAGCGTATCTGTACCGCATCTGGAGGCTGATTTTGAATGAGTATTAGAATGGCGTCCGTGTTTGGAGCGTATTTGTACTGTATCTGGAAGTTGATAACTGAATGAGTATCAGAATGGTATCCGTGTCTGGAGCATATCTGAACTGTATCTGAAAGCTGAATTCAAATGAGTATCAGAATGGCATCCGTGCCTGGGACATATCTGAACTGTATCTGAAAGTTGAATTTGAATGAGTATTAGGATGCAATCCGTGTCTGGAGCGTATCTGAAATGTATCTGAACATTGAATCTGAATGAGTATCAGAATGGCATCCATGTCTGGAGCGTATCTGAACTGTATCTGAATGTTGAATCTGAATGAGTATCAGAATGGCATCAGTGTCTGGAGCGTATCTGAACTGTATCTGAATGAGTATCAGAATGGCATCTGTGTCTGGAGCGTATCTAAACTGTATCTAAAAGTTGAATCTGAATGAGTATCAGAATGGAGTCCGTGTCTGGAGCGTGTCTGAACTGTCTCTCGTTGTGCGTGGACTTCCTAATCGAACTAAGATGGATCGGGCTGTTGGCTCAGAGAAGGTTTTATCGGGGAAGGAATAAGAAAAAGCTTTGTTGACTGAAGAATAAAGAATTTATTTTCCATGGGAGGGGAAGCTAACTTAACTTCAACTGAAAGGTGGGGCTGTGTATCTGAAAGTTGAATTTGAATGAGTATCAAGATGGCATCCGTGTTTTGAGCGTGTCTGGAACGTATCTGAACTATATCAGAAAACTTTGAACATTGTTAATGGTAGTTGTCGATTAATCTTATCCTGAAAAGGGTAAAATGTTAGCTAATATGTAATGTTATGTTGTATGAAATGCATGGTATAATGCATTCGTATTATCAATGTTTATGATATATGGATGCGATGTATGCGCATGCAAGCTAATATGCCACACTACTGTTGGATTGGGGAAAATAAATCCCTGACTGCTGCTGAGCATATGTAGTATAAGTCTTCATGTTGTGAAGTCTAAGTGTTGATGAACTTCCGCTTGGAGAAATAAACTTTGTTGTAAGGGAAAAGGTGTGTACTGCTTGTAAAATCCTATTGGGGAATCCTGAGAAATTTGACGATTTCTACGGGGGATTTATAACTGGAAGCTCTGTTCCTCTGGGGATGAAACTGCACACTGCAGGGGATTTTATGGAAATAACTTAGAGAGATTTCCCTATCTCTTAAAGCCATCAGTGATTGTCTTTTTATTTTGTTCATTTGTAAACAGAAATTACGTTCAAATGCATATGTTCAAAAATGAATCATTGGACGTTTTTGTAAACAAAACACAAGAGTAAATAAAAACAGATAGTTTTGTACTTTCAAAGGGATATCTTTGTATTGACTTTGAGTAAGTATTTTTGTACAATGAGACAAATATTCTAGTAAGAGAATACTATCGTAAAAAATGAAAATTTTGATACAAAGAAAAGATAGCTATGTGCAATAATCCCATGGGGGTCCCATTCTGCTATAGCCTTCATATCTCCGAGCATCTTGTCTATTTGTTGCCTCGTTCGAAGATGATTGAATTGATCAGAACCTCTGAGTTTGTCAGTTGAAGCCAAAGGTTGTCCGTAAGGTGATTCAACGGGACATAGTCATACGCTTTAATTTCCTAACTTTTTTCTGGATCTCCCTTTCGGGTTTTCAGTCCAAGATATTTCCCTTAAAAGATCTCAAATGCTCAAGAAGTTCCAACAGTTTGATCAGATAAGCTCACCTCCTAAGCACTGAGCCTCCAAATTAGGATTTTGTTTTCTCGAGGACAATTGGAATTTTGATGCCTCAAATGACTTTCATGGTTCATTGGGTAAAAATCACCTCCTAAGGTCTCTAAGATTGCTCATACCAAGTTTCAAGTCTTGCATTACAAATTTGCTCAGTCAATTGCTCAGATGATTAAAAATCAACTGCATTGGGTAAAAAGTTAACTGTTGGTCAAATATAGTCAAACTTCATTATTTTTGGCCAACATTAACATCTTTAAGTGATATTTATCAATTTACCAAGGATTGATCACAATTCCTCAATAAAAGCACTCAAATCATCAAAGGGGCAAGATTGTCAAAATTAGGATTTTGATTGAGAATGATTGATCATTGAATTTCGACCTAGTACATGACCTAATGGCTTGAGGCATAATCTCAAGGACTCAAACATAACATGTTGACCTAATTTCATGGCTCAAATCATTTCTCAAGATCATCAGATTAATAGTTAAAATTTGATCAACTGATGAAAAGTCAACGGGTACACAAAAAGTCAAACTTTGACCTTTTTGATCAACATTGAATTTCAAAAATAAAGATTCATCAAGACATTAAAAAATATCAAACTTGATCATAAAGAATCAAGAAAGTCAAAAAGTCACTAAAAATTCAAGATTTCTAAGACAGAAAATTTTTAAGTTTTTTTTATACTTGATAAATTCATCACTTCATGACAATTTTTCACCAAGGTCAAGATGATTCAAGGAAAACTTTCAACATGAAAGTTGTAGATCTTGATGAACTCTACAACTTTGTATTATAGGGTTGATGTCCAAAAAATGCTTAGATTTGAAGATATAAGCCCATGAAGTAATGACATTTTTCATCTAGTTCCAAGATGATTTAGCCAAAGTGGTAAACATGAAGGTTGTATACAATGTTTCAAGCTTCCCAAAATGTCCAAGAACATGAAGAGATCATGATTGAGCTAAGAGAATCGAAGAGAAGAAGTTTGGCATCCATTCTTGAATTACAAGTCATTTTCATGATGAACACTTAACCAAATCTCAAACCTATGTTGTATATACTTGCTTTGCATGCTTATAACTTGAAAATCACTCCATAATTAATTGATTACACAATTTTTAGATCTATGATCCAAACATTTGAGCCATTGTCCAAGAGATTCATCCATTTTTGGCACAAAGTAACATTTCCATTCTTGTAAAGTTTCTTTAATCACAAAGTCAACTTGTATTGAGCCTCTAACTTGTTCCCTCTACACACACATAATGCAAAAGCCAGAAGCAACATGTTTAAAGTGCCTAACCACTTTAGATAGCCTTGTACTATGCATTGGAACAATGTTTGTCAAGATTTCTTCAAAAACAAGTCAAAAACCATAACATGTGATCTTGTGATTCTGATCCCTTGAACCTTACAAACCTCTTACCTATAAATAAAGGATGCATTTGAAACCTAACACACAAATTCACAAGCCTTGAAACTCCCTAAAACTCCTTGAAATCATATTTTGCACACAAACTCCATTTTTGTTCCATTTCTGACCTTAAACCTCAAACACTCAATCCACTCATGCATTTTCATTTTGAATCCATCACAAAGCTTCTATAACTCAATTAGTACCTATCCAAACACCTGCAACACAACTGTAACATCATCTTCCTAATAATCCATAACCAAAAATAGAGCTTTTCACATTGGCATCTCCAGAATAATACAACCATTCTCAATCCAAAATAAGCATTGCATTAGCTTTCCGGAGGTTCAGTGAAGCTATCCAGATCACCATAACATCTTAGGGAGTGCTCAATCATCAAAAGCGATTTCCAGTTTTGAGGTAAGTTTTTCAAACTTGGAACTTCTCATACAAGCATAATTTATTGTTATTTTGTAAAGATAAAATGTAGACAGCATAGCCCTAAAGCTAACCATGCCTTTAGTTTTCATTTATCTTGCATGAGTAATGTAAATTTTGAAGTTGAAATTACAGAAAAATTAGGTCAGAATTTGGTACCAACAGAAATTCGTGTTCATTTTTTATTGTTAGGTCAAGTTATTTACTTATTTGAAATCGTGATGAAATTTCTAACAAGTTTGATGTTTACACTTTCAGATATGGTTGAGAAATGAGCAAGTTACAAATTTCAAAAATGTAACAATGGCTTCTGGCGCGAGGAAGAAGAAGATGTCATATTCATAACTGAGTTTATTTTAAATTTAGTGCAAGTTGTCTTAATACCGTATGTACAAGCCACCCCAGTGGTAGAGCATGCGCGAATAAGGCATTCGTATTTATGGACCTGGGTTCGAGCCCCAACATCCCCTTTTGTTATTTTCTCATATTATTTTGTTCCTTTTTTTGTTTGTTTCAGCGCGTTTGGGCCTCCAACCTTGGGCCTCTTGCATTTTATTTAATTATTTTCCACCCCTCTGATTGCTCATCATAGCGCAAGCCCATAAGTTTTTTTTATTTGTTTTGTTTTCTGATTTCAAATAAACTTATTGTTGGGCCTAACATTTTTGCTATTTCCAAACACACCTGGTTACTTTTCAAACACCACCAGCCCAATACAATATTTCTATTTTCTTTTTGTTTTACTTTTTATTTGTTTTCTTTAATACAAAATACAAAAATATTTTTTTATTAAATAATTAGACTAAATTTTTTCTAATTTTATTTTATCTATACTTTATTTATTTTTATAAATAAGAAATCCCAAAGACATTTTCTTAACTAATTCATTTCTTTTAGAATTAAATTTAAATTAGACTTAGATTTATTTAATTTTATTTCTTGAGTTAACTCAGGCTTTAGGTTTTGTTAAATTAATTAATTAACTTCTCTTGTAAATTAATTAGTTAATTATATTAATTAAAACCTTTTCCATCAAAAAACCATAAAAAATTATTTTCTCTTTACATTACTCTCGCGCATTTTATTATTTCGCATTATTATTCATGTACATGGTTTGTAATAGTAATTAGGGCTTTATTGCTTTATATTCTCCATTTGTAAATTTGTATCCCCCATCCCTAAAAGTATTGTAATAGCGCAGGACATTTAAATTCCGTAATTTATCGCTTTCCATATTATTTCTAGTAATTAGGGTTTGTATGACAAGACTTAAAATCAATACTAGATAACCTAAATACAAGACAAATACATGAAAACAACACACTTTGCACACTTACACCTCTAGGGTAACCCACACTTGTTGCCTCGGATAAAACAGTCATGTCCCTCGAACATGAGATGTTTTAGCAAAAGACCCTCGGTTAAAAGATCGTAGTCCCTCGATGATTCTTTGATGTTTCCTTTGGTAAACGATCTTAGTCTCTTACGACAATTGCTAAAACATATTACAAGTTTCCTTCAATGACTGTACGACGACCCACACCTATCCCTTCATATCCAATGATAAGGCTCTCTATCAATCAATGATTAAAAGTATTATCTAAAGGAGGAGGAAAAGAACAAAGATTCTTTGAGTAAGTAGATTGCTCGTAATTCCTTGCCCAGAAACAAAACCATTTACACCTCACACTTTCCAAAGCACTTTTCAAACAAAAATCTTGTATATATTCTCAAGGATACGAGAATCATTACAAAATGGCCTTACATTGGTATTTTCAAACATTTTTCCAAAACACTTCCTTTCAACAAATATTTTCAAAACCAACACTTTGTATACATTCTCAATGATGCGGGAATCATTGCAAAGTTTGTCAAACTTAGTTATTTTAAAAATATTTTCAAACATGCACAAACATTAAGCATTTATTTCAAAGTGAGCTAGCAATTAAGAGCCCGTAGATAACTACGGATGAAAAGGGTTCTAACGCCTTCCCTTCTCATAACCTACCCCTCGAACTTAAGAAAAATCTCAAAAGGTCTTTCCTATTCTTTTCACCCTTTCCTTATTGGATAAAAGAAAAGTCGGTGGTGAATCTTGGTATCCACAATATTTGCAACAAAAGGCAAAACACCAAGTCAGTTCTCCCACCGTATTACAGGTTGCAAATGTTGTTTCGGTTACAAAGAAAGATGACAAGGTAAGTATCTGTGTGGAGTATAGGAACTTAAAAAGGGCGAGCCCCAAAGATGACTTCCCACTACCACATATTGATGTCTTGGTCGACAACACTGCTCAGCATAAGGTATTCTCCTTTATGGATGGTTTCTCGGGTTATAATCAGATCAAGATGGCGTCTGAGGACATGGAGAAAACTACATTTGTCATACAGTGTGGCACTTTCTGTTACAAGGTCATGCCTTTTGGGTTTAAGAACACCGGGGGAACTTATCAGCGTGCCATGGTGGCTTTATTCCATGACATGATTCATCAGGAACTTATCAGTCTACCATGTCTTTCATTGAAAAGAGAATTCTCGGGAATCCTGGATGTAAGCTCCTTGAGTTAAGGAGGGATTCTCACAAGATTGACTTGTATTGTTTTACTGTGAAGAGATTCCATGACCTACAAAAAAAGAACAAAGATGAAGATCCAAACCCTTGAAATGGTTAGTGGATGCATATGATGCTTTATGATGTTCATGATGTATGCACAGGCACATGTACAAACAAGTCACACAAGATCCTAGTTTCAGGCTTGCATGAGGTTTCATAGGTAAGTACCCTCTTGAAGTTAGTTGGCTTAACCTGTCCTATAAATAGTAACCGGGTTCTAAGGAGCTCAATATCACTGGATTATTTTCTATGTTCATTGTTTTGGTTTAGCCACTTAACTGGCGACCAAAATATTCCAAGAAAACAACCCTCAATGAGTGTAGTATCGAGTATCTACCAACTTCGGACTGCACCAAAGCCGGTCATCTCACTACCCCTAAAAAAGGCTAAGATGGTCAAGTAAGGTTCTAAAAGTTCATTAGTGCTTAATGACATCACTCAGCGGCCCCGTATTCTCTTTGATTGACTCAAAGGCTACAGGTACTCACAAATATGTCGCACTAATATAGTTAATTCTTCAACCATGTCGGTATACCCCGCACAGTTTCCATAACGTATTGCTATTTACCTATGAATGTTTCCCAAATCCGGGTAGAGGATTTCAAGCCCAAACAAGAGAACCAAATGTAAAGCAAACAAATCAATCAAGATTCGACTCTACTTCGTTGTGTGGACAAGAAGGAAGTAGAGAAAATTATGGAGGATATGCACGAAGGAATCTTTGGTACTCACTCCAGCGGGCATACTGTGATACGGTGGGAGAACTGACTTGGGATTTTGCGTTTGTGTTCGCAAATGTTTCGGTTTAGCAAGAGTCGCCACCGACTTTTTATTTTATCCTAAGGAAAGGTCAAAAAGCACAGGAAAGACCTTTGAGATGTTTTCTTGGGTTCAGGGAGTAGATTATAGAAAGGGAAGGTATTAGCACCCTTTCTATCCATGGTTATCCATGGGCTCTTAGTTACTTGTTTAGATCACTTGCTTTGCTTTTCAATTATTTGAAATGGTGCTCTTCAATTGTTTGAAATGGTGCTTTGTGTGTGGTTTTGAAAGATGTTTTGAAAAGAGGCCATTGTTGTGGCAACCTTTGTAATGATTCTTGTTTGAATGTATACAAAGGTGTTTTTGTTTTTGAAAGGTTTTCAATGTTTGAAAGTAGGGTTTTAAAATTGTGTTTGTGAAGTGTGTTTGAAGATACCAAGGATGTTTTTGCAAGCTTTGATCAAGTAACTAAGAGCTATCTACCCTATTTTACTCAAAGATCTTTCTTATGTTTTTAACCCTTTTAACAGTGTTGTTTTCACCATTGTATTTGGTGAATAACTTTGTGTCAGGACTTTAAACGGGACAGGCGCGGGTCATCGTATAGACCATGATAGCAATTGTGTCAAGTATTTTTGGCAATTTTCTTGAGGGACTTTGATCATTTTGTTTAGGCAACTCAGATAGCGTCCTCGAGGGACTATGATCTTTTGTTTTGTTTTTTGGTTTTTCCAAAGTAGTTAACATGCATACCATGGCCCATTTTTGAAGGCAACAAGTGGATTGTGACCCTAGGGGTGCAAGTGTGCATTGTGTTTATTTTTCATGCATTTTTGTCTTTGATTAGGTCAAACTATTTGTTGATTTGGATTTTTGCATACAAACCATAATTCTCTAATCATGGCATAATTGAAAGCGTAAAAGTGCAAGAATTTAAATTCTAAGCTATTACAACATGATATAGGGAGGGGGCACAATTTTGAATAGGGGATTATTTTGCAAGAAATTTAAATCCTAAGTTATTACAACCAAATTGAATTTACAATGCATAATATTTAAATGTACAATATTTAAATAAACACAATAAATAAATGTTAAATAGAATGTATTTATGCGAAAAGAGTTTTTTTATGTATGTAAAGCATTTTTTAATGTGAAAAAAGGTGTAGATAATTTAAAATGAAAAAAGGTTGATTTTATTTAATAAAGGGGTAAACCCTAATTTTCCTTAAAGAAAATAATATTATATTATTTATATACAAAAATATATTAATATGTGCAAAAATAAAAATATATTGAGAAAAAGTGTTTTTTAGTATAAAATAACAATAAAAATAAAAATGTACTATTTTTGCATTTTTATTCTATGTTTTTAATAAAATAATATATATATATATATATATATATATATATATATATATATATATATATATATATATATATATATATATATATATATATATATATATATATATATATATATATATATATATATATATATATATATATATATATATATATATATATATATATATATATATATATATATATATATATATATATATATATATATATATATATATATATATATATATATATATATATATATATATATATATATATATATATATATATATATATATATATATATATATATATATATATATATATATATATATATATATATATATATATATATATATATATATTAAATATATTAAGGATGCATAAAATAAAAATAAAATATTTACAAAAATAAAATATATTCAAGAAAATATTTTTAATGTGAATAAAAATGAGAAATGAAATGAAAATAAAAGTATTATTTACATTATTTTTATATTTAAACAAATAAGAAAAAGGTATTAAAATGTTTTTTATATTGGAAAAATTTAAAATAAATACCAAATAAATGTAAAAAATTATGAAAACATTTTTTAAGCATTTTTCATGTTTGGAGATAAAATAATAAAGTCATAAATGAAATTAAAATGCAAAAATAATAAAAATACAAGAAGTTGGGCCAGGGGGTGTGAAATTGAAAAAGAAGGTGTTAGAAGCAAAAACAAGCCAGCCCAGCCCAAGTCTTCATCTTCTTCCTCCAGCACTGTAAAAAAATGCGCGTTCTGAGTTCAAACAGCTAACTCCTGCATTTGTGATCTTTTGCCAAAACTCAAAACATGAAACTTGTAGAGCATCAAATCACGATTCTAACCATATAAAAAACTTAATCTAACTCTCAAAGACCAGAGAGAATTTCTCTGGCCCTAATTTCTAACCTAGTTTTTTCAGAAAGTTCATGGATGAAATTCTCTTAGCACGTTTAATATAAATGAAAACTGAGCATATGTATGGTTTCAGGGTAATGAGTACTACATCTTTCATTCACAAACCTAAGGCTAAATGTTCCTAAATAGAGAGATAAAAGTTGATGAAAAACCTTTTTCAGTTGGATTCGAGTTGGACAATGCAGCAACTTTCAGTGAGGCCTGAGGTTCTTTTGAGCTTGCTTGATGTTCCCTGGACCTTTCCCAATGCTTAGTTTGTTTTGAAATGGTCTGAATCTCTCTACAGAACTCAAGCTGAAAAGCTTCAAAACAAAAATGGTGAACACTGTAAATGGAGTTACAGTTGGCAATGGAGGTTTGGGATGGCTTGAGTGAGTTGAATAGAAGGTATTGGAACTGATTGAAAGCAAAACGCACGAGTGGAATATGATTTGGCTTGTGATTTGCAGGTCCTGCCCTGTTTTGGCAGAAAATGGTGTTTTTGGTGTACAAGGGTGTTCGAGGGATGATTGGCTCGTGTTTATGACCTTAGGCAATGTGTAAAACTTGTTTCAAATGTTGGCTTAAGTTGATTTTATCAGATGTGTGAGTTATGGACTTTTGGTACAATGACTTGGTTTTGAAGCAAAAAGTGAGAGTTGACAATGCAAGGGTTGTACTTGCTTGTAACCCAGCTGCACAAAGTGGTTGAGCTTTGCCTGACATTAGGTAGCCTTGTTTGCAGCAAAGTGCTTGGTGTATGGCTCAATAAATGAAACTTGACATAAAGCATGCTTTATGTAAATGGAAGTGTTATCTTTATGCCTAAAATGGAATTATTCATTATATAATGCTCCCTTGATGAGAACAATGCCTCTAACCAATGTATTTGCATTCAATTTTTGAGTGTAAATTGGTTTAGAGACCTGTAATCAAGTACAAAGCTAGTTTGGTCAGATTTTGCAACTTGTATGAACATGTATTGGCCATGGTTATAAAGTGAGTTTTTGCCAACTTCAAGCATTCGATTCTCCCTAACCACAAATGTGCTTGAGGAGTTCTTGGACAATTTGGAAAGCTTGAAACATGTACTATAATCCATATTTGAAATGCAACTTGAGACTCCAAGTGTAAGTATGTGAAAAATGGACAAGAAGATGGGTCAAAATCCTGCCTAAACTAGGGCAAAATTTCTCTAAGTTAAAAGTTTTAGGGACCCTTGTTCCAAAATTCATAACTTGAGATCCAAGCTTCTTTTGAGAAAACTTTGTGAATCAAAGTTGTAGAATTTGTAATGGAATACAACTTTTATGTTGTAAGTTTTGTTTGAATCCATTTTCATCTTGGTGAAAATGTGGGACAAAGTTAGGAAAAATTAAGAAAATTTCATAACTTAGAAAAATTCTAAGTTATGAAATTTTTCAATTTCAAACCCTAATTTGCAATTTTGGATTTCTTGATGAACAAGTTTCATAATTTGACACATCTTGATGAAAAATGACTCTTGGCACTTGATTTTGACCAAAAAGTCAAAGTTTTACTTTTCAGTGGACAGTCAAATATTGATCAGTTGACTGACAAATTCATCTGTCAATCCTATGCATTTGAGATCTTTTGAACTTGTTGAATAAATCAAGATGATTCCATTGAGTCCTTGAGCCCATGGTTGAATTTGATTTTCCATTGGCTAGGTTAAACAGTCAAAAATTGCTTTTGTACAGTCAAAACCCTAAAAATGACCATTTTGCCCTTTTGGTGATCTGATCAAATTTCTTGTGGATTTGTGGTCCAAACTTGATCAAATGGTTCATATGAGTTCATAATGTTGATGTGGGTCAAAATTCACGAGGTTTGACTGTAAATTGGCCACAATTGACCTTTTTCCCCAATACAGCTGATTTCTAGGTCAACTGTCAAATTGACTGGGCAAAAATTTGATTCAAGGCTTGAAACTTGGTATGGGCAAACTTATGAGTCCAACATGAAGTATGAAAGTCAATTTGGCATTGAAGGCCCAAAAATCCCTGTGCAAACTCAAACCCTAATTTAGGTCAACAGTGCAAGGAGGTGTCTTGAGTAGAGCAAACCCTAGCTTGATCCTGAGTTCCAAGAGTCTTGTGTTGATAAAAATGAGAGGGAAAATTTTGGGGTACAATAGTTGCCCCTGTTTAATCTTCTTGAACCTGAAGAGTTAGATTGGCAAGTTTGCCTTTCGTGACTCGAAGGTAAAAGAGGATTGGACACTAGAGTGCCCGTAAATTTGCACTCGTCAAAATATTGTTGTAGGGAATGGGCTTAAAGATGCCATTTGGAGATGGTAGAATCTTGCTGGAGATGGGATTAAAGATGTCATCTAAGATTGTTTGTTGAACTGGAGTGTATCCGAGCTATAACTGTATTTGATCTTTGAATGAATATCAGAATGACTGCCGTGTCTAGAGTGTATCTGTATTCTGAATGGGTAACAGAGAAACATCTGTATTTGTAGCAACTGTGTGTTGGGGATAAGTTCTGAATGAGTGGCAGAATGGAAACCGTGTCTGGAGCGTGTCTGGATTGTATCTGAAATTGAGATCTGTATGAGTAGTAGAATGACCGCCGTGTCTGGGGTGTATCTGTACTGTATCGAGGATCTGAATAAGTGACAGAATGACTTCCGTGGCAATATGTACTGGGGGGAATCAAACTTCCGGTGTAAGGGCCATAATGGCATCCGTGTTTGGAGCGTATCTGAACTTGAAGTTGACAGTTGAATCTGAAAGAGAGATAGAATACCCACCGTATCTAGAGCGTATCTAGTCCGTATCTGATTGCTGAAGTCTGAATGAGTAGTAGAATGACCGCCGTGTTTGGGGTATATCTGTACTGTATTTGACTTGAAATTATGAATGAGTAATAGAATGACCGTCGTGTCTGGGGTGTATCTGTACTGTATCTGAATAAATGTTAACGATAGTCTTTTAATCTTATCCTGAAAAGGGTAAAATGTTAGCTAAAACACCTAGTTATGTTGCATGATATGTATGATGCAATGAACTGTGTTTCATCAATGTTTATGATATATGAATGTAATGGATGTGCATGTAAGCTGAGTAGATGTCTTGCTGAGGAAAATAAATCCTTGGTAACTGGAGATAATGAAATCTTTGACTGCTGCCGGAGGAAGTAAATTCCTGACCGATGCTAAGGATTCAAAAATCTTTGATTGTTTAAGATGAGAAGTCCTTGTTGACTGCTTGGGGATTGAAGATCTTTGATTGTTGAGAATGAGAAATCCTGGGACCACTGATGGGGATTGAAAACCCTTGGTAACTGGTGGGGATTTAACAAGACCTTTGACAACTTCTGCGGGGAATGAGAATCCTTCATGACTTTTATGGGAAATAAGGAAAACTCTGAAAATCTCTACTGGGGAGTTAAAACCTGGGAGGCTTCTTCTAGAGAAACGAGACCGAGAATCTTTGATCTGCTGGGAAATAACTCTGTGGGGAGAATGTTTACTCGGCCGGTGAAATCAGGAGCTTTGGGTTGTACGCCAATCTACTGAGGAAGTTGGGGAAAACTGAATGGTTCCCACTGGGGATTGATAGTTGGAAATTGACTTCACTGGGGAAGAAGATTTAGAATATTCTAGCTTCGTTGGGGATCTTGAAATTTAACTCCGCTGGGGACATGTACTCCAAGGTTTTAGCTTGTTGAGGATCTGAATGACATATTGTAGGGGATTTATTCTGGAATAGCACAAGGATATCTTCCTACACCTTCAACCTATTAGTAATTATCCTTTCTCGATTTCGTTTTATTTGTAAGCAGTGATTATATTCAAATGCATATGCCTATTTAACAAAACATTGGACGTTTTCAAATAAAACATAAGTATAAAAAGAAAGGAAAGGCAAGCACATTTTTGCACTTTGAAGTATCTTTGTATTAACTTTTGTAAGTTTCTTTGTACAAAGGAGACAAACATCCTAGTAAGAGAATGTTGTCGTAAATTGAGAAAAATTTTGTACAAAAGAAAGATGGCTATGTGCAATAATTCCATGGGGTTCCCATTCTGCTATGGTCTTCACAACTCTGAGTATCTTGTCCATTCGCTGCTTCGTCCACCGATGATTGGATTGATCAGAAGCTTGGAGCTTGTTGGTGAAGAGATTGTCCTTAAAGTGATCCGACGAGACATAGTCATACGCTTTAATTCCCTAACTTTTGCCTGGACCGCGTTTTCGGGTTTTCAATCCACAGGGAAACCCTTTTTTGCCCAAGTCGCCCTTTCGGGTTTTCAACTTGCCGGGTGTACAAATTTTGTGTATTTATCCCTAATTTTTGCCTGAATCGCCCTTTCGGGTTTTTGATTCACCGGGATTCCCATTTTTGCCCAAGTCGCCCTTTCGGGTTTTCAACTTGTCGGGTCGTTTTATGCATAGTATCTTTTGACTATGTCTGCGTTCGCAGGGTGCGGCAAATCATCACCGTCCATGGTGGTCAGAATCATTGCCCCACCATAAAAGATGCTCTTGATCACAAATGGTCCTTCGTAAGTAGGAGTCCACTTGCCCCTGGGATCACTTTGCGGTAAGATGATTCGCTTGATTACAAGATCTCTAACTCGATATACTTGACGCCTGACTTTCTTGTTGAAAGCCTTGATTATTCGTTTCTGATATGTCTGACCATGACAAACAAAAGTAAGTCGTTTCTCGTTGATCAAATTAAGTTGATCAAGTCGGGTCTGAATCCAATCGTCTTCACTCAAACCAGTATCCTTCATAATCCTTAAGGAAGGAACCTGAACTTCCATAGGTAAAACAGCTTCCATGCCATACACTAAAGAAAAGGGGGTTTCCCCTGTTGAAGTATGTGACGTGGTACGATATCCATGCAGAGAAAACGGTAACATCTCATGCCAGTCCTTGTAGGTGACTGTCATTTTTTGAATGATCTTCTTGATATTTTTGTTCGCGGCTTCAACAACACCGTTCATCTTCGGCCGATAGGGAGATGAATTGTGATGATAAATCTTGAACTGCTCGCACATAGAGGTGATTATAGTGTTGTTAAAATTTGTATTGTTGTCCATGATAATCCTGTCGGGGATACCGTACCGGCATATGAGGTTCTGCATGATGAAGCGGGCAACCACATTCTTTATAACGGAGGCGTAGGAAGCTGCTTCGACCCACTTGGTAAAATAATCAATAACGACCAAGATGAAGCGATGTCCATTGGATGTCGTAGGCTTGATCTCTCCAATCATGTCAATGCCCCGCATTGCGAATGGCCAAGGAGCTGTTAGCACGTTGAGAGGAACAGGAGGAATATGTACCTTGTTAGCATAGACTTGGCATTTGTGACAAATACGAGAATGTTGATGACAATCAGCTTCCATGGTAGACCAGTAGTAGCCTGCCCTTAGAATCTTCTTAGCCATCGTATGTCCGCTTAAGTGGGTGCCAAATGTGCCACTATGTATCTCGGTCATGATCAGCAGCTTCAACCTTGTTCACACAATAAAGTAGAACACAATCATGGCTGCGCTTATAAAGGATGCCATTGCTCAGGAAGAACTTGGCAACAAATCTCCTCTGAATGTTTTAACTGCTCCATGGCCATTTGCAATGTGGGGTATTCATATGATTGGAGAAATCAAGCCTACTACTTCTAATGGAAATCGCTTCATTCTCGTCGCCATTGACTACTTACCAAAATGGGTTTAAGCAGCCTCGTTTGCCTCTGTTTCAAAGAATATGGTCGCACTGTTCATAAAACCAGGGTTGTTCCACTACTTCTTCGGTATTAATCTCATGACAGTGCGTAGGTTCGTCCATTCGCTCGATGGTGATTTGGGGAGCCTCGTTATCCCAATTGAGTTTAAACATGGAATACATTGTAGCCAGAGCATCTGCTAGCTGATTTTCTTCTCACAGGAAGTGCTCGAAAGTAATCTTCTCCAAATGAGGCAACAATGTCAAGACATGTTCTTTGTATGGGATAAGATTAGGATGTTTAGTGTCCCACTCTCCTTTTACTTGACTGATAACCAAAGCTGATTCCCCAAATACGACCAAATATTTGATTCCCAAGTCTATAGTAGCCTTGAGACCAAAGATGCAAGCTTCATACTCAGCCATGTTGTTGGTACAGCTGAAGCAAAGTCGGGCAATGAAGGGTGTATGGAAACCTTCCGGAGAAATGAGTATCGCACCGATACCGTTGCCAAGTGCATTTTAAGCACCATCAAAGTACAAGGTCCATCGGGATCCTTGTTCAGGTCCGTCATACGGCCCGTTACCTTCAATGTTATCCAATGTCATGATGTCCTCGTCAGGGAAGTCGAATCTCATAGATTGGTAATCTTCGACGGCTTGATGAGCTAGATGGTCAGCTAGTACACTCCCCTTTATAGCTTTTTGGGTAGTATACTGGATATCATACTCAGTCAGGATCATTTTCCATCTAGCGATTCTTCCAAATAAAGCAGGCTTCTCGAAGATATACTTGATCAGATCCATCTTGGAAATCAGCAAAGTGGTATGAGTCAACATATACTGCCTTAGCCGGCGAGCAACCCATACCAAAGCGCATCAAGTTTTCTCGAGCAGTGAGTAGCGAGTCTCACAGTCGGTAAACTTTTTGCTAAGGTAATAAATGGCATGCTCTTTTCGGCCAGACTCTTCATGTTGGCCCAGTACGCACCCCATTGAGTTATCCAAAACAGTCAGATACATGATTAACGGCCTTCCTTCTAAGGGTGGCATCAAGATATGAGGTTCCAGTAAATATTCCTTGATCTTATCAAAAGCAACTTGACAATCATTGTTCCATTCAACTACCTGATCTTTCTTCAATAGCTTAAAGATTGGCTCACAGGTAGATGTTAGGTGAGAGATGAACCTCGCAATATAGTTTAAGTGTCCTAAGAATCCTCTAACCTCCTTTTCAGTGCAGGGGGCAGGCATTTCTTGTATAGCTTTGACTTTAGCAGGATCAACTTGAATGCCTTTGTTGTTGACGATAAATCCAAAAAGTTTACCAGACCTGACTCCAAAAGTACACTTGCTTGGGTTCAGTCTGAGCTTATACTCCTTCAACCTGATAAACAGCTTTTGCAGATGATCAAGGTGTTCTTCTTCTGTCTGTGATTGGGCTATCATGTCGTCTACGTAGACCTCAATTTCATGATGTATCATGTAATAAAATAAAGCTACCATGGCGCGTTGATAGGTTGCCCCGGCATTCTTCAGTCCGAATGGCATCACTTTGTAGCAGAAGGTACCCCATTGCGTGACAAAAGTAGTTTTTTCCATGTCCTCGGGGGCCATTTTGATCTGGTTGTATCCCGAGAATCCATCCATGAAGGAAAATACCTTGTGTTGAGCTGTGTTGTCAACCAAGATGTCGATGTGTGGTAGTGGAAAATCGTCTTTAGGGCTAGCCCTCTTTAAATCCCTATAGTCCACACACATTCTGACTTTGCCGTCCTTCTTAGGTACGAGCACAATGTTAGCAACCCATTATGGATAGGAAGTAACAGCCAGAAAGCCAGCATTGAATTGCTTCATTACCTCAGCTTTGATCTTCTCAGACATGTCGGGCCTCATTCGGCGGACCTTTTGCTTGATCGGTGGACAGTCTTCTCTTGTAGGGAGACGGTGAACCACAATATCTGTGTCTAATCCTGGCATGTCTTCATAGGACCAGGCAAAAATCTCAACATATTCGTTCAACAACTGCACTAAGCGCTCTTTGACACCTGGTTCCAGGTTGGCACCCACCTTAACCTCTTTCTTGTCTTCCTCTGTTCCCAAGTTGATGGTTTTTAGCAACTCTTCATGAGACAGAATAGCCCTCTCTTCTTGTTGAAAAAGTCTGGCTAACTCTCCCGGCACTTCACAGTCTTCGTCAACTTCGTACTCAGCATGATTGACCAAATCTTCAGAGTCACTGAAGGCTAAAGCAGAATAGTCACCCATGGAATCCGGAGCGGATGGGTACCTGCATTTGTGAGTGTGGGTGTGTGTAAGGGATAGCCATCCTTAAACAAAACAAAATGCAAAAGGAAAGAAAATGAACACAACAGTTTATAGATGAAAACGTCCAATGATTCATTAAAACATGGCATATGATAATGAAGAAAATCAAGCCCTTACAAATGGACCTATATGCCCCGGGCAAGCCATAAGGTGAAAATAGTGTACGAATTGTTTAGTTATTACAGACCAAAATAGGAAATTGTTCAAAGATAAATTACTGGTTGATGAAAGTGATGGGAATAAAGTCCTTCGCTTCCCAGTTGCTTAATCCTCCTTCGACGGTTGGAAATATCCAATCTTCAAAGTTGTCTTCTTCATCATCATCTTCTAAGGTATTAATTCCATGATGAGTGATTTTTACGGGTGGTCCTCCAGCCTTGGAGCGACGCATAGCTTTCTAGCCAGCAGCGGTAAAACCTAGTCCGAACTTGTCCGTCTTGTGAGGAAAATCAGGAAATTTCCCCTACATTGTACTCCTTCCTTCTTTGATTACAGCCTATGCATCCTTGAGAGATGCCATCCTAGACACATGCTTGGAAATGATAGGCACGTCAACCATTGTCTTTGCAACTGCGACCTCAGGAGAAACTTCCTCAAAATGTTGGAAAGGCGTTTCTATGAATTCACCATCCAACTCCACATAGCGGAAGGAGTTGAGGTGACTTATCATGTACTCTTCCTCGCCGTGAACCGTTATAATCTTACCCTGAACAGAATACTTTAGCATTTGGTGTAAAGAGGAGGTAACTGCCCCAGCATAGTGGATCCACGACCTTCCCAACAAGCAAGAATATGAAGGACGGATGTCCATCACGTAAAAGGTGGAGTTGAAAATTTTTGTGCCCACTTTGATAGGGATGTCCACCTCTCCATGAACCATCCTTTTGGACCCGTCAAAGGCCCTAACCACGATATTACTGGGCTTCAACACTAAACCTTCACAGTCCAAACGGTCTAACTCCTTCTTTGGTAGCACATTCAAGGAGGAACCGGTATCAACTAGGACATGGGCAAGGGTGGTTCCCCTGCATTCTAATGAGACATGCAGCGCGTCATTGTGCTTCCTTCCCTTAGGGGTCAAATCAGCATCGAAAAAACCAAGACATTTATCAGTAATAAGGCTGGCCACACACTCTTGAAACTGGTCAGCCGAAGTTTCTTGAGGCACGTGTGCCGCCTTTAAAAATTTGATTAAGGCCTTAGCATGAGCCTCAGAGCAGCGTAGAAGAGCCAAGATGGAGATTTTGGAAGGGGTCTGCCCTAGCTGTTCCACGACGTCGTAGTCGCTCTTTTTGATTATCTTTAAGATTTCTTCCATTTCTTTCTGGGTGGTTTCGGGGATTACCACAGTCTGAGCCTTCATCCTGACAGGCGCTTCTAGTATCCCCTTACCCTTATCGGTAGTATCAACAGAGGGTCTAACTTCAGGAGTATCCAATTCTTCAATTATCGGGCCTTGCACAGATGGCTTAACAGGCACAAAAGCTTTCGAGGATCCGAAAACTGCTCGGGGGGGAGCAATCTCTGGAGAGAAAATCCGCCCGCTGCGAGTTATCTTGCTTGTTCCTGCAATGTTCCCTATATCAGGGGTTTCATCATCAGAGTTCTCTTGGACTGATTCAATCTGTTTGATACCATGATATAAGATTTCTCCTCCGTAGTTTCATGGTATGGTCTTGTTATATTCATACGGGACAGGCCCCGGCATGGTGATTTTTAACGGCACAAACTTAGGATCAGGCCTAATCTTGACAGGCCTTTTGCAAGCCTTGGGAAGATTGTCGGAGATGGTTATTATTGCAATTTCATTGGTTGAAGTAACAAAGGTAGCAGGAGTAACAGGTGTGAAGGTATCAGCAGGAGTCTTTTGGAAGAGTATCTCTTGGGTATCCATCAGGCGTTGGATGCCTGATTTCAAAATTGGGCAGTCAGCTCGTATGTTTAAACAAAAGTAACAGTCTTTTCCACAGCATGGGAATATCCCGGCTCTCATCAAATTCACTTTAATTACTGGTAACAGAGTCAAAAGGTCAGCAACATTGGTAACATGAAGGTCTTCTATAACGGCATGAACATTATGACTGTGCTTGGGCATTGGGGCAGAAATCACATTTGGCTTTTCGGGCGCATCGAATTCTACTTCCTTGGCGTCGATCAGGTCTTGGATTTTATTTTTAAGAGCCCAACAGTTGTTGGTATCATACCCTACACTGTCATAATGGTAAGCACATTTTGCATTGGAGTGGTAATAAGGGGAAGAGGTATTGGGGTTCTTTGGCGCTTCCTTCAAATTAGTAAGATTCAGCTTTAGCAAATGAGGGAGTACTTGAGCCGGTGTCATGTTGATTTGGGTGAACTGTCGTTGTGGCCTTTCTACCCTTTGCTGGTTAGACCTTGGCTGATTGCTGCGAGGTTGATCATTTGAAGAGTTTTGAATCATCACAGCCCCTACAGTTGGCCGACGCTCGGTTCTTCCTTGGCTTTTCTGAGAATAGACAGCAGAAGCTTCCTTTTTGGATGGGAAGGTCTTCTTAATAGCAGTGGACGCGAAGGTATCTTTCTGAATCTTACCACTTTTAATGCCAGCCTCGACCCTTTCATCGGTCAAAATTAATTCGGAGAATCCTGCAGAGGAACTCCCAATTAAATGATTGAAGAAAGGGCCAGACAGGGTCCCTAAAAACATGTCAACCGGCTCTCTATCCGACAATGGTGGCTGCACCCTTCCAGCCAGATCATGCCACTTCTAGGCATACTCTTTAAATCCCTCGTTAGAAGCCATACCCATACTCTGTAGTTGAGTACGAGTGGGCGCTAAATCAGCATTATATTGGTATTGCCGATAGAAAGCAGCAGCTAAATCTTCCCAATTATGAACCTCAGACCTCTCAAGTTGATAGAACCAGTCCAATTGTGTGCCTGACAAGCTGTCTTGGAAACAATGGACCCAAAGATCCTTATCAGATGAGTGGGGTTGGATCTTTCGGACGTAGGATCTTAGATGCATCTTTGGACACGACAGACCGTCATACTTGGCAAATGTAGGAACTTTGAACTTGGGAGGAATGACGATCCTAGCGACCAATCCTAGTTCTTCGAAATCTAAACCAGGTACCCTTTGCAATTCCATGGCTGCCAACCAATCCTCAAGATTTTTAAACTTAACATCCGCCGGGGGATATTGCTGTTTGGAGTAATCTTCGTCTTCTTCCTCTTCCTCTTCTTCTCCTTCAACTTCAGATTCAGAAGGCATTGCAGTTCCTTTTCCTTTACCAGCCCCTTCATCAGACGTCGAGGGGAATTCGAGAACTTTTCTAGCATTCCTTTCAAACCTTCTTCCCATGATGACTATACCAGGTCTTTTCTTCTTTTTCCTTTTATCTTTCTCCAACAGTGCTTTAAGGTCCTCTTGACCCTTTGCTAAGGTCATGAGGAGTTGCTGGAATTGAGAGTATGCGCTTGCAGATCCTTAACTGTCTGCTCCAAATCCATATTGCTGAAATAAACAGCAGAAAGATAAGGAAACCTGGTGTGAAGACCTGTTTATGCATATGATGAATGGTATGTTTATTCATGTAATGCATTCAAGGATTCAGAAATTCAAATTTGTTGCAAACAAAAAGAACACACGTCATATTAAGAAGAAATTTGTTAGTACATAAGTTCCCCATGGGCAAAATATTACAAAATTCTTAATGTAAAAATACATTGCGCATCCTCTTTGGTGCGATGTAAGTGTTGAGAGTTTCCTCCTCATGAAGTCGGCGGGTAAGCTCCAAAACCTTCTTCTCACTGGCATAGAAGCTGGCTTCAAAAGTATTTCGTTCTTCTTTGAGTTGGATCCAACTCTTTTGTAATTATTCCAATGATGTTGGCATGTCTGGATGTAGGAGGGTGTATGGAACCTCTCCTTCCATAGCAGGATCTTTGATCACGGGGAGAATGTGAGGATATGGCATCATAAGATTCTGGGCGCGGGTTCGTACCCACTTGAGGTAAGGCTCAAGAGGGATGGAATTCTTGTGCCCTAGTGTCTTACTATCCACTTTGTTGGGCATCCTCCAAGCTCTGATGAACCTTTGTCGAAGTCCTTGCGCATCGTTTTCGAAGTCAAAAACTAAGTCAGGAATCAGCATGTCATGAGGGCCATCTCTCCGAGCATATTCAAACTGTCTTAGAGCTAAACAGGGGTTATAGGTTATGCCTCCCCTAATGCCAAGTAGTGGGACATTAGGGAATTCCCCACAACGATCAATGATGATGACATTTTCTCTGGACCGAGAACACCAATGAACATCAGAATGTGTGAGGGTCATCAACCGTTGTGACCACCTTAAACCCTCCTCATTCTTCAAAACTGATTGTGGAAGGTGAGAAATAAACCACTTTGCTAGGAGAGGAGTACAACACATGAGAACACCTCTTTTCCTCATTGTTCTTGTGTAAAATGAGTGTAGGATATCCCCAAGAAATGTAGGTACAGGGTTCCGAGATATGAAAACCTTAACAACATTCACATCTATAAGCTGATCAGGGTTTGGGAACAAGACCAACCCATAGATGAGAAGTGCTAAAATCTCCTCAAAAGCTTGTAGATCTAGAGAATTCCAACAGTCTTGTGCCTTCTCAAACAGGAACTTTGCCAAAAAAACCTTTGACACCACTTCTGGTTTCCCAATAACCCTTGATATCAGATGGTTGCAAGTGTAATGCTTGAGCAACATCTTCAGGCTTTGGTTCTTTTTCCATACCGTTGTAGGGTAGTTGATGAAGAATAGGAATCCTCAGGAGTTGATAAAATTCCTCCAAAGTAGGTACTAGTTGGTAATCAGGGAATGTGAAACAGTGGTGTAGGGGGTCAAAGAACTGGAAGAGGACTTTCACCATGTCTTCTTCAATGTCGGAGTTGACCAAGTTGAGAAGTCTACCATGTATTTCACTGAAGAGAGAATTTTCTGGAATCCTGGAAGTAAGCTCCTTGAGTTGAGGAGGGATTCTCACAAGATTGACTTGTATTGTTTTCCTGCGAAGAGATTCCATGACCTACAAAACAAGAACAAAGATGAAGATCCAAACCCTTGAAATGGTTAGTGGATGCATATGATGTTCATGATGTATGCATAGGCACATGTACAAACAAGTCAAACAAGATCCTAGTTTCAGGCTTGCATGAGGTTTCATAGGTAAGTACCCTCTTGAAGTCAGTTGGCTCAACCTGTCCTATAAATAGTAACCGGGTTCTAAGGAGCTCAATATCACTGGATTATTTTCTATGTTCATTGTTTTGGTTTAGCCACTTAACTGGCAACAAAAATATTCCAAGAAAACAACCCTCAATGAGTGTAGTATCGAGTATCTACCAACTTCGGACTGCACCAAAGCCGATCATCTCACTACCCCTAAAAAAGGCCAAGATGGTCAAGTAAGATTCTAAAAGTTCATTAGTGTTTCATGACATCACTCAGTGGCCCCGTATTCTCTTTGATTGACTCAAAGGCTACCGGTACTCACAAATATGTCACACTAATATAGCTATTGCTTCAACCATGTCGGTATACCCCGCAATGTTTTTACAACGTATTGCCATTTACCTATGAATGTTTCCCAAATCCGGGTAAAGGATTTCAAGCCCAAACAAGAGAACCAAATGTAAAGCAAACAAAGCAATCAAGATTCGACTCTACTTCGTTGTGTGGACAAGAAGGAAGCAGAGAAAATTATGGAGGATATGCATGAAGGCATATTTCGTACTCACTCCAGCGAGCATACTGTGATACGGTGGGAGAACTGACTTGGGATTTTGCGTTTGTGTTCGCAAATGTTTCGGTTTAGCAAGAGTCGCCACCGACTTTTTAAATTATCCTAAGGAAAGGTCAAAAAGCACAGGAAAGACCTTTGAGATGCTTTCTTGGGTTCGGGGAGTAGATTATAGAAAGGGAAGGTATTAGCACCCTTTCTATCCATGGGATCTTAGTTACTTGTTTAGATCACTTGCTTTGCTTTTCAATTGTTTGAAATGGTGATCTTCAATTGTTTGAAATGGTGCTTTGTGTGTGGTTTTGAAAGATGTTTTGAAAAGAGGCCATTTTTGTGGCAACCTTTGTAATGATTCTTGTTTGAATGTATACAAAGGTGTTTTTATTTTTGAAAGGTTTTCAATGTTTGAAAGTAGGGTTTTGAAATTGTGTTTGTGAAGTGTGTTTGAAGATACCAAGGATGTTTTTGCAAGTTTTGATCAAGTAACTAAGAGCTATCTACCCTATTTTACTCAAAGATCTTTCTTATGTTTTTAACCCTTTTAACAGTGTTATTTTCACCATTGTATTTGGTGAACAACTTTGTGTCAGGATGTTAAACGGGACAGGCGCGGGTCATCGTATAGACCATGATAGCAATTGTGTCAAGTATTTTTGTTAATTTTCTTGAGGGACTTTGATAATTTTGTTTAGGCAACTCAGATAGCGTCATCGAGGGACTATGGTCTTTTGTTTTGTTTTTTGGTTTTGCCAAAGTACTTAACATGCATACCATGGCCCATTTTTGAAGGCAACAAGTGGATTGTAACCCTAGGGGTGCAAGTGTGCATTGTGTTTATTTTTCATGCATTTTTGTCTTTGATTAGGTCAAACTATTTGTTGATTTGGATTTTTGCATATAAACCATAATTCTCTAATCATGGCATAATTGAAAGCGTAAAAGTGCGATAATTTAAATTCTAAGCTATTACAACATGATATAGGGAGGGGGGCACAATTTTGAATAGGGGATTATTTTGCAAGAAATTTAAATCCTAAGTTATTACAACCAAATTGAATTTACAATGCATAATATTTAAATGTACAATATTTAAATAAACACAATAAATAAATGTTAAATAGAATGTATTTATGCGAAAAAGGTTTTTTTATGTATGTAAAGCATTTTTTAATGTGAAAAAAGGTGTAGATAATTTAAAATGAAAAAAGGTTGATTTTATTTAATAAAGGGGTAAACCCTAATTTTCCTTAAAGAAAATAATATTATATTATTTATATACAAAAATATATTAATATGTGCAAAAATAAAAATATATTGAAAAAAAGTGTTTTTTAGTATAAAATAACAATAAAAATAAAAATGTACTATTTTTGCATTTTTATTCTATGTTTTTAATAAAATAAAATAAAATATATATGTATATATATATATATATATATATATATATATATATATATATATATATATATATATATATATATATATATATATATATATATATATATATATATATATATATATATATATATATATATATATATATATATATATATATATATATATATATATATATATATATATATATATATATATATATATATATATATATATATATATATATATATATATATATATATATATATATATATATATATATATATATATATATATATATATATATATATATATATATATATATATATATATATATATATATATTAAATATATTAAATATATTAAGGATGCATAAAATAAAAATAAAATATTTACAGAAATAAAATATATTCAAGAAAATATTTTTAATGTGAATAAAAATAAGAAATGAAAATAAAAGTATTATTTACATTATTTTTATATTTAAAAAATAAGAAAAAGGTATTAAAATGTTTTTTATATTGGAAAAAATTAAAATAAATACCAAATAAATGTAAAAAATTATGAAAACATTTTTTAAGCATTTTTTATGTTTGGAGATAAAATAATAAAGTCAGATATGAAATTAAAATGCAAAAATAATAAAAATACAAGAAGTTGGGCCAGGAGTGTGAAATTGAAAAAGAAGGTGTTAGAAGCAAAAACAAGCCAGCCCAGCCCAAGTCTTCATCTTCTTCCTCCAGCACTGTGAAAAAATGCGCGTTCTGAGTTCAAACAGCTAACTCCTGCATTTGTGATCTTTTGCCAAAACTCAAAACATGAAACTTGTAGAGCATCAAACCACGATTCTAACCATATAAAAAACTTAATCTAATTCTCAAAGACCAGAGAGAATTTCTCTGGCCCTAATTTCTAACCTAGTTTTTTCAGAAAGTTCGTGGATGAAATTCTCTTAGCACGTTTAATATAAATGAAAATTGAGCATATGTATGGTTTCAGGGTAATGAGTACTACATCTTTCATTCACAAACCTAAGGCTAAATGTTCCTAAATAGAGAGATAGAAGTTGATGAAAAACCTGTTTCAGTTGGATTCGAGTTAGACAATGCAGCAACTTTCAGTGAGGCCTGAGGTTCTTTTGAGCTTGCTTTATGTTCCCTGGACCTTTCCCAATGCTTAGTTTGTTTTGAAATGGTTTGAATCTCTCTACAGAACTCAACCTGCAAAGGTTCAAAATAAAAATGGTGAACACTGTAAATGGAGTTACAGGTGGCAATGGAGGTTTGGGATGGCTTGAGTGAGTTGAATGGAAGGTATTGGAACTGATTGCAAGCAAAACGCACGAGTGGAATGTGATTTGGCTTGTGATTTGCAGGTCCTGCCCTGTTTTGGCAGAAAATGGTGTTTTTGGTGTACACGGGTGTTTGAGGGATGATTGGCTCGTGTTTATGACCTTAGGCAATGTGTAAAACTTGTTTCAAATGTTGGCTTAAGTTGATTTTATCAAATGTGTGAGTTATGGACTTTTGGCACAATGACTTGGTTTTAAAGCAAAAAGTGAGAGTTGACAATGCAAGGGCTGTACTGGCTTGTAACCTAGCTTCACAAAGTGGTTGAGCTTTGCCTGACATTAGGGAGCCTTGTTTGCAGAAAAGGGCTTGGTGTATGGCTCAAGAAATGAAACTTGACATAAAGCATGCTTTATGTAAATGGAAGTGTTATCTTTATGCCTAAAATGGAATTATTCATTATATAATGCTCCCTTGATGAGAACAATGCCTCTAACCAATGTATTTGCATTCAATTTTTGAGTGTAAATTGGTTTAGAGACCTGTAATCAAGTACAAAGCTAGTTTGGTCAGATTTTGCAACTTGTATGAACATGTATTGGCCATGGTTACAAAGTGAGTTTTTGCCAACTTCAAGCATTCGATTCTCCCTAACCACAAATGTGTTTGAGGAGTTCTTAGACAATTTGGAAAGCTTGAAACATGTAATATAATCCAACTTGGAAATGAAACTTGAGGCTCCAAGTGGAACTATGTGAAAAATGGCCAAGAAGATGGGTCAAAATCCTGCCTAAACTAGGGCAAAATTTCTCTAAGTTAAAAGTTTTAGGGAACCTTGTTCCAAATATCATAACTTGAGATCCAAGCTTCTTTTGAGAAAACTTTGTGAATCAAAGTTGTAGACTTTGTGATGGAATACAACTCTCATGTTGTAAGTTTTGTTTGAATCCAGTTGCATCTTGGTGAAAATGTGGGACAAAGTTAGGAAAAATTAAGAAAATTTCATAACTTAGAAAAATTCTAAGTTATGAAAATTTTCAATTTCAAACTCTAATTTACAATTTTTGGTTTCTTGATGAACAAGTTTCATAATTTGACACATCTTGATGAAAAATGACTATTGGCACTTGATTTTGACCAAAAAGTCAAAGTTTGACTTTTCAGTGTACAGTCAAATATTGATCACTTGACTGACAAATTCATCTGTCAATCCTATACATTTGAGATCTTTTGAACTTGTTGAATAAATCAAGATGATGCCATTGAGTCCTTGAGGCCATGGTTGAACTTGATTTGCCATTGGCTAGGATAAACAGTCAAAAATTGCTTTTGTACAGTCAAAACCCTAAAATGACCATTTTGCCCTTTTGGTGATCTGATCAAATTTCTTGTGAATCTGTGGTCCAAACTTGATCAAATGGTTCATATGAGTTCATAATGTTGATGTGGGTCAAAATTCATGAGGTTTGACTATAAATTGGCCACAATTGACTTTTTCCCCAATACAGTTGATTTCTAGGTCAATTGTCTAATTGACTGGGCAAAAATTTGATTCAAGGCTTAAAACTTGGTATGGGAAAAATTATGGTCCAACATGAAGTATGAAAGTCAATTTGGGCATTGAAGGCCCAAAAATCCCCGTGCAAACTCAAACCCTAATTTAGGTCAACAGTGCAAGGAGGTGTCTTGAGCAGAGCAAACCCTAGCTTGATCCTGAGTTCCAAGAGTCTTGTGTTGATAAAAATGAGAGGGAAAATTTTGGGGTACAACAGTTGCCCCTGTTCAATCTTCTTGAACCTAAAGAGTTAGATTGGTAAGTTTGCCTTTCGTGACTCGAAGGTAAAAGATGATTGGACACTAGAGTGCCCGTAAATTTGCACTCGTCAAAATATTGTTGTATGGAATGGGCTTAAAGATGCCATTTGGAGATGGTAGAATCTTGCTGGAGATGGGCTTAAAGATGCCATCTAAGATTGTTTGTTGAACTGGAGCGTATCCGAGCTGTAACTGTATTTGATCTTTGAATGAATATCAGAATGACTGCCGTGTCTAGAGTGTATCTATATTCTGAATGGGTAACAGAGAAACATTTGTATATGGAGCAACTGTGTGCTAGGGATAAGTTCTGAAAATGGCAACCATGTCTGGAGCGTATTTGGACTGTATCAGAAATTGTGATTTGTATGAGTAGTAGAATGACCGCCGTGTCTGGGGTGTATTTGTACTGTATCGGGGATCTGAATAAGTGACAGAATGACTTCTATGGCAATCTGTACTGGGGGGAATCAAACTTCTGGTGTAAGGGCCAGAATGGCATCCGTGTTTGGAGCGTATCTGAACTTGAAGTTGACAGTTGAATCTGAAAGAGAGATAGAACGGCCGCCGTATCTGGAGCGTATCTAGTCCGTATCTGATTGCTGAAGTCTGAATGAGTAGTAGAATGACCGCCGTGTCTGGGGTGTATTTGTACTGTATTTGACTTGAAATTCTGAATGAGTAATAGAATGATCGCCGTGTCTGGGGTGTATATGTATTGTATCTGAATAAATGTTAACGATAGTCTTTTAATCTTATCCTGAAAAGGGTAAAATGTTAGCTAAAACACCTAGTTATGTTGCATGATATGTATGATGCAATGAACTGTGTTTCATCAATGTTTGTGATATATGAATGTAATGGATGTGCATGTAAGCTGAGTAGCTGTCTTGCTGAGGAAAATAAATCCTTGGTAACTGGAGATAATGAAATCTTTGACTGCTGCCGGAGGAAGTAAATTACTGACCGATGCTAAGGATTCAAAAATCTTTGATTGTTGAAGATGAGAAGTCCTTGCTGATTGCTTGGGGATTGAAGATCTTTGATTGTTGAGAATGAGAAATCCTGGGACCACTGCTGGGGATTGAAAACCCTTGGTGACTGGTGGGGATTTAACAAGAGCTTTGATAACTTCTGCGTGGAATGAGAATCCTTCATGACTTTTATGGGAAATAAGGAAAACTCTGAAAATCTCTATTGGGGAGTTAAAACCTGGGAGGCTTCTGCTGGAGAAACGAGACCGAGAATCTTTGATCTGCTGGGAAATAACTCTGTGGGGAGAATGTTTACTCGGCCAGTGAAATCAGGAGCTTTGGGTTGTACGCCAATATACTGGGGAATTTGGGAAAACTGAATGGTTCCCACTGGGGATTGATAGTTGGAAATTGACTTCGCTGGGGAAGAAGGTTTAGAATATTCTAGCTTCGCTGGGGATCTTGAAATTTAACTCTGCTGGGGACATGTACTCCAAGGTTTTAGCTTGTTGAGGATCTGAATGACATATTGTAGGGGATTTCTTCTTGAATAGCACAAGGATATCTTCTTACACCTTTAACCTATCAGTAATTATCCTTTCTCAATTTCGTTTTATTTGTAAGCAGTGATTATATTCAAATGCATATGCCTATTTAACAAAACATTGGACGTTTTCAAATAAAACATAAGTATAAAAAGAAAGGAAAGGCAAGCAAATTTTTTCACTTTGAAGTATCTTTGTATTAACTTTTGTAAGTAACTTTGTACAAAGGAGACAGACATCCTAGTAAGAGAATATTGTCGTAAATTGAGAAAAATTTTATACAAAAGAAAGATGGTTATGTGCAATAATTCCATGGGGTTCCCATTCTGCTATGGTCTTCACAACTCTGAGTATCTTGTCCATTCGCTGCTTCGTCCATCGATGATTGGATTGATCAGAAGCTTGGAGCTTGTTGGTGAAGAGATTGTCCTTAAAGTGATCCGACGAGACATAGTCATACGCTTTAATTCCCTAACTTTTGCCTGGACCGCCCTTTCGGGTTTTCAGTCCACCGGGAAACCCTTTTTTGACCAAGTCGCCCTTTCGGGTTTTCAACTTGCCGGGTGTACAGATTTTGTGTATTTATCCATAATTGTTTCCTGAACCGCCCTTTCTGGTTTTCGATTCACTGGGATGCCCATTTTTTCCGAAGTCTCCCTTTCGGGTTTTCAACTTGTCGGGTCATTTTATACGTAGTATCTTTTGACTATGTTTGCATTCGCAGGGTGCGGAAAATTGTCACCGTCCATGGTGGTCAGAATCATTGCCCCACCAGAAAATATGCTCTTGATCACAAATGGTCCTTCATAAGTAGGAATCCACTTTCCCCTGGGATCACTTTGTGGTAAGATGATCCACTTGATTACAAGATCTCCGACTCGATATACTTGACGCCTGACTTTCTTGTTGAAAGCCTTGATCATTCGTTTCTGATACGCCTGACCATGACAAACAACAGTAAGTCGTTTCTCTTCGATCAAATTAAGTTGATCAAGCCGGGTCTGAATCCAATCGTCTTCACTCAAACCAGCATCCTTCATAATCCTTAAGGAAGGAATCTGAACTTCCATAGGTAAAACAGCTTCCATTCCATACACTAAAGAAAAGGGGGTTGCCCCTGTTGAAGTACGTGACGTGGTACGATATCCGTGCAGAGCAAACGGTAACATCTCATGCCAGTCCTTGTAGGTGACTGTCATTTTTTGAATGATCTTCTTGATATTTTTTTTCGTGGCTTCAACAGAACCGTTCATCTTCGACCGATAGGGAGATGAATTCTGATGATAAATCTTAAATTGCTCGCACAGAGCGGTGATCATAGTGTTGTTCAAATTTGTACCGTTGTCCGTGATAATCCTGTCGGGGATACCATACCGACATATGAGGTTCTGCTTGATGAAGCAGGCAACCACATTCTTTGTAACGGAGGCGTAGGAAGCTGCTTCGACCCACTTGGTAAAATAATCAATAGCGACCAATATGAAGCGATGTCCATTGGATGTCGTAGGCTTGATCTCTCCAATCATGTCAATGCTCCACATTGAGAATGGCCAAGGAGCTGTTAGCACGTTGAGAGGAACAGGAGGAATATGTACCTTGTCAGCATAGACTTGGCATTTGTGACAAATACGGGAATGTTGATGACAGTCAGCTTCCATGGTAGACCAGTAGTAGCCCGCCCTTAGATTCTTCTTAGCCATCGTATGTTCGCTTAAGTGGGTGCCAAATGTGCCACTATGTATCTCGGTCATGATCAGCTCAGCTTCAACCTTGTCCACACAATGAAGTAGAACACAATCATGGCTGCGCTTATAAAGGATGCCATTACTCATGAAGAACTTGGCAGCAAATCTCCTCTGAATGTTTTGACTGCTCCATGGCCATTTGCAATGTGGGGTATTGATATGATTGGATAAATCAAGCCTACTACTTCTAATGGACATCGCTCCATTCTCGTCGCCATTGACTACTTCCCAAAATGGGTTGAAGAAGCCTTGTTTGCCTCTGTTACAAAGAATATGGTCGCCCTGTTCATAAAACATAATCTTATCTTCTGGTATGGCATCCCCGAGAGAATCATCACGGACAATGGTACCAACCTCAACAATACTATGATCACTAAACTCTGCATGTAATTCAAGATCAAGCACCACAATTCTTCTCCATATCTACCAAAGATGAATGGCGTAGTGGAAGTCACCAACAAAAACATTAAGAAGATCATACAGAAGATGGTTGTGACTTACAAAGACTGGAACGAGATGTTACCAGTTTCTCTTCATGGCTATCATACTTCAGCATGAACATCAACCGTAGAAACCCCATTCTCTCTGGTCTATGGCATGGAAGTTGTCCTACCTGTCGAAGTTCATATTCCTTATCTAAGGATTATGAAAGACGCATACTTAGATGAAGACGAGTGGATTCAGACAAGGCTAGACCAGTTGAATATGATTGACGAAAAGAGGCTTGGGGTTGTCTGTCACGGTCAGGTGTATCAGAAATGTATGATCAAGGTATTCAACAAGAAAATCAAGCATCAGGTATATCAAGCTGGTGACTTGGTAATAAAACGCATCATTCTACCGCAAGGTGATCCTAGGGGAAAATGGACTCCCACCTACGAAAGGCCATTTGTTGTCAAGAAAGTATTTTCGGGCAGTGCTATGATACTAACCACCATGGACGGTGAAGATTTCCCGCACCCTGTGAACGTGGACAAAGTTAAAAAATACTACGCATGAAAACGACCCGCTAGGTTCACGGGCCTAGGAAAAAAATAAGGGCATCCCGGAAAACCAAAAGGGTTCAGGCAAAAAAATTAGGGATATATATATAAAAGATTGTACACCCAGCAAGTCGAAAACCTGAAAAGGTGGCTTGGGAAAGAAAATGTATCCCGGTGGATAGAAAACCCGAAAGGGAGGTCTAGGCAAACGTTAGGGATTAAAAGCATACAACTATGTCCCATTGGATTACTTACTGCAAGCTTTATTACCAAAGTCAAAAGTTCAAATGATACAGATCAGTTCAATCAACTTCTTTTGACACCAAGGGGTGAGATGTTCGAAGATATAGGGGAAAAAGCGGAGTTGGAACCCAACGAGATCATTTCCACATAGCTATATGTTTTGTTTTTACTTTGTACTCTTTTATTTTCGTGACAACTTCCTCTCACTAGGATTTATGTCTCTTTATATAAAATCACTTGTTTATAGGCAAACTATCAATACAAATACACCCTAAAATTCAAACTTTTTATTTTTTCTGTTTTGTTTGCAAAATCGTCCAATGACTAAAATTGAATGAACATATGCATATGAAAATGATTAACTGTTAAAAAATATATGCATAAGAATAGGAATAAAAATTTACTCAAGACTCTAGGAGTTGGGATGACGTTCAAGTTATCCATAAATCCCCACAGAGCCATTCCTATTAGACTATCCCAACAGAGTAGTCTTCACAAAACAATATTCAACAAAGATATAACCCCCTAGCGGATAAAAGAATATGATCTTTTTCTCGGAAATATCACCCACCTACGGATTTCCAATAAGTACAGTTCATGGAAGTTCTCTTCCCCAGTCAAATTTATTCCTCCAAAACTGTAAGAGCCCCTGCAGATTTCTTCTCTCCAGCATAGCTCATTTCCTCAGCAAGGATGTTTCCCCAGCAGAGTGTTTCTCCGTCAATAGGGTTAATTCCCCCAACAGGGTTTATTTCCCCAATAGATTACAGTTTCCCCAGCTTGAGTCTATTCCTCAGAAGGCTATGATACACCAATAAAGTTCCTCTCCCCAGTGAATTCGCCACTATCCCCAGAGAGTTTCTACAAAACCTAGAACCATACCAGATATCAGTCAACTTTATCCTCCCCAGACGAGTCGGAAGGTTATCCATCTCTTTTATCCCCAGTCAAGGTATATAAGAATTAAAATCCCCAGACAAGTCGTAAGGTTATCCATCTCTTTTATCCCCAGTCAAGGTATATAAGAATTAAACTCCCCAGTAGAGCGATGAACGACTAATTTTCCTAAACTCTTCTCCCCGAACAGAAGTCAACACTTCCCAGCGGAATTTCCTCAAACAGCAAGCAAGAATCCACAGCGGAAGCATTCTAGAAAATAATGAAGATTACACATGTTCTTCATCCCCAGAACCAGTCAGGGATTCATTTTCCCCAGCAAGATGTCATACGGAACTGTTGATACATTTCCAACAACATTTCACATTCATACATCATTTACCAATATCATAGCATATGCATACGAAACGCATATAGCACAGTCTCATTTATTTTGAGAACATCATTACGCAATGCATTTCATATATCATGACATTGCATACAGCTAACTCTTTACCTTTTCAAGAAAGATCAATCAACATACAAACATCATTAACTACTTATATGAACCAACGGTCTTCTCCAAGGCTACATCTGACAAAGGGCTATTTCAGAAATTTCCTTAGAGGATCATTCTCAAAAAAACATATTTTGGCTCTGATTAAATCAAGCGTAGATTTGTTCTGATACTTCTTCCAGTAGACATTTTCGAGCTTAGATCAAATTAACCATAGAATCATTCAGATACTTCTCCCAATTAAAGATGGACATGGACATCTTCTGGCTCAGATTAAATCAAGTATAGATTTGTTCTGTTACTTCTTCCAGTAGACATTTTCTGGATCAGATTAAATCGACCATAGATTTAATCTGATACTTCTCCTAGTTAAATACAGACGCAGACATCTTCTGGTTCTGATTAAATTAAGCGTAGATTTATTCTGATACTTCTTCCAGTAGACATTTTCTAGCTCAGATTAAATCGATCATAGATTTATTTTGATACTTCTTCTAGTAGACATTTTCTTGCTCAAATTAAATCGACTATAGATTTATTCTGATACTTCTCCCAGTTAAAGACGGACGCAAACATCTTCTGACTCAAATTAAATCAAGCATAAATTGATTCTGATACTTCTTCCAGTAGACATTTTCTGGCACAGATTAAATTGAGCGAAGATTTATTCTAATACTTCTTCCAATTGAGTTCAAGCGTAGACTTAGTCTAATTTCTATCAATAGTTATTTTGGATGGCATCTATAAGCCCCAGTATAATCAACCAATAGCGTTACTTCATGCACCGGCGAGTGTAAATTTATGGGCACTTAAGTGTTCAATCATCTTCTACCTTCAAGTCACGAATGGTAGACAGGCCAATCTAACTCTTCAGGTTTATGAAGATTGAACAGGGGAAGATGTTGTACCCTAAAATTTTCCCTCCCATTTTCTTCAAAACATGCTCACAGAGGTCTCAAATAATCAAAGGCACTCAAGAGTCGACTGGTCAAACCTCCTCCTAAGCAAGGGTCTTCAACTAGGGTTTTGTTCTTCTCAAGTAAGATTGGGTTGCAAGGGTCTCAAATGACTTTCATGGTTCATCATGGGTCCTCAATAACTCTTATGTCAAGCTTCAAGTCTTGCATCACATTTTTGCTCAGTCAATGGCTCAGAAGATTGAAAGTCAATTGTATTAGGTAAAAAATGAACTATGGTCAATATACAGTCAAACTTCAAGATTTTTTGTCAACATCAATATTTTGAAGTGATATTCATCATTTAATCAGGGGTTGATCATGGTTCCTCAAGTAAAGCCCTCAAATCATCAAAGGTCAAAATTGCCAAATTAGGGTTTTGATTGAAGATACCTGATCATAGACTTTTGGCCTACTGCACGACCTAATGGTTTAAAGAAAGATCTCAAGGGATCAAATACAACATCTTGACCTAATTACATGGCTCAAGACATTTCCAAAGATACAAGTGATTGATAGTTGAAGAATTGAATCAATTGATAAAAAGTCAACAATCACACAAAAGTCAAACTTTGACTTTTTGGTCAACATTGGAAATTCAAAAATCAAGAATCATCAAAACATTCAAAATTATCAAGTTTGATCATCAAGAATAAAAAAAGTCAACAAAAGTCAAAAGTTGGAAAATTTTCCAACACTTAGAAAATTTCTAAGTGTTTTGTTCTTAACAAAGTCACTACTTTATGGCCATTTTTTACTAAGATCCAAATTGACTCAAGGAAAAATTTCAACATGAAAGTTGTAGGGATTAATGAATTCTACAACTTTGTAAATCTGGGATGATCCTCAAAAAGTGCTTGGATTAAGAGATATGGGCCCATGAAGTTCTGATATTTTTACCCAACACTTAGAAATATTTTTGATCATTTTTTTATCTCAACTTTTTAGCCATTTTTCACCAAATTTCCCTTTTGTTTTATCCAAAATGGTCAACATGAAAGTTGAAGATCTTGATTCAAGCTTTCCAAAACATTCAAGAGTATGAAAATATCATGTTTGAGCTCGGAGTTTCGAAGAGACAAAGTGGGGAATTTTTACTTGGATTATAAGTCATTTCTTTGAGGAAGATAAAATCAAATCTCATAGCCATGCCTTGTAATCTCACTTTACAGGCCTCTAAACCCACAAATATCTCCATAATTAGTTGATTTCACTTGCTTTATGACTATTATCCATTTGATTCAAGCTTTATCCAAGATAGTTTTCCATTAATGGCACAAAGGCACCATTGCCATTCATATAAAGCAAGCTTTTTTCAAAATTTAATGCATTGAGCTCCTCATTTGTTTCTTCTGATTGCACTATATCCTAAAGAGAAGAAGCAACCTCCCTGTACCCAACAAACATCAGAGCACACTTGTACTTGATCCTTGAAACCACCATTTTCACCATAACTTGATATTCCACATTCAACCAAGCCATAACTTGACATCTTCGTATTGCAACCAGTTCAATACCTCTAACCTTTTCTTATAAATATAGGGTCGGTTTGTATACCAAAGGAGGATTCACAAGCCCTCTAAATCTCTCAAGCCCACTGTAACTCCATTATAAACATCCACCATTTTCAAAATTCAACTTTGTAACTTGACTTGAGTAGACCGATCCAGACACTCTCAAGGAAAAGTAAGAGTTGTAACATACTCACCAAGGTCCCAGGAAGCTAAAGCAAGCATCACATTGCTTCTGGAAGTCGTGTAGAGGGCATTGGATTTTTCGTCAAGAGGTAAGTTTCTCCAACTTTGAAATCTTGATACAAGCATCATTTGTATATACATTCTATAGGAAAAATGTAGATATCATGTCTATGAAGCTAATCATGTCCTTAATTCTCATTTTAATTGACGGTGTGATGAGAATTTTGGAATTGAGTTTTCTGAAATGTTAGAGTTTCAGTTTGGTACTGGGCAAATTTTTTTTCAATCTTTAACCTATAACTTTTGAAAATATTATCATTGAATTCGTGGTTAAAATTCAAGCAACTTTTTTGTTTACACCTTTTGAAATGGTTGAGAAATGAAGCTTTTACAAAATTTGAAAATGATGTTGATGTTGCTGGCACGAGGAAGAAGATGATGTTCATCTTCAAATTTCTGAAAACTTGGTTTTTTATATATATAATGATGGTTGTGTTTCTATTGGATGAAACAGTCGTCCCAACGGTAGAAGGAAGCGCGCAAAGGCTTTGGTGTGCCAGGGCAAGGGTTTGATCACTGCCTCTGGCATTTTAATTTCTAACATTTTCATTGCAGATCCAGTATAAACCAGGCATACACACTCATCATGTGCCTCATGTTACAAGCTTTATATCTCAATCAATCCAGATCGGATTCTGTTGGAGATTCCCCCATGGTGCACCCCATTGAGCCAGGCACACATAATCATCACATGTGCATGGGCTTAGGATGTTGAGCTTGACAAAATTCAAAATCTCACCCCCATTTTACTTGTTTACAGGCCCATTTTAATTTTCTTTATTTTGTTCTAATTAACATTTTCTTTTCATAAAATCATAAAAAATTAGATTTAGGTTTTTTTTTAATTAATTGATATAATTTTCATAAATTAAAATTAATTAACTTAGTCATATTTTTTTTATTAATTAACTAATAAATTAATTAGAAATAGGGTTTATTTTTATTTTACAATTTAATTATTTTTTCTAAACAAAAAAAAAACACCAAAAATATTTTCTAAACACTTAGAATTTTTTAGGTCTTAAATATCTTCTCCTCTTCACCATCTTCGCGCGCTCATTTACTTTTTCGCATTATTTTTCAATATTGTAATTGTCAATATTTTGTAATAGATAATTAGGGTTTATTGCTTTTCCTCCCCAATTTATGGTTTGTACTCTCCATCCCCGAAGCGATGTAATAGCGTAGATTTATTTCCCGCATTTTTTCCGCACTTGTGTATATTTAACTGCTAGATTTATTAGGCGTGCATGGCAAGACGTAAAAAACCAATGTTAGATAACCTAATCTCAAGACTAATAAACTAAAACATAACATACTTTGCACACGCACACCTCTAGGGTGACCCTCACTTGTTGCCTCGGATTTAAAAAGTCATGTCCCTCGAACATGGGATGCTTAAGCAGAGACCCTCAGTTAAAAGATCGTAGTCCCTCGATGACCCTTTGATGCTGCCTTCGGTAAACGATCTTAGTCACTTATGAAAATTGCTAAAGCATCCTACAAGTTTCCTTCTATGACTATACGATGACCCGCGCTTGTCTCTCACATCCAACGATAGGGCTTCCTACTAACTAATGGTAGGGTAGAACTATCTTAAGGTGGAGGAAAAGAACAAAGACTTTTTTTAAGTAGGTAGAACGCTCGTAGTCGCTTGCTCACAAACTTTTCAAAACGAAACATCTTTTCACAAAACAAAATTTTCTTTCAAAATATTTTCAAAACAAACATTTTGTATACATTCTCAATGATACGAGAATCATTATGAAATTACCGCACTTAGGCATTTTTCAAAATATTTTCAAACATACACAAGCACAAAGCATTTCCAAAAACTGAGCTAGCGATTAAGAGCCCGTAGAAAACTACGGATGAAAAAGGTGCTAACACCTTCCCTTTTCATAACTTACCCCCCTTACTCAGAAAATTATCAAAAGGTCTTTCATCTTCTTTTCACCCTTTCCTTTATTGGATAAAAGAAAAGTCGGTGGCGACTCTTTCTATCCGCAACATTTGCAATAAAACGCAAACCCAAAAGTTAGTTCTCCCACCGTATTACACCTATTTTTTAAGCATATTTTTTATTGTAAAACCTTGTGAAAAATAAGGGTTTAGGGTTTGATAGTTCCTTAGGTTCTCCATTTGTTTTTGTACGTCCTCATGTATCTCTGATACATTTGAGTTGACTTATTATTGCTTGTTCATCAAGTTATTGTTCTCCTCGAAGCTGTGAAGAAAAAGTTGAGTATTGTTCTTGGAGGAAGCTTTTAAGCAACTCCTAGTATTTTATTTATAAGCGTGTTCTTCCTATTTTTTATCTTCTGGTTTTTGTGACTGTAACTTGATTAGAGACTGCCACTGGAATTGGGGTAGGTCTATTTTATCACTGCAGTGTTGGAAGTGGGATGTCGATTTCTCATATCTGGGAAGGACCTAGGTAGAAGTAGCATTGGGTAGGCATTAGGCGCAGAGTTGTAAACTTGGGAATAGTTTAGCTTCAAACTAATATTACTTATAGTGGACTTCCTTACTGGCTTGGTTGCCCCCATAGTAGGTGAGTTAGCACCAAACTGGGTTAACATATCGTTGTGTTCTTTCTGTTTCTGTAAGTTATATTTTATTGTGTTATTGTTTGATGTTTTGTCATCAAATGTCATAATATCTATTGTGATATTGTGTTGTTAAGACATTAGTCTTGACTTTTGTTTATGTGCATGCCATAATTTCAACTCCTACGAACATTTCTTGATTAGGGTGAACGATCTTGATTGCACCTTACTAAAGTGGGTGTGGTACTCCCTTAAAGATTCAGAAGGACCTTAATTAATGTTGAAAAGGATGGTGGACGCCATCTTTCTGTGCCTGCTTGCTATAAACTGATAAACCTGTTTCTTCCCCAAGTCCTGGTAATTGGTGACCGAGAATTGAGGCACGCCCATGTACCACCTTAAGGATACATATCTGAAGGTACCAAATATAATCTTGTATTTTAAGGAATCAAAAGCTCCAACAAATTAAATTTATGTGTTAATGGAGGAAACATGATCATATGGATCGTCGCACCCATCAAACTTAGCTAATGAGGTATGTTTAAAATTATTTGGCATCAGTGCCCCGATGTTTCATTTGAGAGGGGTTGGGGATCAAGTATTTTATACTTGAGGGTTAGTCTAGTGTTGGCATTGCTAGATGTGGAGGACATTATTATCCAAGGTTTGATTATGGCGGTGTAAGTCGTCCATTGTAGCTCGCGTCTTTGCCATGGCATTCTTATCACTGTCGAACTCACTGTTGGTCGAAGTTGCTACCTTCTAATTCACCATAATGGACGAAGGAATTGAACACGAGAATAACGATCTAGCTAAATGTTGTAATGAAGCTCAAGTCTGTTTTACTAGGCCCGCAGTGGACTTCAATTGTACTTGCTGAAAGTACAATACGTGACAACCCCTTACAATGTAGGGTTGTCAAAGGTTTGTAGGGTTGTTGCAGTCTTATAACAAGCTCATATGTGAATAAAACTTCGTCATTAGATGTTTTGCATGATGTCAAAACTGGGAAAGTTAGCATTTCAGAATATTAGACAGTATATATATGTCTTGTGGCACTCCTCTGTATTAGGGGTCTTAGGAACCATTAAAAACCACTTTGAAATTGATCCAAGTCATGAAAAACAAGTTTCTGTATAAATTTTCATTGCATGTATCGACATATACGATTTTCAGGTCGACACATGCAACCCAGTTTTGAAGCCTGCAACCTCTAGAAGGTTCAGGTCGACACATATTGAAGCTTTTCAAAATTACAAAAATTCTTATTTTATGTGTCGACAATTACGAATTTCAGGTAGACACATTTAGTGTTGTTTTAAAGCCTGTAGCCTCTGACTTGCTTCGGTCAACACATACATTCTTTCATCTTAAACTTAACGTATGTGTCGATACTACAATTTTTAGGTTGCACATACTGATAGTTTTGTTCAATTTTTCAAATCTCTTTAATTTTGAAAAAAGTCCTTTTTTACCTAAACTTCCAAAATTATAAACACATCATTCATGCATCATTCCAACTTGATGATACCATAAAAATATCCTACATTTGCTCTTCATCTTCAACCTCCACCAACCTATGTATACACACTAACAAACCATTGTAACAATTCTTTGTTGGGGTGCAATCTAGACGAGGTTTTATAATGTCTGATTAGGTTCTTATGTAGCTGAGAACATTGGGTTGAGATTTGTAGGGGTCTTCATTCGGAAAAACCACGGATTTATTCTCCAAGATCATTAAGTGGTTTGGGGGTTTTCGGGCAAGACATTCAAAAGAGGATTGCGGCCAAGTGAAGCCCTTTGGAGATAAAGAATGCAAAGGAAGTAACGAGAGAGCGGCGGATCAAAATTGAACTCTTGTGTTGCAATAGGTGAAATTGACGGTCCACGAAAGCTTTGGAGATAAAATACACAAAGGAGTAGCAAGATCCAGATAGTCAATTTCCAACTATTGTGTCTTGGTTTTTCTCAAGATCAAAGAAAGAGAAGGGGTTCAATCAACAACAAGCATTAGGGTTTATGGATTTTCTCTTGAACACTTCTCTTTTATCAACTTTTTGCATAGTAAGAATTATTCTAATTCCTTTGGAATTAGGCGCATACGTGCCCTCACACAAGGATGAAAGTGGGGAGTTGTGAAGACAAATCTTTGTGTCTCTTTTTCATATTGTTTTACTTGCTTTATTTTCATCAATCAATTTGTCAAAAAGCATTGCGTTATCGATTGACTCGTAGGAAATTTTACGAACTATTTTTGTTTTGAATTAAGTGTTGATATTGCTTATAATTACTTTTGATTTTAACTGCTTTTTGTATCAACACAAATCAAAGGAAAATTTTGAAAATTTAATTGCACACCAATTGTTCGACAAATTGTTTTTTGTTTGTTCTTTTGATAATTGCCATTGGAAATAACATTGCTAGTAACTTGATATAAACGATTCATAAAGTGGTACTTCATTAAAGTCCAATTAATTCAAATTATTGTATTTATTCCATTTGCTATTTTATATTTGCATATCCGAGTTCCAATAACTAAGGTTAGATAGACGACACGTTTTGTAAACCTTCCGCATGCACTCTTTTCAAATCAAAGTTTTCAAAACATTTTTTTGATTAAATTTTGGCTTGGTGATATATTCACTCCTCCCCCTCTAGATAAGGCGCCATCGTCTAACAAGTTGATTCAAGATTCTGGTTCATTCTGACTTCGAAACTTATCAGAAAATGGCATACGAACCTAAAGGGATTATAAAAGAGCCCCAATTTTCACGGGAGAAAATTATAGTTATTGGAAAGCTTGTATGCAAATTCAGGTCAACTCATTTGACAAAGGTGTGTGGGAAGCCATTCAAAACGGTCCAACACCGGTGACATATGTTGTTAATGGTGCTACCGTACCAAATCCAGAAAACTTATGGGATGAGGATGATAATAAGAAGTGGGCACGCGGTTGGAAAGTGGAAAATATTATCATATCAACTTTTGGTGTTGATGAGTTTTATTGCATTTCCCATTGTCAACCCGCTAAAGCTATGTGGGATTCTCTACAAGTTACTTATGAGGGAACTAATGAGGTCAAACAAGCTAGGATTAATACACTTAATCAAGAGTTTGAACTCTTTCGCATGAAGCATGGCAAAACCATTGCTCAATTGCAAAAGCGGTTCTCGAATCTTATTAATCGTTTAAATTTTCTAGGTAATCCTATTTCCAATGTTATTGCTGCTAACAAGGTTTTGAGATATCTTACTAGGAACTGACAACCAAAGGTCACCGCGGTCAAGGAAGTCAATAATCTTGCAACACTTGATCTCACCATTTTGTTTGGAAAGTAGAGGGACACGAGCAAGAACTCAATTGCTTGGAAAAATATGAAAATAAGCTCTATAAAAAGAAGAAATGGGATAAAGACACCAATAAGAAGTAAGTATTGAAGTCTAAGTCTCTTAAGGCTTTAATTTCAAAGTCCTCAAAGGATGAGCATACGAATGATAGTGATTCTTGTGATGAAGAAGACTCGGATGACGAACAAATGGGATTATTTGTAAGGAAATACAAACGATACATTCGGAAGAATGGTGTCAAACACTCCGACAATAATCTTGTAAAGTTTATAAGATAATCCACATCATCTAAATATGAATAAAACAAAAAGGACAAGGGAAAGGTATATGCTATGAATGGAAACAGCCAAAGAAACAACTCTAGGAATTCTAGAAAAGCCTATGTTGCTTGGGATAGTGATAGAGATGTCTCAAGTGATGAAAGCTCAAGTGATAGTGAAAAAGAGGAAAACTATTATTTCATGGCCAATCAGCGTCAAAGCAAGAAAAATAATATTGAGTGTCTTGATGCTTTGACGGGAAAATGGATTCTTGATAGTGGATGTTCAAGACACATGATAGGAGAGATATCTTTATTCTCCTACTTTATAGCGAAGAAGAAAGGTTTTGTATCCTACTGTGATTACAAAAAATGTGAAATACTCGGAAAATTTATTATAGGTAATCCCATAACTATTATTATCTCCAATGTTATGTTAGTTTAAGGCCTTAGACACAGTCTTCTTAGTATTAGTCAATTATGTGACAATGGGCATAAGGTGACTTTTGCCAAATATTGTTGCATAATGGAACATAGTGAACATAAAGATTGTATTTTTATGGGTGTAAGGGTTAATAATATATATATGCTTGACTTAAGAGAAGTTTCCTTGAATAATGCCCAATGTCTTGTCACCATGAGTGAAGACTCTTGGCTTTGGCATAGACATTAGGCACATGTTAATTTTTATATAATTAATAAAATATTTTAAACTAATTGGTCTACCTAAAATAAAGTTTTCAAAAGATCACCTATGTGATGCATGTCAAAAGGGTAAGAAAACAAGAGTCTCTTTTAAATCTAAAAATGTTGTTTCAACATCGAGACCTTTTGAGCTTCTTCATATGGATTTGGTCGGACCTTCATGGACCAAAAGCATAAGTGGTAGTTAATATGGTTTTGTTATTGTATACTGTTGTACCCCAAAATTTTCCCTCTCATTTTATCAATATTTCTCATCACAAGGCTCTTGGCATTCAAGATCAAGCTAGGGTTTGCTCTGCTCAAGGCACCTCCTTGCACTGTTGACCTAAACTAGGGTTTGAGCTTGCAAAGGGATTTTTGGACCTTCAATTCCCAAATTTACTTTCATACTTCATGTTGAACTCACAAGTTTGTCCATACCAAGTTTCAAGCCTTGAATCAAATTTTTGCCCAGTCAATTGGACAGTTGACCTAGAAATCAACTGTATTAGAGAAAAAGTCAATTGCGGCCAAATTACAGTCAAACCTCATGAATTTTGACCCACATCAACATTATGAACTCATATGAACCATTTGATCAAGTTTAAACCATAATTCCATAAGAAATTTGATCAGATCACCAAAAGGGCAAAATGGTCATTTTTAGGATTTTGATTGTGCAAAGGCAATTTTTGACTGTTTGACCTAGCCAATGGAAAATAAAGTTCAACCATGGACTCAAGGACTCAATAATATCATCTTAACATATTCAACAAGTTCAAAAGATCTCAAATGCATAGGATTGACAGATGAATTTTTCAGTCAACTGATCAAAATTTGACTGTACACTGAAAAGTTAAACTTTGACTTTTTGGTCAAAATCATGTGCCAAGGGTCATTTTTCATAAATATGTGTCAAATTATGAAACTTGTTCATCAAGAAACCCAAAATTGCAAATTAGGGTTTGAAATTGAAAATTTTCATAACTTAGAATTTTTCTAAGTTATGAAATTTTCTTAATTTTTCCTAACTTTGTCCCACATTTTCACCAAGATGCAATTGGATTCAAACAAAACTTACAACATGAAAGTTGTATTCCATCACAAAGTATACAACTTTGATTCATAAAGTTTTCTCAAACGAATCTTGGATCTGAAGTTATGATTTTTGGAACAAGGGTCCCTAAAACTTTTAACTTAGAGAAATTTTGCCCTAGTTTAGGTAGGATTTTGACCCATCTTCTTGGCCATTTTTCACATAGTTCCACTTGGAGTCTCAAGTTGCACTTCAAATATGGATTATAGTACTTGTTTCAAGCTTTCCAAATTGTCCAAGAATTCCTCAAACACATTTGTGGTTATGGAGATTCGAATGCTTGAAGTTGGCAAAAACTCACTTTGTAACCATGGCCAATACATGTTCATACAAGTTGCAAAATCTGACCAAACTAGCTTTGTACTTGATTACAGGTCTCTAAACCAATTTACACTCAAAAATTGAATGCAAATACATTGGTTATAGGCATTGTTCTGATCAAGGGAGCACTATACAATGAATAATTCCATTTTAGGCATAAAGATAACACTTCCATTTACATAAAGCATGCTTTATGTCAAGTTTCATTTCTTGAGCCATACACCCAGCCCTTTGCTGCAAACAAGGATCCCTAATGTCAGGCAAAGCTCAACCACTTTGTGCAGCTAGGTTACAAGCCAGTACAACCCTTGCATTATCAACTCTCACTTTTTGCTTCAAAACCAAGTCATTGTGCCAAAAGTCCATAACACACACATCTGATAAAATCAACTTAAGCCAACATTTGAAACAAGTTTCACACATTGCCTAAGGTTAGAAACACGATCCAGTCATCCCTCAAACACCCTTGTACACCAAAAACACCATTTTCTGCCAAAACAGGGCAGGACCTGCAAATCACAAGCTAAATCACATTCCACTCGTGCGTTTTTCTTGCAATCAGTTCCAATACCTTCCATTCAACTCACTCAAGCTATCTCAAACCTCCATTGCCAACTGTAAATCCATTTACAGTGTTCACCATTTTTGTTTTTAAGCTTTACAGGTTGAGTTCTGTAGAGAGATACAGGCCATTTCAAAATAAACTAAACATTGGGAAAGGTCCAGGGAACATCAAGCAAGCTCAAAAGAACCTCAGGCCTCACTGAAAGTTGCTGCATTGTCCAACTCGAATCCAACTGAAACAGGTTTTTCATCAATTTCTATCTCTCTATTTAGGAACATTTAGCCTTAGGTTTGTGAATGAAAGATGTAGTACTCATTGCCCTGAAACCATACATATGCTCAGTTTTCATCTATATTAAACGTGCTAAGAGAATTTCATCCATGAACTTTCTGAAAAAACTGTGTTAGAAATTAGGGCCAGAGAAATTCTCTCTGGTCGTTGAGAGTTAGATTAAGTTTTTTATATGGTTAGAATCTTGGTTTGATGCTCTACAAGTTTCATGTTTTGAGTTTTGGCAAAAGATCACAAACGCATGAGTTAGCTGTGTGAACTCAGAACGCGCGTTTTTTCACAGTGTTGGAGAAAGAAGATGAAGATTTGGGTTGGGCTGGCTTGTTTTTGCTTCTAACACCTTCTTTTTCAGTTTCACACCCCCTGGCCCAACTTCTTGTATTTTTATTATTTTTGCATTTTAATTTCATTTCTGACTTTATTATTTTATCTCCAAACATAAAAAATGCTTGAAAAATATTTTCATAATTTATTACATTTATTTGGTATTTATTTTAATTATTTCTAACATTAAAACATTTTTAATACCATTTTATTATTTGTTTAAATTTAAAAATAATGTAAATAATGCTTTTATTTTCATTTCTTATTTTTATTCACATTGAAAATATTTTCTTGAATATATTTTATTTTTTGTAAATATTTTATTTTATTTCACACACACGCACACACACGCACACACACGCACACACACGCACACACACGCACACACACACACACACACACACACACACACACACACACACACACACACACACACACACACACACACACACACACACACACACACACACACACACACACACACACACACACACACACACACACACACACACACACACACACACACACACACACACACACACACACACACACACACACACACACACACACACACACACACACGCACACACACACACACACACACACACACACACACACACACACACACACACACACACACACATATATATATATATATATACATATACCTTTATTTTATTAAATATTTAGAGTAAAAATATAAAAATATTACCCTTTTTATTTTTTATACTAAAAAATACATTTCTTTCAATATATTTTTATTTTTGTACATATTAAGATATTTTTGTATATAAATAATATATAATATTATTTTCTTAAAAGAATTAGGGTTTACCCTAAAATAAATAAAATTAACCTTTTTTGTTTATATATTTCTTTACGTTAAAAATATTTTTTTTTACATACATGAAAAACTTCTTTTTTGCATAATACATTTTCATTCTATATATATTTATTGTGTTTATTTAAATATTGTACATTTAAATATTATGCATTGTAAATTCAATTTGGTTGTAATAACTTAGGATTTAAATTTCTTGCAAAAAATCCCCTATTCAAAATTGTACCCCCTCCCTATATCATGTTGTAATAGCTTAGAATTTAAATTCTCGCACTTTTACGTTTTCAATTATGCCATGATTAGAGAATTAAGGTTTGTATGCAAAAATCCAAATCAATAAATAGTTTGACCTAATCAAAGACAAAAATGCATGAAAAATAATCACAATGCACACTTGCATCCCTAGGGTTACAATCCACTTGTTGCCTTCAAAAATGGGTCATGGTATGCATGTTAAGTACTTTGACAAAACAAAAAAAAAACAAAACAAAAGATCATAGTCCCTCGATGACGCTATCTGAGTTGCCTAAACAAAATGATCAAAGTCCCTCAAGAAAATTGCCAAAAATACTTGACACAATTGCTATCATGGTCTATACGATGACCCGCGCCTGTCCCGTTTAACATCCTAACACAAGGTTGTTCACCAAATACAATGGTGAAACAACACTGTTAAAAGGGTTAAAAACATAAGAAAGATCTTTGAGTAAAATAGGGTAGATAGCTCTTAGTTACTTGATCAAAACTTGGAAAAACATCCTTGCTATCTTCAAACACACTTCACAAACACAATTTCAAAACCCTACTTTCAAACATTGAAAACCTTTCAAGAATAAAAACACCTTTGTATACATTCAAAATGGAATCATTACAAAGGTTTCCACAACGATGGCCTCTTTTTCAAAACATCTTTCAAAACCACACATAAAGCATAATTTCAAACAATTAAAGAGCACAATTTCAAACAATTGAAAAGCAAAGCAAGTGATCTAAATAAGTAACTAAGAGCCCATGGATAACCATGGATGAAAAGGGTGCTTGCACCTTCCCTTTTCATAATCTACTCCCCGAACCCAAGAAAACATCTCAAAGGTCTTTCCTGTGCTTTTTGACCTTTCCTTAGGATAAAATAAAAATTCGGTGGCGACTCTTGCTAAACCGAAACATTTGCAAACACAAATGCAAAATCCCAAGTCAGTTTTCCCACTGTATCACATATACGATTACTCAAGATTTTGTTGGACTATTTTCTTAAGTAGTAAAGATGAAACATTTCTGGCTTTGACACATTTTGCCAAGTTATCTTAAAATAAATTGAAATCAAAAATAGTTGTCATTCGAAGTAATCATGGAGGTGAATTTGAAAACCCCCTCTTTGAATAATATTGTGATAAATTTGGTATTGAACATAACTTTTCAGCTCCTAGAACTCCACAGCAAAATGGTGTTATGGAACGTAAAAGTCTTGTTTTAGAAGAGTTGGCAAGAACAACGCTCAATGATTATGGTCTACCAAAATATTTTTGGGCCGATGCTATTAGCACGACTTGTTATGTCTTGAATAAGATACTTATTCGTCCTACACTTAACAAAACTCCTTATGAAATTTTAAAAGGCAGAAAACCAAATTTATCGCATCTTCATGTATTTGGATGTAAATATTTTATTTTAAATAATGGAAAATATAATCTTGGAAAATTTAACGCGAAAGCCAATGAAGATATCTTTCTTGGATACTCATAATCTAGTAAAGCATATAGAGTTTATAACAAAAGATTACTTATTGTTGAAGATTCGGTTTATGTTACTTTTGATGAGACTTGCCCAAATAGTGTTGGAAAAGGTATTTCTTTTCATGGTGTAGGTGCATATATGGAAGACATACTCAAAGACATTGATAAAGGAGTTGATCAACCTAAGTCAGTGGAAATTGAGAAGGAGGAAGATGATAACCAAGAGAATAAATATGATGGCCAAAGTCAACAAGAAGATGATGGTCTTCCATTGGAGTGGAGAACCTCCGAGGATCATCCTATCGACAACATTATTGGTGATATCACAAAAGGGGTAACAATATGCTCTAAGATAAGTAATTTTTTTATCACCACATGTACATATCACAAATTGAACCTAAAAATGCTAAGGATGCCTTACTTGATGAGCATTAACTTATGGTTATGTAAGAAGAATTAAATCAATTTGAAAGAAATGATGTTTGGGACCTTGTCCCTCGTCCTCAAAATCAACAAGTTATAAGCTCTGGATGAATATTTAGGAATAAACTTGACGAACATGGTGTTATAACGAGAAATAAATCTCGTCTTGTGGCTCAAGGGTATAATCAGGATTAAGGCGTTGATTATGAGGAGACTTATGCTCCAGTTGCCCAACTCGAGGATATACGCCTTTTATTAGTGTATCCATGCTCTAAGAATTTTAAATTATATCAAATGGACGTTAAAAGTGTGTTCCTTAACGCATACACTAGTGAAGAAGTGTATGTTTCGCAACCTCCCGATTTTGAAAATTATAAGTTTCCTAATCATGTTTTTAAGCTAAAACTTGTTTTGTATGGTCTTAAATAAGCCCCTAGGGCATGGTACGACCGACTTAGCAAGTTATTTCTAGATCAAGGATACTCTAGATGGAAGGTCAACACTGCACTCTTTATTAAATGTAAAGGAAAACACATTATGTAACACCCCGAATATTAAAATTTATTATTCGATTTGTTGTTTATGATTTATTTGGTGAAATAGATGGTTTGATGATTTTATATGTGGAGTAGTGTAGGATTAAATTAGTAATGAGACTTATTTTTAAGTTAAATAATTTATTTGGAATTATTAAGATTTTAGAATAATTGCTTAGAATTTTTTTAATAATTAAATTGAATAATATGAGTACAAATAATGGGGACAAGATGGTCATTGCTTAAGGTTTAGTGGGGGTTATAATGGAAGACCATATTAGGGGTTTAAGGGTAATTCTAGTAAAAAAGAATAATAGAGAGTGAATCATATCATTTGGAACGATCGCACTCTGACAGAAGTTGAAGCGTAGAAGTGAGAAAGTTAGGGCAAGGAGGAACCATTGTAAGAGCTTAAGAATCTTCAATCCAAGGTAAGGGTGGGGTTCTTATTCTCTAAGGGTATTGTATAGTAATGGATATGTCAGGGTTATGATTGCCATGGTTGATGTGTTTTCATGTTTTGGTTCAATTTGGGGTTTTTGTAGAATGTGATAACGTGATGGATGTATGATTAATTTGGGGAATTTTAATGATATAATGTCATGAATTGATACCCATAACATGTATTTTGATATGCTAGTATTGTATGATGATTATGTGTTTAATTTTGGGAGTTTTGGAATGGACTGGTGTTGGAACCGTATGGAATTTGGGATTGGTTCAGTGCAGGAATCGCAACAGCGATGTTGCTATCAGGCATGCTTCGCCGGGTGAGACTATTGCGTCATTGGGCAAGATCACTCGCTCAAGCCTCGTCGGATGAGGGAGCAGGCGAAGGAAGTGGGAGAATTTTGGTGCTCCTGGAAAAATGTATAGAAGGGGTGACCTCGCCTACGCTTTATGTAACACCCTATTTCCCCATCGGTAATTACATAAAAATCAGAGTAAATTAATTTCTAAATCGAACACCAAAAATAGGATGTCACCTTCTTCCAACATATTAAAACATGCTCAAGTATAATTAAATAGATACATAACACACCTCGGATAAACCGACAACAATTTTATCATGGTCTTCAAACTTCAACTTTATTAATGCAACGAAAAGAAAATCATAATTATTTTCAACATCTTCAACTTATCATAAAATACTATTTTAAATCAAATAAAGAGAGTCTGTAATACTCCCACAATTCTTCAAATAAAAACAACAACTAAGCAAACAAGCAAGCATTCATCCCCTCAGGGTTACGTATCAGAGCATGACACTAACTCGAAACTAAATGACGAATAATCTCATCTACTATGGATCACTTGCACGTTACCCATGTAGATGCAACATTCAAACAAAAGGGGTGAGATATCACAACAATATAATAATTTATATAAACATGAGCGCAAAACAGATATATCCTATCAGATTTCAAGTTCAACGATTATCAATTATGATTCATTAGCAATTATACAAGCACACACATAATTATCATCATCCATCTTACAACACATATCAATTATGCAACCCAACTTCATCGTTACATCAACAAATCAACAAATGTAATGTGAATGACACTGATGCAAGATGCATGTGGTACCATCAGGGCATAAGCCCTCTCCAAAATTTCCATATAAGGCTAGGGCATAAGCCCTCAACATTTTTCTAATACAGGTCAAGGCATAAGCCTTTAATATTTTTCCAATACAGGCCAAGGCATAAGCCTTCAACATTTTTGCCATTCTAGGAAAACAACAGAGCATAAGCCCTCAATGATGCATGTATGCAACATGAAACAATACAACTATGTAGAACATAGGACATGAGTTCCCAACACTATGTCATTCTAGGTCAACAACAACGTTGTCATACTGCAATACAATATGCAATTCCTTCATACATCACTTATACAATGTCTATGCGTTCAATCACAACATTTCTCGTATTTTGTACCCCAAAATACTCCCTTCCATTTTTCTTCAAGACATTCTCATAAGGTTCTCAAATGCTCAAGGTGGCTCAAGAATTGATCAGGCAAACTCTCCTCCTAAGCAAAGGGTCCATAACTAATGTTTTGGATATCTCAAGGAATATTGGGTTTCAAAGGTCTAAAGGGGTTTTCATGTCTCTTCATGTGTCTTCAAGAATGCTCATGCCAAGTTTCAAGCCTTGTATCACAAGTTTGCTCAGTCAATTGCTCAGATGACTGAAAATTAATTGTATTGGGTAAAAAATCAATTATGGTCAACATACAGTCAAACTTCAATATTTTTGATCAACATCAACATTTTGAAGTGATATTCATCATTTGATCAAGGGTTGATCTTTATTCCTCAATAAAATTCCCTTAAATCATCAAAAGTCAAAAGTTGCCAAATTAGGGTTTCCTTAGGAGAAGTCAATTGAACTTTGACCAGACATAACTTTCACATGCTTCATCAAATTTTCCCCAACCAAGCTCATCTTGAGGAAAATTCAATTCTCTAAAACTTTGCATCTCTATGCTTAAGTCCAAAAAGTGCTTCATTTGAGAGATATGAGTCAATACATTACAGGTCATTTCAAAAGTCAACAAAAAGACACTTTTTGTCAACGTAACTTACATAACTATAAAGTCTCCAAATTCAAAAATGATCAAAAGATAAATTGTAGAGGACATCTTGAGATTTCCAAAAATTCCAATATCACCTTCAAAAGATGAAAATTGAGTGATTTATGACAATTGCAAGTTGGGAAATTTTGAGCAAATGCATGAAGTCCAAGTTGGGCAAGCTTGATATTTTGGGCTATTGGGCCATGGTTTAAGAGTAAAATTGTGTGTTATACTCTTCATACACCTTAGACCTTGTTCTTACACCCCTTGAATTTGTTTTATTTTAATTATTTTTTATTTTTGATTTATTCATTAAATAATATTTAAAAAATAAGATGAAATTATATCTTATTACAAGAGTCCAAGCCCATCATATTGTTGCCCTAATTTTGTCTATATATTTAGACATCAAAGAAAGAACACTTACACGAAACCCTTACCTCTCAAACTTGTCCAAATTTCCAAACTTTTATCAAGAACCCTAAAGTTTTCAAAACCCTATTTACAAGCCCTTTCACTATAAAACTTTAATTCCATTCACTTCCAGGAACATTGAAGGGTAAGGTTAGATAGTTACCATGATAAAAAGAGCCTGAAACATGCATACAAGCCCTGGCCAGTTTTTTGATTTTTTATCATTCATATATTTTTAATTCCATGCGTTGTTGAATGTTTCTAACCACCCAAATTATATGAATGTTCAGAACAGGTTGCAGTCGTTACATGGAGTTTTTGACGTCCAGATCTTGATTTGCCATTATCAAATCGAGTTAGGGTATTTGCTTCGAAACTCATGATGCAAGGACTTATAGCCAAAACTAAGCCCGTATTTGGATTCAAGAGGGTCGAATTAGGGGGGGGTAGGACATTTTGGATCACTAACGCTTTGAATTTGCAGGTTTTGGACATTATAGGTTGCCAGAGAAGACGACCGGAGCTAGGGCTATGGCGCCTCTCAGGCCAATATAATCGTGTTTTATATTTATTTGTGTGGTTAGATTTATAATAACGAATGTAAAGCCGCCCCAACGGTAGAAGCGTGCATGTTAGAGCAAAAGTGTACCAGGGCACGGATTCGATCCCTGCCCCTGGTATTTTGTTTTGTCATATTTCTTGTTTGCAGATCCAGTGTACCAAGATTTCGCAAGTCCATCATGGGCCCTCACCTCATCACCATCAGATCTTCACAATCTCGGATCTTACGCCCCCGATCCACACGCCTATAATGAACCCTCAATGGACAGCCACAATGGATCAATACAAGCATATGGGCTTCCTATTTGTGCCTAGTAATTTTTGTTTCCAACCCCCCCCCCCCCCAAACTTCTTCATATCAGGCCCAAATCCCTACCATTTTTTTATTTTAATTGCTTTTTCTATATAATTAAATTAACTTTTTCTTAAATAAAATTAATCTAGACATTAGGTTTTTTTATTAACTTAATAATTTTTTTTATTTAAATAAATTTAACTTTTTTCATTTAAATTAATTAATTTAGTTTTTTTAGGGTTATTATTTAACTTTTCTTTCTTAAATTAATTAATTTAGAAACCTTTCTTTTCTTTTTAAAAAAAAATTAAGATCAAATATATATTTTTTAGATTAATCATCAAATCATTTTTTATCAAAACAATCACAAAATAATTTCTTTTCCTTTTTACCGCTTCGCAAACTTTCTAATTTACGCATTATTTTTTCAATTACATAATTTCTAATGGGTTGTAATAGTTTAAATTAGGGTTTATGGCTTTTACCCAGCTTTTTATGGTTTTGTACCCCCACTCCCAAAGCCTTGTAATAGTTTAGGCTTACTTTCTGCACCTTTACTTTCCGTAATTTACCTCTTTCCTTATTACTGTGTAGTAACTAGGCATGTATGGCAAGATTCAAAAGCAATCGTTAGATAACCCTAATCAAGATAAACAACTGAATTGAATCACTATTCACACAAGCACCTATTGGGTAACCCTGCATGTTGCCTCGAAAAATATGGTCATGTCCCTGGAACGTAGGGATACCCTAAGCGAAGTCCCATTAGATAAAATTAATCATAAAGATCATAGTCCCACGATGCCTCTCTATTTGCCTGTGAAAATAATCTTATCCCTCGATGTTGCCTACGAATATATGATGACAGTCCCTTCGAATTTCTAAGGTATCCCTACATGTTGCCTTCTATGATCATAACGATGACCCGCGCCTATCCCTCACACATCCAACGATAAGGATTCTTACTAACTAATGGTATGATAGAACTATCTAAAGGAAAGTATAATATTAACACAAAAGATCTTTGAGTAGGTAGATAACTCATAATCGCTTGCTCATACAAACAAAACATTTTCCACAAACACTTTTCTCTAAAATATTTTTCAAAAACAAACAGTTTGTACGCATTCTTAACGATAAAAGAATCATTACAAAGTTTCCGCACTTAGGCATTTTTTAAAAAATATTTTCAAACATACACAACACAAAGCATTTTCAAAAGTGAGCTAGCGATTAAGAGCCCGTAGAGAACTACAGATGAAAAGGGTGCTAACACCTTCCCTTTTCATAACCTACCCCTCGAACTCAAAAAACTCTCAAAGGTCTTTCCTATTATTTTCACCCTTTCCTTATTTGAATAAAAGAAAAGTCGATGGCGACTCTTGCTATCCACAATATTTGCGATGAAATGCAAAACCAAAAGTCAGTTCTCCCACTGTATTAGAGAACTAGCAACTCAGCTGGGGAATTTAAAAGTGGGGTTACCATAGAGATAAATCACATTTAAAATTCTTTACTTGTTTGATTTGCGTACTTTATTTTTAAGGGTTGTTTGGGTATTTTTTGTAAAGATCCTATACCCGGATCTGGGGAATTTTAGGGAAGTAGCTATAGATCGTGGAAACTGTATGGCGTAGACCGATATGATTGAAGTGATGGCTACATTAGTGCAACACATTTGTTGGTGTTAGTGTCCCTTGAGTCATTCAAGGAGAATGTTGGGTTGTCGCGTGATGTCATAAGCACAAACAGACCTTAGAACCTTAGTTGACACAACTTAGCCAATAAAAAGTAGTGAGATGACCGGTGTGGTGCAGAATGAAGTTGGTTTATACTCGATGCTACACTCATTAAGATCAGACTCTCGGTATATTTCAGTCGTAAATTAGATGCTTGTGCTGAAACAATGCCTGGGAGAAAGATCAGTGATATGAGGCTCCTAGAACTCGATTACTTCTTTTAGGACATGTTGAGCCAACTAAAATTAAGAGGGTACTTACCTATAAAATCCATGCAAGCCTGAACCTAAGGCCTTATGTGTTTTGCTTGTGTTTGATTAATTGTTCGAACATGACATCATGACATCATACCATAGAATTTTCACTGACCATTTCAAGTATCTCAAGGCCTGTGATGCAGGATTATGATGAACCTGGCGTCTATCAAGGGACGAGGGGATTTATTTTCCTCTAACCAGATTCTGTCAAAGACCAAAGCATGTTATCTTGATTTAAAATCTAGGACCCACTCGACATGGTGAACTTGATTCTCGTAGAAGAATGTTCAACAACCCGAAGTTCTTTCGTCAAAGTTGTAATCAGACTCAACTTCTAACACCACTTTCTTTTGTTTACCCCGTGAGATCCTTGAAAACATTGCATCTATATATCATGCATCATTACATAACAGGTTTTTCGATACAGGTTTTATCATCATCCTTGCTGTTTGTTTTAGTAAAAGATGGCTTCGAACAGACTGTTAAGGAACTCCAGGCTCATAATGCCCAATTCCACGAAACACTCTTGAATTTAGCTCAGGGGCAGAAAGACATGATGGTGCTCATTGCCAAAAATAAGAAGACTCGGAAGCCAATTGCTATCCTCAATATGGGGAGAAGATTCAAAGGTTCCGCTAAAGCGGTTCGAGCTACTGATATCTCCTCTGATGAAGACGACAATCAAGAGGAAGACCGTAGAAGTGTTAGGGATGAAGGTGGAAGCAACCAGGGTTTTGGGAAAATTCCTGAGGATGAATAATATTATGATGAGCAGTATCCTCTTGTTGAGGACAGGTACAAGCAGTTAGAAGATCGTCTTAAGGCCATGGAAATCCAAAAAGTGCCTGGATTGGATATTGAGGAGCTGGGTCTTATTCCGGGGGTGATTATCTCTCACAAGTTCAAGGTCCCCGTTTTTGCTAAATATGATGGTGTGTATTGTTCGAAGCTGGATTTACGGTCTTATGTTCAGAAGATCCAACCTCATACTGCTGACATAAAGTTATGGATTCACTTCTTTCAAGAAAGTTTATCTGGGACACAACTCGAGTGGTTCTATCAGCTGAAAATGACCAACATTCGTACTTGGGAAGACTTGGCTATTGCGTTTTACAAGAAGTATCAATATAATGTTGACCTTGCACCGACTCGTATGCAATTACAAAACATGACTATGTGCTCGAATGAAGGGTTCAAAGAATATTCCCAGAAATGGAGAGACTTAGCTGGAAGGATGCAACCTCCCTTGTTTGATCGGGAGCTAGTTCATATGTTCATGGGCACTCTGACAGGTCCATTCTTTAATCTTTTAATTGGGAGTTCTTCATCTGGTTTTACTGAGCTGGTTCTGACTGGGGAACATAACGAAAGTGGTATCAAGAGTGGAAAGATTCCAGTGGTTGCATCTTAGAATACTATGAAGAATACATTCAATGGTAAGAAGGAGACCAATGTTGTTTATGGCCAGAAGGGCCGTGGTAAAAATGACAGCAATCAATCTGTGGGAGCGGTATTAATTTCTAATCATGCACCTCTTCAATAATAACAACAGGGCAATAGGCGTAGGACAGACGCTTCAGGAAGGTAGTTTACCAAGATTAATATTCCATTGTCTCAGGCGTTACAAAATTTACTAAAAGAGGAACTAATTATGCTAAGGGATCCTCCTCAGAACCCCTAAACCTCCTCTCCTAAGCACAACCGGAATGCGAAATGCGCCTACCATTCTAACAGTCTTATGACACTAACAACTGCTGGACCCTGAAAAACAAATTTTAGGACATGATTGACAACAAGGAAATTGAGTTTTATCCTCTGTAGACCCCGAATATGATTACTGCACCAATGCCAAAGCATGACAAAGGCATAAGTGCTATTGGAGATGTTCTTTATGTTGCTACTGTAAGTGAATTGGTAACTCCTCTACCAATTATCAAGAAGAATATGTTGCATGTCGGTTTATTTCCAGGCTGTGTTGAAAAATGTTACTAATGTGCAGCCCAACCCAACGGCTGCAAGTTACAGAAGGAAGGCGTTCAACTCCTAATGGACAATCATATATTTATGATCAAGAAGACTCCTTCTACTACGAATCTGTGCCAAAACTTATCTGTAATATCTGACACTCCTGTTAGGATTACCTCCAAAGGTCCTATAAGGATTACTTCCAATATGAAAGTTGCTCCTTTGATCATCACTACACCTGGACCCATCCCATATTCTTCGGATAAGGCTATCCCGTGGAACTATGGATCTAACGTCTACTACCATGGCATTAAGCAAGAGTTATCTACTGAAGATAAAGTTACTAAAAGTGTTGATCCCATCATTGACAATATTGCAGGGACCAATAAAGTTACTAGAAGAGGAAGGGTTTTCTCTCCGGAAATCTCTCTGAAGACTATTGCCACACCTGTCAGAGTTACAACCACCGAGTTAACTGCCGAGGCTCGAGGTAAATAGAAACGAACAAAGCCTTCCCAGACGAAGGCACCTGAGGAAGCTACAGTTGAAGACACCTCTAGACAAGAGTTGGAAGAGGTGTTGAACATTATCCGCAAGAAAAACTACAAAATTATTGAACAACTGGGGCAGACACCACCCAAGATCTCCATGTTATCCCTACTACTTTGTTCTGAAGCCCATGCACAGGCTCTAGTGAATTTTTTGAAGGCTGCTCACGTACCACAAGAAATTTCTGCTGACCAATTTGGAAGTTATGTGGCTAGCCTAACGACTGACAATGGATTAGGTTTTTCTAATGCTGACTTGACTCCAGAAGGAAGAAACCACAACAAGGCCTTGTATGTCTCCATTGAATGCAGGGGAACTACATTAGCTCATGGGTTGGTTGATACTGGTTCTTCGTTAAATATTCTACCAAAGGGTGCTCTTAATAGACTGGATTGATAAGGGTTTGTACTGAAGCCTAGTGATATTTTAGTCCGAGTCTTTGACGGGTCAAAGAGGATGGTACATGGAGAAGTGGATCTTCCGATCAAAGTGAATTCACAGATATCTGAATATACCTTCTATGTAATGGATATTCGAACAGCTTATTCTTGCTTACCGGGACACCCCTGGATCCATGGGGTAGGAGTTGTTACCTCAACCCTGCATCAGAAGTTAAAATATCCTGTGAATGGAAAGGTTGTTACTGAATCTAGCGAAGAAGAGTATATGGTTAGCCACTTGAACTCATTCCGGTATATAGAGATAGATGGAGAATTTATTGAGACTCCATGTCAGAATTTCGAAGTGATTCCTCCGGCCGCCATTGAAGATGTTTCAGTAATCCCCAAGGTTACCAGGTTCTGGCAGAGATGGCTTCTTTGAAGGATGCTAAAGCTACTGTAGAAGAATGTGGTTGTACTATTTGGGGTCAGCTTCCTAACATTCCGTATAAATCTGAAAAAGTTTGGTTTGGGTTTCACTACAGAGGGTCAAAAGGTTGTTTGTTACGCTCGTGCTTGAAGACCTTTGTTTCGTATCAGCAACAACAGATTCAATGCTATAGAGGATGTTGATAGCGATTATGACCTTGATAGCTGGATTTTTCCTACCATTAGCAACGGGCTCAGCAATTGGAAGGCCAAAGACATTATCTCTATCTCCTTTAATCAGGAGTAATAGCTACATTCATGTTTTATTGCTTTAAAAAGTTTTGGTTATGTAATTTCTTTTAAACAATGATTTTAAGCCTTGTGTCTTACCCGGGGCACAATGGTCCATTTGTTAAGGTTTGTCATTTCATAAACATATTTTCATTTAATAAAAGCATTGGACGTTTTGCATTCAAATTTTGCACTTTTTGTCTTTCTTTTACTTTATTGCACTTTCAAATAGCTATGTGTTATTAGACACACCCACACACTACATTGCAGATCCACATCCACTATGGATCTTGTTGATAATGATTCTGCTATTTCCACTTATGACTTTAAAAATCCGATCTACTAAGCCGAGGACGAAGGCGAGGAAGATTGTGAAGTACCTGGAGAACTTTCTAGATTGTTATTGCAAGAGGAGAAGACTATACAACCGCATGAAGAGTCGGTCGAGGTTGTAAACATGGGTTCTGAAACAAACAGGAAAGAAGTCAAGATAGGTACCAACTTAGAGGGCAGTGTCAAGAACAGGTTAATCTATATATTGTAGGAATATGTTGATATCTTTGCTTGGTCATATGAAGACATGCTAGGGATCGATACTAATATCGTGGTTCACCATCTACCAATGAAAGAGGTTTATTCTCCAATAAAGTAGAAGGTTCGTCGTATGCGTCCCGAGATGTATGAAAAAATCAAGGTTGAGGTTATGAAGCAATTCAACGCATGTTTCTTAGAAGTAAAATCATATCCTTAATGGGTTGCTAATGTCATTCTGGTAACAAAGAAAGAGGGTAAGGTACGTATGTGTATGGATTATAGGGATCTGAACAGATCAAGCCTCATAGATAACTTTCCGCTTCCATATATTGATGTTCTAGTTGATAACAGCGCTGAACACAAGGTATTCTCCTTCATGGATGGTTTCTCAAGGTATACTCAGATCAAGATGGCGCTTGAAGATATGGAGAAAACTACTTTCGTCACACAGTGGGGCACTTTCTGTTACAAGGTTATGCCTTTTGGGTTGAAAACTGTTGGCGCCACATACCGGCGTGTAATGGTAGCTTTGTTCCATGATATGATTCATCACGAGATAGAGGTCTACATCGACGACATGATAGCCAGATCCCAGAATGAAGAGGAACACCTTAACCATCTACACAAGTTATTTGAGAGACTGAAGAAGTACAAGCTGAGGTTGAATCCGGACAAATGAACATTTGGGGTTAGGTCAGGTAAACTCCTGAGTTTTGTTGTTAGCGGTAAAGGTATTGAGGTTGATCCCACCAAAGTCAAATATATTCAAGAAATGTAGGCTCCCTATACTGAGAAGGAATCATAGGTTTCTTAGGAAGACTAAACTACATTTCCAGATTTATTTCCCATCTGACCGCTACTTGTGAGCTGATCTTCAAGTTGTTGAAGAAATATCAAGTCGTAAATTGGAACGAAGACTGTCAAATATCCTTTGATAAAATCAAGAAGTACCTCCAAGAACCTCAGATTCTGATGCCACCAGTTGAAGGAATACCTCTAATCATGTACTTAAAAGTGTTAGAGAACTCAATGGGGTGTGTACTGGGGCAGCATGACGAGTCTGGTCGAAAAGAGCATTCAATATACTACCTTAGCAAAAAGTTTACCGACTGTGAGACAAGATACTCACTGCTCAAGAAAACTTGCTACACTTTGGCATGGACTGCTCGCCGACTAAGACAATATATATTGACTCATAATACCTTATTAATCTCTAAAATGAATCCCATCAAATACATATTCGAGAAGCCAGCTCTCTCCGGAAGGATAGCCCGATTGCAAATGGTCTTGATAGAATACGATATTCAGTACACCACTTAGAAAGCTATAAAAGGAAGTGTATTGGCAGATCATTTGGCTCATCAAGTTGTAGATGACTACCAGTCTATGAATTTTGAGATCTCAGACGAGAACATTATGCTAGTTACAGATTATGAAGAACCTAGACCGTATGAAGGACCCGAGCCAGGATCCTGATGGACAATGGTTTTCGACGGAGCTTCTAATTCACTTGGCAATGGAATAGGTGTTGTAATTATCTCTCCCAAGGGTTTCCATACACCATTCATCGCCATATTATGCTTTGATTGTACCAACAACATGGCCGAATACGAAGCATGCATCATGGGTGTCAAAGTTGTTATTGATATGAGAATCAAGTTCTTAGATATGGGGACTCATTCATGGTAATCAGTCATATTAAGGGAGAATGGGATACGAAGCATCTGAATCTCATTCCTTATCGTGAACATGTGTTAACCTTAATCCCATACTTCGAGTAGATCACTTTTGAGCATATCCCTAGAGAAGAGAACCAGTTGGAGGACTCATTAGATACAATGTCATCTATATTCAAGGTCAGATGGGACAATGAATCTCCTAGAATTACTATTGAGAGACTAGGCGAGCGGCACACTGTTATGAAGTTGACACTGACGGAATAGAAGAAAAGCCTTGGTTTTATAAAGTGAAGAGATAACTTGAGGGGGCATCTTTCAATGACAAGAAATTCCTACGGAGGTTCTCAGCAAAATTCTTCTTGAGCAACAGAATTCTATATGAGCGCAATCATGATTCGACTCTGCTTCGTTGTATGGACAAGAAGGAAGCGGAAAAAACTATGAAAGATATGCATGAAGGTATCTTCGGTACTCATTCCAATGGGATTACTATAGCTAAGAAAATTCTGAGAGTGAGTTACTATTGGTCGACCATGGAAACTGATTGCCATCACCACTCTAGAACTTGTCACAAGTGCCAGATCTACACTGACAAAGTACATGTGCCACTGGTCCCTCTGAATGTCTTTACTGCTCCTTGGTTGTTTGCAATATGAGGCATTGATATAATTGGAGAAATTAAACCTACTTCTTCTAACGGACACCGTTTCATCCTGGTTGCTATTGATTATTTCACGAAGTGGGTTGAAGCATCCTCATTTGCCTCAGTTACCAAGAATGTTTTCGCCCGATTCGTTAAGCATAACCTCATATGTCAGTATGGCATCCACAAAAGGATTATCACGAATAATGGTACCAATCTCAATAACACCATGATCACGGAACTCTACATGCAGTTCAAGATCAAGCACCATAATTCTTCTCCGTATCGACTGAAGATGAATGGCGCAGTAGAAGCCGCCAATAAGAACATTATGAAAATTGTGCAGAAAATGGTTGTGACCTACAAAGACTGGCACGGGATGTTACCATTCGCTCTTCATGGCTATCAAACTTTAGCATGGACATCAACTTGGCAACCCCATCCCTCTGGCTACGATATGGAGGTTTTCCTACCTGTTAAAGTTCAGATTCCTTCTCTAAGGATTATGAAAGATGCATATTTGGATGAAGACGAGTAAATTCAGACTAGGCTGAACCAGTTGAATTTGATTGACGAGAAAAGGATTGTTGTTGTCTGTCATGGTTAGATGTATCAGAAGCATATGCTCAAAGCCTTGAATAAGAAAATCAAGCATCAGGTATATCAGGTTGGTGACTTGGTAATAAAGCGCATCGTCCTATCGCAAGGAGATCCTAGGGGCAAATGGACTCCCACTTACAAAGGGCCATTTGTAATCAAGAGAATATTTTCGGGCGGCACTATGGTACTGACCACCATGAAAGATGAAGATTTTCCGCACCTTGTGAGCACGGACTTAATCAAAAGATACTATGCATAAAAATGACCTGCTAGGTTAACTGGCCTAAGCAAAAATAAGGGCATCCCGGCGAACCAAAAGGGTTCGGGAAAAAATTAGGGATATATATATATATATATATATATATATATATATATATATATATATATATATATATATATATATATATATATATATATATATATATATATATATATATATATATATATATATTGTACACTCGGAAAGTCGAAAACTTGAAAGGGCGGCTTGGGCAAAAAAGGGTATCCCGGGGGACTGAAAACTCGAAAGGGCAGTCCAGGAAAAAGTTAGGAATTAAAGCTTATGACTATGTCCCGTTGGATTACTTACATCGAGCTTTATTACCAACGCCAAGTTTGAATGGTACATATGAATTCAGTCAACTTCTTCCGACAGCAAGGGATGAGATGCTTGAAGACATAGGGGCAATAGCAGAGTTGAAACCCAACGAGATTATTTCTGCATAGCTATATGTTTTCATTTTGTAATCTTTTCTTCATTTTCACAACGATTTCCTCTTACTAGGATTTTTGTCTCTTTTTACAAATACAGCCTGTTTTTAGATAAATTATCAATATAAATACAATTTTCAAATTCAAATTATGTTTTACTTTTTCTGTTTTCTTTGCAAAAACATCCAATGACTAAATTGAATGAACATATGCATACAAATATGATTACTGTTAACAAATATATGCATAAAAATAGGATTAAGTATTTACTCAAGAGTCTAGGAGTTGGGATAATCCACACAGATCCTCACATGATACATCCCACTGAGTTATCTTCATAAGCTCAGCTTCAACAAAGATACATTCCTCGTAAGTCTGAATTAACCTAATCATACTCATCAGAAAATCCCCGTAGTAGATAAATGAGTATGATATTTTCCCTGACAATGTCGCTAACCTACAAAATCCCAATCCTCATCAGAGATTATATCATCAGCACGGCTCACATGAATTCTCTTCCCCAACTGAGTTTATTTCTCTAATACTGTAAAATCCCCTGCAAAATATTCCTCAGCAAAACATTTCCTCAACAGAACATTTCTCCAGCATGGTTTATTTCTACAGTAGGGTTTATTTATCGAATAGGGTTTATTTCCCCAACAGGGTTTATTTCCCCAATAGAAAACAGTCTCCCCAGCTTGAGTCTATTTCTCTGACTACCACAAATCACTGGCAAGATTTCCACCTCCAGTAAAGGACAGTCTGGGTTGCTATCCCTAGAGATTTGCTATAGAATTTGAAACCATACCAGATATCGTATAACCTTAGCCTCCCCAAACGAGTCGGCATACATATCAAAAACTCGGTCAGACATCGCGTCAGAAGGTTATCCATCTCTTTTATCCCCAGTCAGGGTATACAAGAATATAATTACCCAACGGAGTTCCCTAAAACAGAAAGCAGGAATCCCCAGTGGAAACATTCTAGACAAGATCCAAGATTACACATATTCTTCATCGCCAGCAGCAGTCAAGGATTTATTTTCCCCAACAAGACGTTATACAGAGCTACTGACACGTTTCAACGACATTTCACATCCGTACATCATTTACAAATATCATAGCATACGCATGTGAAATGCATATAGAAAACTCTCATTTATTTTGAGAACATCATTATATAATGCATTTCATACATCATGACATTGCATATAGTTAACTCTTTACAGGTAAAATCTACAGACAGGCGAATATCATCCTATCTACATGACCAGACAATTTTCTTCAAATACTGAATTCTGACTGGCATTTCCCTCTGAGGCTACATCTGACAAATAGGTACTTAAGCACTTTCCCCATAGGCTTATTCTAAAAAAGCACCTCTGCTAGTTGAAGTCGGGCGTAGACATCTTCTAGTACATCATTCAAACAAAATCAAGCATAAATTTATTCTGATATTCTTTTGGAAAAAAGTCAGGCGTAGACTCATTCCAATACCTCTTCTAGTTGAAGTCGAGCGTAGACATCTTCTAGTTCTGATAAAATCAAGCGTAGATTTATTTTGATATTCTTTTGGAAAAAAGTCAGGCGTAGACTCATTCCAGTACCTCATCTAGTTGAAGTCGGGCGTAGACATCTTCTAGTTCAGATAAAATCAAGTGCAGATTTATTCTAATATTATTTTGGAAAAAAGTGAGGCGTAGACTCATTCCAATACCTCTTCTAGTTGAAGTCGGACGTAGACATCTTCTAGTTCAGATAAAATCAAGCGTAGATTTATTCTTATATTATTTTTGAAAAGAGTCAGGCGTAAATCATTCCAATACCTCTTCTAGTTGAAGTCAGGAATAGACATCTTCTAGTTCAGATAAAATAAAGCGTAGATTTATTTTGATATTCTTTTGAAAAAAATCCAGGCGTAGACTCTTTCCAATACCTCTTCTAGTTGAAGTCGGGCATAGACATCTTCTAGTTCAGACAAAATCAAGCGTAGATTTATTTTGATATTCTTATTTTACAAAGTCGGGCGTAGACTAATTCCAAACATATCTTCTAGACAAGATATAACATAGACTCATTCTAGTACATCATTCAGATGAAATCAAGTGTATATTCACTCTGATATTCTTTTGGACAAAGTCGGGTGTAGACTCATTCTAAATGCATCTTCTAAGACAAAGTCAGGCGTAGACTTAGTCTGATATTCCTATCAACAGTTATCCTAGATGGCATATATAAGCCTATCTCCGATGAATCTCTGTCACCTCTCCAGATGGCATCTCTAAGCCCATTCCCGATATAATCAACAAACAATGTTACTTTGCGCACGTGCAAGTGCAAATTTCTAGGCACTTAAGTGTTCAATCATCTTCTACCTTCAAGTCACGAATGGTGGACATGACAATCAAACTCTTCAGGTTTAAGAAGATTTAACAGAGGAATTTGTTGTACCCCGAAATTTTTCCTTCCATTTTTCCTTAAGACATTCTCATAAGGTTCTCAATTGTTCAAGGTGGCTCAAGAATTAATCAGGTAAACTCTCTTCCTAATCAAAGGGTCCACAACTAAGGTTTTGGATTTCTCAGGAAATATTGGTTTTCCAAGGTCTCAAGTGGTTTTCATGGCTCTTCATATGTCTTCAAGAATGTTCATGCCAAGTTTCAAGCCTTGCATCACAAGTTTGCTCAGTCAATTGCTCAGATGACCGAAAATTAATTATATGGGGTAAAAAGTCAATTGTGGTCAACATACAGTCAAACTTCAAGATTTTTGGTCAACATCAACATTTTCAAGTGATATTCATCATTTGACCAATGTTTGATCATGATTCCTCAAGAAAATCCCACAAATCATCAAAAACCAAAATTTGCAAAATTAGGGTTTCCTTAAGAGAAGTCAACTGATCTTTGACCAGGCATAACTTTCACATGCTTCATCAACTTTTCCCCAACCAAACTTATCTTGAAGAAAATTTAATTATCTACAACTTTGCATCTCTATCCTCAAGTCCAAAAAGTTCTTCATTTGAGAGATATGAGTCAATACATTACAGGTCATTTCAAAAGTCAACAAAAAGACCCTTTTTATCAAGGCAACCCACATCAAGATAAATTCTCCAAATGAAAAAATGATCAAAAGATGAATTGTAGAGGACATCTTGAGCTTTCCAAAAATTCCATGATCACCTTTAAAAGATGAAAATTTAGTGAGTTATTACCATTGCAAGTTTGGAAATTTTGAGCAAATGAGTGAAGTCCAAGTTGGGCAAGCTTGATATTTTGGGCTATTGGGCAATGGTTTAAGAGTCCAAACTTGTGTTATACTCTTAATACACCTCAAACCTTGTTCTTAAACCCCTTTACTTTGTTTTATTTTATTATTTTAATTATTTTTTATTTATTCATTAAATAATATAAAATAAAATAAGATAAAATTATATCTTATTACAAGAGTCCAAGCCCATCATATTTTTGCCCTAATGTTCTCTATATATTCAGACATCAAAGAAAGAACCCTTACACGAAACCCTTGCCTCTCAAAATTTTCCAAATTTCCAAACTTTTATCAAGAACCCTGAAGTTTTCAAAACCCTATTTACAAACCCTTTAACTACAAAACTTTGATTCCATTCACTTCCAGGAACATTGAAGGGTAAGGTTAGATCAGTTACCATGATCTAAAGCGCCTGAAACATGCATACAAGCCCTAGCTAGTTTTTTCATTTTTTATCATTCATATATTTTCAATTTCATGCTTTGTTGAATGTTTCTAACCACCCAAATCAGTTTATATGAATGTTCAGAACAGGTTACAGTCGTTACAAGGAGTTTTTGACGTCCAGATCTTGATTTGTCATTCTCATACTGAGTTAGGGTATTTTCTTTGAAACTCACGATACAAGGACTTATAGCCAAAACTAAGCCCATTAACGCTTTGAATTTGCAGGTTTTGAACATTACTGGTTGCCGGAGAAGATGACCGGAGCTAGGGCTTTGGCGCCTCTCCATCCATTATAATCATGTTTTATATTTATTTTTGTGGTTTTACTTATATGAACATATGTAAAGCCGCCCCAGCAGTAGAAGCGTGCATGTTAGAGCGTTAGTGTACCAGGGCACGGGTTCGATCCCTGCCCCTGGTATTTTGTTTTCTCATATTTCTTGTTTGTAGATCTAGCGTACCAAGCCTTCACAAGTCCATTGTGCGCCCTCACCTCATCACCATCATATCTTCATAATCTCATGGCTGACGCCCCAGATCCATGCGCCTATAATGAACCCTCAATGGACAGACACAATGGATCAATATAGGCGTATGGGCTTACTGTTTGGGCCTAGTAATTTCTGTTTCCAGCACCCCCTCAAACTTCTTCATATTAGACCCAAATCCCTATCATTTTTTGTTTTAATTACTTTTTGTATATAATTAAATTAAATTTTTCTTAAATAAAATTAATCTAGACATTAGGCTTTTGTATTAACTTAATAAATTTTTTTAATTAAATAAATTTAACTTTTTTTTCATTTAAGCTAATTAATTTAGTTTTTTTTAGGGTTATCATTTAACTTTTCTTCCTTTAATTAATTAACTTAGAATCCTTTCTTTTCTTTTTTTTAGAATATTAAGATCAATTAGATTTTCTTGGATTAATCATTAAATCATTTTTAACAAAACAATCACAAAATAATTTCTTTTCCTTTTTACCGCTTCACGAACTTTATTATTTACGCATTATTTTTTCAATTATGTAATTGCTAATGGGTTGTAATAGTTTAAATTAGGGTTTACGGTTTCTCCCATGTTTTTTTATGGTTTTGTACCCCCACTCCTGAAGCCTTGTAATAGTTTAGGTTTACTTTCCGCTTCTTTACTTTCCATAGTTTACCGCTTTCCTTATTGTTGTGTAGTCACTAGGCATGTGTGGCAAGATTCAAAAGCAATCGTTAGGTATCCCTAATCAAGATAAACAACTGAATTGAATCACTATTCACACATGCACCTCTAGGGTAACCTTGCTTGTTGCCTCGAAAAACATGGTCATGTCCCTCGAATGTAGGGATACCCTAAGCAAAGACCCCTCGATTAAAAATAATCATAAAGATCATATTCTCACGTTGTCTCTCGAGTTTCCTACGAAAATGATCTTGTCCTTCGATGGTGCCTATGAATATATGATGACAGTCCCTTCGAATTTCTAAGGTATCCCTACATGTTGCCTTCTATGACCATAATAAGGACTCGCGACTATCCCTCACACATCGAACTAATGGTAGGATAACACTATCTAAAGGAAAGGAGGAAAATAACACAAAAGATCTTTGAGTAGGTAGATAGCTCGTAATCGCTTGCTCACAGAAACAAAACATTTTCCATAAACACTTTTCTCTAAAATATTTTTCAAAAACAAACACTTTGTACGCATTCTTCACGATACAAGAATCATTATAAAGTTGCCGCACTTAGGAATTTTTTCAAAATATTTTCAAACATACACAACATAAAGCATTTTTAAAAGTGAGCTAGCGATTAAAAGCTTGCAGAGAACTACGGACGAAAAGGGTGCTAACACCTTCCCTTTTATAACCTACCCCCCGAACTCAAAAAATTCTCAAAGTTCTTTCCTAATCTTTTCACCCTTTTCTTATTTGGATAAAAGAAAAGTCGGTGGCGACTCTTGCTATCCGCAACATTTGCGATAAAACGCAAAACCAAAAGTCAGTTCTCCCACCGTATTACAACGTTATAACTCATACAACATACACACACATCGTAAGATCTTACAATAAAATATTAGGCTACTTCCATAATAATTACTTTCATATTGTATAAAATATTTGTAGCTTTCCAACCTTCCAAACCGTGCATGAAACGGACACCTGAAGTGAAAGATATTAATTTTTCAAGTTTTTCAAAAATGCTGTCAGTTCAGTGGTAATTGGTTACTGCATATGGAGTACCCGGTTACCCCTCAAAACCTCAAAAATAGAAGCTACTGACCATTTAGGTAACTGGTTACCCTATTGTGATACAGTGGGAGAACTGACTTGGGTATTTTGCGTTTGATCGCAAATGTTGCGGTTAGCAAGAGTCACCACCGACTTTTCTTTTATCCAAAAGGAAAGGTGAAAAAGCACAGGAAAGACCTTTGAGATTATTTCTTGAGTTCGGGGGGTAGATTACGAAAAGGGAAGGTATTAGCACCCTTTTCATCCATGTTTTCTATGGGCTCTTAGTTACTTGCTAGATCACTTGCTTTTGTTTGAAATTGTGTTTTGTGTGGTTTTTGAAAGTATTTTTGAAAAGAGGTCATTGTTTAGGCAAACTTTGTAATGATTCTCGTTCGTAAGAATGTATACAAAGTGTTTGATCTTTTGAAAATGTTTTCAAGTTTTGAAATATGTTTTGAAAGTGTTGGTGTTTGTTTTGAAAATAGCAAGGATGTTTTGTTTTGAAAGTGAGCAAGTAACTAGGGGTACTCTACCTACTTAAAAGTATTTCGTGTTTGTTTCCTCTTTCCTTTAACATTGTTATCTTACCATTGATTTGGTAAGTAACCCTATCTTTGGATGTGAACGGGACGGGCGTGGGTCATCGTATAACCATGATTAGCAATGTTGCAAGGTATCTTAGCATTTTTCTTTAGGGACTAAGATCATTTTGAAAAGGCAACATAGATAGCGTTATCGAGGGACTTTGATCTTGTATTTTTGCTTGTTTTTGCTAAGATACCTCACATGCGTAACATGGTCATTTTGTAAGGCAACCAAGTGGATTTTACCCTAGGGGTGTGTGATACGGTGGCCAGAACCGGGACGTGTTTCCCTTTTTTAAGGAATTGCTGGTTTGCGTTTTGCGTTGTGTTTGCAAAAGGTCGCGGTAAGCAAGATTCACCACCGACTTTTATTTTATCCAACAAGGAAAGGAAAAAAGCACAGAAAAATTCCTTTTTCGAGATATTTCTGAGTACGGGGGGTAGATTTATAGAAAGGGAAGGTATTAGCACCCTTTCTATCCGTAGTTATCTACGGGCTCTTAGGTACTTGCTCATCATTTGAAAAATTTCTTCTCTGTGTTTGTGTGCTTTGAAAAGTTTTTGTTTTGACTTCAATTTAACTCTTGCTTCTGTCTTCAAGAGTGTAATGCAGTGTTTTTGAAATCTTTGTTTTGAAAGGAGTGTAAGTGGGAAAAGTTTGTTTTGTTTGAGCAAGTACTTAAGAGCTAATCTACCTACTCGAAAAAAGAATCGTTCTATGCTTGTTTTCTTTAGACAATGCTATCCCACTATTAGTGAGTAGGTAGCACCGTCGTTGGAGTTCGAGGGTCAATTTGAAAGGGACGTACGGTCACTAAAGCAATGTTAGGACGTCTTAGTAGTAACCCTAATGTCTTAGATCAATTATCAGAGGCAACAATATCCGAGGCAACCTTTCTTAGGCAACTTTGATCTTTGGACAAAAGGACGACCACTAAAGCGTCCTATACTCAATGACCGTTTACCGAAGGCAACAAAGTGGGAGTGTACCCTAGGAGTGCGCATGTGCGATGTAACACCCCAGTTTCAATTATTTGAATTATTTAATTGGAAAATTATTTTATTAGAATTAATAAAATAAAAAGGAATTATTTATTTTGAAATATGGAGGAAAATAAAAGAAATAAGAAAATGCTGAGTTTTTAAGTTATTGGGCTTAGATGTTGTTAGTAAAGAGTGGGGGTGCAGGAGAAATAAAGTTATGTTTTGGAACTCAAGTTAGTTTCTCATTTTTCACGATAAACAGAAGTTGAGAATTTGGGGAAATATAGCTCTGAAGGTACGAGGAACGAAGAACATCGCTCAAAAGATCAAAGCTGCTAATTGATAAGGTAAGGGGGGCTATTACTCGATTTACCTTTGTTTATGGGTTTTATGTACGGTTGATTTGGGTAATCGTAGGGAAAAACCCCAATTGTTAGATGTTAGTGGGAATCAATACCCTTAGGATTGAACCTTGTAGAAAATGGTTAGGTTCCCAATTTTTATGAATCGATTAGGAATTTTAGGTTCCAAATGGTGAATTGGGATATATCTGCATGATCGTGAATTTACCTTGGAAGTTGTAGGGATAACCTTAATGTTGTCAGAAATTCCCTAAAAAGGACGAGTAATCACTGTTAAGGTTACTATAATAATTGTTGGTAATTATGAAATGAATGTGTTGTTTTGAATTATACAAACTCGATGTTGTTAGGTACTGAAATGCGCGTTTAGCCGGTATTTTCCCGCGTTTGGCTGCTGTTTCTGAGCTGCTGCAGGTTCAGGAAAAATCCTGTACGCGCTCAGCAACACGGGCCGTGTTGCACAACACGGGCACCCGTGTTGCTCTTCTGTGTTGGGAGATGGTGTGCTTCTGGTTGCACAACACGGGCCGTGTTGCACAACACGGGTACCCGTGTTAGGTCCCCTGTAATGAGAAAAATGTGTGTTTCTGGATATGTTACAACACGGGCCGTGTGGCACAACACGGGCACCCGTGTTGCTCTTCTGTATTGCCCAACACGGGCCGTGTTGTACAACACGGGCACCCGTGTTGAGGCTACTGTGTTGATTTTTCTGAACTTTGTTTCAGTGCTTGATTTTGGGATTTTATTGCCATGCTTTTGGATAATGTTATCGAGCATGAATTATGATATGACTTGGTATGATTGATGTTTAAATAGTATGCTGAGTGATTACATGCTATCCATATCTTGTTATGATTTGATGTTGTTGATGTTGCATGATATGTTGATTGATGTTTATAGTATGCTGAGTGTTACATACTTACATATCATGTTGCATTTGTTAATTCCCATTGTGTGGAATTAACATGGTGGCCAATATACGTGTCCGCGATTTAATGGAACGTTGAGGTGGTAGCCGTGTCCGCGATATAATGGAACGGTGAGTTATCCGTGACCCGAGATTTAATGGGGCGGTGAAGTGGTACCACATGCATGGGTGTGTTGCATTACCGTGAATATAACATGAATGGATGATTTATCCAATGTTGTATGTGATTGTTTGTATGCACGTATGGTTGCTAAATGGTTGACGATATTTGATGTTAATTGCAAATATGAAAAGCAATATATTATGGTGTATGAATTGTAAAGGTTTTGTGAACTATGAAATATGCTAATTATTGGGTGATGCTTATGATTCCTGAATTGATTGTTATGAACGTATAATCAAATGTATAATTGAGATGCTCACCCTTACTGTTGAATATTTCAGATTGAGGAGCTTCGTTCAGGTGCTTGGCGAAGGCTTGTAGTTCTGGCTTATTTTTCGTTTTAGTATTGTCCGGGTCATGCTCTGATAGTTGTAACTCCGGGAACGTTTGTTTGTCGAGCTGCTTTAGTCAGACTCGTTTATTTCCTTAGTATTTGGTTATAATATAATGTTGATATATTCCAGGTGTTAATCCCTGATGATTGAAAATATTATAACTTTGGTTTTATTAAATAAATTATTCCGCTGTGTAAACATGTATGAGTTACTACTAAGATTATGCATGACAGGAATTTGTTGTTTTATTAAAAGAGAATTGTAGCATCCTCGAATTATACATGTACTCTGAAATTATAATTTTAGTTATTTGCGAAAATTACTTGGGGTTTTAGAGGGTGTTACAATAGTGGTATCAAAGCATAGTCGGTCGTTGCGACCAGAGTCTTGAGTCAGTCATTCCGTTTGTATGCGACTAGTGCAAGGTAACACTGTCGATACTGTATTCTAATGTGGAGTATGTTTTAATTCTCAGGAATATGGCTGGAGGTAACGGACGAAACGATGCTGCACTCGCTGAGGCTTTGGGGATGTTAGCTGGTGTACTTGCTGGAAACCCAACTGGAGGCGTCATTGGTGCTGATAGGCAATTGGGAAATTTCCAAAGGAACAATCCTCCGTTGTTCAAAGGTACACATGACCCTGAAGGTGCTCAGAAGTGGCTGAAGGAAATCGAAAGGATTTTCCGTGTGATTGATTGTGCTGAAGATCTGAAAGTCAGATATGGTACGCATATGTTGGCAGAAGAAGCCGACGACTGGTGGGTTGCCACAAGGACTGAAATGGTTCAGGATGGAGAGGCACTGACTTGGGCTAACTTCAGAAGGGCTTTTCTGAGGAGGTACTTTCCTGAAGATGTTCGGGGAAGAAAGGAAATTGAGTTTTTGGAGCTTAAGCAGGGCAATCTGACTGTTAGTGAGTATGCTACTAAGTTCACTGAGCTGGCAAAGTATTATGCACACTACAACAATGATGAGGCTGGAGAATTCTCTAAATGTATCAAATTTGAGAATGGTCTCCGAGATGAGATTAAGCAGGGAATCAGGTACCAACGTATTCGTAGATTTTCTGATCTGGTGGATTGTAGCAGAATCTTGGAAGAAGATATTACCAAGAATAGGTCGTCTCACTCTCGTGGGGCTGTTGACAAAAGAGGAAAGCAACATATGGACCGTGGCAAGCCATATGGTAGAGATAACCAGAGATCAGGCGGTTGGAAAAGGCCTAGTGGGGGAGATTCTAAGGCTCCTATCAGATGCTACAGGTGTGGTGAATTTGGTCATCACATTCGAGACTGCAAGAGTGATGAGAAGAAGTGCTATAAATGTGGAAAGACTGGTCATTTGTCTAGTGATTGCAAGGGGAAGTCTGTCACTTGTTACAATTGTGGCGAAGAAGGTCACATTCGTCCGCAGTGTCCTAAGCCTAGGAAGGATCAGTCAGGCGGAAAAGTGTTCGCTTTGTCTGGATCTGAGACTACTCCAGAGGATCGATTGATTAAAGGTACGTGTTTTATTCATGGCACACCTTTAGTTGCAATTATTGATACTGGTGCAACTCATTCTTTCATTTCTTTGGATTGTGCTGAGAGGTTGAAACTGGACATATCTGGTATGCGAGGTAGCATGGTTGTTGATACTCCTGCATCGGGTTCAGTGACAACTTCACTTGTATGTAGGAATTGTCCTATTGAGATTTTTGGTAGAGGTTTCGGTATGGATTTAGTGTGCCTACCGCTTGAACAAATTGATATTATCCTTGGGATGAACTGGTTGGAATTCAACCGGGTTCATCTGAACTGCTTTGCTAAGACGGTGATTTTTCCAGAAGCAGTTGGTGTCGAGAACTTGACTATGACTGCTAGGCAGGTACAAGAAGCAATGGAGGACGGTGCTAATGTGTTTATGTTACTTGCTTCGTTAGATGCAACAGGAAAGGTCAGGAGTAGTGAATTGCCAGTGGTGTGTGATTTTCCAGAAGTCTTTCCTGATGATGTTGGTGAGTTACCTCCTGAGAGAGAGGTGGAATTTTCTATAGATTTGATTCCTGGTACGAGACCGGTGTCGATGGCGCCATATCGTATGTCTGCGTCTGAATTGGCTGAATTGAAGAGTCAGTTGGAAGATTTACTGGAGAAGAAGTTTATTCGTCCAAGTGTTTCGCCTTGGGGTGCTCCGGTATTGTTGGTTAAGAAGAAAGAAGGTTCTATGAGACTGTGTGTTGATTACAGGCAATTGAACAAGGTAACCATTAAGAATCGGTACCCGTTACCGAGGATTGATGATTTAATGGATCAGCTAATTGGAGCCAGTATATTCAGTAAGATTGACTTGAGATCTAGATATCATCAGATTCGTGTGAAAGCGGAAGATATTCAAAAGACTGCTTTTCGAACGAGGTATGGGCATTATGAATATTCTGTTATGTCGTTCGGAGTTACTAATGCACCTGGTGTTTTCATGGAATATATGAACAGGATTTTTCATCCGTATCTGGATAAGTTTGTTGTGGTTTTTATTGATGACATTCTGATTTATTCCAAGAACGACAAAGAGCATGCGGAACATCTCAGAATTGTGTTAGAGTTGTTGAAAGATAGGAAGTTGTATGCAAAGTTGTCCAAATGTGAGTTCTGGCTGAATGAAGTTAGTTTTCTTGGACATGTGATTTCTAAGAATGGTATTGCAGTGGATCCTACAAAAGTAGAAGCAGTATCTCAGTGGGAAGCGCCGAAGACTGTTTCTGAAATCAGAAGTTTTCTTGGTCTTGCAGGTTATTACAGAAAGTTTATCGAAGGATTCTCAAAGTTAGCTTTGCCGTTGACGAAATTGACTCGTAAAGGACAAGCGTTTATTTGGGATTCTGATTGTGAGAAAGGTTTCCAAGAATTGAAGCGGAGATTGACTAGTGCTCCTATTCTGATTTTGCCGAATCCGGTGGAATCTTTTGTGGTCTATTGTGATGCATCTCTGTTGGGTCTAGGTGGTGTTTTAATGCAGAATCAACAGGTAGTTGCGTATGCTTCGAGACAGTTGAAGGTTCATGAAAGGAACTATCCTACTCATGACTTAGAATTGGCAGCAGTTGTGTTTGTCTTGAAATTGTGGAGACATTATCTGTACGGTTCGAGATTTGAAGTGTATAGTGATCATAAGAGTTTGAAGTATCTTTTCGATCAGAAAGAGCTCAATATGAGGCAAAGAAGGTGGTTGGAATTTCTCAAAGATTATGATTTTGGTTTGAATTACCATCCTGGTAAGGCAAATGTGGTTGCGGATGCTTTGAGCAGGAAGTCCTTGCATATGTCTATGATGATGGTTCGTGAATTGGATTTAATTGAACAATTCCGAGATTTGAGTTTAGTTTGTGAAAGTACTCCGAAGTGTGTTCGTTTGGGTATGTTGAGACTTACTAGTGGTATTCTAGAAGAGATCAGGATCGGGCAGAAATCTGATGTTAATTTAGTTGATAAATTGACATTGATCAACCAAGGTCAAGGTGGTGAGTTTAGAATTGATGAAAATGATGTTATGAGATTTGGCGATAGAGTTTGTGTTCCTGATGTCGCAGAAATCAAGAAGAGTATATTAGAGGAAGGACATCGCAGTGGGATGAGTATTCATCCTGGTGCCACGAAAATGTATCATGATTTGAAGAAATTGTTTTGGTGGCCGGGAATGAAAAAGGAAATAGCTGAATTTGTGTATGCATGTTTAATCTGTCAGAAATCGAAGATTGAGCATCAGAAGCCGTCTGGATTTATGCAACCAATGTTTATTCCAGAATGGAAGTGGGATAACATTTCGATGGATTTTGTATCTGGGTTGCCGAGGACTCCTATGAATTGTGAAGCGATATGGGTCGTTGTGGATAGATTGACTAAGTCTGCTCATTTTATACCGGTGCGAATGGATTACTCAATGGAGAGATTGGCACAGTTATATATTGAGAAAATAGTGAGTTTACATGGAGTTCCTTCTAGTATTGTGTCGGATAGAGATCCGAGGTTCACTTCGAAATTTTGGGAAGGATTGCAGAAGGCTTTGGGTACTAAATTGAGGTTGAGTCCAGCTTACCATCCTCAGACTGATGGACAGACGGAGAGGACGATTCAATCGTTAGAAGATTTATTGCGTGCTTGTGTTTTAGAGAAGGGTGGAGCTTGGGATAGCTATTTGCCATTGATTGAATTTACTTATAACAATAGTTACCATTCGAGTATTGGTATGGCTCCGTTTGAGGCATTGTATGGTAGACGGTGTAGAACACCTTTGTGTTGGTATGAATCTGGAGAGAGTTCGGTAGTTGGGCCAGAGATTGTTCAGCAGACTACTGAAAAGATCAAATTGATTCAAGAGAAGATGAGAGCTTCTCAGAGTCGTCAGAAAAGTTATCATGACAAGAGGAGAAAGAATTTAGAATTCAGTGCTGGAGATCATGTGTTTATGAGAGTTACTCCGATGACGGGTATTGGTCGAGCGTTGAAATCTAAGAAGTTGACTCCGCGTTTTATTGGTCCGTTTCAGATTACGGAAAGAGTTGGAGAAGTTGCTTATCGTATTGCTTTACCTCCGAGACTTGCGAATTTGCACGATGTTTTTCATGTTTCTCAGCTGAGGAGATACATTCCAGACCCATCTCATGTAATCCAAATAGATGATGTACAGGTGAGAGATAACCTGACAGTAGAAACATTGTGTTGTACCCCAAAATTTGCCCTCCCATATTCATCAAGAAATTGCCAAGTCAAAGTCACAAAATTCCCCAAGGGTTATGCAGTTCAACTGTCTCCTATACAGTCAAAACTAGGGTTTGTGTTCTGATCAAGAATTGAAAGTTTTCAAAGGCCCAATCAAGTCTCATATGCCTACAAATGTGGTCAAACATCCTCATATCAAGTTTCAAGGCATTCAGCTCAAAATTGCACAGTCAAAACCCTAGATTGCACTACAGTCAACTGTAGGGGCAAAATGGTCATTTGACAGTCAAAAGTTCAAATTCTTGGTCAACATATCATTTTGAAGCCACAAACATAATTTGATCAATGCTTGATCATGATTCTCAAAATTTGGCTCAGAAATCATCAAAGATGCAAAAGTTGCTATATTTGGACAGCTGAAAAAGTCAACTGAAATTGACCAGGGCATAACTTTCACATGGATTATCAAAAAAATTCCATCCAAAGCTCATTTTGAAGAGAAAGACATTTCCTACAATTCATCTTCATGTTCCAAGTCCAAGAAATGCTCTCACAAAAAGTTATCAATTTCAACATTATAGGTCATTTTCAAAAGTCAACAAAAAGGGACTTTAAGTCAAAGGCCATAACTTGAGATTGGTAAATCAAAATGACATGGGACCAAAGGCCTTGGTTAAAGGACTCAAAGACCTTTCCAAAATGTCCAAGAACATGTGAAAAGCTTAAAAATTGACCAAGTTATGCCTTGTGGAAGTTGGGAAATTTTTGGAAATTTTTGAAAGTCAACATTGATGCAAAAGGCCTAAAAATGCAAATGGGCCCATTTTTCTTCCAAATTTCTTCATGCCAAGCCTATGCACGACCACTAGGCCCAAAGGGGAGTATTTTCATATTTTTTAATTATTTATTTGAATTTATATTAATTTATATTCATTTAAATCATTTTAATACATGAAAAATATAAACCTAACCTAAAAAAATCTTTTTATGCACATTCCAAGGTCAATATTTCGTGCTTGATTGATTATAGCAAGTTTTGATAAGATTTGATCATGATTGAACCAAATAACATGAAAAAAGATTCAAAAAAAGATTTTCCAAAATCAAATATGTGAAATCATCAATGCATGAGATTTTGTCCAATTTTTCTTAACCTAATCACTCCCTATATGATCAGAATCAAGACCTAATGCCAAAGGGACTGCAAGCTGCGCACAAGAAGCCATTGCATATTGAAATTTTTCACAAAAAACTCAAACACTGAAAACCAGTTTTTAAGCCGAGTCAAGCTCTAATTCTTATACCAAAAGCTTCCTCAGGCACTCCTGATCAAATTCCAACCAAGAACATCCATTAAAACGCCCTGAACTGGTACCAAGAACTCAGACTGAACCTTGAAGTTTTTGAAATCGCATTGCATGATTCAAGCATATTTGTGCATTTTTATTTATGTATTCACATTCATAATGATGTTTCTAAACTAACTGATACGTTTGATTGTGTTTTTGAGCCACATATGCGTTTTCGCCATTGTCACATACTAGGGTTGCAGGTTTTTGAAATTGGGGATTTTGTATAGAGGAAAAATCAGGACCAATGAATGCCATGGTTGGATTCAGCACCTTAAGACGAAGATGTCTGAACCCTCGCGATGAATTTATGAGGCCCATGGTTCTAATCGCTATTTTCCAATAGGTCCCTTTCTGCAACGCTTCAAAAAACCGTTGCCAATGTGTTTTAGTTACAGGGACGACGAAGACGAAGGCATCGTGTCAGCTGGTGATTGATCCATTCAAATTTCGCGCGAATTTCCAAAAACATTGACGTTTTCTTTTATAATATTTATTTGCTATTATATATTAATTGAAAGTGAAGTGGTTCAGTGGCAGAGGGAAGCGCTTGCAATGCTTATGGCCTGGGTTCGAATCCCAGGCCTTGCAACATTTCAATATTATTTTTCAATATTCATTCCCATGCAGGCACGCTCTTAAGGACCACCATACGTCCTCCCCATCTATTGTCCACGCGTCCTAAACGATCAGATCCATGGCCAAGATTCAAGGTGCATCATACACCAGGTCAATGCGCTGACATAGGATCCAGAAAGGTCAAACGAATGGCATGCTTATTGGGCCAGATTACCAGGCTTATACCTCCATCTGGGGCCTGAACCCCCCCCTGGTTTGCTTTTCTTTTCTTTTTATTATTTTAATTATTGTATTATTTATTTTCATAGCTTTAATTAATTAATTTTCTCTCTTTTTACAAAATATAAAAAACATCATAAAAATCCAGAAAATACAAAAAAAATATGATATTTATTTTATTATGATTATTTAGGTTAATTAGGTTATAGTTTTAATCTTTTTTATAAAAAAATCCAAAAAATAGAATTTAGGTTTAATAACTTTTTATTTTCTTTTTTTTAATTTTCCCTTTTTTCAGAATAACAATATTATTTATTTATTATTTTATTTTTATAATTAAACATTGTACATAAATAAATTAGGGTTTAATTTAGATCATATTTTAATTCTTTCTTAATAATTAAAAAATATTAGAATTAGGGTTTGCCTTTTAATTTAATTTCAATTAATTTCTTTTTCTCATTAAATCTAAGAAACACAAAATACCAAAAAAAAACATTTAGTCATTTAATTTTAATTCTCATTAACTTTTAATATTTTTGCAAAAGGGTCCAACGCCCGTCGCTTTTAATTATTAATTGTGCGCATTTATTTTACGTCACTTATTATAATTATGTAATTGTCCCAAAGCATTGTAATTTAAATTTCTTGCACTTTTACTTTATCGCATTATTTACTTTTCAGTCAAATCGGGTCCGGTTTAATTTTGGCGATGTGGACCCGCGCCTTTGTAATAGCCTTAGATTTATTTTTCGCAAACTTTATAACTGTTAAATATGCATGCAAGAATGAATGGACAAATTAAAATCAAGCGTAGAACACGACAAACATGACGAGACAAATAACTGAAACATGACACACGAATCGCACACACCACCCCTAGGGTACGCCTCACTGTTGCCTTTCGAAAGGTGGTCGTCGAGTAGAAAACGTCTTAGTAAGTCCTCATGATCCGGGAACCTGGCATGAGGGTAGCTTCTAAGGTGTCTTCCCATTGCTCTGGTGATCACCATGTCCCTAAAACTCGAATTGACCCGAACACCTCCAACGGTGGTGCTACCTACCTCTCAATGGTGGGATGGCACTACTTTAAAGGACTCTTACACAGACGAATTCCTTAGGGTAGGTAGGTTCTCAAGGATACTTGCTCTAATCTCAAAACAAACTCAAAAAGACTTTTCACACTGACACTTTTCAAAAGCTTTCAAAGCAAATTTTTCAAACACTCTGACGTATGAGTCGATCTGAAATTTTTTCAAAGAAACTTTTTAAACCCACATTGAAAAGCAAACAAACAATTTTGAAAACACATTGAGCAAGTATCTAAGAGCCCATGGATAACCATGGATAGAAAGGGTGCTAACACCTTCCCTTTCTATAACCTACCTCCCGAACCGAGAGCAATCTCTTTAAGGAATTTTTCTGTGCTTTTGTCCTTTCCATTTGGAGAAAATAAAAGACGGTGGCGACTCTTGCTTCCGCGACATTTCGCGAACCAGCGTTAAACAGTCAGTTCCAGATCCACCGATCACAGAACTGGCGACTCTGCTGGGGATTTCTTTATAAAGTGAGATGTACCTTAGGGATAGTTCATAACTGTGTTTTCAATTGCTTTCTTTGCTTGCTTTAAATTGTGGGACTGTCTTGGGAGTTCTATAGATCCTAACCCGGATCTGGGGAAACCTTCTTAGAAAGTAGCAACAAGGCTGTGAGGGAACTGTGCGGGGTATACCGACATGGTTGAAACAGTCTGCTACGTTGATGTGGCACTTTTGTGTGTACCGGTAACCCTTGAGTTCAGTCAAGGAGAGTACGGGGCCTCCGCGTGGTGTCGTGAAGCATCAACAGACCTTAGGAACCTTAATTGAACTATCTTGGCCTCTTTAGGGTAGTGAGATAACTGACTTTGGTGCAGTCCGAGGTTGGTTGATACTCGATACTACACTCAATTGAGGGTTGCTTTCCTGGAATATTTCGGTCGCCAGTTCAGTGGCTAAATCGAAACGATGAACAATGAAAGCAATCCCGTGATATTGGGACCCTTAGAACCCGGTTACTTCTGATAGGACAGGTTGAGCCCACCAACTTCAAGAGGGTAATACCCAGACCTCATGCTGGCCTAAACTCTAAGGGTTTCTGTTGTGTGACTTGCGTGCCTTCGACTTGACTACTTGCATGCTTGTTATCTGACACATGAACTACTTGCAGGTTTTGTTTATAGTCCTTAATAGGGACCCATAACAGGGTACCTAAGTTTCTTACAGGTTTTGGTTTGCAGTCCTTAATTAGGACTCCTAACAGGGTTTACCGAGTTTCTTGCAGGTTTTGTTTTTAGTCCTTAACTGGGACTCATGACAGGTTTTACTTGAGTTTCTTGCAGGTTTTGGTTTGCAGTCCTTGATGGGGACTCATAACAGGGTTTATCCATATTACCCCATGCATAGCATACCATCATACCATTGCATACATCCTAACCCACTTCAAGGATCTCAAGGGCTTGTGATGCAGGTCATGATAAATCAAGCATCTAGCCAGGGGCAAAGAGGATTTATTTTCCTCTAGCCAAGGTTGTCAGGGGCTATGACCCACTGGATATGGTGAGCCTTTGACCCTTGAGGAAGGACTCTCTACAAAATGAAGTTCTTACAATCAAGCTACAAATTCAAATGCTAACAAGTTTTCTTGTTTATCCCGCGAGGTCCTTGAAAACATTACATGCATGTCATACATCTCATTGCATTGCAGGTATCCCTTTGACAGGTTGCTTACCCTTCTTCGCTGTTTATTTCAGCCGATCGTCATGAATCCTGAATCATCAGCCGAGCAGACTATCAAGGACCTCCAGGCTCAGAATGCCCAGTTCCAAGAGCTGATCATGAATTTGACCCAGGGGCAACAAGATCTGAAGGCTCTGCTCTTGAAGAAGGACAAGAAGAAGAAGAGGACTGTTTTGTTCAGCCCTAGACGCAGATCAGGGAATACACCGCAAATTGAAACTGAGAGGACAACCCCATCTGTGGGAAAAAGCAGTCATCAAGAGGAAAGGGTGCCCAGTCCAGAGGTCTCTGACAATGAAACAGATTTCGACGACGAACAGTACCCTCCGGCTGAGGACAAGTACAAACAGTTGGAGGATAGGCTGAATGCTATGGAGATCCAACAGGTACCTGGGCTGGATCTTGGAGATTTGGGTTTGTCTACTGGTGTGATTATTCCTCGGAAGTTCAAAGCACCATCCTTTACCAAGTATGACGGGGCGTCTTGTCCCAAGCTGCATCTAAGGTCCTATGTTCGGAAGATCCAACCATATACGGTGGACAAAAACTTGTGGATCCACTTCTTCCAGGAAAGTCTTTCAGGGACTCACCTCGAATGGTTCTATCAACTGGATGGGACCAAAGTTCGTAACTGGGAGGAGTTGGCAACTGCTTTCTACAAGCAGTACCAGTACAATGCCGACCTTGCCCCCACGCGTACTCAACTCCAGGGTATGTCGTTAGGCGCAAGCGAAGGTTTTAAGGAGTACGCTCAGAAATGGAGGGATCTTGCTGGAAGGGTACAACCACCTCTGACTGATCGGGAACTTGTAGACATGTTCTTGGGGACCTTGTCTGGTCCATTTTATAACCACCTGATTGGGAATTCATCTGCTGGATTCACAGATCTTATCTTGACTGGAGAACGAATAGAAGCTGGTATCCGGTCTGGGAAAATTCAAGAGGCTGCGCCTGCTGATAAAAAGCCTCATCATGGAAAGAAAGAATCCAATGCCGTGCACGGTAAAAAGGGTCGTCATGAGGCAGGGGCAATCCAAATTTCCAATCCTGGACCTGCTCAACAAGGACAGGGGCAGCAGCGAAAAGAGAAACGGCAGTACACCAAACTCAACATGTCGTTGGATCAAGCACTGCAACAAATGTTGAAGGCAGGACTGATCACCTTAAGGGCTCCTCTTCGGAATCCGAACACTTCTGCACCCAACTATCATCCCAATGATAGGTGCGCATATCATTCAGATAGCCCGGGACATACTACAGACAACTGCTGGCCTCTCAAGAACAAAATTCAAGACATGATCGACGCCGGGGAGATTCAGTTTGAAGTGTCCGAGACTCCGAACATAATCACTGCTCCGTTGCCCAATCATTGAAGACCTTTTGTTTATTTGAATTTTTGAGTTGTGTTTTTCTTTGCTTATACAAACAATTAATGTCATAGCAAACTCTTTTATTCTATCAATGCATCGCATATGTCTGTTTTGGAAATCAATACAATTATTTTCATTATGTTCAAATATCTTTTCATATTTTTTCTGATGTCAACTCTCGGTTAATAATTCTAAGCCTCTTGAGGGAGGATGACGAAAACGATACCATAATCTATAGTATGCTTTTGAACAGACCACGCTGATGAGGTACAGGCATTGTTTCAACCCCTAAACACTGGAGTTATAAGGATGATAATCCCTCGTCAACCCATCAGAGCCAAAGAAGTAGGAGTTTTATTTTCGAAAATCAAAACCCTTAATCATAACCTGGGGCAGGGTAGTCTCTCAGTTGATCCAAGTGCATAACGAATGGCACCGAAGAGATCTTTACGAAACAAACAAAGACAGTGATGGTTCAGAACAATCATAAAGACAGGCAGTCATCATCAAAATTCATAAATGAAAAGCCAAAAAAGTCTAAACCTACGAAGGGGACTTATGAAACTGGGGGCATCCCGCTGACTGTAATTCCAAAAAGGAAACAGTTCAGGCAAAAGAAAGAAAGGGATAACAAAACCAAGAAGGAGGTCACTACAAACCCTCAACAAAAAGGAATGACTGCCTATTCAAAATAAGTTATCAACATCTGAACCATTATTGGAACATCAAAGCAAAGACTCAAGCAAGGTCTAACGCACGATCAACTGAGTTTAGGTTTGGAGAACATCACGAAGAGCGGGTGGGTACAAATAATTTGAGCCTTTATCCTTTGTTTCTTAAAACCGTGAACCAGGTCACGTTATAACCCTTAAAAGTCCTAGCTGAAGCATGGGTTAGTTCGAAAGCATACTGTTACGAAAGGTATCCTGACTCCTTAAGGCTTACGGTAAATACGGAGTTGACATCACGTTTTACAAACATTTACTTGTTTTATGAAAAATGCATTTTCAAAATCTTCAAGACAGATGTAGGCGTTGCATTTTTAACATAACTTTGTTTGCATATGACTTTTTGTTTGAACAGCAGGGAAATTCGCACAAGAAATACCTAGTGAACAAAAGCACTTCCAATCAAGGGGCAGACATGAGCTTGGTCCATCATCTGGGGCAATCCAATCAAGATTCGGAGAATCTCTCAAAAGGCCAAATAGCCTGGGGCAAGTCTCCGCCTGAGTTACTTGGGGCATTCCAACAACAAATCTTGCCCGATCATACATCTTTTGGTAACATGGCAACACAAACAGCCAGGGGCACTCCCCTGCATTCTAAGAGCGTGGGCATAGTCGAAAAAATACTACGCATAATCAAAGACCCGCTAGGTTGACACGCCTAGGCAAAAATAAGGGCTTCCCGGCGAACCAAAAGGGTTCGGGCATAATGAAGGGATGAAATAAAAAAAATCTGTACACCCGGCAAGTTGAAAACCTGAAAAGGCGGCTTGAGCAAAAATGGGTATCCCGGTGGACTGAAAACCTGAAAGGGCGGTCCAGGCAAAAGTTAGGGATTAAAGCGTACGACTATGTCCTGTCATCTGTCTACCTGAAGAAGGTTTGTCCATCAACAACTACCAGCACCCCACAAGCGCCTCTCCCTTAGAAACAGGGGCAATAAAGAGTGGTCTAAGCAATCTGATTGTTCTATCCTCCAAGGTATCAGGGTAGGTTCCATTGAAAAACTTAACCAATACAGTTCAATACCTCCCCAGGAGAGTCCAATCCAGCCCCCCAGAAAAGGTGGAATCCCTCTCCTCAAGCAGTAAGCTTACCCCCAGTAGATCCTGGAAGCTTACCCTCTCAAGGCACGAACGCGTCGCCCGGCTTTATTCAAAGAGTTATTTCCTTAACAGGATATAACTGGGTTATCCTCAGCCAAAAGCCACGGAAAGAGCGTCGTCGACAAAGTCTTCCAACAACAAGGATATCCTCAGCAAGCTACCAACAATTCAGCAACGCATCTCTATCCCCACAGAATATTGCTTCCCAGCATGGTCGCTAGGGTATCTTTTCTCCCCGCAGAATCCGTCATTTGCCAAGTTCATCCCCCAACGGAGTCATCTTCTCCTATCGGTATTCTTGCAGTTATCATCCCCAGTGGAAGCAAAATCTATTCCTCAACATCAGCCCAGGATACGACTTCCCGGCACCCGTCAAGGATTTATTTTCTTAGACAAATATACATTCATAAACATCACATTTTCATACATCATAGCATGCATATGCATCTTACTACACGAATCTCATCAATTTTGAAGACATACAGTTCATGCATCATGATTTTGCATACAATTATGTTTTACCTTTTCAGGAAAAAGATCAATACAAAAATGACTACTATCAACTATCGCAATTCATTCTAGATATAGTTTCAGATATGACCCAGAGATGGTGACGTTCTGATACTGCTTCCAGATTTCCTTCTAGATATAGTTTCAGATATGATCCAGACATGGTGACGTTCTGATACTGCTTCCAGATTTCCTTCTAGATATAGTTTCAGATATGATCCAGATATGGTGACGTTCTGATGCTGCTTCCAGAATTCCTTCTTGATATAGTTTCAGATATGATCCGGATATGGTGACGTTCTGATACTGCTTCCAGGTATCCTTCAGATATAGTTTCAGATATGACCCAGCGATGGTGACGTTCTGATGCTGCTTCCAGATTTCCTTCTAGATATAGTTTCAGATGTAAACCCAGCGATGGTGACGTTCTGATACTGCTTCCAGAATTCCTTCTTGATATAGTTTCAGATATGATCCCGATATGGTGACGTTCTGATACTGCTTCCAGGTATCCTTCAGATATAGTTTCAGATATGACCCAGCGATGGTGACGTTCTGATGCTGCTTCCAGATTTCCTTCTAGATATAGTTTCAGATGTAAACCCAGCGATGGTGACGTTCTGATACTGCTTCCAGAATTCCTTCTAGATATAGTTTCAGATGTAAACCCAACGATGGTGACGTTCTGATGCTGCTTCCAGATTCCCTTCTAGATATAGTTTCAGATGTAAACCCAGCGATGGTGACGTTCTGATGCTGCTTCCAGATTCCCTTCTAGATATAGTTTCAGATGTAAACCCAGCGATGGTGACGTTCTGATACTGCTTCCAGATTTCCTTCCAGATATAGTTTTAGATGTAAACCAGATATGGTGACGTTCTGATACTGCTTCCAGAAGTCCTTTTTAGATGTTTCCCTCTCCGACGATGAGTGTGAGGTGATAATCCCCTATGGTTCCCTCTCCGACGGTGTGTGAGGTAGTAATCCCTTTTTAGATGTTTCCCTCTCCGGCATGAGCGTGAGGTGATATTCTCTTATGGTCCCCTCTCCAACGGCGTGTGAGGTGGTAATTCCTTCTTCAGATGTTCCCCTCTCCGGCATGAGCGTGAGGTGATACTCTCTTATGGTCCCCTCTCCAACGGCGTGTGAGGTGGTAATTCCTTTTTCAGATGTTTCCCTCTCCGGCATGAGCGTGAGGTGATATTCTCTTATGGTCCCCTCTCCAACGGCGTGTGAGGTGGTAATTCCTTTTTCAGATGTTTCCCTCTCCGGCATGAGCGTGAGGTGACATTCTCTTGTGGTCCCCTCTCCAACGGCGTGTGAGGTGGTAATTCCTTTTTCAGATGTTTCCCTCTCCGGCATGAGCGTGAGGTGATATTCTCTTATGGTCCCCTCTCCAACGGCGAGTGAGGTGGTAATTCCTTCTTCAGATGTTTCCCTCTCCGGCATGAGCGTGAGGTGATATTCTCTTATGGTCCCCTCTCCAACGGCGAGTGAGGTGGTAATTCCTTCTTCAGATGTTTCCCTCTCCGGCATGAGCGTGAGGTGATATTCTCTTATGGTCCCCTCTCCAACGGCGAGTGAGGTGATATTTCCTTCCAGATTATAATTTCCTATAGTTCCCTCTCCAACGGTGAGTGAGGTGACTCCCTTTGAGATTATAATGTCCTTCGGTTCTCTTCCTGACACTACGAAGATGGTAGTTCTCACCAAGATTTTCTCAACGAGCGTTGTTGAGGTTGAAATCATTCAGGGTTCTCTTACCATCCATGCTAAGGCAGTAACCATCCCTGGTTCATTCATCAACATTTGAAGCTCCAGACCCAGCTCCTGTAACCAGTCAGGACACATCTATACCAAGCATCTAAAATCAACTCCTGCAACGTGTCAGGTACTCATTTTCTCTTTTGCAGGTATGCAGGTTCTCGCTAAGGAATCTCCTACGCGATCAACATCCAGATGGCATTTATAAGCCCATCATCCTATCCAGCAATCTCTAAATGGCATCTATAAGCCCATTCCCCCATCACACTGTTACTATGTGAGCGCAAATTTCTGGGCACTCTAGTGTCCAATCATCTTCTACCCTCGGATTACGAAAGGCACGTCAGCCAATCTGCATCCTCAGGCCTAAGAAGATTGAACAGGGGCAACTGTTGTACCCCAAAATTTGCCCTCCCATATTCATCAAGAAATTGCCAAGTCAAAGTCACAAAATTCCCCAAGGGTTATGCAGTTCAACTGTCTCCTATACAGTCAAAACTAGGGTTTGTGTTCTGATCAAGAATTGAAAGTTTTCAAAGGCCCAATCAAGTCTCATATGCCTACAAATGTGGTCAAACATCCTCATATCAAGTTTCAAGGCATTCAGCTCAAAATTGCACAGTCAAAACCCTAGATTGCACTACAGTCAACTGTAGGGGCAAAATGGTCATTTGACAGTCAAAAGTTCAAATTCTTGGTCAACATATCATTTTGAAGCCACAAACATAATTTGATCAATGCTTGATCATGATTCTCAAAATTTGGCTCAGAAATCATCAAAGATGCAAAAGTTGCTATATTTGGACAGCTGAAAAAGTCAACTGAAATTGACCAGGGCATAACTTTCACATGGATTATCAGAAAAATTCCATCCAAAGCTCATTTTGAAGAGAAAGACATTTCCTACAATTCATCTTCATGTTCCAAGTCCAAGTAATGCTCTCACAAAAAGTTATCAATTTCAACATTATAGGTCATTTTCAAAAGTCAACAAAAAGGGACTTTAAGTCAAAGGCCATAACTTGAGATTGGTAAATCAAAATGACATGGGACCAAAGGCCTTGGTTAAAGGACTCCAAGACCTTTCCAAAATGTCCAAGAACATGTGAAAAGCTTAAAAATTGACCAAGTTATGCCTTGTGGAAGTTGGGAAATATTTGGAGATTTTTGAAAGTCAACATTGATGCAAAAGGCCTAAAAATGCAAATGGGCCCATTTTTCTTCCAAATTTCTTCATGCCAAGCCTATGCACGACCACTAGGCCCAAAGGGGAGTATTTTCATATTTTTTAATTATTTATTTGAATTTATATTAATTTATATTCATTTAAATCATTTTAATACATGAAAAATATAAACCTAACCTAAAAAAATCTTTTTATGCACATTCCAAGGTCAATATTTCGTGCTTGATTGATTATAGCAAGTTTTGATAAGATTTGATCATGATTGAACCAAATAACATGAAAAAAGATTCAAAAAAAGATTTTCCAAAATCAAATATGTGAAATCATCAATGCATGAGATTTTGTCCAATTTTTCTTAACCTAATCACTCCCTATATGATCAGAATCAAGACCTAATGCCAAAGGGACTGCAAGCTGCGCACAAGAAGCCATTGCATATTGAAATTTTTCACAAAAAACTCAAACACTGAAAACCAGTTTTTAAGCCGAGTCAAGCTCTAATTCTTATACCAAAAGCTTCCTCAGGCACTCCTGATCAAATTCCAACCAAGAACATCCATTAAAACGCCCTGAACTGGTACCAAGAACTCAGACTGAACCTTGAAGTTTTTGAAATCGCATTGCATGATTCAAGCATATTTGTGCATTTTTATTTATGTATTCACATTCATAATGATGTTTCTAAACTAACTGATACGTTTGATTGTGTTTTTGAGCCACATATGCGTTTTCGCCATTGTCACATACTAGGGTTGCAGGTTTTTGAAATTGGGGATTTTGTATAGAGGAAAAATCAGGACCAATGAATGCCATGGTTGGATTCAGCACCTTAAGACGAAGATGTCTGAACCCTCGCGATGAATTTATGAGGCCCATGGTTCTAATCGCTATTTTCCAATAGGTCCCTTTCTGCAACGCTTCAAAAAACCGTTGCCAATGTGTTTTAGTTACAGGGACGACGAAGACGAAGGCATCGTGTCAGCTGGTGATTGATCCATTCAAATTTCGCGCGAATTTCCAAAAACATTGACGTTTTCTTTTATAATATTTATTTGCTATTATATATTAATTGAAAGTGAAGTGGTTCAGTGGCAGAGGGAAGCGCTTGCAATGCTTATGGCCTGGGTTCGAATCCCAGGCCTTGCAACATTTCAATATTATTTTTCAATATTCATTCCCATGCAGGCACGCTCTTAAGGACCACCATACGTCCTCCCCATCTATTGTCCACGCGTCCTAAACGATCAGATCCATGGCCAAGATTCAAGGTGCATCATACACCAGGTCAATGCGCTGACATAGGATCCAGAAAGGTCAAACGAATGGCATGCTTATTGGGCCAGATTACCAGGCTTATACCTCCATCTGGGGCCTGAACCCCCCCCTGGTTTGCTTTTCTTTTCTTTTTATTATTTTAATTATTGTATTATTTATTTTCATAGCTTTAATTAATTAATTTTCTCTCTTTTTACAAAATATAAAAAACATCATAAAAATCCAGAAAATACAAAAAAAATATGATATTTATTTTATTATGATTATTTAGGTTAATTAGGTTATAGTTTTAATCTTTTTTATAAAAAAATCCAAAAAATAGAATTTAGGTTTAATAACTTTTTATTTTCTTTTTTTTAATTTTCCCTTTTTTCAGAATAACAATATTATTTATTTATTATTTTATTTTTATAATTAAACATTGTACATAAATAAATTAGGGTTTAATTTAGATCATATTTTAATTCTTTCTTAATAATTAAAAAATATTAGAATTAGGGTTTGCCTTTTAATTTAATTTCAATTAATTTCTTTTTCTCATTAAATCTAAGAAACACAAAATACCAAAAAAAAACATTTAGTCATTTAATTTTAATTCTCATTAACTTTTAATATTTTTGCAAAAGGGTCCAACGCCCGTCGCTTTTAATTATTAATTGTGCGCATTTATTTTACGTCACTTATTATAATTATGTAATTGTCCCAAAGCATTGTAATTTAAATTTCTTGCACTTTTACTTTATCGCATTATTTACTTTTCAGTCAAATCGGGTCCGGTTTAATTTTGGCGATGTGGACCCGCGCCTTTGTAATAGCCTTAGATTTATTTTTCGCAAACTTTATAACTGTTAAATATGCATGCAAGAATGAATGGACAAATTAAAATCAAGCGTAGAACACGACAAACATGACGAGACAAATAACTGAAACATGACACACGAATCGCACACACCACCCCTAGGGTACGCCTCACTGTTGCCTTTCGAAAGGTGGTCGTCGAGTAGAAAACGTCTTAGTAAGTCCTCATGATCCGGGAACCTGGCATGAGGGTAGCTTCTAAGGTGTCTTCCCATTGCTCTGGTGATCACCATGTCCCTAAAACTCGAATTGACCCGAACACCTCCAACGGTGGTGCTACCTACCTCTCAATGGTGGGATGGCACTACTTTAAAGGACTCTTACACAGACGAATTCCTTAGGGTAGGTAGGTTCTCAAGGATACTTGCTCTAATCTCAAAACAAACTCAAAAAGACTTTTCACACTGACACTTTTCAAAAGCTTTCAAAGCAAATTTTTCAAACACTCTGACGTATGAGTCGATCTGAAATTTTTTCAAAGAAACTTTTTAAACCCACATTGAAAAGCAAACAAACAATTTTGAAAACACATTGAGCAAGTATCTAAGAGCCCATGGATAACCATGGATAGAAAGGGTGCTAACACCTTCCCTTTCTATAACCTACCTCCCGAACCGAGAGCAATCTCTTTAAGGAATTTTTCTGTGCTTTTGTCCTTTCCATTTGGAGAAAATAAAAGACGGTGGCGACTCTTGCTTCCGCGACATTTCGCGAACCAGCGTTAAACAGTCAGTTCCAGATCCACCGATCACACATTGCCTAAGAGGATAGAAGATCGGGAAGTGAAACAGTTAAGAGGTAAAGAGATAGCATTAGTGAAGGTTGCTTGGGGAGGTCCAGCAGATGGAAATATCACTTGGGAGCTGGAGAGCCAGATGAAAGAGGCGTATCCGGAACTGTTCGTCTAAGGTATGTTTTCGAGGACGAAAACTCTTTTAGTGGGGGAGAGTTGTAACACCCCAGTTTCAATTATTTGAATTATTTAATTGGAAAATTATTTTATTAGAATTAATAAAATAAAAAGGAATTATTTATTTTGAAATATGGAGGAAAATAAAAGAAATAAGAAAATGCTGAGTTTTTAAGTTATTGGGCTTAGATGTTGTTAGTAAAGAGTGGGGGTGCAGGAGAAATAAAGTTATGTTTTGGAACTCAAGTTAGTTTCTCATTTTTCACGATAAACAGAAGTTGAGAATTTGGGGAAATAGAGCTCTGAAGGTACGAGGAACGAAGAACATCGCTCAAAAGATCAAAGCTGCTAATTGATAAGGTAAGGGGGGATATTACTCGATTTACCTTTGTTTATGGGTTTTATGTACGGTTGATTTGGGTAATCGTAGGGAAAAACCCCAATTGTTAGATGTTAGTGGGAATCAATACCCTTAGGATTGAACCTTGTAGAAAATGGTTAGGTTCCCAATTTTTATGAATCGATTAGGAATTTTAGGTTCCAAATGGTGAATTGGGATATATCTGCATGATCGTGAATTTACCTTGGAAGTTGTAGGGATAACCTTAATGTTGTCAGAAATTCCCTAAAAAGGACGAGTAATCACTGTTAAGGTTACTATAATAATTGTTGGTAATTATGAAATGAATGTGTTGTTTTGAATTATACAAACTCGATGTTGTTAGGTACTGAAATGCGCGTTTAGCCGGTATTTTCCCGCGTTTGGCTGCTGTTTCTGAGCTGCTGCAGGTTCAGGAAAAATCCTGTACGCGCTCAGCAACACGGGCCGTGTTGCACAACACGGGCACCCGTGTTGCTCTTCTGTGTTGGGAGATGGTGTGCTTCTGGTTGCACAACACGGGCCGTGTTGCACAACACGGGTACCCGTGTTAGGTCCCCTGTAATGAGAAAAATGTGTGTTTCTGGATATGTTACAACACGGGCCGTGTGGCACAACACGGGCACCCGTGTTGCTCTTCTGTATTGCCCAACACGGGCCGTGTTGTACAACACGGGCACCCGTGTTGAGGCTACTGTGTTGATTTTTCTGAACTTTGTTTCAGTGCTTGATTTTGGGATTTTATTGCCATGCTTTTGGATAATGTTATCGAGCATGAATTATGATATGACTTGGTATGATTGATGTTTAAATAGTATGCTGAGTGATTACATGCTATCCATATCTTGTTATGATTTGATGTTGTTGATGTTGCATGATATGTTGATTGATGTTTATAGTATGCTGAGTGTTACATACTTACATATCATGTTGCATTTGTTAATTCCCATTGTGTGGAATTAACATGGTGGCCAATATACGTGTCCGCGATTTAATGGAACGTTGAGGTGGTAGCCGTGTCCGCGATATAATGGAACGGTGAGTTATCCGTGACCCGAGATTTAATGGGGCGGTGAAGTGGTACCACATGCATGGGTGTGTTGCATTACCGTGAATATAACATGAATGGATGATTTATCCAATGTTGTATGTGATTGTTTGTATGCACGTATGGTTGCTAAATGGTTGACGATATTTGATGTTAATTGCAAATATGAAAAGCAATATATTATGGTGTATGAATTGTAAAGGTTTTGTGAACTATGAAATATGCTAATTATTGGGTGATGCTTATGATTCCTGAATTGATTGTTATGAACGTATAATCAAATGTATAATTGAGATGCTCACCCTTACTGTTGAATATTTCAGATTGAGGAGCTTCGTTCAGGTGCTTGGCGAAGGCTTGTAGTTCTGGCTTATTTTTCGTTTTAGTATTGTCCGGGTCATGCTCTGATAGTTGTAACTCCGGGAACGTTTGTTTGTCGAGCTGCTTTAGTCAGACTCGTTTATTTCCTTAGTATTTGGTTATAATATAATGTTGATATATTCCAGGTGTTAATCCCTGATGATTGAAAATATTATAACTTTGGTTTTATTAAATAAATTATTCCGCTGTGTAAACATGTATGAGTTACTACTAAGATTATGCATGACAGGAATTTGTTGTTTTATTAAAAGAGAATTGTAGCATCCTCGAATTATACATGTACTCTGAAATTATAATTTTAGTTATTTGCGAAAATTACTTGGGGTTTTAGAGGGTGTTACATGCGAGTGATTCAATTTCAGATTATTATCTTTGCACATTTTAGGGTTATCTAACTGTTTTAAAGTTTAACATACATTCTTGTCATGCATCCCTAATATTCATACATCTAACAGTTTAATATTTGCGGAACTAAAAATGCGGAAATTAAACTACGCTATTACAAGGCTTCGGGTATTTACATAGCCAAAAACAAACCCTTTGAAAATAAAGCGATAAAAGTAAAGACCTAATTAACTATTACAACTCGTAGGCAGTTACAATAATTGGGTAAAAATAAAATAATAAAGCGCGCGATGAAAATTAGAACGAGTGCGAACTAGGGTTTTGACCCTTCTATCCTAATTAAAAGAGAAAATTGTTTTTGTGGTTTTTAATTATTTTTAAGAAAAAGATTAAGTTTTAAAATTAATTACACAATTAATTAGTTAATTAATGAAAATAATTACATGGCCTTTTTTGTGTTTTTTTGTTATTTTTTAAGGTAAAAGAAAATAACTAAATTAGGAATAAAAACCTATTTGTTCTAATTAATTTTAATTATATACAAAAGGAATTAAAATTATCTACAATTAACAACCTAATTAAATCAATTAATTTTATATAAAAAAATTAAAATCTAAACCTAATTTGTGAAAAGTATTATTTTTTTATGATTTTTTGATAAAAGAAAATAATTAATTGGTGTTAGTAAATAAATAAATTAAATTAAATAAAACAATTAAAAAAAAGAGTAGAGTAAGAGATATGGGCCTGAAAAGGATTTTTTGGGGTGCAAACAGGGATTCTGGGCCCAAGAAGAGTGAGGTCCGTTTGACTTTTTGCATCCAATGCGTTGCTTTGACTGAGGAGTTTGGTGCTCCTTCGTGGATGGCCATCAGATTTGGCCATCTGGCCACTTGGCATACTGGATCTTGAAGACGTATGATAGGCCTTGGATTTGTAAACGCATGAGATTACCTGAAAGAAATTAAGAAAAATAACAAACTTTAGAGGCAGGGGTCGAACCCCTGACCTCAAGCTCCCCAATGCCTTAACGCTTGCTTGGCTACCAATGGGCCAATTGTTTTGTTGTATGTAATATAAACAAGAATTAATATAAAATAAACAAACGAAGTAACCAAATATTAGTGCGAACTTTCAAACAATCCAATGGAAGGGTGCCACGCAGTCGTCTTCAACCTTGTTCCCTTGGTAAAAGTCCCATACTTTTACCTACGGACGTTTGTCCGTCACTATATCCCTGCCATTTCTCAAAATCAAGCATGAGTGAGATAAATCAAAACTAAAGCCATGAATGTCTTCGTCTAGACCTGTTGAGTTCAATGATGGCCCTTTCATGGCCCAATTTTTCCTGTAAATGAAAATCCCAATTTGAAGCAAGGAACCCTAATAATGGTGAAATCCACTACAGGCCATATAAATGCAATTAAACAATATAGAAAGCTTGCAAATGTTCCTTGGATCAAGAATATATGGTTAATTCATGCTAACAATGTCTAAATCATGCAAACCGATTTCAAGAAATAAGCAAGGTCGTGACTGACTTACAGCGCGATATAGGGCCTGGAAATGCTTGGTTTTGATTGCTTTGGCTTGCTGGTGACCTCAAGAAACGATTGGGATCGTCTAAGAGTCTTGAATTGGCCTCTAAGTACGAATTCGATTCACCACTTTTTCTTGTTTTTTCAAGTTTTTGCTTCTATTTCATGCGCCTCTTTCTCTTAGAGCATAAGGTTTATATAGGCAAAGGAATTTAGGTCAATATTTGTGTATCAAATCTTGGTCCATTATGATGAAGATATTTGATTTGATTTCTTCATAAAGACTTGCTATATTTGATTCAATCAAGTGCCAATCTATTTTCATACGTTACTGCCAGCCTGTTATGAGTTGTTTAAGCCTCTAACATGATGAGAATCGAAAGCTGACCTGCCCCTGAAAATCCAACTCCCTTCTAATTTGCTCTCTTGGGTGACCTCAAAGTCCCAATTCGAATTACTCCATCTTCGATTGCATAGCCCCCTTCGATTGAACCTTCCTCTGCTTCGATTGCTTGATTCGAAAAGAATCACCCATGTCGAATCAACTTTTGTGGGGTTGGGAGTAAACAAAGCAAGAATCTGGCCTGGATAGGTTAGGATATGTGTTTTTTCTTAGTCATACCAGCCCATTTCATTCCTTATTTGATTGAGAGAAGATTCTTTCGATTGTGAGATTTCTGGCTTATTTTGGAACAAATACCCTTCTTTCCTTCTTTTGAATCTGCCTTCCTTGCCAGCCTTAAACTCCAATTTGAGCCAATCAAGACTTTCCTTATTAGAACCTTGTTCTCCTTAATGGTTCTGAGTCAAATTGTGTCAGCTTCAATACTAGGGCTCCTTCGATTGGACCACCCTTTGCTTCTATTTCCTGTCCTTTTGAAGAGAATTTCCTGGTCGAATCAACTCTTTGTGGAATTATGAACAAACAAGGCAAGCATCTGGCCTGGACATATTTTTCGAGTTCCCTCTTGATGGCCTCTTTTGAATGGCCTGGAAGGAATTCTTCAAAGGGCCCTTGTCCAAATACCAATCGAAGGACTTTGACACAATACTAAATCGAAGGATCCCTTGCCATGCCAATCGAAAGGCTTGGACACAATGCCCATTGAAAGGCTTGTCATGAGGCCAATCAAAAGGAATTTTGCAGATTTCAATCGAAAGATGCTATGTAGATGGCGCTCGAAAAGTATTTTGGAGATGTCAATCGAAATGCATTTTGGAGATGCCAATCGAAAGGCACTTTGGAGATGCCAATCGAAGGGCATTTTGGAGATGCCAATTGAAGGGCATTTTGTAGGTTCCAATCGGAGGATACTTAACCATCAATTGAAAAATTTCCTTGTCTTTACGCAAAGGTTTATAACCACCTATGCAAGAGGAAAATCTTGGAAAAACATGAGGGTAAATTTTGGGGTACAACAGCTGCCCCTGTTCAATCTTCTTAAACCTGAGGATGTCGATTGGCTTTCGTGCCTTTCGTGATCCGAAGGTGGAAGATGATTGAACACTAGAGTGCCCAGAAATTTGCACTCGCATAAAGTGGTATCCGTCTTGCGATGTCGGGAATGGGCTTACAGATGCCATTTGGAAATTGCTGACGAGGGGATAGGCTTAAAGATGCCATATGAAGGAGTTTCGATCGCATAAGAGATTCCTTAGCGAGAGCTTGTATACCTGTTGTTGAGGAAGATTCCGCTGGGGAATGTTGATCTCTGTCTTGAGAGAAATATAAATTTAGGAGCTTCAGTCTTCCGTTATTCTACTAAGGAATCATCTCTGTTGAAATTTAGGAACTTCGGTCGTCCATTATTCTACTGAGGAATCATCTCTATTGAAATTTAGGAACTACGGTCGTCCGTTGTTCTACTGAGGAATCATCTATGTTCTGAAGAGGTGAGAATGAACTACTATCTGGTCGTGGTCCAGGCTTCATAGTAATAAGACCGACTGCTACCTGGTCGTAATCTAGGCTTTACAGTGACTTACTGGGGAGATGAGATTAAACTTGCTATCCTGTCATAATCCAGGTTTCGCAACTTCTCAATTCTTATCTGGTCGTAATCCAGGTTTTAGAAGGAATTCAAATGTTATCCGGTCGCATTCGGGCTTTAACTTGAATTTAGGGTACACTAATATCTGATCGACTCCGGGATTCTTAGTAATTGTCCAAGTAAAATGCTATTCGGTCGAAATCCAAGCTTCGCAGGGTCTTGTGTTGCTATCTGGTCGTAATCCAGGCTTCAGTCCTTTTATCGTTATCCGGTCGTAATCCAGGCTTCACGATGCTTTATACCATTATCTGGTCAAATCCAGGCTTCATGGTGTTCCGTACTGCTGTCCGGTCGTAATCCAGGCTTCACAATACTTTACCTCTTATCTGGTCGTAATCCAGTCTTTAGAAGAGATCAAGTGGTTATCCAGTCGTAATCCGGGTTTCACGGCTTGCTGAGGATTTAAACTATTATCCGGTAGAATATGGGCTTCGTAGCTTGCTTTTAAGAGCTTTGCGGTAGTCTGATACTGTTATCTGGTTGTAATTCGGGTTTCACTATATGCTGTAGGAAGCAAGATACTAACCGGTCGTACCCGGGCTTCATATCTTAAACTTTTGTGAGAATTTGATTGTATCTTTCCTGAAAGGTAAAGGTTAGCTGTATGTAATGCATGACATGTATCAAGCAATGATGTTCTCAAAATAAATGAAATTGTGTTGTATGATGCTTATGCATATGTCATTATGTATGGATATGTTTGTTTTCTGATGTTCGCTAGCTGGGGAAAATAAATCCCGGATTTCTGCTGGAGAGTACAAGAAGTTGAATTCTTCATTTCCACTGGGGATAGTGAATGAAGATGATTGTGAGCATAATCCTGCAGGAGAAAATAACTCCGCTGGGGAATAAAATGACGAGGAAATGACTCTGTGGGGAGGAAAAACTCTGCTAGAGGACCTGTTAATTTAGAGAAATAAACTCGGCTGGGGATGAATTACCATTGCTAGTGATAATGAACCCTGTTGGGGATTGAGTTTCTGTTTGTGAAAGGAAAGAACTCCGTTGGGGATGATTTTCCAGTTGCGACTTCACTGGGGATAATCTTTTAGACTCTAATGGGGACAATCCTCCCGACTCTACTAGGGATAATTCTCCAAACTCCACTGGGGGTAATTTTCCAGTGCTGATGGTAGATAAACTCTGCTTGGGGAGAATATTGTCGACTCATTCGCGATTGTGAGCCTCAGCTAGAGATAATGGTGTCCTGTTCGGGACCGCTAATATCAATGTCTTTCTCCTTACTCTGCGGGGAATGAATGTATTTTCAATCGTTTTCTCCAACTAGATCTATCCCTATACCTGGTGGATAGAGCAACTGTACAGTTTGGGCATTTCTTATTTGCCCCTGTTTCTAATATTACGAGTACTCGTCTTTTGTTTCGCATGTAAATATTTATGAGCAGCAATTATTGTCAAATGCATATATCAAAAATGAACATTGGACGTTCTTACAAAACAAAACAGAAAAAGGGAAACAATTTGAAATTTCATTGTGAAAATGAATTGTATTAACTTTGAAGTTAGCCGGAAAATAGGCGTTTTTGTACAAGAGGTTGACGTCCTAGTAAGAGAACACCGCCGAACAATAGAATTTATACAATTTGTGTAAAACAAAGAAAAACAACTATGTGAACAATCCCACTGGGTTTCAACTCTGCTAATGCCTTTATATCCTCGAGCATCTCATCACTTTGCTACTTGTTTGAAGGTGGATCAGACTGATTAGCGCCTCCCGAGCTTGATAGTCGATACCGAAGTCTGGTTGCAAGATGATCCAACGAGACATAGTGTTACGCTTTAATCCCTAATTTTTGCCTGGACCGCCCTTTCGGGTTTTCAGTCCACCGGGATACCCTTTTTTGCCCAAGCCGCCTTTTCAGGTTTTCGACTTGCCGAGTGTACAGATTTTTTCCATTTTCATCCCTTATTTTTCCCTGAACCCTTTTGGTTCACCGGGAAGCCCTTATTTTTGCCTAGGTCAGTCAACCTAGCGGGTCTTTGATTATGCATAGTATTTTTTCACTATGTCTACATTGATGGGGTGAGGAAGGTCGTCACCATCCATGGTGGTTAGAATCATAGCTCCTCCTGAGAAAATGTTCTTAACCACAAATGGCCCTTCGTACGTAGGGGTCCATTTTCCCCTGGGATCACCTTGAGGTAGTATGATGTGTTTGATCACCAGATCCCCAACTTGATACTCTTGTCATCTGACTTTCTTGTTAAATGCCTTGATCATCCGCTTTTGATACTTCTGATCATGACAAATAGCAGTAAGTCTCTTTTCGTTGATTAAGTTCAGTTGATCAAGCCGGGTCTGGATCCAGTCATCTACGCTCAAACCTGCATCCTTCATAATCCGAAGAGAGGGTATCTGAACTTCAATGGGCAAGACGGGCTCCATGCCATATACCAAGGAATAGGGTGTTGCCCCTATTGATGTTCGCGCTGAGTTACGGTACCCATGAAGAGCAAACGGTAACATCTCGTGCCAATCTTTGTATGTCACCGTCATCTTCTGCACAATCTTCTTGATATTCTTATTAGTCGCTTCGACAGCCCCATTCATCTTTCGGTCGATAAGGAGAAAAGTTGTGATGTTGTATCTTGAACTGCTTGCAGAGCTCGGTGATCATCGTATTATTGAGATTTGTACCATTATCCATAATGATCCTCTCGGGTACACCATATCGACAGATCAGATTGTGACGAATAAACTGTGCCACGATGTTCTTGGTCGCAGTAGCAAAGGAAGCTTCCTCAACCCACTTTGTAAAGTAATCAATCGCTACCAGGATGAAACGATGCCCGTTGGATGCAGTAGGTCTGATCTCACCAATCATGTTGATGCCCAACATTGCAAAAGGCTAAGGCGCCGTCAAGACATTCAAAGGAACTGGAGGTACGTGCACCTTATCAGCATAGACTTGGAACTTATGACAGGTCCGAGAATGATGGTAACAGTCGGCTTCCATAGTAGACCAATAATATCCTGCCCGTAGGATTTTCTTCGCCATGGTATGTCCACTGGAATAAGTTCCGAAAGTACCTTCATGTAACTCTACCATAATTCTTTTTGCCTCGTTCTTATCCACACATCGTAGTAAGGTCGAGTCATGGTTACGCTTGTAAAGAATACCATTACTGATGAAGAACTTTGCCGCGAATCTCCTCAGAAACTTCTTATCATTAATAGATGCACCCTCGGGGTACTCCTGAGTCTCAAGATACCTCTTTACCTCGTGAAACCAGGGTTTATCTGTTACCTTTTCAGTCTCGATATCGCAGCAATGTGCGGGTTCGCCCAACCTCTCAATGGTAATCTGGGGAGCTTCATTATCCCACCTGACCTTGAACATAGAAGACATAGTAGCTAGCACGTTCGCTAACTGATTCTCTTCTCTGGGGAAGTGTTCAAAGGTTATCTCCTCGAAGTGTGGGAGCAGCGTCAATACATACTCTTTGTAAGGAATAAGATTTGGGTGTTTCGTATCCCACTCGCCTTTGATCTGACTGATCACGAGAGCGAAATCTCCGAACACACTCAAGAACTTAATCCTTAGGTCGATAGCTGCTCGAAGGCCCATAATGCACGCTTCATACGCTGCCATATTGTTAGTGCAGTTAAAACATAATCGGGCGGTGAACGGAGTATGACAGCCTTCAGGAGATATGATCACGGCGCCAATGCCATTACCCAAAGCGTTTGAAGCTCCATCAAAATACATAGACCATCAGGATCCTTCCTCAGGTCCTTCATCCAGTCCAGATATTTCACAGTCGGTTACCAACATGATGTTCTCATCCGGGAATTCGAAGTTCATGGATTGGTAGTCGTCTACAGCCTGATGCGCCAAGTGATCTGCCAACACGCTTCCCTTGATTGCTTTTTGGGTCGTGTATTGGATGTCATATTCAGTCAAGAACATCTGCCATCTTGCTATTCTTCCGGACAAGGCAGGCTTTTCGAAGATATACTTGATTGGATTCATCTTTGATATCAATAGGGTAGTGTGAGTCAGCATATACTGTCTCAGCCGGCGAGCAACCCATGCCAAAGCGCATCAAGTTTTCTCAAGCAACGACTATCGGGTCTTGCAGTTGGTAAACTTTTTTCTAAGGTAATAAATAGCATGCTCTTTTCGGCCAGACTCGTCATGCTACCCCAGCACACACCCCATTGAATTGTCGAGTACGGTCAAGTATAAGATCAAAGGTCTCCCTTCAACTGGAGGCATCAGAATAGGTGGCTCTTGGAGATATTCTTTGATCCTTTCGAAAGCAGCTTGACACTCATCATTCCATTTTACCACTTGATCTTTCTTCAGCAGCTTGAAGATTGGCTCACAAGTAGCAGTTAGGTGTGAAATGAACCGGGCAATGTAGTTCAGACGTCCCAAAAAGCCTCTTACTTCCTTTTCTGTTCGGGGAGCTGGCATCTCCTGTATAGCTTTCACCTTTGCAGGATCCACCTGAATACCTTTATCACTAATGACGAAACCCAACAGCTTACCAGACCTGACTCCGAAGGTGCACTTGTTCAGGTTTAACCTCAGCTTGTACATCTTCAACCTGTCGAATAGTTTCTGGAGATGGTCAAGGTGTTCTTCTTTAGTCTGGGACCTTGCAATCATGTCATCAACGTAAACCTCAATCTCATGGTGAATCATGTCGTGGAACAAAGCGTCCATGGCGCGCTGATATGTTGCCCCAGCATTCTTCAACCCAAAAGGCATTACCTTGTAACAAAAGGTACCCCATTGTGTAACACAAGTTCTCTTCTCCATGTCTTCGGGGGCTGTCTTAATCTGGTTGTAACTAGAAAAACCATCCATAAAGGAGAAGACCTTATGCTACGCGGTGTTGTCAACCAGAACTTCGATGTGAGGGAGTGGGAAATCATCCTTGGGGCTCGCCCTGTTCAGATCTCTATAGTCCACACACATCGGAACCTTACCATCTTTCTTGGGCACTGGAACCACGTTGGCAACCCACTACGGGTAAGAAGTAACTGCTAGAAAACCGGCATCAAACTGTTTCATAACCTCAGCCTTGATTTTCTCAGACATCTCTAGGCGAATTCGACGAACTTTCTGCCTCACTAGAGGACAGTCTTCTTTGGTTGGCAAGCGGTGAACCACAATATCGGTATCCAACCCAGTCATATCTTTATAAGACCAGGAAAAGATCTCAGCATAATCACGCAGCATTTGTATTAACTGTTGCTTAACACTAGGCTCCAGATTTGCACCGATCTTGACCTCTTTCTTGTCTTCTTCTGTACCCAGATTCACTAATTCCAATGGCTCTTCATGCGGCTGTATGGCCCTCTCTTCCTGAAGTAACCGTCTAGCAAGTTCCCCAGGCACTTCGCAATCATCCTCACCTTCGTCCTCGGCTTGGTTGATCGGACTTTCAAAGTCATAACTGGCAGTAGCAGAGTCGTTATCAGTGGGATCCATAGTGGATATGAACCTGTATTATGATATGTGAGTGTGTGTAAGACAAATAGCTGTTTTATGAAGTGCAAGATAAAAAAGAAAAACAAGGAGCGTAAAATTTGTAATGCAAGAAAACGTCCAATGCTTTTATTGATGATATATGGAAATGAAAAATATTAAACCCTCACAAACAAAGCCACAGTATCTCGGGAAAGACACCGGGCCTTAAAGTTTAAAACTGTCTGTTACAAATCTCAAAAGTCTTATTGCTGTGTAATAAAAGAAATGGGCACGAAGTCCTTCGCCGTCCAATTTATTAATCCACCGTTGGTAGTCGGGTAAATCCAGCTGTCAAACTCAGACTCTTCATCATCATCTTCAATCGCATTCACTCCCAGATTACTGATACGCAGGGGAGGTCTTCCAATCCACGCACGTCGAATAGCCCTTTGAGCTTCTGCAGTAAAACCCAAACCAAACTTGTCAGTCTTGTGTGCAAAGTCAGAGAGTTGCCCCAATTTGCACACCCACCTTTTTCAATAACAGCCCGGGCATCCTTGAGGGAAGCCATCTTCATTGGAGGATCTTCAGCAACAGTTTCAGTCGACGCCAGAGTCTGGGGGACTTCTTCAAAGTTTTGACACGGGGTTTCAATGAACTCCCCATCCATCTCCACATACCGAAAAGATTTAAGGTGGCTCACCGTGTATTCCTCTTCTCCTCGTACCGTAATAATTTTCCCCTTCACTGGATACTTTAACATCTGATGGAGCGTAGAAGTTACTGCCCCAGCCTTATGAATCAACGGGCGACCCAGCAAACAAGAATAGGATGGTCGGATGTCCATCACATAGAATGTATATGCAAAAGTCTGGGAACCAACTTTAACAGGGACATCCACCTCCCCGTGCACCATCCTTTTGGACCCGTCAAAGGCCCTAACCACAATATTACTTGGCTTCAGCACCAACCCTTCATAGTCCAACCGGTCTAACGCTTTCTTGGGTAAAACATTTAACGAGGACCTAGTATCCACCAGCACGTGGGCCAAATTAGTGCCCCTGCACTCGATTGAAACATGCAGAGCATCATTGTGATTATTTCCTTTGGAAGTAAAATCTGTCGGAGAAACCCAACCCGTTGTCAGCTGTCAAACTAGCCACACAGTCTTTGAACTGGTCAGCAGATGTCTCATGCGGCACATGCGCAGTTTTCAGGAAAGCAATTAAAGCCTTAGCATGGGCTTCTGAGCACAATAATAAAGACAACATAGAGATCTTCGACGGGGTTTTCCCCAGCTGCTCGACTATGTTGTAGTCTCTCTTTTTGATGATCTTCAAAATTTCCTCTATCTCCTGCTTAGAGGTTTCAACAATAATCTTCTTCGGTGCCTCCGTCCGGGCAGGCTCATCGGTGATCTCTTTGCCCCGAGCGTCAGATGACTCAGCGACAAGGGTAATGATTGGAACATGAACAGGGACAGTAGCAGATGTACTGGCAGGTCAGATAGCAACAGGTTTCTGAACAGTTGGTGGAGAGAACTCAGGAGAGAAGATTCTTCTGCTTCGGGTGACCTTGCTAGACCCGACAATATTGCTGACATCAGTATCAGCCTCTTCAACCTTCAAGTCTTGTTTAATCCCATGATAATACACATCGTCCCCATAGTGCCACGGGACAACCTTATTTGAAGTGTAAGGGATAGGACCAGGAATAGTAATGATCAATGGAGCAACTCTCGGAACAGATGTAATCCTAACAGGATTTCTCGAGGAAGCCTTGGAAGAATTGGCGGAAATGGTGATTATGAAAACATCTTCAATAGGAATCAACGGAACCAAAGTTTTCTTGAACAGGATTTCTTTGTTATCCATCAGGCGTTGAACACCTGACTTCAATAGATGGCAACCAGTAGGCAGGATGGAACACAGGTGGAAATCTTCGCCACAACCCGGAAATAAACCGACTGATAATAAGTTCTTCTTAACGGTTAACAACAAAGTAGCGATGTCTTCCACGAAGGTCACAAATGAATCATCATTCACAGCATTTACTCCATGCTTGGGCATTGGAGCAGTCATAACATTAGGCTTTTCCGGCGCGTCAAATTCAATATCTTTAGCTTCAATTAAATCTTGTACCTTATTCCTCAAGGCCCATCAGTTGTTTGTATCATGCCCTGGGCTACCGGAGTGAAAAGCACAGTGGGCGTTCGGATTATATAGCGGTGATGTAGTACTGGGATTTTTCGGGGCTTCCCTCAGAGTCACCAAGTTGGTCTTCAACAATTGCGACAGAATTTGAGACAAGGTCATACTGAGCCGAGTAAATTGTCTCTGCGGCCTCTCTACTCTTTGCTGAGTGTTGCATTGTGGGGAAACAGCAGGTCTTGATATTACCACCGCATTAACTGCTTGGCGGTGTTCGGGACGGTTTTGGCTCCTCGAGCTGTAAACTGCACTAGACTCCTTCTTGAAAGGCTTCTTCTTTGTACTTGACGAAGCACCTTTTTGTATCTTGCCACTTTTGATACCAGCTTCAACCCTCTCCCCAGTCATAATCAATTCAGTGAACCCAGATGATGAACTACCGATCAAATGATTGAAATAAGGACCAGACAAAGTCCCAAGAAACATTTCCACCAACTCCCTATCAGCCAGAGGGGGTTGTACTCTTCCAGCAATATCTCTCCACTTCTGGGCGTAGTCCTTAAAACCTTCGCTCGCACCCATAGACATACCCTGAAGTTGAGTACGCGTGGGAGAAAGGTCGGAATTATATTGGTATTGCTTATAAAAAGCAGCAACGAGGTCCTCCCAGTTGCAGACATTAGCTTCTTCCAGTTGATAGAACCATTAAAGTTGAGTCCCTGATAGACAATCTTGAAAGAAATGAACCCACAGGTTCCTATCAGCAGTATATGGTTGAATCTTTCTTACATACGAGCGGAGGTGTAACTTTGGGTAGGAGACCCCATCGTACTTAGCAAAGGCATGAGCTTTAAACTTGTGTGGGATCACCACTGCAGATGCCAAACCCAAATCTCCGAAGTCCAATCCAGGTATCTTCTGGATCTCCATTGCACTCAACCGGTCTTCGAGTTGCTTATACTTATCCTCAGCCGGAAGGTACTGGTCTTCAACAAAGTCAGTGTCATTGTCAGAAACAACAGGGCTAGGACCCTTCCTTTCCTCTTGATTCTCTCCTCCTCCATATGAATGGGACAGATCAACTTCTTCTCGCAATTTGTTCCCAAATCTGTGACCCATATTCAGTAGAACCACCTTCTTCTTCTTCTTCTTCTTCTTGTCCTTCAAGATGAGAGTCTTCAAATCTTGCTGCCCTTTGGCTAAGTTCAAGAACATCTCCTGGAACTGAGCATTCTGAGCTTACAGATCCTTGATGGCTTGATTAGTAGGTGCTTCAGAAGACATGTTGTGCTGAAATAAACAGCGAAGAAGATGAGAAACCTGTAATGGTACCTGTAATGAGGTGCATGGGAATGGAATGCGTATGAAATGATTTCAAAGACTTAGGGAGATTCAAATTTGTAAACCAAAATAAAACACACTTTATTAGATTAAACTGGTAACAATGTTTAACAAATGCCATTAAGGCGTTACAAAAGAAATACTAAAAAGCAAATCTAAACTAAAAACAATAAAAGACATCAGAAATCCCATGGTCGTTTTCCTTTTGTGCTGACATAATCGTTGATTGTCCTCTAATTCTCAAGATGCCTTGTAAGCTTCAAGATCTTTCGTTCCTGCTCATGATATTTCTCTCTGTAGGTATCCCTTTCTTCCTTTAACTGAATCCAAGATCTCTTCAATGCCCCTAGATCAGTAGGCATATAAGGATGGAGGATTGTATAAGGAACCCCTTCTTCATCAGTATGCTCCACAATCACTGACAAAACAGCTTCATATGGCATCCCCATCTTTTGAGCACCGGCTCGAACCCACTGGAGATACGGTTGCATCGGGAGAGAAGTCTTCAATCCTAGCTCATGGGGGTCAAACCTGTTCACCCTGTCCCAAGCTCGTATAAACCTGCAGCGATGTCCCTCAACATCCCCCTTGAAGTCAAAGACAATGCCTGTAAGCAGCAGCTCATGAGGACCGTCCCTCCGAGCGCGTCTGAACTGTCGTAAATCCAAACAAGATTTGTATGTTATACCCCCTCGAATTCCAAGCAACGGAAGATTAGGGTATTCCCCACATCGATCAATGACAGCTACTTTTTCCATATCTTTAGTACTCCAAAGGATGTCCGTATGAGCAAGGGACATGATTCTGTAAGCCCAACCTACGCCTTCCTCATTCTTCAATACAGATTTGGGGAGGTGAGAAATAAACCACCTCGCCAGCAGCGGTGTACAACACATGAGAGTTCCCCTTCTCCGAACATCACGGGTATAAAGAGCATGCAGAATATCACCCAAGAGAGTAGTCACTGGGTTATGAGACATGAAAATCTTGACCGCGTTCACATCGATGAAAGAATCTGGATTCAGGAACAGAACCAAGTCGTAGATGAGGAGAGCCAGGATGTCTTCAAATGCTTGGAAGTCCAAACTATCCCAGAGTTGTTGGGCTTGATCGATCAAAAACTTAGCCAAGAAACCTTTAACCCCACTCCGAGTCTCCCAGTTAGATACTATGTCAACCATTTTCAGATATAGGGCTTAAGCAATATCCTCTGGCCTAGGAGATATCTCCAAACCTGTAAAGGGTGTCTGCTCTAGAATAGATATGCCAAGTAAATCAGAAAACTCCTCCAAAGTAGGGACCAACTAATAGTCCGGGAAGGTGAAACAGTGATGCAACGGGTCAAAGAACTGGAACAACACACTCATCATTTGCTCATCCAACTTGGAAGTGACCAGGCTAAGGAGATGACCATGTCTTCTAACAAAGGAAGAAGTATCAGGAACTTTTGAAACCAACTCTCTGAGCTGAGCAGGGATTTACACGAAGCTTATTCGAATGGTATTTCTGCGTATAGAAGCCATGATCTACAAAACAGAACAAAGATGAATCCCCTCGGTCTTTGAAATGGTTAGTCTAATGAAATATGCATGCTATGTCATGATGCATGATGTCATGATAAAGACACACCACAGGTATCACTGATAGCAAACATGGTAAAGGAAAACAAGTCACACAATAGCCCTTAAATTTAGGCTGGCATGGAGTTTAGGTACTACCCTCTTGCAGTTTAGTTGGTTCAATCCGTCCTAGTAATAGTAACCGGGTTCTAGAGGTTCTCAATATCACTGACCATCCTCCATTGGTCATAATTCCAGTCACGCAATCTTTTCTTGCAGCCGGAACCATCTCGAGAGTATGGTCTCAATGAGTGTAGCATACTGCTACTTTCTATGGCCAAGTTGGTCAATCATGGGTTCTAAGGTCAGTTGATGCTTAATGACCCATATAGCAGCCCCATACTCTCCTTGTTCCTCCACAAGGGATATCGGTACCAACTAATGTGCCACATCAACGTAGCTACTGCTTCAACCGTATCGGTCTACGCTGTACAGTTCCCTCACAGTCTATTGCTACTTACCTAAAAGGTGTCCCCAGATTCGGGTTAGGATCTATAGTAACTCCGATACGAAGCCCACAAAGATAAAAGCAAACAAATCAAACAATTGAAAACAATATGATAAACTAATCCTAAGGTACACCCCACTTATTAATTTTCCCCAGCAGAGTCGCCAGTTCTGTGATACGGTGGCCAGAACCAGGACGTGTTTCCCTTTTTTAAGGAATTACTGGTTTGCGTTTTGCGTTTTGTGTTCGCAAAATGTCGCGGTAAGCAAGAGTCGCCACCGACTTTTATTTTATCCAACAAGGAAAGGAAAAAAGCACAGAAAAATTCCTTTTTCGAGATATTTCTGAGTACGGGGGGTAGATTTATAGAAAGGGAAGGTATTAGCACCCTTTCTATTCGTAGTTATCTACGGGCTCTTAGGTACTTGCTCATCATTTTCAAAATTACTTCTCTGTGTTTGTGTGCTTTGAAAAGTTTTTGTTTTGACTTCGATTTAACTCTTGCTTCTGTCTTCAAGAGTGTAATGAAGTGTTTTTGAAAACTTTGTTTTGAAAGGAGTGTAAGTGTGAAAAGTTTGTTTTTTTTTGAGCAAGTACTTAAGAGCTAATCTACCTACTCGAAAAAAGAAACGTTCAATGCTTGTTTCCTTTAGACAATGTTATCCCACTATTAGTGAGTAGGTTGCACTGTCGTTGGAGTTCGAGGGTCAATTCGAAAGGGACGTACGGTCACTAAAGCAATGTTAGGACGTCTTAGTAGTAACCCTAATGTCTTAGATCAATTATCTGAGGCAACAATATCCGAGGCAACCTTTCCGAGGCAACTTTGATCTTTAGATAAAAGGACGACCACTAAAGCGTCCTATACTCAATGACCGTTTACCGAAGGCAACAAAGTGGGAGTGTACCCTAGGAGTGCGCATGTGCGAGTGATTCAATTTCAGATTATTATCTTTGCACATTTTAGGGTTATCTAACTGTTTTAAAGTTTAACATACATTCTTGTCATGCATCCCTAATATTCATACATCTAACAGTTTAATATTTGCGGAATTAAAAATGCGGAAATTGAACTACGCTATTACAAGGCTTCGGGTATTTACATAGCCAAAAACAAACCCTTTGAAAATAAAGCGATAAAAGTAAAGACCTAATTAACTATTACAACTCGTAGGCAGTTACAATAATTGGGTAAAAATAAAATAATAAAGCGCGCGATGAAAATTAGAACGAGTGTGAACTAGGGTTTTGACCCTTCTATCCTAATTAAAAGAGAAAATTGTTTTTGTTGTTTTTAATTATTTTTAAGAAAAAGATTATGTTTTAAAATTAATTACACAATTAATTAGTTAATTAATGAAAATAATTACATGGCCTTTTTGTGTTTTTTTGTTATTTTTTAAGGAAAAAGAAAATAATTAAATTAGGAATAAAAACCTATTTGTTCTAATTAATTTTAATTATATACAAAAGGAATTAAAATTATCTACAATTAACAACCTAATTAAATCAATTAATTTTATATAAAAAAAATAAAATCTAAACCTAATTTATGAAAAGTATTATTTTTTTATGATTTTTTGATAAAAGAAAATAATTAATTAGTGTTAGTAAATAAATAAATTAAATTAAATAAAACAATTAAAGAAAAGAGTAGAGTAAGAGATAAGGGCCTGAAAATGATTTTTGGGGGTGCAAACAGGGATTCTGGGCCCAAGAAGAATGAGGTCTGTTTGACTTTTTGCATCCAGTGCGTTGCTTTGACTGAGGAGTTTGGTGCTCCTTCGTGGATGGCCATCAGATTTGGCCATCTGGCCACTTGGCAGACTAGATCTTGAAGACGTATGATAGGCCTTGGATTTGTAAACGCATGAGATTACCTGAAAGAAATTAAGAAAAATAACAAACGTTGGAGGCAGGGGTCGAACCCCTGACCTCAAGCTCCCCAATGCCTTAACTCTTGCCTGGCTACCACTGGGCCAATTGTTTTTGTTGTATGTAATATAAACAAGAATTAATATAAAATAAACAAGCGAAGTAACCAAATATTAGCGCGAACTTTCAAACAATCCAATGGAAGGGTGCCACGCAGTCGTCTTCAACCTTGTTCTGTTGGTAAAAGTCCCAGACTTTTACCTACGGACGTTTATCCGTCACCATATCCCTGCCATTTCTCAAAATCAAGCATGAGTAAGATAAATCAAAACTAAAGCCATGAATGGCTTCATCTGGACCTGCTGAGTTCAATGATGGCCCTTTCATGGACCAATTTTTCCTGTAAATGAAAATCCCAATTTGAAGCAAGGAACCCTAATAATGGTGAAATCCACTATAGGCCATATAAATGCAATTAAACTATATAGAAATCTTGCAAATAATCCATGGATCAAGAATATATGGTTAATTCATGCTAACAATGTCCAAATCGTGCAAACTGAATTCAAGAAATAAGCAAGGTCGTGACGGACTTACAGCATGATATAGGGCCTTGAAATGCTTGGTTTTGATTGCTTTTGCTTGCTGATGACCTCAGGAAACGATTGGGATCGTCCAAGAGTCTTTAATTGGCCTCTAAGTACGAATTCGATTCACCACTTTTTCTTGTTTTTTCAAGTTTTTGCTTCTGGTTCATGCACCTCTTTCTCTTAGAGCATAAGGTTTATATAGACAAAGGATTTAGGTCAATATTTGTGTATCAAATCTTGGTCCATTATGATGAAGATATTTGATTTGATTTCTTCATAAAGACTTGTTATATTTGATTCAATCAAGTTCCAATCTATTTTCATACGTTACTGCCAGCCTGTTATGAGTTGTTTGGGCCTCCAACATGATGAGAATCGAAAGCTGACTTGCCCCTGAAAATCCAACTCCCTTCTAATTTGCTCTCTTCGGTGACCTCAAAGTCCCAATTCGAATTACTCCAGTCTCGATTGCACAGTCCCCTTCGATTGAACCTTCCTCTGCTTCGATTGCTTGATTCGAAAAGAATCACCCATGTCGAATCAACTTTTGTGGGGTTGGGAGTAAACAAAGCAAGAATATGGCCTGGATAGGTTAGGATATGTGTTTTTTCTTAGTCATGCCAGCCTATTTCATTCCTTATTTGATTGAGAGAAGATTCTTTAGATTGTGAGATTTCTGGCTTATTTTGGAATAAATACCCTTCTTTCCTTCCTTCGTGCCTTCCTTGCCAGCCTTAAACTCCAATTTGAGCCAATCAAGACTTTCCTTATTAGAACCTTGTTCTCCTTAATGGTTCTGAGTCGAATTATGTCAGCTTTAATACTAGGGCTCCTTCGATTGGACCACCCTTTGCTTCTATTTCCTGTCCTTTTGAAGAGAATTTCCTGGTCGAATCAGCTCTTTGTGGAATTATGAACAAACAAGGCAAGCATCTGGCCTGGACATATTTTTCGAGTGCCCTCTTGATGGCCTCTTTCGAATAGCCTGGAAGGAATTCTTCGAAGGGCCCTTGTCCAAATACCAATCGAAGGACTTTGACACAATACTAAATCGAAAGGCTTGGACACAATGCCCATTGAAAGGCTTGTCATGAGGCCAATCGAAAGGCCTTTTGCATATGTCAATTGAAGGATGCTATGTAGATGGCGCTCGAAAAGTATTTTGGAGATGTCAATCGAAATGCATTTTGGAGATGCCAATCGAAAGGCACTTTGAAGATGCCAATCGAAGGGCATTTCGGAGATGCCAATCGAAGGGCATTTTGTAGGTGCCAATCGAAGGATACTTAACCATCAATTGAAAAATTTCTTTGTCTTTAGGCAAAGGTTTATAACCACCTATGCAAGAGGAAAATCTTGGAAAAACATGAGGGAAAATTTTGGGGTACAACAGGGTGCTTGTGTGCAAGTGTGTTGATTTTCATGCTTGGTTTATCTTTTATTAGGGTTTTTTAATTGATTAGTTTTAGTCTTACCATACAACCTAGTTACTAACATTTGTACAAAAGCGATAAATTGCGGAATTTAAAATTACTACGCTATTACAATACTTGTGGGGGGTGTACAAATTATAAATGGGGATTGCTAAAAAATAAAGCCTAATTATCTATTACAACCATATTGAATTTGAATAAATAAGGTACAAAAATGAATAAATATGCAAGAATGTAAATGTAAAGAAAATGGATATTTTGTTTGGATTTTCTTAGGAAAGGGTTTGGTTTTAAACTAATTAACTAAAAGAAAATAATTAATTAAAATAGTAAAAAGTAAACCTAAATTTACTAGGAAAAGAATTTAAATAAAACCCTAATCTAAATATTAATTGATTAAAGAGAAATTAAGTATGTAAGAAGAATATTTTTGGTATTTTTATCTTAAAAATAATTTATAGTATTATAAAATATTTTTGATCTTTTCATATATTAAAATAATATATTTTAATTGTGTAAAAGAAAATAACTAAAAAAACTAGTTTCTAATTAAATTTACAAATCAATTAGTCAAATAAATAATGTATGATTAAATAAAATAATTTTTTGTGTAAAAAATAAATAAAATATATCAAAATATAAATCTAATGTTTATATATTTTTTCTGATTTTTTAGTATTAGATAAAATATTTAAGGAAACAAATAAATAAAAATTGAGAAAAATAAAATAAAATGGGTCAGGGGTGTGAATAGCCAGCAAGGGGGTCAGAAGTAAAAAAGATAAGGCCCAAGGGGATGAGGCCCAGCGCTGCAAACAAATGACAAAAATATGAGAAAAAAAGTGAGAAAACAAGTAAAAGGGTACCATTGGGGCTCGAACACAGGTCCCTATAGTCACAGGCGCGCGCTTCTGCACTGGGGTGGCTATACATCCATTTATTAATATCAAACCATAAATATATATGGTAAACACGTTCCTGAAGACAGCTTCATGTTCAACCTCACGCCCAGCCTGAACCTCTGTATCTTATTCAATTCTCAACCAAAATGAAAAATGTAAACAGGAATGCAAAGTAATAAAATTATAGATCAAAGACAAATATGAATTTTAATGGCCCTAATCTTAACCCTAAAAATTTCAGAAACATCAATCTTAAAATTCTCTAAGCTCAAGCAACATAAATGAAAATTATGGACATGGTTAGCTTTAGAGCAATGATATCTACATTTATTCACAAGTAAACCATTAATGATGCCTGTATGAAGAGTTCAAAGTTGAGATAACTTACCTCAAAACTGGAAATCATGTTCTGCAAATGAGGACTCCTCAAGGTGTTGTGATGATCAGAAAATCTCCACTGAGGTCCCAGGAAGCTAATGCAATGATTAGCTTGGTTGGAGAGTGGTTGAAATGATCTGGAGAAGTCCACTTATAGTGCTCTGTTTTTGAACTTGGAAATGGAGGAAGATGGTGTTACAGAACTGTAACAGGGGAAGGGATGACTTCTAAATGATGTTTAGAAGCTTTTGGAAGCAAGAAGCCAAAGAACACACGAGTAGTTTTTGGTTTTGGGATTTTTGGCCAGAATCAGCAACAATGGCAGTGTGACATGCAAATCTGTGTTCTTTGTGTTTTCAGGGCTCAAGCATGCATGGGATTCGTGGAAAATAACTTGTGTATGTATAAGCAAAAGGTCTTAGTGCTTGAGAGAGTAATAAGTACAAGTTATAGGCTGATTGTTATGTTATTTGATTTTGAAGAAAAGTGGGAAAAATAAGTTTCAATGTGTAGTACAAGCATGGGTTGGGTGATTGTAAGTGTTGAGATTACCTTATCTTGAGTTATAAGACATGTATGATCAGAAGAGAACAAGTGCAAGGCTCAAGAACAAGTTTTGTGCAAAAAGCTACTTTATCAAAAATGGTATTGTGCACTTTCTTCCCAAAATGGATATAAAGCATGGCCTTGCATTGAATGCTTGAATTGAGACCTATAACAGCTGTGAAAGCAATTAATTATGGAGTGCCTAACAAGTTTGAGGCCTGTAAAGTAGAGGTTACGCAGCATAGGTTTGAAATTTGAATATTGTTCATCACAAAATGACTTGAAATTCAAGTGTAAAAACCCTAACTTCATCTCTTCGATTCTCCCTACTCAAAAATGATCTCAAGGATTTCTTTGACATTTTGGAAATCTTGTAATGTGCTCTACATCCCCTATTTGAATCAATTTTGAAATTTTCCCTTGGAACTATATGAAAAAGTGCCATGAAGTTAGGTCAAAATCCTGACCAAATTAGGGCAAAATTTCACTAAGTGTTTTGTTTGATGACCATGTGTTCTTAAAATGATCCAAGCACTTTTGGAAGGAGTTGTGTAAATAATTGTTGTATATTTCATGTAGATCTACAACTTTCATGTTGAAAGTTTCTTTTGAATCATCTTGCATCATGGTGAAAATTTTGCTCAAAGTTGTGAAAAAATAAGAAATTTTCAACACTTAGAAAAATTTCTAAGTTTAGAAATTTTAACTTTTCAAAATGAAATCTTGAATTTTTGATTTCTTGATGAATAAGTTTCATATTTTGACATGCTTTTATGAATTGTGATCTTTGACATTTGATTTTGACCAAAAAGTCAAAGTTTGACTTTTCAGTATACAGTTGACTTTTGATCAGTTGACTGAAAATTCATCTGTCAATCCATTGGATTTGAGCAATGTTTTGAGCCATGTCATTATGTAAAAATGATTCAATTGGACTCTTGAGATCATTCCTTAAACCAATTGATCATTTACTAGGTCAAAAATCAGAAATTGCCCTTTCCCAATCAAAACCCTAATTTTGACCATTTTGCCATTTTGAAGATTTGATCAAATTTCTTGAGGAATTGTGATCCAAACTTGATAAAATGATACATATGAGTTTAAAATGTTGATGTGGATCAAAAATTATGAAGTTTGACTGTAAATTGGCCACAGTTGACTTTTTCCCCAATACAACTGATTTTTAGGTCAACTACTCAATTGACTGAGCAAAAGTGTGATCCAAAGCTTGAAACTTGACATGAGTAAACTTAAGGGTCCATAGTGATCCATGAAAGTCATATGGGGCATTGTAAGTTCAAATATCCTTGTGCAATCTCAAACCCTAATTTTGGTCATCAGTGCTTAAGGATGTGTCTTTAGCTGATCAGCCCTAGTGCATTTTTGAGCCAAAGGAGATCTTGTGAGCAAATCCTTGATAAATGAATGGGCAAATTTTGGGGTACAACACCTATATATAGTACTCGGTTACACCTTCATATTTTTCCCAGTTTTCCCAAAATTACACAGGGTACTCGATTACCCTATATGCAGTACCCGAGTACACTGCGTGCAGAGTGAAAAATCTATATTTTCCTGCTACAAAATTCTACCCTTTTTCATTCAAAATCACTTTTGTAAACATACTAAAACATGTAAAATCATGTAGTAATCCACACACATCATATCCAACAATTCTAACACCTACATCACACCAATTTCATCATTCACAATCAAACTCAACAATCAATTTCACAATAATCTACCCCAAAACCTAACATTTAATATCATCATCTACCCACAATTATACCACCTATTAGATAGTAGGAACCCCATCCTTACCTTATATTGATGGTTCCTAAGCCTAAGCTTTTCTCCTCTTTTCCATGGAAATCTTCTCCCAGCCCTAGCTTCTCTTTTCCTCGGTCTCTCTCTGTTTCACGATCGTTCCAAAACTACGATTCCATTCTCTCTTCCTTCTTTTTGTCAAATCCCTTGGACCCCTAAATCCATTTTCCAACCTTACCCTTCTCTAATTAAAATAATAATAATAGTATAATTATAAAAACTATAATTATTATTTTAATTCACATGATATTAATATTAAACCAACATTCTCCTTCCACCTCTATGTTTCTACATTTTTAGTCATACACCCCCAACACCTTATTTTCTTTATTTTCTAAGGAAACTACCTCTCATGAAATGTATCACATCATAACAAAACACCACACTGATTCATAAACACCTATAATCACCTAGTATTCACACTAAATTAATTAAACAATTACTCTAGATTTTGGGGTGTTATAACTCTCCCCAACTTAGAACATTTTCGTCCTCGAAAATTACCTGATGCAAATAACTCCAGATATGGCTCTCACATCCTGCCTCCATGACATGAACATCGTCTATACTATTTCATCAGACAATACCACCATAAGAATGCCAACATAACCTCGGTACCAATAATGTTCGACGCACAACATTAGTACCACAATGCTATGATTCACGAACCAACATGTAAATTAACACATCAATTGGCATGGCACTAACACAGATAATATACAAAGCTTTCACCTATCACTTCCAGTCTGGAATTTCCAATAGTTTTCAATATCCTCGTAGATTTGAATGTTTAATCGTTGACTCCAATAAGTCATACCCGCATAACAAGCTACGATGCATCACGCTTCCGCTACGCCACTCTGATCATCTACTTTAAGTCATTGTACTCTTTTTGATTTCCATCAACTATCATATCTACAGTTTCACATCTATCTTCAGTCTCCTTTAAGTATCCACCAGAAAATCAATGTTCACTTTTTGATATCCTCAACCTTCCACTCTATAGCGTTAGTTAGCATACAAACTCAAGTCTCTGAACTGTTCAATAAGTCCTAACTCGTTCATAGTCACTTTTGTATTAGGTTCACATAAAATGGTGAACAACTAACCTCTCAATAAAACGTCAATTACTTTACTCACTATCAAGCTGGAAAGACATGTTTATCCCATCCAATAAGACCCCGTCTAGTATCAATAAGAGATTAAGGGTGATCAGTTCTTCAATTTATCAATAGGTAGCCGATAACCATAATGGTGGCATAAATCATCTTTACCTAACTACAATAGCATCCTTTACCTTGTATTCAAAGTTACCTAAGCATAAGGTTCAACAATCCCTCTAAGGCTTACAAATGTTTTCTTAATTTCCTTCTTTTTCGACCTCGTCAATCATACATAAACGCCAAAAATCCATTTCATAGTTCTTCAGCATGCACCCAGCATAATACAGTTATTAAGTATACTCTAATACAGGAAAAAATACTACACCAAGTACAATACAAATTGATTCGCTCCAAAATAAGTATTTATCCAAGTAGAGAACTTTAACAACACTAATAAATCCTTTGTCTTTCCTTTAATCTCATAACCTCAATGATCCTTATAATCTCACATTTGGATCTCATTCAAATCACGATCTCAATACCACCATTTCATCATCCGGTTGGTGATAGAAACTTCCAAATTCTCCTTGACACATGTCGATATTTTGACATCATAAACATGATTCTAATTCCCCTTGAATTTATTTTTCCTCTAGCATTACTTCTTTTTTCCTCCAAAAGCTATTGTCACTCTAATCATTCTTAATCGGCATAAGCTGCATCTCTATGTGCTTCTCTATTACTTTCACATCCTTCCCAATTCCAAACATTGCATTCCCTCAACTCATTCATTAACAACACATCAAACTTGACCTCGTCTCAAACCAACTGAAATAATAAGCAGTTAAGCTCAAAAGCTTCTAGTCTCCGTACTTGACTTCAGAGTCTTTCAATGTAACACTGCATCCAAGTTTGATGGATCTATCGCAATACCATCACCTGAAATAACATGAACAATAAAACTCATCTTCTCATACCGTAATCTACACCTTGACAACTTAGCAAAAAGTTTCCTCCCTTTCAATGCTGAAACTCTCATCGCAACGTTCAACATGCCTATACCGAGTTCTAAAAGCTTTCCTCTAACTATCCTCATCCTTCACCTGAATCTGAAGGTAACTCAACCTCAATTTGATTATACTAAAGACATACTCACCTACCAGTTGATCCATCAAATCAATAATCATTAATCATTCACCTGTACCCAGGTACCCACATATTGGTAACCAGTTACACGCAATGCAGAAGCACTTTTCTGCTGCTTCTCGACACGGTTATCACTCCTCTTCTCAACCCAAAACACCATTCCTTTTATAATTCAAAAAAACATATTACTTTTCAGAAACCTCAATTTTTAAAATATCAAAATTCCAATTCTCTTTAGAAGACTACTAATATCTTTGAGTTATGACTCTGACTCGCGATTCACAAATACCCAACGATATCAACAACATTCAGCAACCACTCACATGATCCCAACAATAACATTCACAGAAATTCATCACTCCAGCATAACTCTGAACAACGACAATATACAATGGTAACTCAACACTAATAACTTCATAATCAACATGCAGTGATGGGAACATTGCAACCATCTAAGCTTCATCTTCTAAGAGTTGTCCTACTTACTTAACAGCTAGCTTCCCGCATAAAGAATCTGCATCGACTCATCAACTCAATTTGTAATCCCTTAGTTTAACTTCAAGCAGTTCACTCCAAGGATAACATTAAGTCAATCCAACATCCCTCTCTAACGACAAGTCGCAATTGTCCTCGGGAAAACCTCGGGATTCACCCACAACTGGCACGTCATTATCCCTAACATCTCCCTCCACTTCTAGAGACGTGAACAACGCAAGTACCTGATCATTCTCTCTCAATGACACTTTGAATGACTACTAGGAATAAATCTTGAATCATTACTTCCTCTGAATTCCGGAAACAACACGGTCTCACCAACATTTTCACTTCTGCAACTCACAACACACTTAACCAATTGTTCACACTGGAACCATCTCAGATAAGCATGAGCTTCTCCCCACTTGTTTCAATCCCACTCTTGCAAACAAGTGATTAGAAAATCAAGAAAGCATCGACAATGTTTCACTCATATGTCGTGTACTAAGGAACAACACATTGATAGTATTCTACAGTCATACTACACTGACTCGATAACTTGGATGGACAGACCGACCTGCTCTGATACCAATTGTAATACCCTATTTCCCCATTGGTAATTACATAAAAATGAGAGTAAATTAATTTCTAAATCGAACACCAAAAATAGGATGTCACCTTCTTCCAACATATTAAAACTTTCTCACGTATAATTAAACAGATACATAACACACTTCGGATGAAACGACAACAATTTTATCATGGTCTTCAAATTTCAACTTTATTAATGCAACAAAAAGAAAATCATAATTATTTTCAACATCTTCAACTCGTCAAAAAACAAGATTTTAAATCAAATAAAGAGAGTCTATAATATTTCAACGATTCTTTAAATAAAAACAACAACTAAGTAAAACAAGCAAGCGTTCATCCCCCTAGTGTTACATATCATAGAAATACGTTGACTCAAAACTAAATGACGAATAACCTCATCTACTACGGATCACTTGCACATTACCCACGTAGAGGGAACATTCAAACAAAAGGGGTGAGATATCACAACAATATGATAATTTATATAATAATAAGTGCACAACAGATATATCCCATCAGATTTCAAGTTCAACGATTATCAATTATGATTCATTATAAATTATACAAGCACACACATAATTATCATCATTCATCTTACAAAACATATCAATTATTCAACCCAATTTCATCGTTACATTAACAACTCAACAAATGCAATGCGACTGACACTAATGCAACATGCATGTGGTACCATCAGGGCATAAGCCCTCTCCAAACTTTCCTTATAAGGCCACGACATAAGCCCTCAAAATTTTTCCAATACAGGGCAAGGCATAAGCCTTTAACATTTTTCCAATACAGGCCAAGGAATAAGCCTTTAACATTTTTGCCAATCCAGGCCAACAACAGGGCATAAGCCCTCAACGATGCATGTATGCAACATGCAACAATAAAACTATGCAGGACATAGGACATGAGTCCCCAAAACTATGTCATTCTAGGTCAACAACAACATCGTCATACTGCAATACAATTTACAATTCCTTCAGACATCATTTATACAATGTTTATGCGTTCAATCATAACATTTCGTGTTATAACACATACAACATACACACACATCGTAAGATCTTCCAATAAAATATTAGGCTACTGCCATAAAAATTATTTTCATATTATAGAAAATATTTTTAGCTTTTTAACTATACAAATGGTGCGTCAAACGAACATTTGAGGCGAAAGTTATGAATTTTTAAAGTTTTTCAAAAATGCTAGCATTCATTGGTAATCGGTTAGTGCATATGGGGTAACCAGTCACCCCTTAAAAATTCAAAAATACAAGATACTACCCAGTTGGGTAACCGGTTACCCTATATGCAGTACCCGGTTACACCTTCATATTTTGCCCAATTTTCCCAAAATTACACAGGGTACCCGATTACCCTATATGCAGTACCCGAGTACACTGCGTACAGAGTGAAAAATATGATATTTTTCCTGCTACAAAATTTTACCCTTTTTCATTTGTTATACCCCAAAAATTTCCCTTCCATTGTTCAAGAAAAATCATCTCAATATGTCTCTCATGCTTCTAGGGTTCTCAATTGCTCAAGACAACTCAAGGACTAATCAAACAAACCCTCCTCAAAAGCAGTTGACCTACAACTAGGGTTTTGCTTCTCTCAAGGAAAATTGGAATTCTAATGCCTCAAGTGGATTTCATGGTTTCTCATATGTATAAAAGTATCCTCATGCCAAATTTCAAGCCTTGCGGCACAAGTTTGCTCAGTCAATTAGTCAGATGATTAAAAATCAACTATATTAGGCAAAAAGTTAACTTTGACCAATTTACAGTCAAACTTCAAGATTTTTTGTCAACATCAAAATTTTGAAGTCGTGTTCATAATTTGATCAAGGATTGATCATGATTCATCAAGGTGTTTACCTGGGGATTTGGTAAACAACCGCTGATCCTCCAAATGGTTACTTATTTGGTTACTCGCAGGATCGATCAGATTGATCCTATGGACATAGGTTGATTTTGAAGTTTAATTAATGTGGATAAGGCTTTAAGTAAATTGGTTAAAGTAAATTGCATAAAGGAAAAGGCTTGGTAAAATAAACAAGGCTGGAATGTAAAGGTTCGACAGGAATCTTAAAGGGAAAAGCATGTAAAATACTAAAAAAGTAAATGACTTGAATTGATTAAATTGGTGTTTCACACATACATTTCTCAACAATTCGTTCGCTCACACTGGGTACTTGAATCTAAATGAGTGACTATGTATTTATTGTGAACACCCGCGAGAAACTACACGTCTACTCCTATTTATACAAAAACATTCCAAGTAACCGTCGGGCAGTTACACTGCTTCGAGATCAAGCCACTTGTCACGTTCTCCATGCTCGACGCTCCAGATCCTTGCACGTTCGCACGTAGTAACTGCTGGAAACCGTTTTCCCTCCAAAGCTTTGAATTTCAAACTGCTCCACTCTGGACCATCGAACACGTTCGTCAAGAGACGTCTTCGACGAAAACTCCTTCGACGTCGAAGGCAATCAGCCTCCTTCCTTGGAAGAAATCTTCTAAGTATTTGGCCATCTTTCGACGGTCACTTCGACAAGCTTAGCCAGTCGAAAGCATCTTTCAGCTTTTAATGGCTGTCATCAATTGAAACAAAGGTGTCGAATTTAGGAGCCAACAAATTGCCCCCCAAGAATGCCTTATTTCGACTCTTGAAAGAAAAAGGCATTCTTTGAAAACGCCATTCGACACCTGTTTGTCCACGCTGAGTCACAAGTTAACTTGTGCACTTTTTGTTGCTTTTTACCAACTATGGGCAATCCCAAGAAACCATCATTGATTTGATCCTAGGACGTCACTGTCAGTACGGCGTGCAGAACCAAAACATCACTTCATAATTTGTCATTATGACAAATTCAAAAAACGAGGACGCACGCTGCGTCTCTCTGTTTCTGCAGAAACGGCCAAAACAACAGGATGCTGCCACGCGTCCCACTACTCCCTGCAGCATTAAATGACATTTAATGCCCTCGTTATTGGGAATTTCTCCCACTACTATAAATAGTAGTGAATATCCCATTGTGGGACTTTTCACGCAAACAATCTCTCAAACTCCCTTGCTTCCTTGCAAACTTGTTTCTCTTTGCAGAAAAACTCTTCCCTTTCCAAGGCAATGGCGAAGAACACCAGGATGACGCCAGCGAAGAACCACAGAATGACGCTGGCGAAAGACCCCAAGGTGAAGTTAACGAAGAACCTCGAGTCGACGCTAGTACCGCCTCAGTTCGAGTCGAAGAACAACCAAACGAGGCACTCAGCATTCAACAGCCTCCAGTCCAAGATAATGCTATGGCAAGGGTCACCTCCTCAAAGCATAGGTCGAAAGAAGACCTGGAAATCTTGAAGCGAACTGACCCTATCAGCTACCTCAATGCAATCGTTGAGAGTAAGAGTTCTTCCGACACCAGTCAGGAAATTCCTACTTTGTCGGGGAAATCTACTGAGACTTCTCCTCTTGATGATGCATTGGCGAAGGTCAAGGCCCAGTTCTTCAAGAGAGATTTAATGAAGGCTTTAGAGGGTGACCCCACTGCTCCATCTTGCTTGAAAGAGGTTCTGAATGCTGTTGATTTCGATGCTGTAGCTCCAGAAATCTCTGACTTAATCATGGAATTACATTCTATGATTGACCAAGTCTCAGCGGATTACCGGCGCCAACGAAATTTCAACAGTCAGCTCGAAACGTTGCATGGCAGGAGCTTATCTGCATGGACTGCCGTCACAAGTTCGACTTCTCGAATTGCCGAGTTGTCGAAACAGAAAGCGTCTGCACAGGAAAGGTTCGATGCTATTGAGCGAGAGAATGTCTCCTTCCGAGCACAAATTGCAGAAATAGAGGCGAAGATAAACGCCAACACTGTGCTCCAAGGGGAAATTCTTTCGACCATCCCAGACGCTGAGAGCCAGACTGAGGTCAAGCAAGGCCTGGAGTTCGCTGAGAGGGCCCAAAGCCTCGATGCTCAAATTGCCAAACTGGAGCAAGAGAAATCTTGGTGCAAGAAGAGGTTGGATTTGCAGCATGCTAAGTATCTTCGACTGAAGAATTCTCTTTCTTTTTGATTCTCTTTTGTAACCATCTATTGTAATCGCTTTCGACAACAATTGCCATTTTGGTAGAAATTAATAAAAATTTCCATTTTGGCATTTCTATGGTTAATTTAGTTTATTATTTTATTTTTATCTCCTGAAGTATAGGCTTGTATTTTTTCAAATATTTACCATTTACTCTCAAGAGTCTTTTATCACCACTTATCTCTTCGACTTCATAGGCTCCACCAGAAAAAGTTTGGATAACTCTGAAGGGTCCTTCCCATTTGGGTGACCATTTCCCCATGCTTCGATCCCGTCGATCCATGGGAAGAATTACCTTCCAAACTAAATCTTCAGGCAAAAATGCCTTAGGTTTTACCTTTCTATTATAAGAGTCTTCGACTCTTTTCTTCTGAAGCCTGAGTAAGTCGAGAGCGTGTAATCTCTCTTCGTCTAAATCTACCAATTCATCTAACATCATGTTCCAATAAACCTCAGAAGGAATATCATAATGCCTCTGAACTCTTGCAGATTGAAGACAAATTTCTGCTGGCAATACTGCGTCATGGCCAAAAGTTAGCCTATATGGTGTTGTACCAGTGGCTTCTTTTGGGGACGTTCGACAAGCCCATAAAATCTGGTCTAACGTCTTATGCCAATTCTTTGGTTTCTTCCCAACATGCTTCTTTATCAAGCCAATTACCACTTTGTTAGCTGCTTCGACTTGACCATTCGCCTGTGCATAGTAAGGCGTGGATGTTAGGAGTTTGAAACCTGTTTCCTGAGCAAATTCCTGCATCTTTCGACCAGTGAAAACTGAACCTTGATCAGTTGTTATTGTCTCAGGGATTCCATACCTAAAAATAATGTTCTTTTGAATGAATTCAATGACATTTTCTTGGTCTACATTGACTAAAGGGACTGCTTCGATCCACTTAGTAAAATAATCAATGCCTACCAATATGTATTTCTGGCTCTTTGATGATGCTGGTCGAATCTCTCCAATAAGATCCAACGCCCATCCTCGAAAGGGCCAAGGCTTCACTATCGAGTGAAGTTCGCTTGCTGGTACATGCTGGATGCCTGTATGAACTTGACACTCTTGGCAACCTCTGGCGAACTCAACACAATCTTTCAGCATAGTGGGCCAATATAGTCCTTGTCGAAACAACAACCATTTCATCTTATGGCCTGCTTGGTGAGCCCCACATGCCCCAGCATGCGTAGTCGAAAGGGCTATGTATGCTTCAGTTTCACTTAAATATTTCAGCAACACCCCTTCAGGCGTCTTCTTGAATAACTCATTACCCATGAGTACAAAACTCAACGCCCTGTATTTTGTTTTTCGTTCTGTCGGAGCTCCTGGATTTTGAAGATAGTCCACAATGGGTTTCCTCCAATCCTGGTCTGACAAATTGTCAATGAACGAAATCTCGAAGTTTGAGTGATCAGCGTATCCTAACCTTGTTGATTCCAAGTCTGTTGGTGATAGACAAGTCGCTCTTATCTTCTCTCGAACTTCGATTGCTCTTTGTAATCTCGTTTTTGAAATTTTATACCCAGATGCAATCTGTGCCAAGTCATTGGCTATTTGATTTTCGACTCTGGGTATGTGTCGAATATTGACACTTTCAAATTGTTTCAATAAACGATTTGCAATCACAAAGTACATAATGAGATTCTCTCTTATGCATTTATACTCCTTTGTGACTTGCTTGATGACTAACTCTGAGTCTCCCATTATTTCGACTCGAGTTGCCCCCAATTCCAACAATATTTCAAGGCCAGTAATTAGAGCTTCATACTCAGCCTCATTGTTCGAACAAGAACCTTCGATTTGGTACTTGAATGTTGTTGGAATTTTATCTGGAGAAATAAGTAAGACTCCTACTCCTGTTCCATTTTTATGGCTGGAACCATCGAAGTAGAATTTCCAAGGTTCTATCTCCACATAATTAATATTCTCGACTTGAATAGAGTGGTCGACTATGAAGTCTGCAACCACTTGTCCTTTTACTGCCTTAAGAGGCATAAAGGTCAAGGAGTATTCAGTCAATGCTAATGCCCACTTGCCAATTCGACTATGCAAGATAGGTTTCGACAACATATATTTGAAAACATCAAAATGAGACGAAACATAAACATCAACTGGTTTTATATATTGTTTGAGCTTTGTACAAGAAAAATACAGACATAGACACAATTTTTCAACTTCGCTATATCTAGTTTCTGCATCATTCAAAACTCGACTGAGATAATAAATGGGTCTTTCGACTCCATTCTCATCCTCTTGGGCTAACATACTTCCCAGAGTTTTGTCAGATGCAGCTATGTACAATCTCATACTCCTATTGCTACAAGGAGGCACCAAAATAGGTGGCTTAGTGAGGTACCCTTTGATTTTGTCGAAGGCTTCTTGTTGCTCTTGCCCCCATTCGAACCCCTCCTTATTCAGTCGAAGTAAGGGTGAAAAGGCCTGAGCTTTCCCACTTAGGTTAGATATAAACCTTCTCAAGAAATTTATCTTGCCTAAGAGAGATTGCAATTCCTTCTTATTCGATGGCGCTTTCGCTTCCAAAATTGCCTTCGTCTTGTTCTGATTGATTTCGATCCCTTTCTTGTGGACAACGAAGCCCAAGAAATCTCCAGCTTTTACACAGAACGCACACTTCAAAGGGTTCATCTTCAGACCATGTTCTCTCATTCTTTCGAATGATTGTCGAAGGTGGTCTATGTGACTCTTCCTGGAAACAGATTTTATAACAATATCATCAATATAAACTTGCATAAACGTGTTAATAAAATCATGGAAGATAGTATTCATTGCTCGCTGGTACGTTGCCCCAGCGTTCTTTAGGCCAAAAGGCATCACTACCCATTCGTAAGTGCCTAAGGCCCCAGGGCATCGAAAAGCTGTTTTCGACACATCCTCTTCAGCAATGAAAATTTGATTATATCCTGAATAACCATCGAGCATACTCAGGTATTCGTAGCCAGCGGCAGAATCGACTAGCATTTCCGCCACAGGCATTGGATATTCATCTTTGGGGGTGGCAGCATTCAGATCTCTGAAATCTATGCACACCCTTAATGTGCCGTTTTTCTTAATTACTGGCACAATATTTGCAATCCATTCGACATACCTTGTAACACGGATGAATTTGCATTTCAGAAGTCTTTCGACCTCCGTTTTGATCTTCGACAATATTTCTGGAGCGAAGCGTCTTGGATTTTGCTTGATTGGCTTCTTTCCAGGTTTGATTGGCAACTGAAGTTCTACCAATCCTCTGTCGAGACCAGGCATTTCGTCATAATCCCATGCAAAACAGTCTTTAAACTCTTTCAGCAATTGGATTACTTCCAACCTAAGTTCTGGATCAATTTTGGCGCTGATGTAAGTTGGCCTATTCTCTGATCCTTCGCCTAAGTTGATTTCTTCTAAAGGGTCTTGTGCTAACATCTTAATGTTGTTCGCCAAGGGATCCTTTTCGAAGCCCAGAGGCTCATCGTCATAGATCGCGTCGAGCCTCTGTTCCTGCATTCCTTCTGTCGAGATGTCAGGAGGTTCTGGGTCAAAATCTTTTCCAGGACCTATATCTGGTGGCTCTGGGTCGAAATCTTTTCCAGGACCTATATCTGGTGGCTCTGGGTCGAAATCTTTTCCAGGACCTATATCTGGTGGCTCTGGGTCGAAATCTTTTCCAGGACCTATATCTGGTGGCTCTGGGTCGAAATCTTTTCCAGGACCTGCAGAAGGTAGCGCTTGGTCATTGGCCTTGGTGGCCATATATTTTACTTCGGCTTCGAGAGCCGTTATCATCTTGGTTTCAGCCACATAGGCCGAAATTCGCTTCAGAGATTGTGACTCAGTCATTATCACTGAATTCACTTCCCCAACCAGTTGGTTGGATACCGGTTAGCCCACTGAATTCTATGTGGGACACATCCTCTCTGTCCCATTGGAAACCATGCTCAGGATGCAGGTATAGGGAACAAAAGGTGTTTGGCGCTGGCGCCATGTCGAAATCAGGAGCTGGACATGGCCCTATGTGAGCCAAGTTTTTGTCGAAATCTGTTACACCCAAGTGGTTTACTTCGCCAAGGTAGTAACTCTGATCAGCCTCTATGTTTTCGACCAACCCATCTGGGCGCCATAGAAGCAGTCTTTGATGCATCGATGAAGGCACAGCACCCACACCATGTATCCACTCACGACCTAACAAAAGGTTGTAGTTAGGTTTGGCTGAAATGACCATGAACATTGTTGGTCGAAGGATCGACCCAACTTTTATGTCGAGCTGGATCACTCCCATGGTGGTCCCAATGCCTCCCTCATAGTTGGACAGGACCATATTGTGAGGTTTTATTTCTTCATCCCTTTTGCCAATCTTTATTAGCACCGAATGAGGGATAATATTGATAGTGGCCCCACAGTCGACCAATATCTTGTTCACAGTGGTCTCTTCGAGCTTGGCCCTTATGAACAAAGGTTTGAGGTGATTCTTCATCGCCTCTGTGGGTGGCTCGAAGAAGCCATTTTGTTCTTCTGTAGTGCCATTGTTCATGACAAAATAGCACACTGGCCTGTGTCTGGCCATTTCTTGTTCCATCTCCCAGTCGCTGGTTTCGACTTCTACTTGTCGATTGAATTCCCTAGGCAGCATTGAGACAACGTTCACCATTATATCCAGGGTATCATCGGACTCAGCATCATCTTCGTCTTCGACTTCGCTCTGGTTAGGCCAAACTAGCCTGTTGGTAACTGGTTCTCTCTCAAGAGGCTTTCTTTGTTTCCTTTGAGGCACATTCGAACTAGTTTCAGCCTTAGGTTCATTTGCAGCCTCTCTTTCAGCTTTTCGCCTTCTTTGATACCTCCTCCATTGGGATCTCGACATAGGATTTTTTCCCTTGTAGTTGCTGGACACTTGAGCAACTTTGGGTGCAGCAACTTGAGGATCTTTCTTCTGGATTAAAGAGGAACCTCTTGGCACTTCGAAAGAATGCCATTTGTCTTCACTTGGCCTTTTCCGGCCAGATGTTTTGTACCAAGTGTCTACTGGTACATTTGTTGGAGGCCTAAAAGTCAAAGGCCTCTTGTCTTGATTAGAACCCCTTCTGGGATCATGTCGAAGGTTAGAATTCTCCCTTCTCTTGTTCGCTGCTCTCACGCCTTGTATGTGCTCAGCAGCTTTTTTATCAAAGATAGAACTACATCTTGGACATAGCATAACCTCTGATTTTTTCTTCTGGCATCTTTGTAAAAAATCTGCCAAGTTTTCGTTTTCCTTAGGGAAAGCCGTTTTATTCGCCTGCTCTTGCCTTATGGCTTCTTCTGAAGCTTTAGGGTCAGAAAGTTCAACCATGTTGATGTTCATGGTATCCTTAGTAGCAAGAGTTAGTTGTTTCATTTGTGTTTCCAGTTTCTCCGTCTGGCCTTGTACAGTGGCCAATTGGGAACTGGGCTTTGGTCCAGTTTTTTGTACTTCAGCAGTCTTCGACTTTGGGTCTTCGACCGCTTTCTGGACAGCCTCAATTGTCTTCCTGGATAAGTTTCCAGAAAAACTGCCAAAGATTGGCATGTTGATGTGGTCCTTAGAGACTTCGACCATGTTAATGCCTGGCTTCTTCGACTGGATCTTGGTAGCCTCTATCATGTTCACCTCAGAGGGTTCTGCATAGTGGGCTTCAGCCTTCATTGGATTGGAGTCGACAGCCATGGGGGATTTGTCAGCAAACTTTAATCTCCCTTCCTCAATAGCGTCTTGGACAAGATTCCTGAAAAGAAAACATTGAGAAGTTTTATGGCCCAAAAAATTATGATATTTGCAAAAACCTCTCTTCTTTCTTTGATCAAGAGGAGGCACTTTTACCCCAGGGGGTACTATCATTTGGCCATCTTTAACTAGCAAGTCGAATATTTCATCACATTTTGTGATGTCAAAACTATAAGTCTTTTTTGGGAACCTATCATTGGTCTTGTCTGGACCAATGGGATTTTTCCCATTTGAGGGGACTAACTGTTTACAAGAGTATGGAGGCCCTTGTTTCAGTTCTGCTAAATCGACTTCTCCTTCCTCGACAGCTAAAGTATCGTCGAAGGATTCTAGCTCTTCGTCATCCATCTCAACGTAAGCTATTCTCTCTCTCTTGTGAGTTTTTGTTGCCTTAGCTTTTTCAGCTTTAAGGCGTTCGACTTGTCGAACTCTATCGGCCAGTTGGGCCATGTCTCTTAGATACTGGGTATCTAGCTTCTTCCTAATGGAATAGTCTAAACCACCTGCGGCCATTTCGACCAGCTCATGTTCTGGCACTTGTGTAAAACATCTCGCCTTAAGCAACCTAAACCTATTTAGATATTCGTCTATAGGTTCAGTGAAACGTCTCTTAACACTCGCCAGTTCTTTCAGGCTTATCTTGGTTTGCCCCATATAGAATTGTTCATGGAACAATCTTTCCAATTGGGTCCAATGGTGGATCGAATTGGGGGGGAGAGTTGTAAACCAAGTAAAAGCATTCTTGGTTAAGGAACTTGGGAAGTATTTGATCCTTAGGTTTTCATTATTTGAAATGTCTCCTGCTTCGATCAAATACCTAGCCACATGTTCGACAGTAGATTCTGTCGTGTCCCCAGAGAACTTAGTAAATTTGGGGACTTTGGTTCTAGGGGGTAAGTCAGTTTGTAACACATATTCTGACAATGGAGATGTAAAGTTGGGCCTTCGAAAGCCCATGTTCATTCCATTCTGAGTCATGATCCTTTCGATCATGGTTGCCAGATTGTTTTCCAACCCCATGTTTTGGTATTGGACATGCTGAACCACTTCGTCAGCATTTTGGTTTCTGTTAACTAACCTAACCTCTGGGGCTATTACCCTAGGTTCTTCGACAGGTTGTTCTACAGGCTGTTGGGCCTGATTAATGGTGGTTTCTTCCTCTACAAATATCCCCTGATTTCCTCTTATTTGCGCCCTTTGGGGCTGTCGAATAGGTGGGGGTACTCCAAAGAAGTCAGCCAAACGCGTCATTTGCGCTGTAACTTGCTGATTCGACTGAGTAGTATTTTGTATTAGAGGATTTAGCACTGTACTCAAAGTTTGTGCCAACATTTGCACCATATCATGGTTGCTTTCGTCCATCTGTTGCCTCAAGACTGCTGTCGAGGCATTTGTAAGGCCATGGGCTACTTGGGCCGTTCCTCCTAAGAGTTGGGTCCTATTTCTATTCGCCATGCCTACTCCAGAGCCTTGGAGTGGCGAAGTGGCACTCACGAAAGGTTCTGAATAAGTGGACGCAGCATTCGTCAGGCTTGCCAATTCAGAAGTTGGCATACCATAGAATGGAATAAATCCTGGGGGAACCACTGGCCTTGGGCCAGTATTTCCCCTTGGAGGGGGAGTTCCCAAAGTCATTCTGGGGCCTGCAAACGAAGTCGTTGGCCCCGTGGTTGTGACTGACACCGCTGGTATCGAACCAGCATTCGTCGCTTCACTCACGGTCATATTAACCGTTGCTCCCACACTCGTTTGTGGGATTTCATTGTTGTTTGGCGGATTCGCCATTTCTTCCCTTCTTCTGGCAGTATTATTATCGTTGGTGTATATTCTACCACTCCTCAATAACATACAACTCGAAAAGATGAGATTTTTCAACAATCAACACACAGTCCCACCAGGTGTGCCAATTTGTTTACCTGGGGATTTGGTAAACAACCGCTGATCCTCCAAATGGTTACTTATTTGGTTACTCGCAGGATCGATCAGATTGATCCTATGGACATAGGTTGATTTTGAAGTTTAATTAATGTGGATAAGGCTTTAAGTAAATTGGTTAAAGTAAATTGCATAAAGGAAAAGGCTTGGTAAAATAAACAAGGCTGGAATGTAAAGGTTCGACAGGAATCTTAAAGGGAAAAGCATGTAAAATACTAAAAAAGTAAATGACTTGAATTGATTAAATTGGTGTTTCACACATACATTTCTCAACAATTCGTTCGCTCACACTGGGTACTTGAATCTAAATGAGTGACTATGTATTTATTGTGAACACCCGCGAGAAACTACACGTCTACTCCTATTTATACAAAAACATTCCAAGTAACCGTCGGGCAGTTACACTGCTTCGAGATCAAGCCACTTGTCACGTTCTCCATGCTCGACGCTCCAGATCCTTGCACGTTCGCACGTAGTAACTGCTGGAAACCGTTTTCCCTCCAAAGCTTTGAATTTCAAACTGCTCCACTCTGGACCATCGAACACGTTCGTCAAGAGACGTCTTCGACGAAAACTCCTTCGACGTCGAAGGCAATCAGCCTCCTTCCTTGGAAGAAATCTTCTAAGTATTTGGCCATCTTTCGACGGTCACTTCGACAAGCTTAGCCAGTCGAAAGCATCTTTCAGCTTTTAATGGCTGTCATCAATTGAAACAAAGGTGTCGAATTTAGGAGCCAACACAAGGAAACTAAAGATTCATCAAAAGTCAAGAGTTACTAAATTAGGGTTTTCTTAAGGAGAAGTCAACTGAACTTTGACCAAGCATAACTTTCACATAATTCATCCAAAATTTCTCAACCAAATCTCATATTTAAGGAAATTCAATTCTCTACAACTTTGTCTCTCTAAGCTCAAGGTAAAAAATGCTTCATTTGAGAGATATGGGCCAAAACATTACAGGTCATTTCAAAAGTCAACGAAAAGATACTTTTTGTCAAAGCAATTTACATCAAGATAAGATCTTCAAATGAAAAAATTACCAACATGAAGATTGTAGGGGATATCTTGAGGTTTCCAAAATTCCAAGATCATCTTTATATGATAAAAGTTGAGTGAAATATGATTTGTGCAAGTTGGGAAATTTTGAGAAAAAGCATGAACTTCAATTTGAGCAAACTTGAATTTTTGGGCTAATGGACCTATCTTCTAAGGTCCAAACATGTTGATAACACCTTAGAGGGCCTATAAATCCATTCATGCATCATTTTTATTTGTATTGAATTTATTTTTGATTTTATTCATTTAAATTCAAAATTAAATCAAATAAATATTAGATAAATGAATAAGGCATAAAAGGCTTTTGATTTGAATCTTTTGGAGGCCTAAGGTCATGCTACAAACTGTGTAGACCTATTTGTGAATCAAATCTTCATGGTTTTGTAATATTTCAATCTATTTTCAAACAAGATCAAAGATATGTTTCACATGATGTCCAAGCCCACCTCTTAACCTAATCTTTTCTCCTATAAGTACATTGCATATTCAGACCAAAAAAGGACACAAAAGTTGCGCAAGTAACAAGGGGTTTGAGATCTAAATTTGCAAGGGAAGATGTTGAATTCAAAATCAAAGATCCATCTATCCTTAAGGCGAGCCATCCATTGCAAATCGTTCTCGGGGTATCATAGAGTAAGTTTTGATCATTCTTAATGATAAAAAGTGCCTGAAACCAACATTCCATGCACGGTCGGTTTTGCATATTTTATGGAATTTATATTTTAATATTCATGATGATTTGATTTAAACTAACTATTCTAACGTGTTCCTGAGACAAAATAGTACATGTTTGATCCCTTACATGAGACCCATGATGTCGGAATAGTCCATCACCATTATTGAAATGTTTTGCATTATCTTGATCATATCTCACTGTACAGGTTGAATTAGCCAAAAATAATTCCACCATTGGATTCACAAGGGTCGATTTAGGGGGATAAGGTCCTTCTTGACCTATAATGCACGCTCTTTTTGTAGGTTAAATAATCACCTCACCGGAGAAGACGGCCAGAGCTAGGGCTCAGGCGCCTCTCTGGTCCACTGGTTTATATTATATTTATTTGCTTATATTGTCTAACCAAATAGAAGCATAACGCGGTTGGTTAAGGCGATGGCGTGTAACATGAAGGACGTGGGTTTGATTCCTGCGTTTTGCAATGTTTTTTTGTTATTTTTCAAATTAATGCAAGTTTCATATATATTATTCAAGTCCTGTTTCTATACATCAACAAGCACTTGGCCTAGTGGCAAGCAGCACAGTCAAGAAGCTAGGGGGCGTGGGTTCAACACCCATCCCATTCAAATCCTTTTTCCTATTTTTTCTAACCTAATTTCCTTTCTTTTTCCTTTTCTAACCCTAATTATTTTAATTAATCAATCATTAAATTAACTTAATCTTTTTTTTCTTAATACTAATAAATTTGGATTAGGGTTTTTAACTAATATTTAATTTTCTTGAAAAAAATAATTATTTAATCAAATCTTTTTTTTAGATATTTAAATCAACTAGAATTTAGGTTTTATTAATTATTATCACTTAAATTATTTTCTATAAAAAAATCATTAAAAAACATTTCAACATTCCTTTCCTATTTTCCTATTTATTTTTTTCATTTAAATTCATAAAAAATTGTATAGGTCACACTCTCTATTGTAATAGCGTAGATTTATCTTTTTGCTTTTTTCCTTTTATGTAACTGCTCACAGGATGTAATAGCTTAGGTTTAAATTTCCGCATTTATATTCCCGCACTTATATTTTTATACTATGGTTAGTAACTAGGGTTTGTATGGTAAGACTAATAAATTGAACCTAGAAAACCCTAATTCTCAAGATAAAATAAACTAAAAACAAATACTCTTCATACTTGCACCTCTAGGGTATCCTCTCTTGTTGCCTTACGAAATATTGGTCACGTCCCTCAAAAGTGGGGATACTTTAGCAAAAGACCCTCAATCAAATTATCATGTCCCTTTCGAATAAAGATCATAATCCCTCAATGACCCTTCGAGCTGCCTACAAAATGATCTAGTCCTTTCGAGTTGCCTACAAAATAATGATAGTCCCTTCGATACAATTGCTAAAGTATCCTTACTTGTTGCCTTCAATGACCATACGATGACCCTACACTTGTCCCTTCACATCCAATACATAGGGCTACATATCGACTAATGGTATGGATAGTACTATCTCTAAAGGAGAAGGAATAGAATAAGAAAGACTTTAGTGGGTAAGAAACTCTTTAATGCTTGCTCACAAACAAAACATTTTCACAATACACCTTCAAACAAATATTATCAAAAATAACACTTCGTATACATTCTTGAGGACTGATGCAAGAATCATTAAAAAGTCATCCTTACATTGGCGATTCCAAAATATTTTCAAAAAAATCACACACACAAAGCAAGATTTTCAAAAGTGAGCTAAGCAATCAAGAGTCTGTAGATAACTATGGGTGAAAAGGGTCATAACACCTTCCCTTTTCATATCTTACCCCCTGAACTCAAAATCTATCAAAGGTTTATCTTGTTCTTGCCCTTATCCCTTAGCCCTTTTCCACTGCATTTCTTGCCACTACGCCAGGCGCGCGCTTGTATTGGTAGGATGCACGCAACACAACATGTATCAAACCTGCAAAAATTTGAAAATATAAAACATAAAAATGTCAAATGGCAGGATCGAAACCATGTGGTGGTATACGAATGCCTTATCATGCATGCGCTTGCCACTGGGGTGGCTCTTTCATTCAGTCATTTAAGTGAAGTAATTAAATATGTAATAAACTGAAATTACTAGACCGAAGAAGCGTCGGAGTCCTAGTTCTAGTTGTCTTCTCCGGTGACTGCGTTTCTCAACCTTGCAAAACAAGAAGAGTCAGTGGTTTAAAGGTGCCCTACCCCTCTAATTTGGGCCTTGCAAATTCAATGGTGCCATTAGTTTTGGCTGAATCGTGTTGTATAGTGAGATACAATAAAAATAATGTCAAACAGATCAAGCATGGAAGCTCGTGGTTCAGTCGTTATGGGACTCTCACGATAGGTCTATCTTGCATTGTTATACCTCAGAAACACATTAGTGATGTTAGTATGCATTAAAACATAAAGAAAACAACAATATGACTTTCATGCAAAAAAACCAAAATCGGTGAGTCACGTATATGAGTTCCAGGCCTCTTGGATCATCACAACCAATCCAATCTTACCCTATAATGCTTCTGGAATAGAATGGGATGGTTGGCTTACTTTGAAAGAGGTTGTAATTATGGTTTTCGATTTGCCCTAGTTTTGAAAAAATTTTGAGATTTTAGAATGGTTTCTTGTGCAAGGTTTTTCATGGTCTTGTTGTCTGAAATAGTGAGAATATATAGAGATGAATTATGTCAAAAAGATTGGGCTTGGACTTTTGTAAGGAAGCCTCTTATTTTATCTAATTTATTTTGAATTTTAAATAAATAAAATCAAAGATAAATAGAATAAAAATCCATGGGGTGTATGAATAAGTTTATAGGTTCACAATTAGGCCTTATGCATGTTTGGACCTTGAAACATCAACCCATTATCCCAAAATTCCAAGTTTGCTCACTTTAGGTTTCAAGCATTTTCTCAAAATTTCTTAATTTGCACCAATCATAACTCTCTAAATTTTTATCATTTGAACGTGACCTTGGACTTTTTGGAAAGCTCAAGATGTACTTTACAATCTCTATGTTGATAGTTTTTATATTTTAAGATTTATCTTGATGTAAGTTGCCTTGAAAAAAAGTATCTTTTTGTTGACTTTTGAAATGACCTATAATGTTTTGGCCCATGTCTCTCAAATGAAGCATTTTTTAGCCTTGAGCTTAGAGAGACAAAGTTGTAGAGAATTGAATTTCTTTCAAATGAGCTTTGGTTGGGGAAAATCTAATAAAGCATGTGGAAGTTATGTTTGGTCAAAGTTCAGTTGACTTCTCCTTAAGAAAACCCTAATTTAGCAACTTATGACTTTGATGAATTGAGAGTTTTTTCTTGATCAATCATGATCAACCCTTGATAAAATGATGAATATAACTTCAAAATATTGATGTTGATCAGAAATCTTGAGGTTGGACTGTATGTTGACCATAGTTGACTTGTTGTCCAATATAGTTAATTTTCAGTCATCTAAGAAATTGACTAAGAAAACTTATGATGCAAGGATTGAAACTTGTCATAAGCATTCTTGGAGACATATAAGAAACCATGACATCCACTTGACTCCTTAGAAGCCTAATATTCCTTGAGAAACACAAAACCCTAGTTGTAGGCTAATTGCTTGGGAGGAGAATTTGTCTGATCAATTCTTAAGTAACCTTGAGTAAATGAAAACCCTTGGAGCATGAGGAGATATTTTGAAAAAAATGGGAGGGAAATTTTGGGGTGCAACAGTTATCCATGTTCAATATTATTAAACTTGAGGAATTAGATTGGCTTGTATGTCATTCATGATCTGAAGGTGGAAGAGGATTAAACACTTAAGTTCCCAGAAATTTGCACTCGCATGTGCATGAAATAACATTGTTGGTTGATAATATTGCTTGAATGGGCTTAAAGGTGCCATTTGGAGAGGTGATAGAATTCCGTTGGAAATGGGCTTATGGATGACATCCAGAGTAATTGTTGATAGGAATATTATAATGAGTCTATGCTTGGTTGTATCTGAGATGTATACTAGAATGAGTATGCGTCCGACTGTATCTAACAGATGTGTTAGGGAGCGTCATAATGAATCTTATGTCTTAACTATATCTGAATGACGTCCTAGAATGAGTCTATGTCTTAACTTTATCTATGAGTGGATCAAAATGATTCTTCTCCCTACTGTTCCTGAGATTTATCTTAGAATGAGTCTACGCTTGACTGCATCTAAGATATGTATTAGCCTATGCCTGGCTATATCTAAGTATGTACCAGGATGAATATCAGAATGCACCTACGTCTGGATCGTATTTGGGCGGTACCTGGAACATATATTGGAATGAGTATCAGAATGGATATATGTCTTGATCTTATCTGAACCGTATTTAGAGTATGTATCAGAATGAGTCTACGCCTGACTATATCCAAAAGATCATTAGAATTAATCGTCGATTGATTGTATCTGAAGGATGATGAGCTGTTGACAACATTTCTCTTTTTGCAGACTAATCCTGAAAGAAATAAAGTTAGTTTTATGAAATGTCATGATGTATGTAATGCATTACGTAATGATGCTCTCAGAATAAATGAGAATGCTATATGCGATTTGTAAACATATGATATGATATTCGGTGAATGATGTATGGATGTAATATGTCACTAGAACGTGTCGGCGGCTTCGTATGACATCTTTGGCTGGGGAAAATAAATCCATGACTGTTGTTGGGGATGAAGAATATGAATCTTCAATCTTGTTTGGAATGTTTCCGGTTGGGACTCCCTCTTTTTGTTTGAAGATATTCCTCTAGGGGCGTTCGGCTTTTGCTTGGGGATGAAAGAAATCTAGGAAAATTGGTCGTTCATTGTCCTCTTGAAGGATTTGATTCTTATGTACCCTGAATAGTGATAAAAGAGATGGATATTCCTCTGACGTGATACCTGACCAGGTTTCAGTTACTGTAGCAACTCTCCTGGGGATAGCAACCTTGATTACAATTTGCTGGAGAAGAGAATTTTGTCGGGGATTTGCAATAATCGGATTAATGAACATCGTTGGGGAAATAAACCCTGCTGGTGAAGAGGATTCTACTAGGAATATTATGGTGTTGGAGAAATAAACTTTGTTGGAGGATTAAATTCTTGTAAGCAGTGTTGAGGAGATAATCTCTGATGAGGATGAGCTACTGGAAGATGCCCCAATTTCTGTCTAAAGGCATATTAGACTCTCTGGGGAATATATCCATGTTGGGGATGAGCTTGTGAAAGTAGTTATGTGGGGATTTGTGGACGGCTTGAACATTATTCCAACTCCTAGAGTCTTTAGTAAATGCTTATTCATGTTTTTATACATATATTCGTTAACAGTAATCATGTTCAAATGCATATGTTCATTCAATTTAGTCATTAGATGTTTCGGCAAACAAAACAGAAAAAGTGAAACAAATTTCCATTTTAAAACATATTTGTATTGAGAACTCGCCTATAAACAGGCAGTTTTGTACAAAGGAACAGAGATCCTCAGAAGAGGAAATCGTCATAAAATGAAAAGAAAAGTACAAAGTACAATGAGGAAAAACAGCTATGTGGAAATGATCCCATCGGGTTTCAACTATACTATTGCGCCTATGTCTTCGAGCATCTTATCCCTCGCTATCGAAAGAAGTTGACTGAATTGATCTGTACCATTTAAACTTGGTGTTTATAACGAAGCTTATTGTAAGTAGATGATCCAATGGGACATAGTCGTACACCTTAATCCCTAACTTTTGCCTGAACCGCCCTTTCAGGTTTTCGGTCCACCAGCATACCCTTTTTTGCCCAAGCCACCCTTTCAAGTTTTCGACTTTCCAGGTGTACAATCTTTATATATATATATATATATATATATATATATATATATATATATATATATATATATATATCCCTAATTTCTGCCCGAACCCTTTTGGTTCGTTAGGATGCCCTTATTTTTTCCTAGGTCAGTCAATCTAGCTGGTCTCTTTTATACGTAGTATCTTTTGACTATGTCCGTATTCACAGGGTGTGGAAGATCTTCACCGTAAATGTTGGTATGTATCATAGCACCGCTAGAACATATCTTCTTGATTACAAATGTCCCTTTGTACGTGGGAGTCCATTTGTCCCTGGGATCACCTTGTGGTAAGATGATGCACTTTATTACCAAATCACCAGTATGGTATACCCGATGCTTGACATTCTTGTTAAAGGCTTTGATCATGCACTTCTGGTACATCTGACTGTGACAAACAGCCGCAAGCCTTTTCTCGTCGACCAATTTTATCTGGTCCGACCTAGTATGAATCCAATCATCTTCGTCTAAACCTACATCTTTCATAATCCTTAGAGAAGGAATCTAGACTTCGACAGGTAAGGCGACCTCCATACTGTAGACTAGAGAGAATGGGGTTGCCCCAGTTGATGTACATACTGAAGTGTGATAGCCATGAAGAGCAAATGGCAGCATATCGTTCCAATCTTTATACGTCACTGTCATTTTCTGCAGGATCTTCTTGATGTTCTTGTTGGCGGCTTCCATTGCGCCATTCATCTTCGGTCGATAAGGGGAAGAATTATGATGCTTAATCTTGAACTGCATGCAGAGTTCCGTGATCATAGTATTGTTGAGGTTGGTACCATTATCAGTGATGATCCTTTCGGGGATTCCATACTGACAGATAAGATTATGCTTAATGAACCAAGCTACAACATTCTTGGTAACGGAGGCAAACGAGGCTGCTTCAACCCACTTTATGAAGTAATCAATAGCAACCAGGATGAAACGATGCCCATTAGAAGTCGTAGGCTTAATCTCTCCAATCATATCAATGCCCCCACATAGAAAATGATCAAGGAGCAGTCAAGACATTCAGAGGAACCGGAGGCACATGTACTTTGTCAGCATAAATCTGGCATTTATGACAGGTTCTGGAATGATGATGGCAATCAGTTTCCATAGTCGATCAATAATAACCCGCTCTCAAAATTTTCTTAGCCATCATATTTCCACTGGAGTGAGTACCAAAGACTCATTCATGCATATCTTCAATAATCTTATCCGCTTCCTTCTTGTCTACACAATGAAGCAGAGTCGAATTGTGGTTGTGCTTGTACAAAATTTTGTTACTCAAGAAGCATTTGGCAGAGAACCTTCATAGAGATTTCTTGTCATTGATAGAGGCTCCTTCAGGATACTCTTGAGTCTTGAGGTATCTTTTCACTTCATAGTACCAAGGCCTTTCCTCTACTTCATCCATATCAATTTCAAAGAAATACGCCGGTTCGACTAGTCTCTCAATAGTAATTCGAGGAGCTTCGTTGTCCCGTCTGGCTTTGAACAAAGATGACATGGTAGCCAATGCGTCTTCCAATTGATTTTCTTCTCCCGAAATATGTTCAAATGTGATTTCCTCGAAGTACGGAATTAATGTTAACACATGCTCTTGATAAGGAATGAGATTTGGGTGCTTCGTATCCCATTCTCCCTTAATCTGGCTAATCACCATGGCTAAGTCTCCATACACATTCAAGAACTTGATTCTCATATCAATGGCAGCCTTGATGCCCATGATGCAGGCTTCATATTCTGCCATGTTGTTGGTACAGTCAAAGCATAATCTGGCGGTGAAGGGCGTATGGCATCCCTTGGGAGAGATAACCATAACACCAATTCCATTACCATGCGCATTGGAAGCTCCATCAAAAACCAAAGTACATCGGGATCCTGGCTTAAGTCCTTCATACAGTCCAGGTTATTCATAATCTGTAACTAGCATAATATTTTCATTCGGGAACTCAAAATTCATAGACTAATAGTAGTCTACAGCTTTATGAACCAAGTGATTTGTCAGTAGACTTTCTTTGATTTCCTTCTGAGTAGTGTACTGAATGTTGTATTCTATCAAGACCATTTTCCATCTTGTTATTCTTTCGGAGAGAGCGGGCTACTCAAATATGTATTTTATAGGATTCATCTTAGATATCAACAAAGTAGTATGAGTCAACATATATTGTCTTAGTCGGCGAGCAACCCATGCCAAAGTGAAACAAGTTTTCTCAAGCACTGAGTATCTTGTTTCACAGTCGGTAACCTTTTTTCTAAGGTAGTATATTGCATGCTCTTTTCAACCAGACATGTCATGTTGCCCCAGTACAAACCCCTTTAATTTCGCTAACATTGTTAAGTACATGATTAGAGGTCTTACTTCAACTGGTGGCATCAAAATTATAAGTTCATGGAGGTACTCCTTGATTTTATCGAAGGATGTCTGATAGCCTTCGTTCCATTTCACTACTTAATCTTTCTTCAGCAACTTGAAGATCAGCTCACAAGTAGCGGTCAAATGGGAAATAAATTTGGCAATATAGTTTAATCGTCTGAAGAAACCTCTGACTTCTTTCTCAATACGGCAAGCTTTCATTTCTTGAATAGATTTAAACTTGGCAGGATCAACTTTAATACCTTTACCACTGACAACGAAACCTAAGAGTTTATCGGATCTCACCCCAAAGGTGCACTTGTTTGGATTCAGCCTCGATTTGTATTTCTTCAACCTCTCAAACAGCGTGTGCAGGTGGTCGAGATGTTCTTCTTTAGTCTGAGACCTGGCTATCATGTCTTCGACATAAACCTCTATCTCATGATAGATGATGTCATGGAACAAAGCTACCATAGCACATTGATATGTTGCCTCAGCATTCTTCAAACCGAAAGGCATAATGTAACACCCAATTTCCCACAATAGCAATTACATTAACATGTATCATAATACATAAGCAGGATGTCACATAATTCAAATATTCATAAGGTTTGAAGTCACTTTATTACTTCTTTTATTCAAACATAATCAATTCGGTAGCGGAATAATGACAATTCATTCAATTCCATGTCATTATAACTTCAACAACAAAAAAACTCCACAAACGTGTGGTTCAACATAAGTCAAATTGAAGATACGTAAAGAATAAAATAAAGTAAAACATAACAAAGATTCTCAATTCCCGTGTTACGTATCAGAGCGACTCCTAGGACTCGATCAGGTAACACTCACTCCAAGCACTACTCAGGTACCTAATCATCTGTACAACCAGGGGAGCACAGACACAACAACACAAAAGGGTGAGAATTTCAATTAATAAATATACGGTGAATATCACATGCTAAGGAGTAGTAATCACACAATTCACACATCACATAAAACTTCACAAAATAACACATCATTCACGTAATACAACATCAACTCAAAACAATGCAATGCAATGAGACCGACATCAACTCAATGCATATGGTACCATCAGGGCATAAGCCCTCTTCACATATGCTAATTTGGGCAATAACAAGGCATAAGCCCTTATCACAATGCTATTACAGGCCAACAACAGGGCATGAGCCCTCATCACTATGCAACATGCGACATCATATGCAACAACATAGCCATACAATCCCAAGTCATAAGCCTTCAACATTCATCAATACAAACCAGCATCATCATCATCACACAACATAAATTCCATATAAAATCCTATGTTTTAAACTTAGTTAATTATATTACTAGCCTTCTTATGTCCACCTAACCCTTACTAATCATTATGGATCGAGAGAATATACTCCACACGCGAAAACGAGAATTTCTACACTTGCACCTGCCCATACGCGTATTACTGCCTATGATACGCGTATGGATCCTGCGCCCAGACCTCATACGCGTACCATGCGCGTATGACCAGAATCATTTTTCCCCTTCAAACTTTTCCCAAACTTACCATACGCGTATGACCCTCCCATACGCATTTGGCCTCTCTCCATACGCATTTGGCCGTTCACCATACGCGTACTTGCAGAAGGCTGCACTGGAAATGGGGACAAGGCACGTACCATACGCGTGCAACCCTCTGGGACGTCCCCCATACGCGTTTCATACGCATATGACCAGTCAGCTTCACAAATTTTCTACAATCACGTCAGTTCCTTTCCTACTCGTTTTGAGCACTTTCCACCTCTAGAATTGGGTTCAAAATAACATTCTTTCACATATTAACTTAGAATTTCATTCTACTTCGTTATTCCACAATCCTACACCAATTTCTACATCCATTCTTCCAATTTTCATCACATCCCTAGATCTACAATTTTTCAGATTTAGGATTTTATGAACAACACAACAACAGCAGGATCACAACAGCAACATAATAGTAACATCATTGGGTTCACGGATTTCACCTAATAATCATATAAAACAACATAATTTAGACCAAGAAGACATTCATCAATTGATTCATGAAAAACCTAAAGATGGAAAGGAACCCTCACTATCCTCTCATGTTAATATCACCAATATAGAGAACCCATTCACCCCCCTTACCTTAATTTGCACCTTCGATGCTTCAACAATGGAGAATTTTCCTTTGCCCTAGTTCTCTCTTCTCTTCTCTTCTTTGTTTCTACGTGACAATAGCTTTTCTCTCAATTGGTCTAACCCTATTCTATTGTATTCCATTATTACTAACCCCAACTAATAATAATAATAATATTAATATTAATAATAATATTAATAACAATATTAATAATTCTTAATAATAATTATCATATTAATAAAAAAATAGTATTATCTCTTAATTCCATTATCATCAGTATTTCCCTCAAAACTAAGTTTCACCATAAAATTCCAAAGCAAATTCAAAATCAACAAACAATGACTAAGTATTTAAATGCGGCGTTACAACTCTCCCCCCACTTAGAATATTTTCGTCCTCAAAAATTACCTTATATGAACAATTCTAGTTAACACTCCCGCATCTTGCTCTGTAACTCCCACATCATACTTTCTCCAGCTTCTCCTCTCCAAACTACTTTCACTAGAGCGATCTCCTTGCCTCTCAGCTTCTTCATTTCACGGTATTCGATCCTCACTGGTAAGGTCTCTACCAGAAGATTATCCCTCACTTGTATGTCATCCATCAAAATTACATGAGATGGATCCATAATATACTTCCGAAGTTACGACACATGGAACACATCATGAAAATTCGAAAGATTAGGTGGTAAGGCCACCCTTCACACAACAGTTCCCACTTTATCCAAAATTTGTTATGGGCCAATAAACTGAGGAGTAAGCTTCTTCGATTACAACGCTCGCCTAACACCAGTCACTGGGTTGACTCTTAAAAATACATGTTCTCCTTCTTGAAATTCAAAGTCCTTTTTTTGCTTTTCATGGTAACTCTTTTGTCTACTCTACGAAACTTTCATCTTTTCTCGAAATAACTTCACTTTTCCGTAGTATCTCGTACAATTTCGGGTCCAAGCATCACACTTTCACCAGATTCATACCAACACAAAGGTATTCTACAACTTCGACCATATAATGCCTCAAAAGGTGCCATACCAATACTGGAGTGAAAACTATTGTTATAAGTGAACTCAATCAGTGGAAGGAAACTATTTCATGTACCTCCTTGCTCAAGAACACAAGCTCTCAATAAATCGTCTAATGACTGAAAAGTCCTCTCTGTCTGACCATTTGTTTACGGGTGATACGCAGAACTCAATGTCAGCTTAGAACCCAACACATCTTGCAGTCTCTTCCAAAAATTTGAAGTAAACCTTGGGTCTCTATCAGACACAACACTTGACGGAACACCGTGTAGCTGCACAATCACATGAATATAAATCTTTGCTAAACTTGGCACCAGAAAACTTGTACCGATTGGAATAAAATGAGCTAACTTCGTTAGCCTATCCATAATCACCAAAATCGCATCATGTCCTCTTAGAGTGCTCGGAAATCCCATCACAAAGTCCTTGGATATATTTTCCCATTTCCATTCTGGAATTTCTAATGGTTCCATCAGCCCTAGAGGTTTCTGATGTTTGACTTTCGACTTCTAGCAAGTCAACCATGCATACACGAATCGCGCCGCATCACGTTTCAATCCTGGCCACGGAAACAACTTATTTAAGTCTCAATACATCTTAGTCACACCTAGATGGATACTCAATATACTTCTATGACTTTCTTATAGGATCATCCTTTTCATCTCGGAGTCATCAGGGATACAGATTCTATCTCGGAACTTTAGCACACCTTGTGCGTCTACCTTGAAATTACTATCTTCAGACTGATTACTTCCAACTATCAAATCTACCACTTTGATATCCAACTTCTGAGCTTCTTTAATATCATTCATGAAGTCATTGTTGATCTTTAATATTCCAACATCACACTTTGTGGTGTCACTTCACATACTAAGCTCATATCTCTAAATTGTTCGATCAACTCTTACTCTCTAACCATCATGGCAGACATATATAATGACTTCCGACTTAAAGCATCAACCACAACATTAGCTTTACCAGGGTGATAGTTTAAACCAAAGTCGTAATCTTTCAACATTTCTAACCGCCTACGATGTCTCATATTCAATTCCTTTTGATCAAACAAATATTTTAAGCTTTTATGATCACTAAACACTTCTAATCGAGAACCATAAAGATAATGCCTCCATAACTTTAGTACAAATACTACTGCAGCTAATTCCAGATCATAAGCAGGATAATTCCTTTCATGAACCCTCAATTGTCTTGACGCGTACGCCACTAATTTATCATTCTGCATGAGCACACCACCTAAACCCAATTTAGAAACATCACAATATACAACATACGACTCTTCGAGATTAGGTAATATCAAAATTGCAGCCGTCACCAATCTCTTCTTTAACTCAAAAAAACTTTCTTCGCATTGGATGTCCCATATGAATTCCTTTCTTAACAAGTCAACTGAGTTATCGGAAGTGCTAACTTAGAAAAACCTTCAATAAACCTCCTATAATAGCCAGCCAATCCCAAAAAGCTTATGATCTCTTTAACTGACTTTGGAGTTTCCCACTTTAATATTGTGTCTACCATGGACGGGTCTAACGCGATTCCACCACCTGAAATAACATGACCAAGAAAACTGACTTTCTCTAACCAAAACTCACACTTAGATAACTTCGCATATAACTTCTTTTCCTTTAACACTTGCAGCATAATTCGCAAATGCTTAACATGTTCTTCTTCAGATTTGAAATATATTAAGATATCATCGATGAATACTACCACAAACCAATCCAAATAAGTATGAAAGATACGGTTCATATACTCCATAAACACACCTGGTGTGTTAGTAACACCAAAAGGAATCACTGAATATTCATAGTGTCCATATCAAGTTCGGAACGCTGTCTTCAGAATATCCTCACCCTTTACTCGAATTTGGTGATATCCCGACCTCAAGTCAGTCTTGCTAAACACACATGCATCATCACTTTGTTCAATTGCCGGTAGTCCATACAGAGTCTCATACTACCATCCTTCTTTTTCACCAGAAACACCAGAGCTCCCCAAGGTGATACACTTGGTATAATAAATTTATTTTCAAGAAATTCTCCCTGTTGTTTCTTCAATTATGCTAATTCAAATGCTGACATTCTATAGGGTGCCATAGACATATGTTTGGTACCCGAAACAAGATCAATAGGAAATTCTACTTCCCTTTCTGGTGGAACGTCTGTAATGTCATATGGGAAAACTTCCGGAAACTCACGCAAAACTTGCAACTTATCTATAGCATCTTGATTCTCAATGGATAAGTACGCCATAATGAAAATACCATAGCTTCATGTTGCATCAATTCCTTCAACAGTCTAGCAGATAAGAACCCCGCTTCCTCCTCCTCATCAGGAGTAGAAAACCGCACATGTTTGTTGTAATAGTTAATATGAACATAATTATATTCCAACCAGTTCATACCCAAAATTACATCCAGACCACTCAGAGTTAAACATAATAGATCAATAAAGAAGTATCTGTTATAGATGGACAAATGACACTTCAAGCATACTAGAGAAGTAGTCATCGATCCCTTAGTTGGAGTTTCGATAACCATTTCTCCACTCATAGAGGATAACTCGAGACCCAACTTTTTATCATAATCAGCAGCAATAAAACAGTGTGTAGCACCAGTATCAATAATAGTAATTAAAGGAGTACTATTAATGAAGAAAATACCTTTAATCAAACAGTCTCCACTGGATGTCTGAGTTCCAGTTAAAGCAAAAACTTTCCCACCATTCTGAGCTTTCTTCGGTTTCTGGCATTGAATACTGATGTGTCCTTCCTCACCACAGTTGAAACATATCACTGACTTGTGCCTACAGTCAGCTACCTCATGCCCAACCTTACCACAACGAAAACACATCTTCACTTCTCCAGTACATGCATTACTTTGGTGACCTGGCTTCCCACATCTGTAACACACAACGTCAACAGGGGCACCTCCTCCACTTGTTCTTTTGCCATCAGTAACCATTTATCTGCCTTTGTCAATTGGAGCATTGTAATGCTTCCCACAATTCTATTATTGCCTACCCCTTTTCTCAGTTACAGCTTTGTAGTGAGCTTTATTGTCCTCTGTGATACGGTGGGAGAACTGACTGTGTTTTGCGTTCGTATTCGCACTTGTGCGGTTGAGCAAGAGTCTCCACCGACTTTTTATTTTATCCTAAAGGAAAGGTTAAAAAAGCACAGCAAAAACCTTTTGAGATATTTCGTGGGTTCGGGGGGTAGATTATGAAAAGGGAAGGTATTAGAACCCTTTTCATCCATGGTTATCCATGAGCTCTTAGTTACTTGGTTTTTTAGATCACTTGCCTTGACTTTTTATTGCTTGAAAATGGTGTGTGTGTGTGTGTGTGTTTTGAAAATGTTTTTGAAGAGATGCCTTGTCTTAGGCGACCAATGTATTTGACTCGTGTTTGAGTGTTTTACAAAAGTGTGGATCTTTTCGAAAAGATGTTTCAAATGTTTTTGAGAGTTTGTTTGAAAGTGTCGTGGATTGTGGTTTTTGAAAAGAAGGCAAGTGTTTTTTTGCAAGTTGATCTCAAGTAACTAAGAGTTTTATCTACCCTATTGTACTCAAAGGTTTTTGTTATGTTTTAACCCCTATTTAACAATTTTGTTCCACCATTGAATTTGATGGGCAATCTTGCGTTTAGGAAGTTTGTTCGGGACGGGCGCGGGTCATCGTATGGACCATGAATGCAATGGTGCCAAGTGTCTTTGGCAATTTGCTTTGAAGGGACTTGATCATTTGTTTAGGCAACATTTTGAAAGTATTATCGAGGGACTATGATCATTTTGAATTCATTTTTCCAAAGATACTCGACGTGCAAGCATGGCCCATTTTGGAAGGCAACATGTGGGATTACCCTAGAGGGTGCAAGTGTGATTGTGTATTGATTTCATGTATTTGTCTTGTATTAGGTTATCTAGCGTTTGATTTTATGTACATGCAAACCCTAGGTCTAACCATGGTATAATTGAAAAACTGTAAATTGCGGAAATGTAAAATCTACGCTATTACAAAATAAGTATCCGGGAGTGGGGATACAAATTTATGAATGGGGATGAGACTTAGGATCATAGTGTCCAAATTAATCAAATCGAGCCAATCAAGTGTAAATGAGTATCATCATAAGCAAATGTATAATGTATCAAAACGCAAGTATATTGTGTAAGTGTACGTGCATATGTGTATTTATATATGTAATTATTTACATGTGCGACAATGTGAAATTAATGTGTATTAAGGTATTGTTTAACTCAAAGAAAAAATTAAACGTCTATTTAATTTAATTAATGAGAAAATGTTTTAATGGAATGTTTTAAGTTCTAATTAAATTCTGTATAAAAATGATGTTTTAGGAAAAGAAAATATTTCTAAGTTTTAATTATGTAAAAAAAAGTATTTTTTCATTTGTTATGTACAAAAAGAATATTTAAAAGAAAAAGGTATTTTCAATTATATTATATGATATGTACAAAATTATATTTAAATTAAATGTTTTAAAATTTATGTACAAAGAATGGTATTTTCTTAAAAGAAAAGAAAAGGTTTTACATTTTTATTGTATTGTATAAAAAATGTATTTCAATTATTAAAAAATATTTTGATGTTAATAAATAATAAAAGAAAAAGAGTTTTGTTAATTTAAATGTAAAGAAGGGAAAATGATGTTTTTTTTTTAAAAGGTTGGAAACAAGAAAAATCAGGAATGGGCCTTTAGGCACTTCAGAGGTGGGGGGTGTGAGTTGGAATGCAGTGGGCCTTGCGCTTAGGAACGGGTTAGGCCCGTTTGGACTCAAAACATTTTTAGGGTTTGCTGAATGTTTTCAATTGGGAATATGCTTAGGGTTTGGAGCGCCGCTCATGTGTTCGTTCATCGTCTTCGTTCGTCTTTTGTCAGCAACTCCTCTTTGCCCAGCCAACAGCACCTCCGCCTCCTTCCTTCTTCCTTGATGCAGTGATGCGCACAAAAGGGTAATCTCTTCCCTTTGATTTTCGCGTCTAAGGTTTGGTCTCTTTTACATGCTTATGGATTACGATCTTCTTTGATTGAATGTTTTGATTTTTGTGTTTGTTTAACGAGGATTAAAAGGAAAAGGGAAGAGAACTGGACTACCTTTCGTTTGGAGGGAGGAATGGTGGGCGCGGAGATGCTCGGGGGCTCAGTGGTGAAGGGGAGCGGCGGAGACGCGCTTGGAGACCCTGGTACTTCGCTCTCACTTCTTTATTTTCTTGTCGTGTGAGGGTTTTATGATGATGTTGACTGAAAATCCCTTCGTGAATTCAACTCTTTCTTCTTCTCCTTCCTATTGTATGCTCGTTGCTTTTCCTCTTCTTCTGACATGTGTTGCCTTGGGCTTGCCTTTGAATATGTTTGAATATGCTTTAGAATATTTATTGCCTTGGTACTTTGCTTTGAATGGCCTTCTAAGATTGATGCCCGTGATGAGGACTTTCTGAGGCTTGCCTGTGTTGCCTTTGATGCTTTCTTCTATCTCAGTTGCGTTGGTTGCCTTTGTTGCTTTCTTATATCTCAGTTGCTTTGGTTGCCTTTGTTGCTTTTCTTAGTGAAACATTTCTGTTGCCCAATGATGTATTCATTGAGGGCTGGAGGTTTTGACTGGTTATTGGCTTCAGGTCAGGACTTGGTAAATGCAGTAGCAGTTTTTGTTTGCTTCATGCTAGGGCTTGGTTTGAGGCTTTTGGTTGGTAACTGGTTTTGAAGCCTAACTAATGCAGGTTTTGTGATGATTAGGCTTTTGGTTGGTAACTGGTTTTGAAGCCTAACTAATGCAGGTTTTGTGATGATTAGGCTTTTGGTTTGGACTGATTCAGGTGAAGCTTGAACTGGTTTCAGGCTTGAGGTTAGGACATGATGTTGAGGCTTGCTTCAGCTGGTTTATTATGCTTCAGGTTAGGCTTGCTTCAAAGCTTAGGCAGGTTTAGTGTTTGACAGGTTCTGCTGGTTTGGCAGATGGAAGGTTTTGTATATGCAGGTTTGGCATTTTTTCTGGTTTTTGAATGATGCAGGTAAGGCTTCAGCAGGTTATTGTTTGGAGGTTATGTGTTTAGGCCATTGCAGGTTCATGCTTAGCAGTTTGTTTTTGCCTAAGGTTCTGGACAGCAGGTTGATGGTTGAAAAACTGGTTTGAGTTTTGGCCCTCTGTATTTGTTTATGCAGTAGCAGTTTTGTATATTTTTCTTTTGTGTTGGTTTCTCTTTTTTCATCCTACTGTGTTCAGTCTTTTTGTATCTGTTTCTATGCTTCCTGCCTAAAGCCTAAAAACCTGCATTCTTCTCCTCTTTTTCTCTCTCTTCTAGTACAGTTAAATATTTAATATGTTTTGTGCTGTACCTAGTTCTGAAAGGGCTAACCTGATGGGAAATGATGATATGTACATGTTTGCTTGCATAAAAGATTTCCTCTGCATATTTTATCTCTTCTTTGACAACTTTGAATAGACTCTTTGGTATTTTTGACAGCAAGTTGTACTTCTTTATCTTCTTTGATATCTTTGTGCAGCAATTTGTCCCTTTTGGATTTTGACAGAAAGTTGCATTTTGGATTTTTCAGTTTGGTTTGAACTGTCTTCTGAACTATGCAGTTTGACATTTTGAACTTATGCATTTTGACATTTTGCATTCATGATTAAATGAATAAAATTCTTCCCTCTTTGTGAACCGGGAGAAATCCCGTGATTTGCAGAGAGGGTTAACTGATCCCAGTCAGTGTCCCTTAATGATGAATTTCTTCTGTCGTTCATTATTTTATCTGCTTTTTGACTTTTCTCTTTTCTTTTGCAGGTGAAAAATGGAGCACCGGAGCGAAGTGAAGAATGAAGAATTAGGGACTTAGAAAATGTTTAGAAAAATAGTATAGTTTTTATTTTTAATTTAATTATTGTAAACTATTATTATTTTAAATACTTCGTAAATAAATACTTGTATCCAAATAATAATTGTAACAAATATTAAATATGAAATAAAAATTCTATTGATTCATTTAATTCTTTTCAATTCCTTTTCAATTATTTACTTATTATTCATGGTTCCTTAAATTAAAATAAATGAAAATTAAATTCCAGATATTTAATTCTTAGAATCATAAATAATCAACTAAACATTGATTCTTCGTTGATCAAAATAAATGAACTTGACGTCTCCATCATCCAAAGCAATGCACAGTCGAACGCAATAACTGATCAGACGCAATCCTTTCTTACTGATTTCTTACCAAGCACTGTAAATCCAAACTGCATATTTCTTTTGACTGGCTCAAACAAACCGACGTGAATTCAAACCAACTGCCTCTTTTACTGATTAAATCAAAACAATGCGAATTCAACCTGAATCTTGGAATAACTTGCAAAGTGCTGTGGAATTTTAATCTTTCTGAGAATATGCCCATAAAACCTTAATTCCTGATTAAATGCCAAAGAACGTTCACCTGATCACAATTGAGCCAGAATCAACCAAAACCCTAAGCCAACTTGGGTGAAACAATCCAGAGCCCTGAAAGATCAATAAACCCTAAATGCGTCTGACTGACGAGAAAAGTCCGTTTGTCTGATTCTTGAGCCAATCTGAAAAAATCAGGAAACGCCTGAAGCTGAGATTTCTTGTGAAAAAATGCGAGCAAATTTTGGGGTACAACAGTTGCCCCTGTTCAATCTTCTTGAACCTGAAGAGTTAGATTGGCAAGTTTGCCTTTCGCAACTTGAAGGTAAAAGAAGATTGGACACTAAAGTGCCCAGAAAATTTGCACTCGTTGATGTGATGGTAGAGGTGAATGGGCTTACAGATGCCATTTGGTGATGGGCTTAAAGATGCCATCTGGTGTGATAGAATCTTGTCGGGGAATGGGCTTAGAGATGCCATCTGATAATGGGCTTAAAGATGCCATTTGGTGATGGGCTTAAAGATGCCATCTGGTGACTGCTGGTAGGAGGATGGGCTTATAGATGCCATCTGGACATGTTGAACTGTATGTCAAAAGTGAATGGGCAAGTATCAGAAGGGCATCCATGTTTTGGAACATCTCTGAATTGGGGGTCCGAATGGACAATCGATTGACATCCATGTCTGGAGAATCTGTAAACTGTTCTCAGGAGTTGAGACGGAATAAGCAATAGAGCAACGTCCGTTGTTGGGAAGCGTCCGTAAACTGTTTTCAAAAGGTTGCATCTGAACAAGTTGATAGATTAACATCCGTTGTTGGGAAGAATCCATAAACTGTTTTCAAAAGTTGAGAAGAGTCTGAACAAGTCGGTAGATTAACATCCGTTGTTGGGAAGAATCCGTAAACTGTCTTCAGAAGTCTTGAAGAGTCTGAACAAGTTGGTAGATTAACATCCATTACTTGGAGAACCCGTGAACTGTTTTCAGAAGTCTTGAGAAGAATCTGAACAAGTGATAGGTTAACATCCGTTACTTGGAGAACCCGTGAACTGTTTTCAGAAGTCTTGAAGTTGAATAAGCAATAGAGCAGCATCCGTTGTTGGGACGCGTCCGTAAACTGTTTTCAAAAGTTGCACCTGAACAAGTTGGTAGATTGACATCCGTTGTTGGGAAGAATATGTAAACTGTTTTCAGATGTCTTGAAGAGGAACCGGTGTAGGGTTTCCTGAGGATGAGCTTGTGTAAAAGCTGCATTTGGATGAATCTGGAATAAGTATCAGAATGTCACCGTGTCCGGGTCACATCTGAGCTGTTTCTGGATGAATCTCGGAAGATGATCTGTGTCTGTCGACTGATCTTACCTGAAAAGGCAAAGGGTTAGTTGTATGCAATGTTATGATGCATGATGCAATGTATGTGACATCAATGTTTATGACATGAATGTGATGAATGTGCATGTAAGCTTGATGAGCTATCTTGCTGAGGATAAATAAATCTTGGACGGCTGAAGATAAAAGCATCTTGACCGCAGCCGGGAAAATAAATCCTTGGCTGTTGCTGGGGAAGAGAATTCCTGATGACCTCTACTGGGGAGCTCCAAACTAGTTGACCCATGCTGGGGAGGTAAGACTGAGACTCTTCAGCTCGGTGGGAAGTAACTCTGGCGACTTCACTGGGGAACTCAAGATTTACCCTCCCAAAACTCTGTGGGGAGAAGGTTCAATGGTCTGGCTCCGCTAGGGATTGATAATTTGAAGTTTTAGCTTTGCTGGTGTTGATGAAGCTTGACTCTGAGTGGAGCTAGCTTGAGAAGAATCTGAACAAGCGATAGGTTAACATCCGTTACTTGGAGAACCCGTGAACTGTTTTCAGAAATCTTGAAATTGAATCAGCAATAGAGCCGCATCCGTTGTTGGGAGGCGTCCGTAAACTAATTTCAAAGGGTGCATCTGAACAAGTTGATAGATTAACATCCGTTGTTGGGAAGAATCCATAAACTATTTTCAGAGGTCTGGAAGAAGAATCTGAACAAGTGATAGGTTAACATCCGTTTACTTGGAGAACCCGTGAACTATTTTCAGAAATCTTGAAGTTGAATCAGCAATAGAGCCGCATCCGTTGTTGGGAGGCGTCCGTAAACTAATTTCAAAGGGTGCATCTGAACAAGTTGATAGATTAACATCCGTTGTTGGGAAGAATCCATAAACTGTTTTCAGAGGTCTGGAAGAAGAATCTGAACAAGTGATAGGTTAACATCCGTTTACTTGGAGAACCCGTGAACTATTTTCAGAAATCTTGAAGTTGAATCAGCAATAGAGCCGCATCCGTTGTTGGGAGGCGTCCGTAAACTAATTTCAAAGGGTGCATCTGAACAAGTTGATAGATTAACATCCGTTGTTGGGAAGAATCCATAAACTGTTTTCAGAGGTCTGGAAGAAGAATCTGAACAAGTGATAGGTTAACATCCGTTTACTTGGAGAACCCGTGAACTATTTTCAGAAATCTTGAAGTTGAATCAGCAATAGAGCCGCATCCGTTGTTGGGAGGCATCCGTAAACTAATTTCAAAGGGTGCATCTGAACAAGTTGATAGATTAACATCCGTTATTGGGAAGAATCCGTAAACTGTTTTTAGAAGTCTTGAAGAGGAACCGGTGTAGGGCTTCCTGAAGATGAGCTTGTGTAAAACTGCATCATTTTTTTGAATACTTTTGACATTCGAATGCCCCAAGTGGTGATGTAGATAATTTCCTGGCTTATTACAGGTGTTGGTCTACAATCGGTCGTTCACATATGTTTTCCCGGGTTGTTACAGGTGTTGATCTGGAATTCTTCAGACGTGCCCTGGCTGGATACAGGAATCGAATCTGGAAAGGTGATAGTTGACAGATATGCCCTGGCGGGATACAGGAATCGAATCTTCAAATTCTTCAGACGTGCCCTGGCTAGATACAGGAATCGAGTCTGGAAATATAATAGTCGATTTGTTGAACACTTTTGACATTCGAATGCCCCAAGTGGTGAATAAGGAGTCTTGAATCATATTACTCTGCATATTGAGAGATTTCTTGAAATCTTGACTGGACTGCCCCAGGTTAACTGAATTTTGAAAGATCTGTTGGACCTTGACTGGACTGCCCCAGGTTAATTGAATGGTGACATGTCATGCCCCTTGTTGATAGGAGATTTGATGGAAGTGTTATCCTCTTGAAGTGATTTTGACTTACTGAGAGAGTTTTCGTTCCTCCGAACATTCGTTGTACGAATTTCTTCGCTGTCAAACAAAAAGCCAAATGCAGACAGAGATATTCAAATAATGCAAGGTTTATGTTTGTCTTGAAGTTTTGAAAAATGCGCTTTTTAGCAGAAAACTTTTCATAAGACAAGTTAACACAAGATTTAGAGTAAAGCCCTACAGGAGTCAGGATACCTTTTGTAACAGTATGCTTTCGAACTAACTCATGCTTCAATTAGGACTTTCGTAGGGTTGTAACGTGGCCTGGTTCACGGTTTAAGAAACAAAGGATAAAGGCTCAAAGTATATTTGTACCCACCCGCTCTTCGTGATGTCCTTCAACCTAAGCTCAGTTAATTGTGTGTCACACTCTGTTTTGAGTTTGGAATGACTTCGGGCGATGGTTCACCAGTTGAATTTGGGGAGACAGTCATTATCTCCTTTTTTCTTTTTCAACATTTTTCATGTTGCCGAGGATTTTGTAATGACCTCACTATTTTGATTTTGATTTGTTATCCCTAACTTTTGCTTGACTGTTCCCATTTTCGCGATTACAGTCAGCGGGATGCCCCAGCTTTCTTAAGCCTCCTTTATAGGTTTTGGCTTGGTGGGCTTTTTATCTTTTGAGAGATTGACTGTCTATGTGATAGGGAACCAACCTTGTCTTTTGATTCCAAAGGAATGTTTTATTTTTCGACGTCGTTCGTTGTATTACGAACTTGAGTTTGCGACTTTAATGCGCATTTTCTTTTGAATTAACTGAGATACTACCCTGCCCCGGGTTTATATCAAAGGTTTTGATCGTTTAGAACAGAAAACTCCTACTTCTTTGGCTCGAAGGGGTTGACTAGGGATTAACTTCCTTATAACTCCAGTGTTTGGGAATTGAAAGAAATGCCTGTACATCATCAGCAAGGTCTGTTCAAAAGCATACTGTATAAGATCATGGTGTTGTTTCGTCATCCTCCCTCTAAAGGCTTACAGCTTTTTATCAAGAGTCAAATATCATAAAGAAAAGCATAAGAGTAGTGAAACGAATGGATGAATTCAAGACAAACATATGCAATGCATTAATGAAAACAGAGTTTAGCATCAACAGATAATTGTTTGATAGCAAAAGAAATTACAACTTTGAAAATTCAAAAAGAAGCAAAAGTCTTTCAGCTTGAGCTTTGTCACTTCAGGTGGAGAACCCCTTAACGGAAGATTTTCATTTCGCCGTCTGGCATGAATTCCAGCACCCCAATGTCGATCAGATCTTGAATCTTGTTCTTCAAGGCCCAACAGTCGTTGGTGTCGTGTCCCGGGCTGTAGGAGTGGTAAACACAAAATGCGTCGGGATGATAGTGAGGAGAGGAGACATTGGGCTTCTGAGGAGGGTCCCTTAGGGTAAGCAGGTTGACCTCCATCAGGCGCTTCAGTATGAAGAATGATGGTATTTCAGTCTCTGTAAACTGTCTTCCCGACTTTTCTTGCTTACGTCGATTACCCCGTTGACGCTGGCGAGGTTGTTGATGGGTTTGTGACCCTGAAGCAAGCGAAGGAGCTTTCCCCTTGTCTTCTTGAGTAGATGGAGGCTGAGCGGTGACTTGCTCTTCGACCTCAGATGTTTGCCCCAGTTGGTTGTTTGGAAGCAATTGGCGGACAAGAACTCTGAGTTCCTCTTGTCTTTGAGATAGGTCTTGGATGAGAGCCATCTGGCCCACCAACTGTCCCATCACTTGGGTCCTCAGTGTTGTCAGATCAAACTGCAGTTCCGCCAGCTGATCACTCCTGGCATTGTTGGAATTCTCCAAACCCTTGGTGAGGAGAGCTTTCATCTCCTCTTGCCCCAGAGACAAGTTCAGGAACATCTCCTGCAGCTGAGCAGTCTGGTCTTGGATGTCTTTGACAGACCTTTATAGAGCCATCTCTCACTGAAATAAACAGCAGGAGAGTAAGGAAACCTGAAAAAGGAAAGACTGTCAAAATGCAATGCATGATATGTGGATGCATGCTTTCAAGGATCTCTTGGGGTAAACACAAGAAAATGTTAGAGGTTAAACTCTGCTCTTGGATTGGAGATCTCTGCACCGATGGACGTCCTTCAACGAGAATCAAGCTCATCATGTCGAGTGGGTCATAGCCACTGATTCAAGTTGTTGTTCTTGAACTTTTGATTGGAGAGCTTTGTACCGGTGGATGTCTTTCCACGAGAATCAAGCTCACCATGTCGAGTGGGTCATAGCCACTGATTCAAGTTGTTGTATTTGAACTTTGACTGGAGAACTTTGTTTAGAGGAGAAACCCCTTGTCTGGTTCAACGTAACCCTGCATCAACAGAACCCTCGAGATCCTTGAAATGGTTATTGAAAATGATATGGTATGATGTCATGATGTTATGTACATGTATGCCAAAAGCAAGTGAGTGTATATACAGACAAACATATTCACACAAAGTAAACAAGGCCTTAGGTTTAGGCTTGCAAGAGGTTCAGGTACTACCCTCTTGAAGTTAGTTGGCTCATCCTGTCCTAAAATAGAAACCGGGTTCTAAGGAGCTCAATATCATTGGATTGTTTTCTGTGTTCATTGTTTCGGTTTAGCCACTTACTGGCGACCAAAATATTCCAAGAAAACAATCCTCAAAAGAGTGTAGTATCGAGTATCTACCAACTTCGGACTGCACCAAAGTCGGTCATCTCACTACCCCTAAAAAGGCTAAGATGGTCAATTAAGGTTCTAAGAGTTCGTTAGTGCTTCATGACATCACACAGCGGCCCCGTACTCTCCTTGACTACTCAAGGGTTACCGGTACTCACAAATATGTCACACTAACATAGCTTACTGCTTCAACCATGTCGGTATACCCCGCACAGTTCCCTCGCAGTTTTTTGCTATTTACATAAAAAGGTGCCCCCAAATCCGGGTGGAGGATTTACAACAAACCCAAACAAAGAACCCAAAAGATAAAGCAATCAAGTCAATCAAAGCAAAAAAGTAAAGGTGATCTAAACCCTAAGGTAACCCCACTTTCAAAAGTCCCCAGCAGAGTCGCCAGTTCTGTGATACGGTGGGAGAACTGACTGTGTTTTGCGTTCGTATTCGCACTTGTGCGGTTGAGCAAGAGTCGCCACTGACTTTTTATTTTATCCTAAAGGAAAGGTTAAAAAAGCACAGCAAAAACCTTTTGAGATATTTCGTGGGTTCGGGGGGTAGATTATGAAAAGGGAAGGTATTAGCACCCTTTTCATCCATGGTTATCCATGGGCTCTTAGTTACTTGGTTTTTTAGATCACTTGCCTTGATTTTTGATTGCTTGAAAATGGTGTGTGTGTGTGTGTGTGTGTGTGTGTTTTGAAAATGTTTTTGAAGAGATGCCTTGTCTTAGGTGACCAATGTATTTGACTCATGTTTGAGTGTTTTACAAAAGTGTGGATCTTTTCGAAAAGATGTTTCAAATGTTTTTGAGAGTTTGTTTGAAAGTGTCGTGGATTGTGGTTTTTGAAAAGAAGGCAAGTGTTTTTTTGCAAGTTGATCTCAAGTAACTAAGAGTTTTATCTACCCTATTGTACTCAAAGGTTTTTGTTATGTTTTAACCCCTTTTTAACAATTTTGTTCCACCATTGAATTTGATGGGCAATCTTGCGTTTAGGAAGTTTGTTCGGGACGAGCGCGGGTCATCGTATGGACCATGAATGCAATGGTGCCAAGTGTCTTTGGCAATTTGCTTTGAAGGGACTTGATCATTTGTTTAGGCAACATTTTGAAAGTATTATCGAGGGACTATGATCATTTTGAATTCATTTTGCCAAAGATACTCGACGTGCAAGCATGGCCCATTTTGGAAGGCAACATGTGGGATTACCCTAGAGGGTGCAAGTGTGATTGTGTATTGATTTCATGTATTTGTCTTGTATTAGGTTATCTAGCATTTGATTTTATGTACATGCAAACCCTAGGTCTAACCATGGTATAATTGAAAAACTGTAAATTACGGAAATGTAAAATCTACGCTATTACAAAATAAGTATCCGGGAGTGGGGGTACAAATTTATGAATGGGGATGAGACTTAGGATCATAGTGTCCAAATTAATCAAATCTAACCAATCAAGTGTAAATGAGTATCATCATAAGCAAATGTATAATGTATCAAAACGCAAGTATATTGTGTAAGTGTACGTGCATATGTGTATTTATATATGTAATTATTTACATGTGCGACAATGTGAAATTAATGTGTATTAAGGTATTGTTTAACTCAAAGAAAAAATTAAACGTCTATTTAATTTAATTAATGAGAACATGTTTTAATGGAATGTTTTAAGTTCTAATTAAATTATGTATAAAAATGATGTTTTAGGAAAAGAAAATATTTCTAAGTTTTAATTATGTAAAAAAAAGTATTTTTTTCATTTGTTATGTACAAAAAGAATATTTAAAAGAAAAAGGTATTTTCAATTATATTGTATGATATGTACAAAATTATATTTAAATTAAATGTTTTAAAATTTATGTACAAAGAATGGTATTTTCTTAAAAGAAAAGAAAAGGTTTTACATTTTTATTGTATTGTATAAAAAATGTATTTCAATTATTAAAAAATATTTTGATGTTAATAAATAATAAAAGAAAAAGAGTTTTGTTAATTTAAATGTAAAGAAGGGAAAATGATGTTTTTTTTAAAAGGTTGGAAACAAGAAAAATCAGGAATGGGCCTTTAGGCACTTCAGAGGTGGGGGGTGTGAGTTGGAATGCAGTGGGCCTTGCGCTTAGGAACGGGTTAGGCCCGTTTGGACTCAAAACATTTTTAGGGTTTGCTGAATGTTTTCAATTGGGAATATGCTTAGGGTTTGGAGCGCCGCTCATGTGTTCGTTCATCGTCTCCGTTCGTCTTTTGTCAGCAACTCCTCTTTGCCCAGCCAACAGCACCTCCGCCTCCTTCCTTCTTCCTTGATGTAGTGATGCGCACAAAAGGGTAATCTCTTCCCTTTGATTTTCGCGTCTAAGGTTTGGTCTCTTTTACATGCTTATGGATTACGATCTTCTTTGATTGAATGTTTTGATTTTTGTGTTTGTTTAACGAGGATTAAAAGGAAAAGGGAAGAGAACTGGACTACCTTTCGTTTGGAGGGAGGAATGGTTGGCGCGGAGATGCTCGGGGGCTCAGTGGTGAAGGGGAGCGGAGGAGACGCGCTTGGAGACCCTGGTACTTCGCTCTCACTTCTTTATTTTCTTGCCGTGTGAGGGTTTTATGATGATGTTGATTGAAAATCCCTTCGTGAATTCAACTCTTTCTTCTTCTCCTTCATATTGTATGCTCGTTGCTTTTCCTCTTCTTCTGACCTGTGTTGCCTTGGGCTTGCCTTTGAATATGTTTGAATATGCTTTAGAATATTTATTGCCTTGGTACTTCGCTTTGAATGGCCTTCTAAGATTGATGCCCGTGATGAGGACTTTATGAGGCTTGCCTGTGTTGCCTTTGATGCTTTCTTCTATCTCAGTTGCTTTGGTTGCCTTTGTTGCTTTCTTCTATCTCAGTTGCTTTGGTTGCCTTTGTTGCTTTTCTTAGTGAAACATTTCTGTTGCCCAATGATGTATTCACTGAGGGCTGGAGGTTTTGACTGGTTATTGGCTTCAGGTCAGGACTTGGTAAATGCAGTAGCAGTTTTTGTTTGCTTCATGCTAGGGCTTGGTTTGAGGCTTTTGGTTGGTAACTGGTTTTGAAGCCTAACTAATGCAGGTTTTGTGATGATTAGGCTTTTGGTTGGTAACTGGTTTTGAAGCCTAACTAATGCAGGTTTTGTGATGATTAGGCTTTTGGTTTGGACTGATTCAGGTGAAGCTTGAACTGGTTTCAGGCTTGAGGTTAGGACATGATGTTGAGGCTTGCTTCAGCTGGTTTATTATGCTTCAGGTTAGGCTTGCTTCAAAGCTTAGGCAGGTTTAGTGTTTGACAGGTTCTGCTGGTTTGGCAGATGGAAGGTTTTGTATATGCAGGTTTGGCATTTTTTCTGGTTTTTGAATGATGCAGGTAAGGCTTCAGCAGGTTATTGTTTGGAGGTTATGTGTTTAGGCCATTGTAGGTTCATGCTTAGCAGTTTGTTTTTGCCTAAGGTTCTGGACAGCAGGTTGATGGTTGAAAAACTGGTTTGAGTTTTGGCCCTCTGTATTTGTTTATGCAGTAGCAGTTTTGTATATTTTTCTTTTGTGTTGGTTTCTCTTTTTTCATCCTACTGTGTTCAGTCTTTTTGTATCTGTTTCTATGCTTCCTGCCTAAAGCCTTAAAACATGCATTCTTCTCCTCTTTTTCTCTCTCTTCTAGTACAGTTAAATATTTAATATGTTTTGTGATGTACCTAGTTCTGAAAGGGCTAACCTGATGGGAAATGATGATATGTACATGTTTGCTTGCATAAAAGATTTCCTCTGCATATTTTATCTCTTCTTTGACAACTTTGAATAGACTCTTTGGTATTTTTGACAGCAAGTTGTACTTCTTTATCTTCTTTGATATCTTTGTGCAGCAATTTGTCCCTTTTGGATTTTGACAGAAAGTTGCATTTTGGATTTTTCAGTTTGGTTTGAACTTGCTTCTGAACTATGCAGTTTGACATTTTGAACTTATGCATTTTGACATTTTGCATTCATGATTAAATGAATAAAATTCTTCCCTCTTTGTGAACCGGGAGAAATCCCGTGATTTGCAGAGAGGGTTAACTGATCCCAGTCAGTGGCCCTTAATGATGAATTTCTTCTGTCGTTCATTATTTTATCTGCTTTTTGACTTTTCTCTTTTCTTTTGCAGGTGAAAAATGGAGCACCGGAGCGAAGTGAAGAATGAAGAATTAGGGACTTAGAAAATGTTTAGAAAAATAGTATAGTTTTTATTTTCAATTTAATTATTGTAAACTATTATTATTTTAAATACTTCGTAAATAAATACTTGTATCCAAATAATAATTGTAACAAATATTAAATATGAAATAAAAATTCTATTGATTCATTTAATTCTTTTCAATTCCTTTTCAATTATTTACTTATTATTCATGGTTCCTTAAATTAAAATAAATGAAAATTAAATTCCAGATATTTAATTCTTAGAATCATAAATAATCAACTAAACATTGATTCTTCGTTGATCAAAATAAATGAACTTGACGTCTCCATCATCCAAAGCAACGCACAGTCGAACGCAATAACTGATCAGACGCAATCCTTTCTTACTGATTTCTTACCAAGCACTGTAAATCCAAACTGCATATTTCTTTTGACTGGCTCAAACAAACCGACGTGAATTCAAACCAACTGCCTCTTTTACTGATTAAATCAAAACAATGCGAATTCAACATGAATCTTGGAATAACTTGCAAAGTGCTGTGGAATTTTAATCTTTCTGAGAATATGCCCATAAAACCTTAATTCCTGATTAAATGCCAAAGAACGTTCACCTGATCACAATTGAGCCAGAATCAACCAAAACCCTAAGCCAACTTGGGTGAAACAATCCAGAGCCCTGAAAGATCAATAAACCCTAAATGTGTCTGACTGACGAGAAAAGTCCGTTTGTCTGATTCTTGAGCCAATCTGAAAAAATCAGGAAACGCCTGAAGCTGAGATTTCTTGTGAAAAAATGCGAGGGCAAATTTTGGGGTACAACATCCTCCTCATAAATTTTGCAGTTATTTACCAAATCTGGGAATTTACGAGTTCGTTGATACCCAATTTCTTTCTTGATCTCATAACGTAAGCCATTCTCAAACTTGATGCACTTAGAAAATTCAGTTGTCTACTCCGTGTAATGAGGATAAAAATTTTCCAACTCCACAAATTTGGCAGCATGCTCAGTTACTGCTAAATCCCCTTGTTTCAGTTCCAGATACTCAATCTCCTTCTTCCCACAGACATCCTCTGGGTAATACTTCACCAGGAATTCCCTACGAAAGAAATCCAAAGTAGTATCCTCACTTGTTCCTTCTAATCTATGGCGAGTAGCAACCCACCAGTCATTAGCCTCTCTTGCCAGCATATGCGTACCAAAACTCACTTTCTGTGCATCAAATAAGCCCGTGACTTAAAAGATGCTTTCAATATCCTTGAGCCACTCCTGTGCTCCTTCAGAATCATGTTTCCCTTTGAAGATCCTTTCAATATCCTTGAGCCACTCTTGTGCTCCTTCAGAATCATGTTTCCCTTTGAACGTAGGTGGATGGTTCCTTTGAAAAGTTTCCAAAGCACGAGTTCCATTGTTCCCACCAGCATTATGCTGATTCTGCATTGCCTGAGCCAAAGCCAACAATGCATTAGCAAGTGTACCATTGCCTCTTCCATCCATTACTCTGCTTCACATCATAACATCAAACAACGGTTAGATAGAAAAACATCGACATTATTCCACTGTCACACTACACTAACGACTCAACAACCTGGCTGGGTGGACCGACCTGCTTTGATACCAATTGTAACACCCCACTTTCCCACAATAGCAATTACATTAACATATATCAGATTACATAAGCAGGATGTCACATACTTCAAATATTCATAAGGTTTAAAGTCACTTTATTACTTCTTTTATTCAAACATAATCAATTCGGTAGCGGAATAATAATAATACATTCAATTCCATGCCATTACCACTTCAACAACAAATAAAACTCCACAAACGTGTGGTTCAACATAAGTCAAATGGAAGATACGTAATGAATGAAATAAAGCAAAACATAATAAAGATTCTAAATTCCTGTGTTACGTATCAGAGCGACTCCTAGGACTCGATCAGGTAACACTCACTCCAAGCACTACTCGAGTACCTGATTATCTGTACTCCCAGGGGAGCACAGACACAACAACACAAAAAGGGTGAGAATTTAATTCAATAAATTTACGGCGAATATCACATGTTAAGGAGTAGTAATCACACAATTCACACATCACACATCATTTCGTCACATAATACATCATTCATGTAATACAACATCAACTCAAAACAATGCAATGCAATGAGACTGACATCAACTCAATGAATATGGTACCATCAGGGCATAAACCCTCGTTACATATGCCAATTTAGGAAATAATAGGGCGTAATCCCTCATCACAACGCCTTTAAAGGCCAACAACAGGGCATGAGCCCTCATCACTATGCAACATGCGATATCATATGCAACAACATAGCCATACAATCCCAAGGCATAAGCTTTCAACATTCGTCAATACACACCATCATCATCATTATTACTCAACATAAATTCCACATAAAATACTATGTTTTAAACTTAGTTTATTATTATTACTAGGCTTCTTGTGTCCTCCTAAGCCTTACTAATTATTATGGATCGAGAGAATACACTCCACACACGAAAACAGGAAGAAGTCCCGAAAATAAGAATTTCTACTCCTTCACCTGCCCATACGCGTATTGCTGTCTACGATACGCGTACGAATTCTGCGCCCAAACCTAATACGCGTACCATACCCGTACGACCAGAAGCATTTTTTCCCTTCAAACTTTTCCTAAACTTACCATACGCGTATGGCCCTCCCATACGCATTTGGCCTCTCTCTATACGCATTTGGCTTATCTCTATACGCATGTCATATGCCTCTTGGAAGAAGGTCGTGCTGGCACTTGGGACACGGCACGTACCATACGCGTACAGCCCTCTGGGACGTCCCCCTTACGCGTATGACCAGTTAGTTTCACAAATTTTCTACAATCGCATCAGTTCATTTCCTACTCGTTTTGAGCACTTTCCACCTCCAGAATTGGGTCCAAAACAACATTCTTTCACATATTAACTTAGAATTTCATTATACTTCGTTATTCCATAATCCTACACCAATTTCTACATCAATTCTTCCAATTTTCGTCACATCCCTAGATCTACATTTTTTCAGATTTGGTATTTTATGAACAACACAACAACAGCAAGATCACAACAGCAACACAATAATAACATCATTGGGTTCACTAATTTCACATAATAATCATATAAAACAACCGAATTTAGACCAAGAAGACATTCATTAATTCATTCATGAAAAACCTAAAGAGGGAAAGGAACCCTCACTATCCTCTCATGTTAATATCACCAATTTAGAGAACCCATTCACCCCCATTACCTTAATTTTCACCTTTAATGCTTCAACAATGGAGAATTTTCCTTTGCCCTAGTTATCCCTTCTCTTCTCTTCTCTTCTCTGTTTCTACCGGACAATAGCTTTTCTCCCAATTGGTATAACCCTATTCTATTGTATTCCATTATTACTAACCCTTAACTAATAATAATAATAATAATAATATTAATATTAATATTAATAATATTATTAATAACAATATTAATAATTCTTAATAATAACTATCATATTAATAAGAAATAGTATTATCTCTTAATTCTATTATCATCAGTATTTCCCTCAAAACTAAGTTTCACCATAAAATGCCAAAGCGAATTCAAAATTAACAAACAATGACTAATTATTTAAACGGGGCGTTACAACTCTCCCCCACTTAGAATATTTTCGTCCTCAAAAATTACCTTATATGAACAATTTTGGATAACACTCCCGCATCTTACTCTCTAAGTCCCACGTCATACTTTCTCCAACTGCTCCTCCCCAAACTAATATCACTAGAGGGATCTCCTTGCCTCTCAGCTTCTTCATTTCATAGTCTTCGATCCTCACTGGTAAGGTCTCTACTGTAAGATTATCCCTCACTTGTATGTCATCCATCGGAATTACATGAGATGGATCCGCAATATACTTCCAAAGTTGCGACACATGGAACACATCATGCAAATTCGAAATATTAGGTGGTAAGTCCACCTTATACTCAAGAGTTCCCACTTTATCCAAAATTTGATACGGGCCAATAAACTGAGGAGTAAGCTTCTTTGATTTCAATGCTCGCCCAACACCAGTCACTCGATTGACTCTCAAAAGGACATGATCTCCTTATTGAAATTAAAGGTCCCTCCTTCGTTTATCATGGTAACTCTTTTGTCTACTCTGCAAAGCTTTCATCTTTTCTCGAATTAACTTCACTTTTTCCGTAGTCTCTCGTACAATTTCGGATCCAAGCATCAAACTTTCACCAGATTCGTACCAACACAAAGGCGTTCTACACCTTCAACCAGACAATGCCTCAAAAGGTGCCATAACAATACTGGAACGAAAACTATTGTTATAAGTGAACTCAATCAGTGGAAGGTAACTATCCCATGTACATCCTTTCTCAAGAACACAAGCTCTTAATAAATCCTCTAACGACTGAATAGTCCTCTCTGTCTGACCATCTGTTTACGGGTGATACACAGAACTCAATCTCATCTTAGAACCCAACGCATCCTGCAGACTCTTCCAATAATCAAAAGTAAACCTTGGGTCTCTATCAGACACAACACTTGATGGAATACTATGTAGCTTCACAATCACATGAATATAAATCTCTACTAACCTTGGCACCGAAAAACTGATACTGATTAGAATAAAATGAGCTGACTTCGTTATCCTATCCACAATCACCCAAATCGCATCATGTCCTCTTAGAGTGCTCGGCAATCCCGTAACAAAGTCCATGGATATATTGTCCCATTTCCATTCTGGAATATCTAATGGTTCCAACAGCCCTGGAGGTTTCTGATGTTCGACTTTCAACTTCTGGCAAGTCAAACATGCATACATAAACCGCGCCACATCACGTTTCAATCCTGGCCACCAAAACAACTTCTTTAATTCTTGATACATCTTAGTCGCACCTGGATGGATACTCAATCTACTTCTATAACTTTCTTCTAGGATCATCCTTTTCATCTTGGAGTCATCAGGAATACAGATTCTATCTCGGAACCTCAACACACCTTATGCGTCTACCTTGAAATTACTATCTTCAGAATGATTACTTCCAACCATCAAATCTACGAGTTTGGTATCCAACTTCAGAGCTTCTTTAATGTCATTCATGAAGTCATTGTTGATGTTTAATATTCCCAACATCACACTCTGCGGTGTCACTTCACATACTAAGCTCATGTCTCTAAATTGTTCGATCAACTCCAACTCTCTAACCATCATGGCAGACATATGTAATGACTTCCGGATTAAAGTATCAGCCACAACATTAGCTTTACCAGGGTGATAGTTTAAACCAAAGTCGTAATCTTTCAACATTTCTAATGACCTGCTCCATCTCATATTCAATTCCTTTTGATCAAACAAATATTTTAAGCTTTTATGATCACTAAACACTTCAAATCAAGAACCATAAAGATAATGCTTCCAAATCTTTAGTACAAATACTACTGCAGCTAATTCCAGATCATGAGTAGGATAATTTCTTTCATGAACCCTCAATTGTCTTGACGCGTAGGCCACTACTTTATCATTCTGCATGAGCACACTGTGGCGGTAGAAATGTTTAAGACTAAGCCATTGGATTGACTAGACTTTATACAAATCAAAATAAAAATCGTCACCGCGCTTTATTGTTTCCAAAGGAATTGGAAAAGAGCGAATAACCCAAAAAGAGGGGGAAAGATTCAAGGTAAGGGGGTTGGTTATGCAAATGGAAGGTATTGGCACCCTAACCATCTACGGTACTCCGCAGGAGCCTCTTTGTAAAATCTGTGTATTTTGGCTATAAAAAAAATGTTGTATATATAAAAAAAAATGGATGGTGGAGGTGATAAAAGAAATATATTTTTTTATAATTTTTGCACCCGCCGCGGTTGTGAATCTTTAGTGCCTACGTACCACCTTTTCGTGCAATAAGGTATCAGGGTATGCATAGTTCCTCTTTTAAAAATTTAAAACACAAATGCGTTGATTAATTTTATGAGATGAAACATCATTGTCATTATCCGTATGGAAAACATACCTACTACCCACAATCATGAGACAGGAGAATTTGCATCATCTCAAAGTGGAGGATATGGCTTGGATTTAAAAAAAAAAATCAACAATGCCTCACTCAATACCCAAGTGGAAAATATCTCTCTTTACTACATATTATAGAAATATAGTTGTTTGCATCACTACAAGGATTGACAAGAGTTCAACCTTTTTTTGAGAAAAGTTTTTAAAATAAAAGAGCCAAAGTGGCAAAATGGTTTGAAATGAAATTGATTGACTTTTAGTCTTCTCGCAAAAATGTCAAGGCATTATTAAGTTGATTGGAGTTTATTTATGAAAAATGTTTTGAAAATGCATGGACATAAGTCCAAGTTTATTATGTAAGTGGTTCAAGTTCAAAAACAGGAAGAGTTTTCAAAAAGGGAAAGAAGATTTTTGATATTAAAGAAGATGGGAGGAGAATAAGGGACTATCCTAATGCATAAGGTAAAATCTAAGGATAAGAACCATCTAACCAACAAGAAACCAATACTTGACATTATGAGCCAAGATAGACTTCCCATTCCTTGGATTGAAACCAATCAAGCAAAGAAATGCTAGACCTCTTGAGAGAACCAAACTTCAAGTGTATTAAGTCTTCACAAAAAATTGGGCAGAGTAACGTCTGTATACGGGTGAATTTCATATCACAAACAAAGGTTGTAATCACAAAAACCTGCACACAAAAACAAACAAGCAACCCAATATCTTGAGGTAAACCTCAAGAACTCCAGACAAAATAATCACATAAGATATCCAAGATAGGTCAAGGTTTCTAACCCTAATTCCAAGAAAAGTCTCATGCTCCATAATGCCATGGATAGTAACCAAATAGTCCAAGCACCATTAAAGATTCTTTAGGGTTTATATTGATTATTAAGTATCTTAAGAAAGGAAAAGAAAAGCTCAAGTGAGCAAAATAAAAATGGAAAGAAAATAAATGCTCAAATGAGCAAAGATGAAAATGGCATGAAATGTAAATGATAAAACTAAATAGTACATAAAGCATAAAAAAAATAAAAGTATAAGGTAAACAAATCAATAATTAGTGGTTAGTTGGATGAACATCTTGAATCTTGCATTTGAAACTCATTAGAGGATTGGTAGAACCAAAGCCTCCACACAACAAGTTGCATTTGCTTTTTTGTCAAGTATATCATCCATTTGGAATTCTCATAAGTACCATTTAATTATCAACGATGTTTAAGTGATCCGCGTTGACCAAAGGTGTTGTAGATCCATTAGAGGACTGGTAGAACCAAAGCCTTCACACAATGAATCTCAAGGTTATTGGATCAAAGAGATCAAATTAACATACTTGGGCTTGCAATCATAAGTTTGGGCCACGAATGATCATTTATTCAAATTAGGATAAAATTTAGCGTTATGTTAAGCAATCGTAAGTGGACTTATATAGAAGTCGCACCTATTTTGAGGTCGGACAATAGCAATCTATGCACCATTTGTTTTGAGACATGATATAAAGATCATGCTCCAACAACATCTAGTGCAATAAGAAAGGGATGAGATGAAGAGGGATGGGAAAAATATACAAACCACATTTGAATTAAATTTTAATCAAACTATTATTAAAATCATTCATCCATTTTTGTGGAGTTAAACTCAACACCATGGATCTAATGATGTTAATAAAGTTCATGATCCAAAATCTAACCCAAGATCATCCAAAAAATAACCACGAAATAATATCACATTTAATATACACAAAAAGGATTTTTAAAAATGTTTTAAAAATAGAAAATAATGAGAAAAATATCAACTATGTTCAAATTAATCAAGAAATGAAAAGTAAGACCATAGAAAAATCAGAAAAAGGCCCAAGTAATTTTTCAATTTTTTGGTAATTTTTTAAAGTCAGAAACTATTTTTAAAATTAAAATAAATGGGTAAAATAAATAAAAAATGGTAAAAAAATAGTAAAGTCAGAAACAAAAATAAATTGAGGTCACCAACATTTGTCACAAAATCATTGGATCATTCCATAATTTTTTCAGAATTTAAAAATGTATAAAAGTATTTTTTAAGCATTTAAAACAAATCAAATAAGTGTAAAATTTGTAAAAAATACCAAAACACACAATTAAATTGTGAAAAAATATAAATCAAAAAGAGAATAATCAAAAATATTTTTCATAATTTTTTCAGATTTTTTTGACAAAAAATGAATTTTCTATGATTTTTTGAAATTTAAAACAATTAAAATATAAAAATTAGAAAAAGAAAATAAAAGTAAAATATGTGGACCATTGGATGTAAGTCAAAACGCGTAAGTAATCAAATCCAAGGGATTTGACGCGTTGTGCATATCATGGTCATTAGTGAATATTGTACAAAATCATTAATTAAATCAGAATTTGAAAAATATAGATGGCGCGCCTTCATTGGTTAGAAGATGACACGTTGGTCATCTTCAACCTCCAGCCATCACGAATTGCAGGTCTCTCAAACTGTAAAATCAGAAGCTCAGACCTATGTCATTCGCTTCGCCTCTTCAAGAAGAAGACAACCACACCCTCGCGCCAAATTTATATAAATTGTAGCTCAAGCAATTTGGATGGAATGTTTTGAAAAGGTAAGTGTTGTAACTAGAACCAGGGCAATGAGAGAAACACAATGATATCAGAGTTTTGAAGAATTCATGAAGGAATCTACCTGTTGAAGTTGAGTTGCAGAGCTCTGGAACTGGGCTTCTATGGAGAAGTATAGGGCACGATTCTTGAATGTAATTATATGGTTAGCTTCAGGGAAGATCAAGGAAGGTGAATTGTGAGAAAAATTGGATTGAAAAAGGGTCGAGAATGGATTTTGAAGTTACAGAAAATTAAGTTATAGAGCAAGTTTAGCAGGGTGATTCTGGCTATCCAAGCTTGGGAAATTGAATGGGGTAGTTCATGTATTTATAGGAGAAGCGAATGGGATCAAAAGGAAGAGTGAATGATGTGTTTTGGAGGGAAATCATGCACACCTCATGCACGAGCGAAGTGTGATACAAACTTCATCAAAACTCATCCAGTTCTTGCGTTTTGATGCGCGAAACAAATCCGGGACTTTACTAAACATGTTTAGAGACAAAAACGCATGGAAAACTTTAGGTTAGAGGCCACATTATGGATTTCAAAATTCCGACTTGGTGAGAAATTCAATTTCAAAGTGCCAACTTCTGACCAATGGCATTTTCAACTCAATGGGTCTTAGGGCATGACTCTTGATGCTTTAGAAAGATGAGGTTAAAAGCTTTGCAATGGAAAAAGAATGGTGTTAAATGGATCCTTGATATGAAAGTTGCATTTAGTCAAATTTGAAGAAAAAGGGTTGACTTTCCATACTTAGAAATATTTCACAATCTTCTTCAAAAATGACCTATAATGTCTTGCATCCAAACATGGCATTCCACTTGGAATTTTCTCTTGACCAAAAAAGATGGCATGAAGCAGACCTCTTGAATGACACTTTTAAACTTGAATCATTAAAAACCTCCAAAATTTGAGCAAGTTATGACTTGTTGAAGTTGGAAAAAAATCATGAAATGACCTATAATCTTTTGCATCTTTAAGGCAACTTCCATCCATTTTCCCACTTTGCACATAAAAGAAGGTATAAAGTTCACATCTTCAAGATGATTATGGAAAATTAATGGACTCAAGGTGATAAAAATTGACCAAGTTAGTACCATTTGAAGTCACCCATGTAAAATTATGGATTCATCTGGATGACTTGTAATCTTTCTTCTTCACCAAGTTCCTTCCACATGAAAAATCCTTGGAACTTTTGAAGTGATTTGTTGATAACCCTTTGAAGAGGTGGATATCTTTGGAATCACTCAAAAATACCAAAAGGTGAGCAAGATGTACTCCTTTGAAGTTTAAAACCCTAGCTCCTAGATCAAGAAAATGCTTTGAGGAACTTTGACAAGTTTGAACAAACTTCTTGTACCAATATTCTTACTTTGTGAATAGAAGTTGTTTAGGATAATAATGAGAACTCATAGCCACCAAAGCCACTTTTATATCTTGAAATTTAATAGAAATATGCTCTTGTGACCAATAGGAACAAGGCCTTGTCCAAACATGACAACTTCTCCAATCAACCCCTTGTACTTTTGAGTCAAATCTAATAACCTTGAAACGTGATGAACCAAAGCAACCTTTCCATGCCAATTCTCCAAAAAACAATCCAATGGTGAGATTTTAACTTCTCAAGCTATATTGACTAGGGCATGGAAATAAACTCATGAACCCATGGGGTAGCTTGTTAAATCTCATTGCCTTCACCTACATGGATAACAAGCAAGAAAAACCAACATTGAATTTTATTAGTTAAATGAAGAAAACAAAACAATATTCATGATCACAAAAGGAACATAAGTCAAGGTTCTTGGTAATCCCTCAAACAGGGCAAAACTAAATGTAGGGAGGGGAACCAAGAATCCTAGTGTGATCTTGTTGTGAGTGAATCAACATGGTATGATGAAGGGATCTTAGGGGGTAAAATTGGGGTACAACACACACCACCTAAACTCAATTTAGAAACATCACAATATACAACAAACGACTCTTCAGGATTAGGTAATATCAAAATCGGAGTCATCGCCAATCTCTTCTTTAACTCAACAAAACTTTCTTTACATTGGATATCCCATATAAATGCCCTGCCTTTACAATTCAACTGACTTAGCAAAAGTGCTAACTTAGAAAAACCTTCAATAAACCTCCTATAATAGCCAGCCATTCCCAAAAAGCTTCTTATCTTTGTAACTGACTTTGGAGTTTCCCATTTTAATATTGCGTCTACCTTGGACGGGTCTATCGCGATCCCACCACCTGAAATAACATGACCAAGAAAGACTTTCTCTAACCAAAACTCACACTTAGATAACTTTCCATATAACTTCTTTTCCTTTAACACTTACAGCATAATTCGAAAATGCTCAGCATGTTCTTCTTCTGATTTGGAATATATTAAGATATAATCGATGAATACTACCATAAACCGATCCAAATAAGTATGAAATATATGTTTCATATACTCCATAAACACACCCGGTGCATTAGTAACACCAAAAGGCATCACTAAATATTCATAGTGTCCATATCGAGTTCGGAAATCTGTCTTCGGAATATCCTCACCCTTTACTCGAATTTGGTGATATCCCGACCTCAAGTCAATCTTGCTAAACACACATGCATCTACCAATTGATCCATCAAATCATCTATTCTCAGAAGTGGATACTTTTTTTATCGTCACTCTGTTCAATTGCCGGTAGTCCACACAGAGTCTCATACTACCATCCTTCTTAGGTACTGGCACCATATTTATAACCCATTAAGGATAGGATGTAACGGCTAAGAAACCTGCATTGAACTACTTCATAACCTCAGCTTTGATCTTTTCGTACATCTCGGGACGCATACAACGAACATTCTTCTTTATCGGAGGATAACCTTCTTTTATTGGCAGACAATGAACCACAATATTAGTATCCAGCCCTAGCATATCTTCGTATGACCAAGCAAATATCTCAACATGGTCACGCAACATATGGGCTAACCTCTTTTTGACACTGTCTTCTAGGTTGGCACCTATCTTGACTTCTTTTTTATCCTCTTCAGTACCCAAGTTCACAACCTCGATTGGATCTTCATGCGGTTGTATGGATCTTTATTCTTGTATTAATAGACTAGCAAGCTCTTCAGGTACTTTACAATCTTCCTCACCTTTGTCCTTGGCTTGGTAAATCAGATTTTCAAAGTCATAGTTGGCAATAGCAGACTTGTTATCAATGGGATCCAGGATGGATATGGATCTGCAATTTGTTGTGTGGGTGTGTGTAAGAACACATAGCTATTTTGAAAGCAATAAAGTAAAATAAATACAAAGAGCGCAAGATTTGAATGCAAACGTCTAATGATTTATTGAATGAAAATATGCGAATGAAATATGACAACCCTGACAAATGGACCATTGTTCCCCGGGTAAGGCACAAGGCTTAAAGTTATTGTTTAATATTACAAAACCAAAACTTGAAAGCAAGAAACAGAAAATAGAATTTACTTCTGACTAAAGGAGATGGGTATAACATCTTTAGTCTTCCAATTGTTGAGCCTGTTGTTGATGGTAGGAAAAATCCAATTGTCTAGGTCATAGTCACTATCAGCATCTTCTACCGTGTTGACTCCATTGTTGCAGACGCAGAATGGTGGTCTTCCAGCACAAGCACAACGAACAGCCTTCTGAGCCTCAGCAGTGAAACCTAAACCAAATTTATCAGACTTGTAAGGAATGTCAGGAAGCTGACCCCGAGTAGTGCAACCACATTCTTCTACCATAGCTCTAGCGTCCTTTAGAGAAGTCATTCTGGGTGGAACCCTGGTAACCTTAGGAATAGAAGAGGTGTCTTCATAAATGGTAGTTTTTCTAGGAATAACCTCAAAGGTCTGGCAGGGATCTTTGATGAATTCTCCGTTTATTTCAACATACCTGGAGGATTTCAAGTGACTCACCATGTATTCTTCTTCACCAAAAACTGTAACAACCTTTCCTTTCACTAGATATTTCAACTTCTGATGTAAAGTTGAAGTAACAGAACCTGCCCCATGTATCCAAGGGCGTCCACGTAAACAGGAATAGGTCGGATGAATGTCCATCACATAGAAGGTAGAATCGAAGACCTGAGAACCCACTTTGATTGGAAGATTCACTTCTTTGTGCACTGTTCTCTTTGAACCATAAAAGTCTCTCACCATAATATCACTGGGTTTCAATACAACCCCTTCATAATCAAGTCTATCTAGAGCATCCCTTGGTAGAACATTTAATGAGGAACTCGTATCAATCAACACATGAGCTAAGGTTGTGCCCATGCATTCAATAGAGTCATACAGGGCCTTGTTATGGTTCCTTCCTTCAGGAGTCAAATCAGCATCAAAAAATCCTAGCCCATTATCAGTCGTTAGGCTAGCAACATAACTTTCAAATTGATTGGCAGAGATTTCTTGTGGTACATGTGCAAATTTCAAGAACTTCACCAAAGCCTGTGCATAGGCTTCAGAAACAATAATAGAGATAACATAGAGATCTTAGAGGGAGTCTTCCCCAACTGTTCAACAATCTTGTAGTCACTTTTTTGGATGATCTTCGGTACTTCCTCCATCTCTTGTTTGGAGGTATCTCCAGTAGTAACTTCTTATGGTGTCTCCATCTGGACAGGCTCAGTCATCTGTTATTTGCCCCGAGTCTCAGTAGTTTACTTAGTAGCAGTAACACGAACTGGTGTAGCAACGGTCTTCGGAGAAATTTCTGGAGAGAAAACCCTTCCACTTCTAGTAACCTTAATGGTCCCAGCAATATTGTCAATGTTGGGATCAGTAACTTCAATACCTTCACTTTCAATAGCCAATGGTTCTTGCTTGACGCCATGGTAGTAAAGGTCGGCCCTATAATTCTAAGGGATAGCTTTGTCAAAGGAATATGGGATTGGTCCGGGTGCGGTAATGATCAGAGGAGCAACTCTGGGTTTGCCAATAATTTTCATAAGACCTTTAGAAGTGATCCTTACAAGAGTTCCAGAAATTACCGATACCTCTTCAAGCTTCAAGTCTTGAAACAAATTCTTCCTAGAAGGAGTCTTATCAACTAGAATGATACGGTTATCCATCAGGCATTGAATACCTTCTTTCAGCAGTTTGCAGCCATTGGGTTGGGTTTCATAGTAGTAGCATCTTTCAATGCAACCCGGAAATAAACCGACTTGTAATAGATTCTTCTTAATAATCGAGAGGGGAGTAGTCAAGTCGCTTACAACAGAAACACAAGAAACATCATCAATAGCATTAACACCTTTGTCATGGTTAGGCATAGGTGCATTGATTACATCAGGAATATCGAGAGGATCAAATTAAATCTCTTTATTGTCAATCATATCTTGAATTTTTTTTTTCAAAACCCAGTAGCTATTTGTGTCATGTCTGGGACTATTGGAATGATAGGCACATCTTACATTAGGATTGTACTGAGGAGAGGAGGTGTTGGGATTCTGAGGAGGATCTCTTAATGTTATCAGCTCTGCCTTCAACATATGTTGTAATTCCTAAGACAATGGCAAGTTGATTTTAGTAAATTGTCTCCTTGGTGCGTCTGACCTACGTTGATTTCCTTGTTGATGTTGCATTGGTGCAGGATTAGAGATTAGCACAACTCCCACGAATTGGTCACGGTCACCTCTAGCACGACCCTTCTGGCCATACACAGCATTAGCGTTGAACGTCTTCTTCATAGTACTTGAAGATGCTGCCACCTGAATTTTTCCACTTCTGATTCCACTTTCAACATATTCCCCTGTTAATATCAGCTCAGTGAACCTGGTTGAAGAGCTTCCAATCAGATGATTGAAGAAAGGACATGTCAAAGTTCCCATAAACATGTCAACCATCTCCCTATCAGACAAAGAAGGTTGAACCCTTCCGACTATAGATCTCTCCATTTTTAGGCATACTCTTTAAAGCCTTCATTAGAGCCCGTGGTCATACTCTGTAATTGCACACGGGTTGGTGCAAGATCAGCATTGTACTGGCATTGTTTATAGAAAGCAGCAACCAAGTCTTCCTAAGTACTAATATTGATTCCTTAAAATTGATAGAACCATTCCAACTATGTTCCCGACAAGCTTTCTTTAAAGAAGTGCACCCATAACTTTCTGTCAGCAGCGTAAGACCTCAAATGAAGCTTAGGGCAAGAAACACCTTCATACTTCATGAAAGTTGGAACTTTAAATTTATGAGGAATGACAACTCCCGAGACTAATCTCAACTCTTCAAAATCCAACCCAGGCACTATCTGGATCTCCATAGCATTGAGACGATCTTCTAGTTGTTTGTATTTGTCATCAGCAAGAGGATATTGTTCCTCTGAATAGTCTGCTTCCTCTTCATCAGAACCCTGTTTGTCATTTCCCTCATCTTTCACACTTTTATCATCTTCCTCTTGGTTACCATCTTCATTTGACGGGACCTAAAAATCTAAAGCTCTCTTGACTGTACCTTTGAACCTTATACCCATATTAAGGATGACAGTTGGTTTTTTAGTCTTCTCCTTCCTCTCTTCAATGATGAGTGCTTTCATATCTTCCTGCCCCTTGGCTAAGTTCAGGAACATTTGCTGGAATTGGGCATTATGAGCTTGAAGATCTTTGACAGTTTGCTCGAGAGCCATCTTTTACTGAAATAAACAGCAAAAGGATGAGAAAACCTATCTTGGGAATACTTATTATAAAATGATATGCATGACATGTAGATGCATATACAATGTTTTCAAGGATCTCGCAGGATAAACAAAGAGAGAAATGTTAGAAGTTGAGTTTGCAGCTTTGTCCGAAGAGCATCGGGTCCCCATCTTTGAATGTCCTTTTATAAGAATCAGGTTCACCATATCAAGTGGGTCCTAGCCTTTGAATCAAGAGAACATATTTTGATTTTGACAGCATATGGCTAGAGGAAAATAAATCCTCCTTCCCCTTTCTAGAAGTCTGGTTCGTGATAAACCTACATCACAGGTACCTGAGATCCTTGAAATGGTTAGTAAAAATGCCAAGATGATATGATGTTATGATGTCATGTTTAAACAAGATCGAAAACACATGCAAATTATACAAAGGCCTTAGGTTTAAAGGCTTGTATGAGGTCCATAGGTAAGTACCCTTTTCTATTGAAGTTTAGTTGGCTCAACATGCCCTAAAAATAGTAATCGGGTTCTAGGAGTCTCAATATCACCGATCTTTCTCACATGGTTTATTTAGGCACAGTAACTGACTTGCCGCCAAAACAACCTGAGAGTCAAATCTTAATAACCATAGCTTTGAGTATTAACCAACCTTGGACTGCACTAAATTCGTCTATCCCACTACCTTATAATGGCCAAGATGGGTCAATTAAGGTTCTAAAAGTAAGTTAGTGCTTATGACACCACGCGGCAGCCCAGTGTTATCCTCGACTGACTAAGGAACACCAATACAAACCAAAGTGTCACACTAACATAGTCTTCACTTCAACCATATCGGTCTACATCGTACAGTTTCCATGATCTATTGCTACTTACCTAAGGTCCCTAGATCCAGGTGTATGATCTTTGCAAGAAAATAAACCCAAGCAACCCTAAAAGATAAAGAAAACAAATCAAACAAAAGCCAGTAAAAGTGATCTAACCCTAAGGTAACCCCTCTTTTTAAGTTAACTCACCAGCAGAGTTTCCAATTCTATAATACGGCGAGAGAACAGACTTATTTTGCGTTTTATCGCAAATTTTACAGATAGCAAGAGTCGCCACCGACTTTTCTTTTATCCAATAAGGAAAGGGTGAAAATAACAGGAAAGACCTTGATAGATTTTGAGTTCGGGGGGTAGGTTATGAAAAGGGAAGGAGTTAGCACCCTTTTCATCCGTAGTTATCTACGGGCTCTTAATCGCTTAGCTCACTTTGAAAATTTCTTTGTGCATGTGTTTGAAAATATTTTGAATGCCAATGTAAGGCAAACTTTGTAATAACTCTTGTATCGGTCCTCAAGAGTGTATACAAAGTATTTGTTTGAAAATAGTTTGAAAAGTGTGATTGTGAAATGTTTTGTTTTTCTGAGCAAGCAATTAACAATATTCTACCCACTCAAGGTCGTTCTTGTAATTTTACACCTCCTTTAGATAGTGTTATTTGTACCATTAATTAGTAGGAAGCCCTATCTTTGGATGTGAAGGGACAGGCGAAGGGTCATCGTACGTTCATCGAAGGCAACATGTAAGGATACTTTAGCAATTTCGTAAGGGATTGTCATCATATTATTCGTAGGCAAATCGAGGGACTAGATCATTTTTCCGTAGGAAACTCGAGGGACGTTGAGGGAATATGATATTTTGTATGATGGTGATTTGATCGAGGGTCTTTTGCTAAAGTATACTTACTTTCGAGGGACGTGACCGTTTATTCTGAAGGCAACAAGAGACTTTACCCTAGAGGTGCGAGTGTGCAAATGTGTTCAATTCAGTTATTTATCTTGGATTTAGAGTTTTCTATCATTTGGTATTATCTTGCCATGCAAACCTAATTACTAAGCAGTAGTATAGAATATAGTAGTAGAAGATAAAGGCAGAAAAAATAAGCCTAAACCTATTACACGGCTTTGGGGCATATACATAATAGAGGTGCGAAAAATATACCTAACTATTACATCCTGGGAGGCATGTACATAATAATGAAAAAAGAAAGCAGGAAATCTAGGCTATTACAAATGCGAAACCTATACAACTTATCTAAGAAAATGACATGAGAAGAAAATAGGAAAGAAATTTTTTTTGGTGATTTTTAGGAAAAGAATGATAATTAAATAAATACCTAGAAATCTAATTAATTTTAACAAAAAAAGTTAATTAAAAAGAAGTTAATTAAAAAACCTAAAACCTAATTAATTAGGGTTTGTAAAAAAAGTTTTATTGTTAAAGGTTAAGGGAAAAATTAGGTTAAATTATCCAAAAGAATTAGGGTTAGAAAATAGGGTTAGGGAAGAAATTAAGGAAAAAAACAACTTAGAAGCAAAACAAAGCAAAATGCCAGGGGTGGGTGTTGAACCCACGCCCTTAGCCCTTTCCACTACATACCTTGCCACTATGCCAGGCGCGCGCTTGTGTTGGTAGGATGCACGCAACACTACATGTATCAAACCTGTAAAAATTAGAAAATATGAAAAATAAAAATGTCAAAAGGCAGGATCAAACCCACGCCCTAGTATACGAATGCCTTATCATGCACGCGCTTGCCACTGGGGTGGCTGTTTCACTCGGTCATTTAAGGGAAACAATTAAATATGTAATAAACTGAAATTACTAGACCAAAGAAGCATCGGATTCCTAGCTCCGGTCGTCTTCTCCGGCGACTGTATTTCTCAACCCTACAAAACAAGAAGAGTCAGTGGTTTAAAGGTGCCCTACCCCCTAATTTGGGCCTTACGAATTTAATGGTTCCATTAGTTTTGGCTGAATCGTGATGTACAGTGAGATACGATGCAAATAATGTCAAATGGATCAAGCATGGCAGCTCGTGGTTCAATCGTTATGGGACTCTAGTGATGGGTCTATCCTGCGTTGTTATACCTCAGAAACACATTAGTGATGTTAGTATGCATTAAAACATAAAGAAAACAACAATATGAATTTCATGCAAAAAACCAAAACCGGTGAGGCACGTATATGAGTTTCAGGCCTCTTGGATCATCACAATTTGTCCAATCTTACCCTATAATGCTTCTGGAATAGAATGGAATGGTTGGCTTACTTTGAAAGAGGTTGTAACTAGGGTTTTTTATTTTCCCTAGTTTTGAGAATTTTTTGAGATTTTGGAATGGTTTCGTGTGCAAGGTTTTTCGTGGTCTTGCCATCTGAAATAGTGAGAATATATAGAGATGAATTAGGTAAAAAAGATTGGGCTTGGACTTTTGTAAGGAAGCCTCTTATTTTATCTAATTTATTTTGAATTTTAAATAAATAAAATCAAATATAAATAGAATAAAAATCCATGGGGTGTATGAATAAGTTCAGAGGTTCACAATGACGCCTTATGCATGTTTGGATCTTGAAACATCAACCCACTAGCCCAAAATTCCAAGTTTGCTCATTTTGGGTTTCAAGCATTTTCTCAAAATCTCCCAATTTGAACCAATCATAACTCTCTCAATTGGTATCATTAAAGGTGATCTTTGACTTTTTGGAAACCTCAAGATGTCCTCTACAATCTCTATGTTGAAAAATTTTCCATTTGAAGAATTTATCTTGATGTAAGTTGCCTTGACAAAAAGTGTCTTTTTGTTGACTTTTGAAATGACTTATAATGTTTTGGCCCATATCTTTCAAATGAAGCATTTTTTGGTCTTGAGCTTAAAGAGGAAAAGTTATAGAGAATTGAATTTCCTTCAAAATGAGCTTTGGTTTAGAAAAATATGATTAAGCATGTGGAAGTTATGCTTGGTCAAAGTTCAGTTGACTTCTCCTTAAGAAAACCCTAATTTAGCAACTTTTGACTTTTGATGAATTAAAAGTTTTTCTTGATGAATCATGATCAACCCTTGATAAAATGATGAAAATAACTTCAAAATATTTATGTTGACCATAAATCTTGAGGTTTGACTGTATGTTGACCACAGTTGACTTATTTCCAATATAGTTGATTTTCAGCCATCTGAGCAATTGACTGAGCAAACTTGTGATGCAAGGCTTGAAACTTGTCATAAGAATTCTTGGAGACATATAAGAAACCATGAAATCCACTTGAGGCCTTAGAGACCCAATCTTCCTTGAGAAACATAAAACCCTAGTTGTAGGCCATTGCTTAGGAGGAAAATTTGTTTGATCAATTCTTAAGTAACCTTGAGCAAATGAAAACCCTAGGAGCATGAGGAGATATTTTGAAGAAAATGTGAAGGAAAATTTTGGGGTGCAACAGGTTGCTTTAGATTTTAATATCACTTTACTTACTTTTAATTGTATGCTTTGCTTGCTTTACTTTAAGGGTTTGTTTGGGTTTAATTGCTTGTAAGATCCTACACCCGGATCTAGAGATGCCTTAGGTAAGTAGCAATATATCATAGAGGTTGTACGGCATAGACCGCTATGATTAACATGATGGCTACAGGTAGTGTGACACTTCGGTTTGTAATGATGTTCCTTGAGTCAGTCAAGGATATCATTAGGCTTTCGTATGGTGTCGTTAATATTAACTTACTTTTAGAACCTTAATTGACCCATCTTGGCCATTAGAAGGTAGTGAGATAGCCGGTTTTGGTGCAGTCTAAGTTTGGTTGATACTCGAAACTACGCTTATTGAGATTTAACTTTCGAGATGTTTTTGGTGGCAAGCCAGTTGTCGTGCTAAAATAAAGCCTGCGAGAAAGATCAGCGATATGAGATTCCTAGAACCCGCTTACTATTTTAGGATAGTTTGAGCCAACTTAACTTCAATGGGGAAGGGTACTTATCTATGGAATCCATGCATACCTTTAAACCTAAGGCTCTTGTGTGACTTGTGTGTGTTTTCTACTTATATAACATGTACGTGACATCATAACATCATATCATCATAACATAACATTTTCACTAACCATTTCAAGGACCTAGGGATTTATCTTTGTTCTTTGTTGTAGGTTATGGCCTCCGCTCGCAGAAACACTCTCTGGATCAACTTTGTAAGGGTACCTTCCCAGCTTAAGGAGTTAGTCTCAAAGGTTCCCGAAAACTCTCAATTCACCAAAAGGCATGGTTATCTACTCAGTTTGGTTACCTCAGGTTTTAAAGAAGACATGATGAGTATTCTGTTCCAGTTCTTTTATCCTGAGCATCATTGTTTTACCTTTCCATATTATCAGTTGGTACCCATAATGGAAGAGTTCTATAAGGTACTCGGAGTACCTATTCTTGATCAGACACCCTTCACCGGTTTAGAGAAATTTCTAAAACCTGAAGATATTGCAGCAGCCTTACATCTGAAGTGGTCCGACATTGTATCTAATTGGGAAACAAGAAGTGGAGTCAAGGGCCTTCTTGCTAAGTTCCTGATAGAGAAGGCTCATTTGTTTCTGGATTCTATGAGTTGTCATGCTTTCGAGGAGATCTTGGCTCTATTGATCTATGGTTTGGTACTATTCCCTAATCCAAACCAACTCATTGATGTGAACACCATCAAAATATTTATTACTCATAATCATGTGCCTACTTTGCTTGGAGATATTTTGCATTCACTTCGCACACGTACTATGAGGAAGCGAGGGGCTCTTATGTGTTGCATACCTTTACTATCCAGGTAGTTTATTTTTCACCTTCCCTGATCAATGATGAAGAATGAACAAGGTTTGAGGTGGTCTTCAACGATAATGTCACTCTCTCATTCAGATATCTATTGATGTTCCCGATCTCAGGAGGATATCACTATTATTGATCGCTGTGGGAAATTCCCTAATGTGCCACTCCTTGGCATATGGGGAGGTATCACTTACAACCCTTCTCTAGCTCTACATTAATTTGGTTATGCTTAAAGAGACGGTCCTCATGATATGCTCATCCAGGGTATTGTATTCGATTACGAGAATGAGCCTCAAGGTTACCGTTAAAGGTTTATATGTACTTAGGGCATGGTGAATAAGGTTGATAGCAAGACTTTGGGACAGAAAAACTCCATCCCTCTGTAGCCTTACCTCAGATGGTTGCAATCTCGTGCTCAAAATCTTATAATGCCATATCCCGCTATCCTACCAGTAATTATGGAGCCTGTTGCTGAAGGAGATATTTCTCATACCGTTCTTCATCCAGATATGCCTACTGACCTTGAAGAGATACATAAGTCTTGGATTCAACTGAAAGAAGAAAAGTACACCTTTGAGACTCAGTTATATGCTGGTGAGAAGAAAGTATTGGAGCTGACCAAACGCCTTCAGAAAGAGAAGAGACTTAATGCATATGTCGACACAAAGAGGAAGCATCCATGGGAGACTTGAGTAATAATTTATTCCTTTGTAACCCCTCTTTTTGTTTTCATTGTAAGCCTAATAGTCGTTTATACTATGAACTTGCTAACAAGAATCTTTGTTGTTGTTTCCTTTTTACTAACAAATACTTATCCCATGAGGTCCTTGATTTGCATATGCATCTACATACGATACATATCATTACATAACAGGTTTCCAACACAGGTTTTCTCATCTTCTTGTTGTTTATTTGAGTAGAGAAAAAATGGCTCTTGAACAAACAGTCAAAGATCTTCAGGCTCAGAATGCCCAGTTCTAATAGATGTTCCTAAGCTTAGCCAAAGGGAAAGAAGAATTGGAGGTGCTCATCGCCAAAGAGAATAAGAAGAAGACAAAGAAACCAACTGGAATCCTTAACATAGGGAAGAGGTTCATAGGTCTAGTCAAGCAATCTCAAGGTCTTGATATCCCATCGGATAAAGATGACAACTGGGATGAAGATGGTAAAAGTTTTAAAACTGAAAGAAACAACCTTGGTTCTGACAAGTTTCTTGATGAAGAGAAGAGGATTATTTGGATGAACAATATCCCCCTACTGACGAGAAGTATAAGTTGTTAGAAGAGCGTCTGAAAGCTATGGAGACCTAGAAGGTGTCTGGTTTGAACTTTGAAGAATTAGGTTTAGTCTTAGGAGTCCTTGTTCCTCATAAGTTCAAAACTCCTACCTTTTCCAAATATAATGGCGCTGCATTTGAGATCATATGTTCGGAAAATTCAACCACATACTACTGACAGGAAATTGTGGTTGCAATTCTTTCAAGAGAGTCTGTCTGGAACACAACTAGAATGGTATTATCAACTTAAAGGTACCAATATCCATACCTGGGAAGATTTGGTTGCAGCTTTATATAAACAGTATCAATATAATTCTGATTTGGCACCAACCCGCATGCAACTACAGAGTGTGTCCATGGGTTCTGATGAAAGATTTAAAGAATACACACAAAAATGAAGAGATCTTGCCGGTAGAGTTCAATCTCCTTTGGCTGATAGGGAATTGGTTTACATGTTCATGAGTACGCTAACAGGTCCTTTCTATAATCACCTAATTGGAAGTTCTTCAGTCAATTTCACTAAACTGATATTAACAGGAGAACATGTTGAGAATGGAATCAGAAGTAGTAAAATTCAGGTGGCTACTTCTTCAAATACTATGAAGAAGTATGATAATGGTAAGAAAGAATACAATGTTATGTACGGCCAAAAGGGCCATAGTAAGATTGACCGCAACCAATCTATAGGGACAGTTCTGATATCTAATCTGCACTAGTGCAACGACAATAATAGAGTAATCAGCATAGGCAGGATGCACCCAGGAGACAGTTCACAAAAATCAACATGCCGTTGTCTCAAGAATTGCAACACATGTTAAAGGCAGAGCTGACTACATTGAAGGATCCTCCTCAGAATTCCAATACTTCCTCTCCCTGTTACAATCTCAATGCAAGGTGTGCATATCACTCCAACAGTCCCAGATATGACACTGACAATTATTAGGCTCTAAAGATTAAGATCCAAGACATAATTGACACTAAGGATATTGAATTTGATCCTCCTGAGACTCCTAATGTGATCACTACACCTATTCCTAATCACGACAAGGGCATTAATGTTATTAATGATGTTTCTGTTGTGAATGACTTGACTACTCCTCTGATGATTGTTAAGAAGAAGTTGCTGCAAGCCGGTTTATTTCTAGGTTGCATTGAAAGGTGTTACTACTGTGTGTCCCAATCCAATGGTTGTGCACTGCTGAAAGAAGGTGTTCAGTGTTTGATGGATGACTGTGTAATTCAATTTGAGAATACTCCTTTTGTTGAGAGTATGTCGCAAGACCTGAAGCTTAAAGACGTGTCTTTATTTTCCAGTACTCCTGTAAGGATCACTGCTAAGGGTCCTATGAAGACTACTACCGAACCTAGGGTTGCTCCTCTGATCATTACCGCACCTAGGCCAATTCCATATTCCTCTGATAAGGCTATCCCTTGGAATTATGGAGCTGATGTCTACTACCATGGCGTCAAGCAAGAACCATTGACTGTCAAAGATAAAATACTGAAATTACTGATCCCAATGTTGGTAATATTGTTGGGACAAGTAAAGTTACTAGAAGTGGAAGGGTTTTCTCTCCAAAGATCTCTCCAAAAGCTTTTACTACACCAGTTCATATCACTACCACTGAATCAACTATTGAAACTTGAGGCAAAGAACATATGGCTGAGCCTGCCCAGACTTAGGCACTGAAAGAGGATACTGTTTAAGATACCTCCAAGCAAGAGATGGAAGAAGTACTGAAAATTATTCGAAAGAGTGACTATAAGATTGTTGAACAGTTGGGGCAGACCCCCTCCAAAATATCTATGTTATCTCTGTTGTTGTGCTCTAAAGCCCATGCTCAGGCTCTAGTAAAGTTCCTTAAATTTTCTCATGTAACAGAAGAAATATTTGTTGATCAATTCAAAAATTGTGTTGCTAGCCTGACAACCGATAATGGGCTAGGCTTTTCTGACGATGACTTAACTCCCGCAGGAAGGAACCATAGTAAGCCCCTGCATATCTCTATTGAGTGTAAGGGCACTACCTTATCCCATGTATTGGTGGACACAGGTTCCTCATTAAATGTGTTGTCAAAAGTGGCTTTAGACAAACTTGACAGTGAAGGGATTGTGCTAAAACCCGGTGACGTTTTGGTAAGAGCTTTTGATGGTTCAAACAAAATGGTGCATGAAGAAGTTGATCTTCCAATCAAAGTGGGTTCCCAAGTCTTCTACTCTACTTTATATGTGATGGACATTCATCCAACCTATTCTTGCTTGCTTGGACGCACTTAGATTCTTGGGACAGGGACTGTTACTTCTACTTTACACCAAAAGTTAAAGTATCCCGTAAAAGGAAAATCGTTACAGTTTGCGGCGAAGATGAATACATGGTGAGCCATCTGAATTCCTTCAAGTATGTTGAAATGGATGGAGAATTATTCAAGTCTCATTTCCATACCTTTAAAGTTACTCCTCAGACAACCCCTGTTGACAAAGCTACTCCTACAGTTCCTAGGGTTACCAGGATTCCACCAAGAATGGCTTCTCTGAAAGATGCTAAGGTTGTGGTAAAAGAAGGTGGTAGCCCTGTTTGGGGTCAGCTTCCCAACATCCCTTAGAAGTCCAATAAATTTGGTTTGGGTTTCACCTCATAGGCTCAGATGGTTGTTTGTCGTGCTCGTGCTAATTCTGGGAGACCGCCATTTTGCACCAACAACAATCAAGTCAATATTGTGGAAGACGCTGATAGCGATTGTGACATTGACGGTTGGATTTTCCATACTACCGGCAATGGGCTCAAAAATTGGAAGGATGAATAATTTATACCAATCTTCTTTAGTCAGGATTAAATGCTACTTTCTTTTTTCTTGCTTTCAAGTTTTTGGTTATGTAATTTAAATAATAACTTTAAAAACCTTGTGCCTTACCTGTGGCACGACCGTCCATTTGTTAGGGTTGTCATTTTTCATCTGCATATTTTCATTTAATAAATCATTGGACGTTTGCATTCAAATTTTGTGCTCTTTGTATTTCTTTTATTTTATTGCTTTCAAGATAGCTATGTGTTCTTACACACACCCACACAAAAATTGTAGATCCATATCCACCATGTATCACATTGATAACAATTCTGATATTGCCAATTATTACTTCGAAAATATGATCTACCAAGCCGAGGACGAAGGTAAGGAAGATTATGAAGTACCTGGAAAGCTTGGTAGGTTGTTAATGCAGGAAGAAAGATCCACACAACCGTATGAAGAGCCAATCGAGGTTATGAACTTGGGTACTAAAGAGGACAAGAAAGAAGTCAAGATAGGTGCCAACCTAGAAGACCGTGTCAAAAAGTGATAAATCTAGATGTTGCATAACTATGTGCATATTTTTGCTTGGTCGTACGAAGACATGTCAGGGCTTGATACTGACATTGTGGTTCACTGTCTACCAATGAAAGAAGGTTGTCCTCCGATAAAATAGAAGGTTCGTCGTATGCATCCGGAGATGTCTGAAAAGATCAAAGTTGAGGTTATGAAGCAGTTCAATGCAGGTTTCTTAGTTGTTACCTCCTATCCTCTGTGGGTTGCAAATGTGGTTCCAGTACCTAAGAAGGATTTCAAGGTGCGTATGTGTATAGACTACAGGGATTTGAACAGGGAAAGCCCCAAAGATGACTTTCCGCTTCCGCATATTGATGTTCTGGTTGACAACAACACTCAGCATAAAGTACTTTCCTTCATGGATGGTTTCTCTGGTTATAATCAAATCAAGATGGCACCTGAAGATATGGACAAGACTACCTTTTTCACACAGTGGGGAACTTTCTGTTACAAAGTTATTCCTTTTGGTTTGAAGAACGTCGACGCAACATATCAGTGTGTTATGGTAGCTTTGTTCCATGACATGATCCATCATGAGATAGAGGTTTACGTTGATGACATGATACCCAAGTCTCTGACTGAAGAAGAACATCTCAAACAGCTGCACAAGCTGTTTGAGAGGTTGAAGAAATATAAGTTGAGGCTGAATCCAAACAAGTGCACCTTTGGGGTAAGATCCGGTAAACTCCTAGGTTTCATCGTCAGTGTAAAGGTATTGAAATTGATCCTACCAAGGTTAAGGCCATTCAAGAAATGCCAGCTCCCTGTACTGAGAAGGAAGTCAGTTTTCCTAGGATGATTGAACTACATTTCCAGATTTGTTTCCCATTTGACCCCTACTTGTGAGCCAATCTTTAAGTTACTGAAGAAAGATCAAGTAGTGAAGTGGAATGACGATTGTCAGATAGCTTTTGACAAAATCAAGGAGTACCTCCAAGAACCTCTGATTTTGATGCCTCCATTTGAAGGAAGGCCCCTTTATCATGTACTTAACGGTGTTAGAGAGCTCAATGGGGTGTGTATTGGGGCAACATGACGAGTCTGGTCGAAAAGAGCATGCAATATACTACTTTAGCAAAAAATTTACCGAATGCGAAACAAGATACTCACTGACATAGGCTGCTCGCCGACTAAGACAGTATATGCTGACTCATAGTACTTTGTTGATCTCTAAGATGGATCCAATAAAATACATATTCGAGAAACCTGCTCTCTCCAGAAGAATAGAACGGTGGAAAATGGTCTTGACAGAATATGACATTCAGTATACTACTCAGAACGCAATCAAAGGAAGTGTATTGGCAGATCATTTGGCTCATAAAGTTGTAGATGACTATCAGTTTATGAATTTTGAGTTCCCATATGAGAATATTATGCTAGTTACTGATTATGAAGAACCTGGACCGTATGAAGGACCTGAATCAGGATCCCGATGGACTATGGGTTTTATTTGAGCTTTCAACGCGCTTGATAATAGAATCGGTGTTGTGATCATCTCTCCTAGGGGTTGCCATACACCCTTCACCTCCAGGTTATGTTTTGACTGTACCAACAACATGGCCAAGTACGAAGCATGTATCATGGGTATCAAAGTTGCAATCAACATGAGAGTTAAATTCTTGAATGTATATGGGGACTCAACCCTAGTGATCAGTCAGATTAAGGTAGAATGGGATATGAAGCATCCAAATCTCATTCCTTATCGAGAACATGTGTTGCCATTAATTATGTACTTCGAGGAAATCACTTTTGAACATATTCCACGAGAAGAGAATTAATTGGCAGACGCATTAGCTAGCATTTCATCTATGTTCAAAGTCAGATGGGATAATGAAGCTCCATGAATTACTATTGAGAGACTAGACGAACAGGCGTATTGCTACGAAGTTGATACTGATGGAGTAGAGGAAAAGCCTTGGTACCACGAAGTAAAAAGATACCTCGAAACTCGAGAATATCCGGAAGGAGCATCTATCAATGATAAGAAATTTCTAAGGAGGTTCTCTACCAAGTTCTTTATGTCATACCCCAAATTTGTCCTACCCTTATTTATATTTAGGTTTCCTTTAAATAAATCGTATTATTTAATTTTTGTTTTCCTGCAAGGGTGTAAAACATGAAGGAATGGGTGTTGGTTTTAAAATGGACCATCAACATCTGATGGTCCATTAGGTTTTTTGAGATATCCATTTCAAGTTAATAAGGGGTGTATTTGTTTTAAATAAGGTGTGGACAAATCACTAATAAGGCTCATTTAAATTTCATTCTTTTTAGGGTGTATGAAACATATCTTTGTTGTTAAGGCCCAATATAAATTAGAAAGGGCCCATATAGTTTTTTGTCTGTTTTTAAATATTGAAGAGGGGGGGGGGGGGGGGGTATAGAAAATTTCCTTTTGTGTTTGTTAAGGCCCAATTAAATGAACTTCTGGCCCATTTCATTTTTTCTTTATTCTCATTGACACCATTAATAATTATTACTATTAATATTATATCTCAGCCCTTAATCAAAGGTGGTGTTGTTTTTTTTTGTTTTGATAAAAAATGATGAAAGTCTTTTGGTAGTGAATCAAACGCGCAAGTGGCCCAAACCCATTACCAAGAATTAAGGCCCATTTCATTTTTTTGTTCCTATTTTGAAGACATTTTGTATTATTGGTTTTAGCAGGCCCATTTCCAATCCGGATTGACAAAAAATAACATTGTTACAAAGCAGATCGCTGGCCTAAATAAAAGAAACGTTATGGCCCAAAACGCAAACAATCACTATGCAAATTGGAAAAGGGAATGAACGCACGATTTCAAAGAAAGAAGAAATGTTTGCTTCAATAGGCAATCACTGTCTAGATTCTCAGTCAACAAACAAACATGTCATTCAAATCGGAATCAAACATTTACAACAGAATCAACACTAAAAAAATAAACATGTTCAAATTGAATAAACTAATTTACAGACACATTCACTATTTTCCTAAAAATCTAAGACAAACGTAATTAAACGAATTAATTTGTTTCCTAAAGATTACGAACCTGGTACACTATAAGAAGAAAAGAAGTTACAGAATGAAGGGGGGGAAATTTTGCAAACAAAAACTCAGACAGAAAGAAAAACAATTACATAGAAGGGAGTTTGTGAAGTTCTGCCTTCATCGCCATCGTAGATTCACCTTCGTCCCTGCTCCAGCTTAAGGTTTCAATATCTGAAATCCTAGCACTTCAAAGTTCTGCCGTTACCTTCACCTTCAAGCACCACCGAGCCCCCGTCTTCGTCCATCGCTTCACTTGCCAAAGAGAAAGAGAAGGTTAGCAAAAAAAGCCTTCAACGGAAGCAAGCGCGCAGCAACCTCGGCCCAACGTAAAATGATTTAGTTTCCTTTTATCTTTGTTGTACAATATAGGTGGTAGGGATAAGGGATAAAGAGAAGGTTGTCGCTGTATTAGGCTTAGAAGCGGCGGCTAGGGTTTTGTTGTTTAGTAGCAAAAGAGATAGAAGAAGAAAGGTGAGACGAGAGAGAGAAAAGATGGGAATAAGGGAAGAATGAAAGATATTTTTTTAAAATGTAATATATTATGTTAAAATATCCAATACGCGCTACCCTATCCTCCATACCATACTCCCTCGTCCATCATCACACGATACCCATCCCATGTTCCAAAATGCGCCCCCACGGTAACTACCTTGTGACCACGCACACGCGAACCATTCAAGCCTCTCAAATCCTTGCGCTGGGCCTGGCCCATTGTCTATCTGCACCATCCTTTTAATTATTTCTACTAGTAAGCGTGTTTTCACACCCCCTTGCCAAATGGGCCAAGTCAAATATCTGGACTTGGACCCATGCTTACAACACCCCCCGGTATTACTTCTTAGTTCTAAAATGCATACCCTTGTCTTTTAGGCCTGAATTCAATATCTGAATTCAGGCCTCTTCTATTGACACCCCCCCATTTTTACTTCCAAACTATATTCACACACCCTACGTTTTAATCTTTTTATTTCATTTTATTTTACTATTTTATATTCCTTTTTTTTAATACTTTAATATTTATTATTATTATCATATCACAAATATATTAGTTTTCAACTCATTAAAATATTTTTATTTATTGCATTAAATCATATATTTTAATCATGCATTTTTAAATAAGATTTTTATAATTAATATATAAAGAAATATTCAACCAAACACCAAATCTTTTTTTCGTAAATTAAATTAATTCAAACAATTAATTTTTTGAAAAGGAATACAAAGTATTTTTTAATTAACTCCGCGCTTAGTTCAAAATCTCCTCTATTCACACATTCGGACTAAGTACCGGGAAAATTAAAACATATGTGTAATCTATAAAAAACACAAACCAACCGCAAACTACGAAATAGAGATATGATTCCTCCTAAGAGGATACGTAGGCATACGATTAAAATTGTGGCGAGTTCCCCTACCTAAAATTCAAACCCTTTTCCCCAGGTTAATATAAAAATCGTATTTCCTAACATCGCGCTTCTAAACCTAGTATTCTTGTGAACAGGGTAGATAAGGGGTGCCTAATACCTTCCCCTCATCTAAAATCGTGTCCAAATCTAGAATCTCTGAACTTTAGGGTTATTCCTTTATACTCCCTTCCTTTAGGATAAAAATTAAGGGTGGCGACTCTGATTTAAAAACCAGTTGCAATAGCTGGCGACTCTGCTAGGGACTCAACCCTAAGTTTAGAAGTCTCTCCTTTAGATTTAGGGTTTTTTCTTATTTTTGGGGTTTTTATTCATTCTTATTTATTTATTTATTTATTTATTTCTTATTTTGTTTTTATTATTCATTTTATTTATTAATTTGTAGTGGGATTTAAATTTTGCAAAAATGTATTTTTAAAAAACCCTTAGAAAGAAGGTTCATCTATTAGCCAATGGGATACATCATTCCTATGAGTTTATTTGACGACTTCGCCTAGAGTCAGGTAGAATTCCGCAAAAGAAATACATCTCAAGAGACATACTCTTGGGAAGTAAGACTTTGGAATGACACCTATGACTCTTTGTATGGCCTTTAAACCAAACACTCATGATGAGACCTTTCACGGCCTAGAGATGGAAGTTTCGGTCTATGAAGAGGCTCCGCTTAAGGAAGGTCCTTATACCCTTAAGGAAACCACCTTATGGGATGGGTAGAATCTCCGTAGGCCAAAAAATTAAGGACCTGCCTTCTAGGGTTACTGTTCATAAGATCCCATCATTAAGCCTTGCATTCATACATTTTCGCATCTCATATATTTATCCTCCATTTATATTTTCTTGTCCTATTCAGAGTTATAAAAAAAAGGTGACAATAAAAGGTTTTGGTGAGTATCCTGAAAAATGAGTACCAAAGGGAAACAACTGGTTCGCCTCAATGCCATCAAGCCGGATATGTCGAAAATCAAGGCCATAAAAGGGAAACTATCTGAAAGAGCATTGAAAACTTTCATTCATCACTATGGGGATATCTTAGACTTAACCAAAGTGGAAGTACAGTTGGATGTCGTCTCTGATCTCATTCAGTTCTACGACCTCCACTGAGATGCTTCACCTTTCAAGACTTCCAGCCTGCACCGACTCTGGAAGAATTTGATAGAATTCTGAACTTTTCTAAGGAGAAGGCTTATGTGGGTATCAGACAAACTGTTGATGTCAAAGTCTTGGCAGAAGGTTTAGGGATCCCTTATCCCGATTTGTTTCTTAGTTAAGAGAAAGAAGGAGACATACGAGGAATTAAGAGAATCTACTTAGAGACTAAGGCTTTTGAACGTGCTAATAATAAAGAGTGGGAGTCTTGTGTTGATTATTTGGGGTTGCTTATATTCAGTGTAATCTTGTTTCCATGGACTATAGACTATATTGAACCTGCTCCCATTAGTGTGTTTTGGGGTACGAAGGCTTTTAATACAGATCCAGCACCCGCTCTACTTGCTGACATCTATTATACAATTCATACGAGGTACAAAAAAAGAAGGGGTACTCTGAATTGCTGCATTCCATTATTGTATGCATGGTTTATGACTCACCTCTACAAGGAGGACTACATGATCCCGAATAAGACTAGGTATGAGTGGCCTCAAAAATTAAGGTCTCTTATTGATAATTATGTATTATGGTATGTAAGGAAGCTAGACATCAGTGACATTATTTATAGCTGCAGGGACTTTCCTAATGTTCCATTGATCGGATCGCGAGGCTGTATTAACTATAACCCTGCCTTGGCCCTACGAAGACTAGGGTATCCTTTGGAAGATAGACCTTCAGATGAATAACTCCAACAATTGATTATTCATGACATGGGTAGAAATAACCAAGAGTTGCTCAACAAAATCATTCGGGCCTGGAACAAGGTTAACAAAAGAAAAACCAAAAGGAAGAATGTTGTGGAAAAAGAACCATATACTCGATGGGTTCTGGATAGGGTACAAATTATTAAGTTGTCATTCGACATAGATCATGAATACAAGCCAGAGTTCCCAAAGGCTTTGCCTATGTCCTTAGAAGAAATAGACAATCTGAAGAATGCCCTAAAGCAAGCTCAGAGGGAAAAGGAAGAACTAGAGCTCAACCTCCTTAACTTAACCAAAGAAAAAAGACAAATGCAACGCATACTTGAATCAAAATACCAACAGATTCAGAAAGATTAAGAGGCACTTGAAAAAGAGAATCTCAAGCGAAAGCCTACAATCGAAGGATTGTTAAGTGCTACCTTCAATTTGGATTCCCATAAACAAAGTTAGAAGATGCTTCTAATGAAATTGGTAGATTGAACAGATGGTATGAGAAGGCCATGCAAGACAAGAAGGTGCTGGAAGAAGATCTAAGGGCCCAAATCCAAAGTTTGGCGCAAGCTTCTTTAGATCAAGAAGAGAAAATGAAGTACTTCACTACCAGACTTCAGGATATCCAAGAATTAGAGATAAGGTGTTGTACCCCAAAATTTGCCCTCTCATTTCTCAAAGGATCATCCGGGACTCTTAGGTTTGCTTCTATCAAGTTCCAAGTCTTAAATCATCACTTTTCAAGGAAATCATCCATAAGGGCAAAGTGGTCAAAAGCACACTGAAAAAGTCAAACTTTGACTTTTAAATCAAAAATCAAGTTTCAACAATTTTTTTTATCAAGACATGAGATTGGTTCGTCAAAAAATCAGGAGTCAGAAGTTACTTTGAAAAAGTCAAATTTTCTAAACGTTTAGAAAATTTTCTAAGTGTTAAGAGTATATGATACTTCAGAACTTCTGAGCCAGCCACCACGCAAGTGCTGTCCCTTGGCATTATGGCACGGATGTTTACTATCATGGCGTTAAACAAAACTTGAAGACCAAAGAAGTCGATCCTGATGTCGGTAACATTGTCGGGACCAGCAAGATTACTATAAGTGGAAGGGTTTTCTCTCTTGAGATCCCCCCGAAGACTGTCACTAAGCATGTCATTATTTCATCTTCTGCACCTGCCAGTACTTCAGTTACTATTCTTGTTCTTACTCCAGCTGGTACCCCTGCCGATAAGTCATCTGGGATTAGAGGAAAAGAAGTTATAGGTGAGCCTGCCCAGACAGAGGCACCTAGAGAAATTGTTGTGGATGCCTCTAAGCAAGAGATAGAGGAAATATTGAAAATAATTAAAAAGAGAGACTACAATATGGTCGAACAGCTATGGCATACCCCCTCAAAGATATCCATGTTATACCGGCTTTTATGCTCTGAGGCCTATGCGAAGGCTTTGATTGCATTCCTCAAAACTGCGCATGTGCCGCAAGAGACTTCAGCTGATCAATTTAAAGATTGTGTGGCTAGCCTGACTGCTGACAATGGGCTGGGTTTTTCAGATACAGACTTAACACCAAAGGGAAGAAAGCATAATGATGCTCTGCATGTCTCGATTGAATGCAGGGGCACCATTATGGCTCATGTGTTGGTGGACACTGGGTCTTCGCTGAATGTTCTGCCCAAGAAGGCGTTGGACCGGTTGGATTGCATGGGATTGACTTTAAATCCTAGTAACATTGTGGTAAGGGCTTTTGACAGGTCTAAAAGAATGGTGCATGGGGAAGTGAACATCCCTATCAAGATAGGCTCTCATACTTTTGAGTCCACCTTCTATGTGATGGATATCAAGCCATCGTACTCTTGTTTGTTGGGTCGTCCTTGGATCCACAAAGCTGGGGTTGTTACTTCTACACTACACCAAATGTTGAAGTATCCAGTGAAGGGGAAGATAGTCATTGTGCATGGCGAAGAGGAGTATATGGTAAGTCACCTGAACTCATTCAGGCATGTAGAGATGGACAGAGAATTTATAGAGACTCCCTGTCAAAACTTTGAAGAGGTTCCCCAGATTTTGGCGTCAACTGAGACCACTACCAGCACCAAATCTCCTCTAAAGATGGCTTCTCTCAAGGACGCAAGAGCAGTGGTTGAAGAAGGCAAGAATACTAATTGGGGACAGCTTCCTGAATTTATTCACAAAACTGACAAATTTGGATTAGGCTTTACTTCAGGGGCTCAGAGGGCCGTTCGGCGCGCTCGAGTTGGAGGACCTCCCCTACGCATCAGCAATCGAGGGGTCAATGCTATTGAAGACAGTGAGGAAGATTTTGATATTGACAACTGGATTTACCCAACTATCAACGGTGGACCGAGTAATTGGACAGCCAGAGATTTCATACCAGTTTCTTTTATTCTGCAGTAATTGTCTTAATTGTTTTCTAAGTTTGTAATGAACAATTTAAACTTTATGGCCTTGTATCTTACCCGAGGCACAATGTTTCTATCTGTGAGGGTTATTATATGTCATCTCATATATCATCAATGAAGCATGGGACGTTCTTTGCATACAAATTTTGCACTCTCTGTTTTTTCTTTTCTGCCTTTGCTTTACCAATGCAGCTATGCTCTTACACATACTCACATATCAAACTGCAGATCCATATCCACTCTGGATCCCATTGATAACAATCCTGCTATTTCCAGTTATGACTTCGAAAATTCGATCAACCAAGCCGAGGACGAAGGTGAGGACGATTGTGAGGTACCTGGAGAACTTGCTAGACTACTACAACAGGAAGAGAGGGCTATACAGCCTCATGAAGATCCGGTTGAGACAATAAACTTGGGCACAGAGATAGACAGAAAAGAGGTTAAAATAGGTGCAAATCTAGAGATTAGCGTCAAACAGAGGTTGGTACAGATGTTGCACGACTACGTTGAGATCTTCTCCCAGTCCTATGAAGACATGCCTGGTTTAGACACTGATATTGTAGTACATTGCCCGCCGACTAAGGAAGACTACCCGCCGGTTAAACAGAAGGTCCGCCGTATGCTCCATGAAATGTCAGAGAAGATTAAGGCAGAGGTTATGAAACAGTTCGACGTAGGATTCTTAGCTGTCACTTCTTATCCGCAGTGGGTTGCCAACATCGTTCTGGTACCCAAGAAGGACGGTAAGGTACGGATGTGTGTAGATTACAGAGATCTGAATAGGGCAAGCCCCAAGGATGACTTCCCACTTCCCCACATTGATGTTCTGGTTGACAACACCACGCGGCACAAATCTTCTCCTTCATGGATGGTTTCTATGACTACAACCAGATCAAGATGGCTCCTGAAGACATGGAAAAGACAACTTTCGTTACACAGTGGGGCACCTTCTTCTACAAGGTGATGCCTTTTGGGTTGAAGAATGTTGGGGAAACTTATCAGCGCGCCATGGTTGCTTTGTTCCATATGATTCACCATGAGATTGAATTTTATGTTGATGACATGATAGCCAGGTCTCAGACTGAGGAAGAGCACATTGAGCATCTCCGAAAGTTGTTTGACGGGTTAAAGATATACAAGCTAAGGTTGAACCCGAACAAGTGCACCTTCGGGGTAAGGTCTGGTAAGTTTCTGGGTTTCATCGTCAGTGACAAAGGTATTCAGGTAGACCTATCAAAGGTAAAGGCTATACAAGAAATGCCAGCTCCCCGTACAGAGAAGGAAGTTAGATGTTTCTTGGGACGCCTGAATTATATCGCCAGGTTCATTTCACATATGACTGCTACTTGTGAGCCGATCTTCAAGCTTATGAAGAAAGATCAAGTGGTAAAGTGGAATGATGAATGCCAGATCGCTTTCGAAAGAATCAAGGAATATCTGCAAAAACCACCAATTCTGATGCCTCCAATTGAAGGGAGACCTTTGATATTATACTTGACAGTGCTATACAATTAAATGGGGTGTGTGCTTGGACAACATGACGAGTCTGGTCGAAAAGAGCATGCAATATACTACCTTAGCAAAAAGTTTACCGATTGTGAGACACGATACTCATTGCTCGAGAAAACTTGTTGCGCTTTGGCATGGGCTGCTCGCTGATTGAGACAGTATATGCTGACTCGCACTACCTTGTTGATATCAAAGATGGATCCGATCAAATACATCTTCAAGAAACCCGCTCTCTCTGGAAGAATAGCAAGATGGCAGAAGATCTTAACCCCGAAAGCAATAAAGAGGAGTGTATTGGCTGATCATTTGGCTCATCAGGCCGTGGATGACTACCAGTCCATGAATTTTGAGTTTCCGGATGATAATATCATGTTAGTAACCGACTGTGAAGAACCTAGACCGGATGAAGGACCTGAGGAAGGATCCTGATGGTCTATGTATTTTGATGGAGCCTCAAACGCACTGGGTAACGGCATTGGCGCTGTAATCATATCTCCTGAGGGTTGTCATACTCCATTCACTGCCCGATTATGTTTCAACTGCACCAACAACATGGCGGAGTATGAAGCATGTATCATGGGTCTTCGAGCCGTTATTGACCTCAGAATCAAGTTCCTAAATGTCTTTGGGGATTCAGCCTTGGTGATAAGTCAAATCAAAGGCGAGTGGGATACGAAGCACCTGAATCTCATCCCATAAGGAAATTATGTACTGACATTGCTCCCACACTTTGAGGAGGTAACCTTCGAACATTTCCCACGAGAGGAGAACCAGTTTGCGGACGCGTTAGCCACCGTGTCTTCTATGCTCAAAATCTGGTGGGACAAGGAAGCTCCCTGAATCATCATTGAAAGGTTGAATGAACCAGCACACTGCTGCGAGATCGATACTGAGGAGGTAACAGACAAACCCTGGTTTCACAAAGTCAAAAGGTATCTCGAGGCTCAAGAGTATCCCGAAAGGGAATCTGTCAATTATAGGAAGCTTCTGAGAAGGTTCGCTGCAAAGTTCTTCCTCAGTAACGGAATCCTCTATAAACGCAACCATGACGCTATCTGTTGTACCCCAAAATTTTCCCTCCCATTTCCTCAACATTTTCTCATCACAAGACCTTTGAAGATCAAGATCCAATTAGGGTTTCCTCTGCTCAAGACTTCTCCTTGCACTGTTAACCCAAATTAGGGTTTGGGGTTGAACAAAGATGTTTTGACCTAAAATGCCTAAGATGACTTTCATGCTTCATGTTGGACTCCCAAGATTATCCATACCAAGTTTCAAGTCTTGATTCCAAATTTTGCCCAATCAATTGGACAGTTGACCTAAAAATCAGCTGTATTGGGGAAAAAGTCAACTGTGGTCAATTGACAGTCAAATCTCATGAAAATTGACCCACATCAACATGATGAACTCATATGGACCATTTGATCAAGTTTGGATCATAATTCCACAAGAAATTTGATCAGATCACCAAAAGGGCAAAATGGTCATTTTTAGGGTTTTGACTGCACAAAGGCAATTTTTGACTGTTTGACCTAGCCAATGGCAAATCAAGCTCACATATGTACTCAAGGACTCAATGAAATGGTCTTGACACATTCATCAAGCTCAAAAGATCCCAAGTACACAAGGTTGACAGTTGAATTTCCCAGTCAATTGACCAATTTTGACTGTATACTGAAAAGTCAAACTTTGACTTTTTGGTCAAAATCAAGAGTCAAGATTCATTTTTCATCAAAACATGCAAAATCATGAAACTTGTTCACCAAGAAATCACAAAATGCAAATTAGGGTTAGAAAATGGAATTTTTCATAACTTAGAATTTTTCTAAGTTATGAAAAAACCCTAATTTTTTCCCAACTTTGCCCCATCTTTTCACCAAGATCCATTTGGATTCAAACAAAAGTCAAAACATGAAAGTTGTAGCTTGTTGCATAATCTACAACTTTGATTCACAAAGTTTTCTCATTTAAAGCTTGTATCTCAAGTTACAAATTTTTGAATAAGGGCACTAAACCATTCTTAACTTAGTGAAAATTTGACCTATTTTTGACAAGTTTTTACCCCACTTCAAGGCCATTTTCCATACCCTTCCACTTGGAATTTCAATTTGCATTTCAAAGATGGATTGTAGTACACATTCCAAGCTTTCCAAAATGTCCAAGAACTCATCAAACAACCTCATAACTTGAGAGATTCGAATTTCACAAGTTGGCAAAAATTCACTTTTGTTCTTCATCAAAACATGTCCATAACCTTACCATTTGAACTCAGCATGCTTTAGGCAAGATTACAGGTCCTTAAACCAAGTTACACTCCATAATTTAATGCATATTCAATGTGTTAAAGTGTTGTTCTTTGAGTGCAAGCATTGTATGAGGGTTTAATCCCAAAATGGATAAAGCAAATTGGCCATTTTTGTATAAAGTAGCTTTATGTCAAATTAGAAATCCAACAAGTACATGGAAAATCTGCTTGGCACAAGATTATGTGCATAACACACTGATCAAGAGAAGCTTATGCAGCACATTAGGGGGTCCTCTACTGACCTAGAAAGCCAAGTTGCATTTTGTTGCTTCACATAGAAGAAAAGTCCATAACTTGTAACAACTCTCATCTCAGCTCACTAACACAAGAACAAAGTTATCCAACACCTAAAAAAGAACATAACCAAGCCAAGACACGACCCTTGCACCTCCAAAACACTCTCCATCTCAGAATCATCCTCAAACTGCAAAAACAGGGTTGCCTCTGCAGTTTGAGTGCCAACTTCATTTTCTCTCGAGCATTCTTGCTAAAATCAGTTCATACACATTCCCTAGCATATATGCAAGCTAACCATGACCTAAAACCTGACCTGTAATCCCTCTAACAGCTTCCACCATTTTCACATTTTTGACTTGCAGGTGAAGTTCTATAGCTTGATTCAGAAGCTCTCAAGACAAAGTAAGCATTGAAACAGCATCCCTGGACCTCAAGGAAGCTTTTCCAATCATCCCCTTGCACTGAAAGTTCCTCATTCTCCAGATAGAAGTTCAACTGCACAGGTAAAACTTTGAACTCGTATCTCTCTTATTATGTATCTTTAGTCTTAAGTTTGTGAAGAAACAAGGTTCTACTCATAGCCCTGAACATGTACATATCTTTACATTTCATTTCTTTTGCCTGAGTAGAGAGAATTTGGAGTTTGAAAATGGCAGAAAAACTAGGTTAGGATTTGGGGGAGGAGAAATTCTCCCTCATCTTAGAGAGTTAGGTCAAGTTCCATACATGGTTAGAATCGTCTCTTCATGCTGAACATTTGTTGTGTTATGAGTTTTTGCTAAAAAGCCAGGAATCAAGAGTTGGAAGATGATGAACATGGCGCGCGTTTTTTCAAATATTGTTGCTGGAGGTTGAAGACAGTGGTCTTTGGGCTGGGCTTGTGTGTCTTTTCTTATTTGCACCACTATTTTGCTTTTACACCCCCAAGGCCCATTTGCTGATTCCTTTGACTTTTTTGACTTTTTCTTTTTTATTTGACTTTGTTTATTTTTTCTCATAACATTAAAAAATAAAAATATTTTTTTCCATCATTTTTGAATTTATTGCATATTCATTTGATTATTTCTTTTGATTAAACAAAAATATCATATATACTATTATTTAGAATAAATATAAAAAATACTGTAAATACATTTTTTTTTATTTATCTTCTGAAAATATTTCACATAAAAATACTTTTTTTTTATTTATTTATTTTATTAAAATATTAAATATATTATTTTGTATATAATGCATATTTAAGAACTTAATATATATATATATATATATATATATATATATATATATATATATATATATATATATATATATATATATATATATATATATATATATATATATATATATATATATATATATATATATATATATATATATATATATATATATATATATATATATATATATATATATATATATATATATATATATATATATATATATATATATATATATATATATATATATATATATATATATATATATATATATATATATATATATATATATATATATATGTTTATTAATATATTTAAGTTAAAATATAAAAATACTTGAATTTTTCATTTTTATTAATATTTGATACAAAAAATACTTTTTCATAATATACTTCACTTTATTTTTATTTTTGTACATAATAAATAAATACTTGTATTAAATCAAATAATAATACATTTTCTTTAATAAAATTAGGGTTTTGCCCTAAATTCAAAATACTCAAAAATAATACCTTTTTACTTTCTTATTTTATTTTACATAAACCATACTTTTTTCATACATATAAAAACTTTCTTTTTTTGCATTTTTGCATATTTACTTCATTTCCATTTAATTATGCAATTTATTTACCTTGCAAATATTCAAAAATGATGTAATAATTTAGATTTAAATTCTTGTCAATATCCCCATTTGAACATTTGTACCCCCCTTCCCATATTTGGTTTTGTAATAGCTTAGTAAATTTATTTTCGCACTTTATTGCTTTCTAATGATAACATGTTAGAATTAGGGTTTGTATGCGAAAAACGACAAAAAGTAGTTATGACCTAATCTCAAGACAAATGAGCATGAAAATGGATACACAAATCACACTTGCACCCCTAGGGTACTCCACTTGTTGCCTTTCAAAATTGGGCCATATTGCATGTTAAGTCTCTTTGGGCAAAACAACAAATTGAATGATCATAGTCCCTCGATAACATTTTTTCAAAACAAACAAAAACAAATGATCAAGTCCCTTAAAGAAAATGCCCAAAGATACTTTGCACCATTGCAACTATGGTCTAAACGATGACCTGCGCCCGTCCCTTTCACATCCTAAACACAAGATTGTCCACCAAATACAATGGTGGAACAAACTTGTTCAAAGGGTTAAAACATAGCAATAATCTTTTGAGAAATTTAGGAGTCGATAACCTCTTAGTTACTTGAATCAATCTTGCAAACTAAAACACTTGCCTATTTCAAAAAAAACACACATCACTACACTTTCAAAAACAACTTTCAAAAACAAATGAAAACCTTTTTTTCAAAAGACATACACCTTTGTATACATCCCCACATGGATCATTACAAAGGTTGCCACCACATTGGCTTCTTTTTTAAAAATATTTTCAAACCCACACACTCAAGCACCATTTAAAACAATTGAAAACAAAAGGCAAGTGATCTAAGCAAGTAACTAAGAGCCCATGGATAACCATGGATAGAAAGGGTACTAATACCTTCCCTTTCTATAATCTACTCCCCGAACCTAAGAAAACATCTCAAAAGGTTTTTGCTGTGCTTTTTAACCTTTCCTTAGGATAAAATAAAAAGTCGGTGGCGACTCTTGCTCAACCGAAACATTTGCGAAAACAAACGCAAAACACTAGTCAGTTCTCCCATCGTATCACAAAACTGGCGACTCTGCTGGGGATATGTTTAAAAGTGGAGTAACCTTAGGGCTTAGATCACCTTTGTTTTCAATTGTTTGCTTTGTTTGCTTTTATATTTGCGGGCTTTGCATCGGAGTTTCATGGATCCTAACCCGGATCTGGGAAATACCCTTTTTAGGTAGCATAATCTGTGAGGGACCTGTCCGGCGTAGACCGACATGGGTGAAGCAGTGGCTACGTTGGTGTGGCATCTTAGTCTGTACCTATATCCCTTGTGTTGCAACGGGGAGAATATAGGTCTTCTAAGGGGTCATTAAACACCAACCAACCTTAGAACCCTAAATTGACCAACTTGGCTATTAGGACAGTAGCAGTATGCTACACTCATTGAGGCTAAACTTTCGAGATGGTTCTGGCCGCGAGAAAAGATTGCGATGCTGGAGTTATGACCGATTGAGGGTAGCCAATGATTTGAGATCCTCTAGAACCCGGTTACTTTTGATAGGACAGGTTTTAACCAACAAAACCAAAAGAGGGTAATACCTGAAACTCATGCTGGCCTGAAACCTAAGGGTGTCTTGTGTGACTTGTGTGCCTTATTTGCCTATGTGAATACTTGTGGTGTGCTTCATCATAGCATCATGCCATCATACCATTGCATGCATCCTGTATAAAGGGCTAACCCATTTCAAAGACAAAAGGTTTCATCTTTGCTCTGTTTTGTAGGACATCATGATGCCCGTGCGTAGGAATACTGTCCGGCTCAACTTTGTTCAACCACCAGTTTTACTCAAGGATTTGGTTGGTAGGATTCCAAACACTTCTTCCTTCATCAACAGACATGGTTCTCTCCTTGGCTTGGTCACTGCAAAATGGGACCAACAACTGATAAGTGTTCTGACCCAGTTTTATGACCCTCTGTATCATTGTTTCACCTTTCAAGACTTCCAGCTGGTTCCTACCCTGGAAGAATTTTCTTATTTGCTTGGGATCCCTGTCTTGGAACAAACTCCATTCACTGGTTTGGAAAAGACTCCTAGGCCTGAAGAGATTGATGCAATTCTCCCCTTGACCAAAGAAGAGGTATTGTCCAACTGGGAAACTAGAAATGGGGTAAAGGGCTTTTTGGTCAAATTTTTGGTTGGCAAGGCTAATGACTTCTGGAATGACTTGGACTTCAAGGCGTACGAGGATATTCTGGCTCTTTTGATCTATGGTCTGGTACTGTTTCCCAATCCTGACACCTTTATCAGTATCTATGCCATAAGGATCTTCATGTCTCGGAACCCTGTACCCACTCTTTTGGGTGATATTCTGCAACAACTCTATGCTCGTACTGCCCGAAAACGGGGAACTCCGTGGTGTTGTGCTCCTTTGCTAGTAAGGTGGTTTATTTCGCACCTTCCTAAGTTCGCGCTGAAGAATGAAGAAGGAAAAGGTTGGGCTCAGAGGTTAATGTCTCTCACTGATAATGACATCACCTGGACTCTCAGAGGTTTGGATGAGGTAGCTGTTATTGACCGTTGCGGAGAATACCCTAATGTCCCATTGATTGGTATCCAAGGAGGAATCTCTTACAATCCATGCTTAGCTCTCCGTCAGTTTGGAAGAGCCAGAGGAGATGGGCCTCATGAAATGCTGGTTCCTCACTTCCATTTTAAGTTTCAGGCAGATAGTGACAAACTACGCCATGGATTCATTAGAGCTTGGGACAGAATTCACAAAGCCAACCCACATGAGTTGGGACCAAAGACTTCTCTGCCATTGAAGCCCTATTGCAAATGGGTCCGCATCCGTGCTCAAAGGTTAGGTATGCCCTACGAAGCTGTTAGACCTCTCATTCTTGAGTCTCCTGTTGAAGATGGGGTTCCTCCAACTGTCCTCCCTCCTCAGATACCTATTGATTTTGACACCATGAAGAGATCTTGGGCGCAGCTAAAGGAAGAACGGGATTTCTATCGGGAGAAGTTCAACGAGCAGGAACGGAAGATCCAGAGGCTGACTAAGCAATTGGAGGAAGAACGGGTCCTGAACAACTACATCAGCACTGAAAAGAGGAGGCCATGGGAGCATTGATGTTTCCTTTTATAGTTTGTTTCCTTTTATAGTTTATTTCCTTTCCAGTATTTTTCATTCCTGTAATGCCTAAGGGCAAATTGTTGAACAATTGAAAATTTTAATCTAATGAAGTGTGTTTCCCTTTTTGTCTACAAAGTTGAATCTTGTTTGTCTTTGAAAACATAAAACATACGCATTCCATTGCACCATATGCATAGCAGGTACCCTATTTCACAGGTTGCTTAATCTCCTTCGCTGTTTATTTTGCACATTCATCATGAATCCAGACTCCTCCAGTGAGCAAGCAAACAAGGCCCTTCAGGCCCAAAGTGCACAGTTTCAAGAGATGGTCCTAAGCCTAGCCCAAGGTCAGCAAGAGTTGAAGACTCTACTCCTGAAGAAGAAGAAGAAAAAGAGGACTGCATTGTTCAACACCGGACACAGATTTGGGAACACACTCCATAATGAAGCTGATCCAACCACTTCTTCTGCCGAGAAAAACAGTCCCCAAGGGGGAGGAGCTCCTAGTCCCGCAGTCTCCGACAACGAGACGGACTATAACGACGAACAATACCCACCTGCTGCTGACAGATACAAGCAATTGGAGGACCGCTTAAGCGCCATGGAAATTCAGAATGTGCCGGGGCTGGATTTCTGAGATTTGGGGTTATCTTCTGGGGTAGTAATTCCACACAAGTTTAAGGCGCCTGCCTTCGCCAAGTATGATGGGGTCTCCTGCCCAAAGCTGCATCTAAGGTCGTACGTAAGGAAGATCCAACCTTATACGGCGGATAAGAACCTCTGGATTCACTTATTCCAAGATAGCCTTTCGGGGTCACAGCTTGAATGGTTCTACCAATTAGATGGAACTAGCATCCGACACTGGGAAGATTTGGCAACCGCATTCTACAGACAATACCAATACAATTCTGATCTCGCTCCTACGCGTACCCAACTTCAGGGTATGTCTCTAGGAACGGGTGAAGGGTTCAAAGAGTACGCTCAAAAATGGAGAGATTTGGCTGGCAGGGTGCAGCCTCCATTGACTGATCGAGAGCTGGTTGATATGTTCCTAGGGACGTTGTCTGGTCCATTTTTCAATCATTTGGTTGGTAACTCCTCCGCTGGGTTTACAGATTTGATATTGACGGGAGAAAGAATTGAAGCTGGCATCAGGTCAGGCAAGATACAAAAGGCTGCCACCACAAGTGCTGAGAAGAGGCCGTTTAAGAAAGAAGCAAGCGCCGTCTATGGTCCTAGAAGACAAGTCAAGCCCGAAAGTCGCCAAGCCGTCAATGCTTTGGTCATCTCGAAACTTGTTGCTGCTCCTCAACAGTATAATCAACAAAGAAGCGAAAGGCCTAAGAGGCAGTATACTCGACTGAGTATGACCTTATCTCAAATTTTACCCCAACTGTTATCCACCAACCTGGTGACCCTCAAAGAAGCTCCTAAAGTCGTCAACACTGCGTCTCCTAAGTATAACCCAAATGCCTGGTGTGCTTATCATTCTGATAGTCCCGGGCACACTACTGATGATTGCTGGGCCCTGAGAAACAAGGTGCAAGACCTGATCGACGCAAAGGAAATTCAGTTTGAAGCGCTGGAGAGACCAAATGTTGTAACTGCTCCTATGCCCCAGCATAGAGTAAATGCCATTGAGGAAGAACTGTATGTTGTTTCGGTAAATGAAGTTGTCACCCCTCTGAGGACTGTCAAGAAGAACCTACTACGGGCCGGTTTATTTCCAGGTTGCAGTGAAGGTTGCCTGTTTTGTGCTGATTCCCTATCTGGTTGTCCCTTGCTGAGGTTAGGCGTCCAAAGCCTGATGGATAGCAAGGAGATTCTGTTTGAGAAGTCTACTGTTCAGTTGGTTCCGGTAAAGGAAGTTTCTGTGGTTACCATCTTCAATAATCCAATCAAGGCTCTCCCGAAGAAGCCTGTTCAAATCATAATTGTTGCACCTGTGGTTATTACTGTTCCGGGGCCTCTCCCCTACGTATCTGATAAAGCTGTCCCCTGGCATTATGGGGCAGACGTATATGTAAATGGAATCAAACAAGAATTCGACACTGGCGCCAGTATCTGCGATATCACTGGTCCAGCCAAGGTCACCCGCAGTGGCAGGCTCTTCTCGCCTGACATTGCGCCGCCCGCTATTCGAAGACCCCTCCTTATAACACCTACAAGTGTACCTGTTACTGTTGCTGATCAAGTTGTTTCCCCTGCCGCCGAGTCGTCTAATGCTCGGGGCAAAGGGATTGAAGAGGAGCCTGCCCGGATGGAGGCACCAATACCTATAAGCGCTGAGGCCTCCCAACAAGAAATGGAGGAGATCCTGAAAATAATAAAGAAAAGTGATTTCAATGTTGTCGAGCAGCTGGGGCATACGCCCTCCAAGATCTCCATGCTCTCTTTATTGCTATGCTCCGAGGCCCATGCTAAAGCCTTGATTTCATTTCTCAAGACGGCCCATGTACCACAAGAGACATTTGCAGTCCAGTTCACTGATTGTGTAGAAAATCTGACAGCAGACAATGGCTTGGGCTTTTCAGATGCTGACCTGACTGCGAAAGGAAGAGACCACAATGATGCCCTGCATGTCTCTATCGAATGCAGGGGCACTACTCTGGCGCATGTATTGGTGGATACTGGTTCTTCCTTGAATGTTCTACCGAAAAAGGCTTTAGACCGTTTGGATTATGAAGGCCTGGAACTGAAGCCCAGCAATATTATCGTCAGGGCCTTTGACGGTTCAAAAAGGATGGTTCATGGAGAGGTTGACATCCCTATTCGTGTGGGCTCTCAAGTATTCGACTCTACTTTTTATGTGATGGATATACATCCATCGTACTCTTGTCTACTGGGTCGACCTTGGATCCATAAAGCTGGGGCAGTGACCTCTACCTTGCACCAGAAGCTGAAGTACCCTGTCAGTGGGAAGATCGTCACTGTGCAAGGAGAAGAGGAGTACATGGTGAGCCATTTGAATTCCTTCAGATACATTGAGATGGACGGGGAGTTTATTGAAACCCCCTTTCAGCATTTCGAGGAGGTACATCCAATTTCAGCAGCAGCAGAAACAACAGTCGAAGAGAATGTTTCCTTGAAGATGGCTTCCCTAAGGGATGCCTGGGCTGTGGTTCAGAAAGGCAATTGTGCAAACTGGGGTCAGCTTCCTGACTTCACTCAGAAGAACGACAAGTTTGGGTTGGGCTTTACTGCAGAGGCTCAGAGGGTTGTGCGCAAGGAGAAGGTCAGAAAGGCCCCGGTGTTTATCTCCAGCTCAAGGGTGAATGCTATTGAGGAGGATGTAGAGGAAGCAGAATTTGACAGTTGGATCTACCCGACTACCAGCAACGGACCAAGCAACTGGACGGCAAAGGATTTTACGCCTATCACATTTGTCACGCAGTAATTAATTTCTTTTGATTTCCAATTTGTAACAAACAATATGTTAAAACTTTGTTGGCTCGGTGTCCTACCCGGGGCATCGTAGCTCCATTTGTGAGGGCTTTTTTGTATGACATTTTCATATATCATCAATCAAAACATTGGACGTTTGTTGCATTTCAAATCTTGTGCTCTTTTCCTTTCTGTGTTATATTGCAAAACAGCTATATTTACACACACTCACTTATACAAGTTTCAATCCACTCTGGATCTCACTGGTAACAGCTCTGCTACCGCCAGTTATGACTTCGAAAATCCGATCAACTTAGCCGAAGACGAAGGTGAAGATGATTGCGAAGTGCCTGGTGAACTCGCAAGACTGCTACTCCAGGAAGAAAGAGCTATTCAGCCACATGAAGAGCCGGTGGAGACGATTAACCTGGGTACTGAGACAGATAGGAAAGAGGTCAAGATTGGTGCCAATCTAGAGCTCAGCGTGAAGCAACGATTGATCCAGATGCTACAGGATTACATGGAGATTTTTGCTTGGTCCTATGAAGATATGCCTGGTTTGGATGCCGACATTGTAGTTCATCACCTGCCAACCAAGGAAGACTGCCCTCCGGTAAAGCAAAAAGTCTGACGGATGCGACCAGAGATGTCTGAGAAGATCAAGGCCGAGGTTATGAAACAGTTTGATGCCGAGTTCCTTGCAGTGACTTCTTACCCTCAGTGGGTTGCCAACGTGGTGCCAGTACCAAAGAAGGATGGAAAGGTCAGGATGTGTGTCGACTACAGGGATCTGAACAGGGCCAGCCCCAAGGATGACTTCCCCCTACCTCACATTGATGTCCTTGTTGACAATACAGCTCAACACAAGGTGTTCTCCTTCATGGATGGTTTTTCAGGGTATAATCAAATCAAAATGGCTCCAGAAGATATGGAGAAGACTACCTTTGTGACTCAGTGGGGCACCTTCTGTTATAAGGTCATGCCATTCGGATTAAAAAATGCTGGGGCAACCTATCAACGTGCCATGGTTGCTTTATTTCATGATATGATCCATCATGAGATTGAGGTATACGTTGATGACATGATTGCAAGGTCTCAAACTGAGGAGGAGCACCTTGACCATCTGAGGAAGTTGTTTGACCGACTCAAGTTATACAAGCTGAGGTTAAATCCCAACAAATGCACCTTTGGGGTGAGGTCCGGAAAGTTGCTAGGTTTCATTGTAAGTGATAAGGGTATTCAGGTGGATCCAGCCAAGGTAAAAGCCATACAAGAGATGCCGACTCCAAAAACAGAGAAAGAAGTCAGAGGCTTCCTGGGACGACTAAATTACATTGCCCGATTCATCTCACATCTGACTGCTACTTGTGAGCCAATCTTCAAATTGCTGAAGAAAGATCAAGTAGTACGCTGGAATGATGAATGTCAGGCCGCCTTTGAAAAGATAAAGGAATATCTCCAAGAGCCACCCATTCTTATGCCACCGGTGGAAGGAAGACCTCTGATACTATACTTGACAGTACTTGACAATTCAATGGGGTGTGTGCTGGGGCAGCATGACGAGTCTGGCGGAAAAGAGCACGCTATTTATTACTTGAGCAAAAAGTTTACCGACTGTGAGTCTCGTTACTCACTGCTTCAGAAAACTTGCTGCGCTCTTGTATGGGCTGCTCGCTGGCTGAGACAGTATATGCTGACTCACACTACTTTATTGATTTCAAAGATGGATCCCATCAAGTACATATTTGAAAAGCCCGCTCTGTCTGGAAGAATAGCGAGATGGCAAATGATCTTGACAGAATATGACATCCAGTATACAACTCAGAAAGCAATTAAGGGAAGTGTACTGGCGGATCATTTGGCACACCAACCTGTGGACGATTACCAATCATTGAACTTTGATTTTCCGGACGAAGACATCATGGTGGTAACTGACTGTGAAGTACCTGGACCGGATGAAGGACCTGAGGAAGGATCCCGATGGTCTATGCATTTTGATGGAGCCTCCAATGCTTTGGGTAACGGCGTCGGAGCTGTAATCATATCTCCCAAAGGAACTCATACTCCCCTCACCGCCCGATTATGTTTCAGCTGCACCAACAACATGGCAGAGTATGAGGCATGTATCATGGGTTTACAGGTTGCGATCGACTTAAGGATCAAAATTCTAAGTGTCTTCGGAGATTCCGCTCTCGTGATCAATCAGATCAAAGGCGAGTGGGATACGAAACACCCGAATCTTATTCCTTACAAGGAGTATGTGTTGACCTTGCTCCCCCACTTTGAAGAGATAACTTTTGAGCACTTCCCTAGGGAGGAGAATCAGCTAGCGGACGCCCTAGCTACGATGTCTTCAATGTTCAAAGTTAAATGGGACAATGAGGCTCCCCGAATCATTATCTGGAAGTTGGATGAACCGGCATACTGCTGCGACCTTGAGGCCGAAAAGGTGGCTGAAAAACCCTGGTATCACGAGGTGAAGAGGTACTTGGAAACTCAGGAGTATCCTGAAGGTGCGTCTGTCAATGACAAGAAGTTCATGAGGAGGTTTGCTGCAAAATTTTTCCTCAGCAACGGCATTCTCTATAAACGGAATCATGATTCAACTCTGCTACGTTGTGTGGATAAGGCTGAAGCAGAGAAAATTATGATGGAATTACATGAAGGCACATTTGGAACACATTCCAGTGGACACACCATGGCTAAGAAAATCCTTCGGGCAGGATATTTCTGGTCCACAATGGAAGCCGATTGTTACCAACACTCCCGAACTTGTCATAAATGCCAGATCTATGCTGACAAGGTGCATATCCCTCCGGTTCCTCTGAATGTCCTGACGGCACCTTGACCTTTTGCAATGTGGGGCATCGATATGATCGGTGAGATCCGACCGACGGCATCCAATGGGCATCGCTTCATCTTGGTGGCGATCGATTATTTCACGAAATGGGTTGAGGCAGCTTCCTATGCCACAGTAACCAAGAGCGTTGTGGTACGTTTCATCCGTCATAATCTGATCTGTCGGTACGGAGTCCCGGAAAGAATCATTACGGACAATGGTACCAACCTCAATAACAAAATGATCACTGAACTCTGTGAACAATTCAAGATACAGCACCACAATTCTTCTCCCTACCGGCCGAAGATGAATGGGGCTGTAGAGGCAGCCAATAAAAATATCAAGAAAATTGTGCAGAAGATGACAGTGACCTATAAGGATTGGCACGAGATGTTACCGTTCGCTCTTCATGGGTACCACACCTCAGCAAGGACGTCAACCGGGGCAACTCCCTTCTCCCTGGTTTATGGCATGGAGGCAGTCTTGCCAATTGAAGTCCAGATACCCTCTCTCCGGATAATGAAGGATGCAGACTTGAGTGAAGATGACTGGACCCAGACTCGACTTGATCAATTAAATCTGATTGACGAAAAGAGGCTCACTGCTATCTGTCATGGTCAAACGTATCAAAAACGGATGATCAGGGCATTCAATAAGAAAGTCAGACCGCAAGAGTATCAAGTTGGGGACCTGGTAATCAAGCGCATCATCCTTCCTCAAAGTGATCCCCGGGGCAAATGGACCCCTACATACGAAGGGCCATTTGTGGTTAAACGTGTGTTCTCAAGAGGAGCCATGATCCTAACCACCATGGATGGTGACGACCTTCCTCACCCCGCCAATGCAGACATAGTGAAAAGATACTACGCATAAATAAAAGACCCGCTAGGTTGACATACCTAGGCAAAAATTAGGGCTTCCTGGCGAACCAAAAGGGTTCGGGCAAAAATAAGGGATGAAATGAATAAAAACCTGTACACCCGGCAAGTCGAAAACCTGAAAAGGCGACTTGGGCAAAAATGGGTATCCCGGTGGACTGAAAACCCGAAAGGGCGGTCCAGGCAAAAGTTAGGGATAAAGCGTAACACTATGTCTCATTGGATCACTTTGCATCCAGAATTCGACATCAACTATCTGGCTCAGACTTTGGCATCAACCAATCAGCTTCATCTTCAACCAGGCAGCAAAGCGATGAGACGCTTGGATACATAAAGGCGATAGCAGAGTTGGAACCCAGTGGGATTGTTCACATAGCTGTTTTGTTTTCATTTCAAAATTGTAAACTCTATATTATTTGGCGGCGTCCTCTTACTAGGATGTCAGCCTCTTGTACAAAAACGCCTATTCACAGGCAAAGTTCAAATCAATACGAATTCACTTGTCCATACAAATTGCCATTGTTTTTTCCTTTTTCTGTTTTGTTTTGCGAAGAACGTCCAATTTTCATTTTTGATATATGCATTTGACATTAAAATTGTTGACTCATAAATATTTGCATATGAAACAAAGGATTAATTACAGGTGACATCAGAAACAGGGGCAATATGAAGTCGTCTGATGCAGTCTGGTTGCTTTGTCCGCCAAGTTACCTAGATAGATTCGACCGAAGAATGTGACCAAATCATCTCAACTCCCCACAGAGTAAGACAAGATTCAGCAATACTTTCCCCAAGCGGAGTTGATTCCCTGTCAATCCTGAAAAGGCACAACATTCCCCGGCAGATCTTAAAGCTCATCCCCGGTAGATTCTGGAAGCTTGTTCCCTACAGGATACGGACGTCTCTCCCGAGCTTTATTCAGAGTTATTCCTCACAAGGGCTTATAACTGGGTTATCCTCAGCTAATTGCCACGGAAGATCGCTCTCGGCAAAGTTCTTTCTATCCCCAGCGGAATTTATCTTTGGTATCCCCAGCGGAGTTTATCATCATTATCCCCAGCAGAATCCATCATTAAAGTCCTCAGCAGAACTCTCAAAAAAAAGCTTCAGCAGAATATCTCTTCCACAAAACAATTCCCCGGCCGGTCGTCACGGATTTATTTTCCTAAGACGAAATTACATCCATAAACATTCCACATTTTCATACATCTTACTTACATACATGATAAAGTGCGTACAACACAATCTCATGTCATACATCATGACATTGCATACAACTTATGTTTTTGCCTTTTCAGGGAAAAAGACAATCCCAAAGACAGCTACCTTCAACTATCACATTTCCAGACTCGATTCCTGTATCTAGCCAGGGCACGTCTGAAGAGTTTGAAGATTCGATTCCTGTATCCAGCCAGGGCATATCTAACAACTATCGCAATTCCGGATTCGACTCCTGTATCCATCCAGGGCATATCTGTTGACCACATTTCCAGACTCGATTCCTATATCTAGCCAGGGCACGTCTGAAGAGTCTGAAGATTCGATTCCTGTATCCATCCAGGGCATATCTAACAACTATCACAATTCCGGACTCGATTCCTGTATCTAGCCAGGGCACGTCTGAAGATTTCCATATTCGATTCCTGTATCCAGCCAGGGCACATCTGCGAGCAACCAATTTTAGATTCGACACCTGTATCTAGCCAGGGCATATCTGCATGAGGAGATTGAAGATCAAACACCTGTAACAAGCCAGGAAAACATCTGTCTTTCTCAAATACGCAAGTTCTCGCTAAGGAATCTCTTACGCGGTCAACACTTCCAAATGGCATCTATAAGCCCATTCCCGACAAGGTTCTGTCACATCTCCAGATGGCGTCTATAAGCCCATCTCCCTATCCACCATCTCTCCAAATGGAATCTATAAGCCCATTCCCGACATCACATTTACTGATACTCCAACATGCGAGTGCAAATTTCCGGGCACTCTAGTGTCCAATCTCCTTTTACCCTCGAGTCACGAAAGGCAAACTTGCCAATCTAACTCTTCAGGTCCAAGAAGATTGAACAGGGGCAACTGTTGTACCCCAAAATTTTCCCTCCCATTTCCTCAACATTTTCTCATCACAAGACCTTTGAAGATCAAGATCCAATTAGGGTTTCCTCTGCTCAAGACTTCTCCTTGCACTGTTAACCCAAATTAGGGTTTGGGGTTGAACAAAGATGTTTTGACCTAAAATGCCTAAGATGACTTTCATGCTTCATGTTGGACTCCCAAGATTATCCATACCAAGTTTCAAGTCTTGATTCCAAATTTTGCCCAGTCAATTGGACAGTTGCCCTAAAAATCAGCTGTATTGGGGAAAAAGTCAACTGTGGTCAATTGACAGTCAAATCTCATGAAAATTGACCCACATCAACATGATGAACTCATATGGACCATTTGATCAAGTTTGGATCACAATTCCCCAAGAAATTTGATCAGATCACCAAAAGGGCAAAATGGTCATTTTTAGGGTTTTGACTGCACAAAGGCAATTTTTGACTGTTTGACCTAGCCAATGGCAAATCAAGCTCACATATGGACTCAAGGACTCAATGAAATGGTCTTGACACATTCATCAAGCTCAAAAGATCCCAAGTACACAAGGTTGACAGTTGAATTTCCCAGTCAATTGACCAATTTTGACTGTATACTGAAAAGTCAAACTTTGACTTTTTGGTCAAAATCAAGAGTCAAGATTCATTTTTCATCAAAACATGCAAAATCATGAAACTTGTTCACCAAGAAATCACAAAATGCAAATTAGGGTTAGAAAATGGAATTTTTCATAACTTAGAATTTTTCTAAGTTATGAAAAAACCCTAATTTTTTCCCAACTTTGCCCCATCTTTTCACCAAGATCCATTTGGATTCAAACAAAAGTCAAAACATGAAAGTTGTAGCTTGTTGCATAATCTACAACTTTGATTCACAAAGTTTTCTCATTTAAAGCTTGTATCTCAAGTTACAAATTTTTGAATAAGGGCACTAAACCATTCTTAACTTAGTGAAAATTTGACCTATTTTTGACAAGTTTTTACCCCACTTCAAGGCCATTTTCCATACCCTTCCACTTGGAATTTCAATTTTCATTTCAAAGATGGATTGTAGTACACATTCCAAGCTTTCCAAAATGTCCAAGAACTCATCAAACAACCTCATAACTTGAGAGATTCGAATTTCACAAGTTGGCAAAAATTCACTTTTGTTCTTCATCAAAACATGTCCATAACCTTACCATTTGAACTCAGCATGCTTTAGGCAAGATTACAGGTCCTTAAACCAAGTTACACTCCATAATTTAATGCATATTCAATGTGTTAAAGTGTTGTTCTTTGAGTGCAAGCATTGTATGAGGGTTTAATCCCAAAATGGATAAAGCAAATTGGCCATTTTTGTATAAAGTAGCTTTATGTCAAATTAGAAATCCAACAAGTACATGGAAAATCTGCTTGGCACAAGATTATGTGCATAACACACTGATCAAGAGAAGCTTATGCAGCACATTAGGGGGTCCTCTACTGACCTAGAAAGCCAAGTTGCATTTTGTTGCTTCACATAGAAGAAAAGTCCATAACTTGTAACAACTCTCATCTCAGCTCACTAACACAAGAACAAAGTTATCCAACACCTAAAAAAGAACATAACCAAGCCAAGACACGACCCTTGCACCTCCAAAACACTCTCCATCTCAGAATCATCCTCAAACTGCAAAAACAGGGTTGCCTCTGCAGTTTGAGTGCCAACTTCATTTTCTCTCGAGCATTCTTGCTAAAATCAGTTCATACACATTCCCTAGCATATATGCAAGCTAACCATGACCTAAAACCTGACCTGTAATCCCTCTAACAGCTTCCACCATTTTCACATTTTTGACTTGCAGGTGAAGTTCTATAGCTTGATTCAGAAGCTCTCAAGACAAAGTAAGCATTGAAACAGCATCCCTGGACCTCAAGGAAGCTTTTCCAATCATCCCCTTGCACTGAAAGTTCCTCATTCTCCAGATAGAAGTTCAACTGCACAGGTAAAACTTTGAACTCGTATCTCTCTTATTATGTATCTTTAGTCTTAAGTTTGTGAAGAAACAAGGTTCTACTCATAGCCCTGAACATGTACATATCTTTACATTTCATTTCTTTTGCCTGAGTAGAGAGAATTTGGAGTTTGAAAATGGCAGAAAAACTAGGTTAGGATTTGGGGGAGGAGAAATTCTCCCTCATCTTAGAGAGTTAGGTCAAGTTCCATACATGGTTAGAATCGTCTCTTCATGCTGAACATTTGTTGTGTTATGAGTTTTTGCTAAAAAGCCAGGAATCAAGAGTTGGAAGATGATGAACATGGCGCGCGTTTTTTCAAATATTGTTGCTGGAGGTTGAAGACAGTGGTCTTTGGGCTGGGCTTGTGTGTCTTTTCTTATTTGCACCACTATTTTGCTTTTACACCCCCAAGGCCCATTTGCTGATTCCTTTGACTTTTTTGACTTTTTCTTTTTTATTTGACTTTGTTTATTTTTTCTCATAACATTAAAAAATAAAAATATTTTTTTCCATCATTTTTGAATTTATTGCATATTCATTTGATTATTTCTTTTGATTAAACAAAAATATCATATATACTATTATTTAAAATATAAAAAATAGTGTAAATACATTTTTTTTTATTTATCTTCTGAAAATATTTCACATAAAAATACTTTTTTTTTTATTTATTTATTTTATTAAAATATTAAATATATTATTTTGTATATAATACATATTTAAGAACTTAATATATATATATATATATATATATATATATATATATATATATATATATATATATATATATATATATATATATATATATATATATATATATATATATATATATATATATATATATGTTTATTAATATATTTAAGTTAAAATATAAAAATACTTGAATTTTTCATTTTTATTAATATTTGATACAAAAAATACTTTTTCATAATATACTTCACTTTATTTTTATTTTTGTACATAATAAATAAATACTTGTATTAAATCAAATAATAATACATTTTCTTTAATAAAATTAGGGTTTTGCCCTAAATTCAAAATACTCAAAAATAATACCTTTTTACTTTCTTATTTTATTTTACATAAACCATACTTTTTTCATACATATAAAAACTTTCTTTTTTTGCATTTTTGCATATTTACTTCATTTCCATTTAATTATGCAATTTATTTACCTTGCAAATATTCAAAAATGATGTAATAATTTAGATTTAAATTCTTGTCAATATCCCCATTTGAACATTTGTACCCCCCTTCCCATATTTGGTTTTGTAATAGCTTAGTAAATTTATTTTCGCACTTTATTGCTTTCTAATGATAACATGTTAGAATTAGGGTTTGTATGCGAAAAACGACAAAAAGTAGTTATGACCTAATCTCAAGACAAATGAGCATGAAAATGGATACACAAATCACACTTGCACCCCTAGGGTACTCCACTTGTTGCCTTTCAAAATTGGGCCATATTGCATGTTAAGTCTCTTTGGGCAAAACAACAAATTGAATGATCATAGTCCCTCGATAACATTTTTTCAAAACAAACAAAAACAAATGATCAAGTCCCTTAAAGAAAATGCTCAAAGATACTTGGCACCATTGCAACTATGGTCTAAACGATGACCCGCGCCCGTCCCTTTCACATCCTAAACATAAGATTGTCCACCAAATACAATGGTGGAACAAACTTGTTCAAAGGGTTAAAACATAGCAATAATCTTTTGAGAAATTTAGGAGTCGATAACCTCTTAGTTACTTGAATCAATCTTGCAAACTAAAACACTTGCCTATTTCAAAAAAAACACACATCACTACACTTTCAAAAACAACTTTCAAAAACAAATGAAAACCTTTTTTTCAAAAGACATACACCTTTGTATACATCCCCACATGGATCATTACAAAGGTTGCCACCACATTGGCTTCTTTTTTAAAAATATTTTCAAACCCACACACTCAAGCACCATTTAAAACAATTGAAAACAAAAGGCAAGTGATCTAAGCAAGTAACTAAGAGCCCATGGATAACCATGGATAGAAAGGGTGCTAATACCTTCCCTTTCTATAATCTACTCCCCGAACCTAAGAAAACATCTCAAAAGGTTTTTGCTGTGCTTTTTAACCTTTCCTTAGGATAAAATAAAAAGTCGGTGGCGACTCTTGCTCAACCGAAACATTTGCGAAAACAAACGCAAAACACTAGTCAGTTCTCCCACCGTATCACACTATCTTACTGCGGTGTGTAGACAAGGGCAAAGCAGAGAGGATCATGACAGATCTACATGAAGGCACCTTCGGAACCCATTCTAGTGGACATACCATGGCTAAGAAGATCCTACGGGTAGGATACTACTGGTCCACTATGGAAGCCGATTGTTATCAGCATTCTCGAACTTGTCATAAATGCCAAATCTACGCTGATAAGGTGCATGTGCTTCCGGTTCCCTTGAACGTATTGACAGCTTCGTGGCCCTTTGCAATGTGGGGCATCAACATGATTGGAGAAATCAGGCCCACCGCTTCTAATGGACATCGCTTCATCCTAGTATCCATTGATTACTTCACGAAGTGGGTTGAAGCAGCCTCTTTTGCCACAGTAACCAAGAACGTTATGGCGCGGTTTATCTGACATAATTTGATATGTCGATACGGTGTGCCAGAGAGAATTATTACTGACAATGGTACGAATCTCAACAACACAATGATCACTGAGCTCTGTAAATAGTTCATGATACAGCATCACAACTCTTCTCCCTACCGGCCGAAGATGAATGGCGTTGTTGAAGCAGCTAACAAGAACATCAAGAAGATTGTACAGAAGATGACGGTGACATACAAAGACTGGCATGAGATGTTACCATTTGCTCTTCATGGGTACCGTACCTCAGCACGGACGTCGACAGGGGAAACACCTTACTCTCTGGTATATGGCATGGAGGTAGTCCTACCCATCCAAGTCCAAATACCTTCTCTCAAGATTATGAAGGATGCGGGTTTGAACAAAGACGACTGGATCCGAACCCGGTTTGATCAGTTAAATCTAATCGATGAAAAGAGACTTACTGCTATCTACCACGGCCAGACGTATCAAAAGCGAATGATCAAGGCTTTCAACAAGAAGGTCAGACGCCAAGAGTATCAAGTCGGGGATTTGGTGATCAAGCGCATCATACTGTCATATTTCTTCAAGGTTTGCTAAGATCATGCTTCAAAATCTCCCAAGGGGTTGCACAGTCCAATTGCCTCCTAACTGTAAAAAATTAGGGTTTTGGTTCTGGCAAAGAAATTGAAGTTTCCAAGGGTCCAAACAAGTCCCACATGCCTATAAACATTGGCAAGCATCCATATGCCAAGTTTCAAGACTCACAGCACAAAATTGCACAGTCAAAAACCCTAATTGCTTCACAGTCAACTGCAGGGGCAAATAGTCATTTGACAGTCAAAAGTCCAAATTTTCGGTCAACATCTTATTTTGAAGCCACAAACATCATTTGATCAATTCTTGATCATGATTCTCAAGGCATGGCTCAAAAAGTCTCAAGATGCAAAAGTTTATATATTTGGACAGTTGAAAAAGTCAACTGCAAATTGACCAGGGCATAACTTCCACATGGTTTATCAGAAAAATTCAATCCAAAGCTCATTTTAAAGAGAATGACATTTCCTACAACTCATCTTCACACTTCAAGTCCAAGAAATGCTCTCACAAAAAGTTATCAATCTCAACATTATAGGTCATTTTCAAAAGTCAACAAAAAGGCACTTTAAGTCAAAGACCATAACTTGAGATTGGTAAATCAAAATGACATGGGACCAAAGGAATTGGTTAGAGGACTTCAAGACCTTTCCAAAATGTCCAAGAACATGATCAAAGCTTACAAATTGAGCAAGATATGCCTTGTGGAAGTTGGGAAATTTTTGGGAATTTTGAAAAGTCAACTTTGCTTCAAATGCCTCAAAAATGCTAATGGGCCTCAATTTCTTCCATGAATCATCACCCAAAGGCTATGCACGACCCACTGACATCCAAGGGAGTTATTTTACCATTTTTGATTAATTATTTGAATTATTATTACTATTAATTCACTTAATTAAAATTAAATATGACAAAAATAGCAAATCATGTTTTCCAAATCTTTTTGTGCAGCATATTCTCTCATTAAGGCCTAAATATTTCGTGTACCACATCAAAGGGACCAAATCTTCCAAATAGGCAAGTTTTCATGGCAAAAAGGATTGAAAAAGATCATGGAAAATCACAAATTCAAAAGCATTGAATACATGGATCATGGGCTTGTTTTGCTTGACCTAATCATGCTACATACATATGCAAACATAACCTAGTGCATAATAACAAGAGGAGCTGCGCATAAGCATCAAGAATAAACTTGCATTTTTGACAAAAATTGAAAACTGTTTTCACAGCTAGAGCTCGTTTCAAAGCCAAATAACTATTCCATTACACTCCTGACACATCCAGGAAATCATTCCAATCAAAGCCAACCCTCCATACTCAAGGAATTGGTATAACAGTGTTTTACTTTTCTTGAAAATTTTGATAATCGTATTCCATTTTCCATGCATTATTTGTAACTTTTAACCATTGATTTACACTAATATGATCATTCTAAAGCTAATGGTATCGTTCAATTGAAGAATGGCTGCCTGTAGGAGAATCCACCATGGACATTTCTTAGGGTTTCAGAGACCTTGATTTAGGGCTTTACACATCTGGAAAAATTAGACAACAAGACCTACACCATTAAAATCGTGACATTCTGAAGGATAAAATCCATACCTCGCGCCCTTTTTTCTTTTTTACCATGCTCTAATCGCTATTATTGCAGGTTAGGGTTAGTGGGGGTTTAAAACCCCCGCTATCTATTTCTTATTTTCAGGTAGAACGAAGAAGATGCTGGCGTGGCTGAAGGTGGTTGGTCCGTTTGAATGATTGGCGCGCTTTTCAGCATAGTGGACGTTTCCTCCATATTATATTTTCTTATTATATTATATATGAATAAACGTGATAGTTCAGTTGGCCAGGGATGTACGCTGCAGGTATTGGGACCTGGGTTCGATTCCCAGGTCCCCCACTTCTTTCATAATCTTTTCTTTAATATGCTTCTATGCAGCGTGCCATCAGAAGTCCACCATACATCCCCACCTGCTTGTTTGCCACGCGCCCAGAAAGTCTCATCCAAGGGTCAGAACATGCAGCTCACCATGCACCTCAGTCAACCTTGCCACACATAACCACAGAAGTCAAACAAGGCCTGGAATTGAGTGGGCCAAAAATGCTCACAATGAACCTCCTCAATTGGGTCAACCACCCCCCATGTTTGCATTTTCTTTCTCTCTTTTTATTCTTTTCTTTTATTTATTTTAATTATTTAGTTAATTCATAAAAATAGTTTTCATAATACAAAAAATCAGAAAAGTCAAAAATAAAATATGTTTATTATTTAATGCATTAATATTTTTTGTAAATAAATCTTAATAATCAAATTAGTTTAATTTTAGGTTTTCAACTTTAATATCTTTTTTCTTAAATAAACTAAAAAAATATAGAAATTAGGGTTTTAGTATTTTTATTCTTTTTCTTAATAAATAACCTTTTTATCATTATTAATTATTAATTATCTTGTAAATAAACTTGTAATTAATTAATTAGGGTTAAATTAGGTTAAACTTAAACAATTCTTTAATAACTAAAAACAAATTTAGAATTAGGGTTTTATTTAACTTTTAATTTAAATTAATTTTCCTTTTTTCATAAATACAAAAAAACATAAAAAATAACTTCTTTTCTTTATTTAATCATTAATTTACTTTCAATTCCAATTTAATTTCTTTAAAGGGTCCAACGCCCTCGAATTCTCGATTCTTATTTCTTTTCGCTCGTTTGTATTTATTTTCATTTTTAATGTTATGTATTTGCCCCAAAGCCTTGTAATAATAATTAGGACATTTACTTTCCGCACTTTTATTCAAAATCGGGTCTTTGTTAATTTGGCGATGTATAGACCCGCGCCTTATAATAGCGTAGGACTTTTATTTTTCCGCATTTTAATTTCCGCACCTTTAAACTGTTAATCACATGAAAGAATGTATGCCCAAATAAAATCAGAGCGTAGCTCACTCAACGCATGACAAGATAAAACATAAACTGAAAATGACACACAATTCACACACCACTCTTAGGGTACGCCTCACTGTTGCCTTGCCCCTCGAAACGTGGTCGTCGAGTATAGGACGTTTTAGTAAGTCCTTATGTCCATGAACACGGCATAAGGGTAGCTTCTAAGGTGTCCTACTATTGCTCTGGTGACCACACCGTTGCCTTACCCTCGAAACGTGGTCGTCGGCTATAGGACGTCTTAGTAAGTCCTTATGTTCCATTGATCTAGTTGCCTCGAAACGGTTGCCTCGGAACAAGTTGCCTCGGAATAGTTGCCTCGGAATAAAAAGATCAATGGCATAAGGGTAGCTTCTAAGGTGTCTTACTGTTTCTCGGTGACCACACTGTCCCTAACAAACTCATTGACCCGAACACCTCCAACGGTGGTGCTACCTATCTCTCAATGGTGGGATGGCACTACCTTAAGGACATTTACACAGCCTAATTCCTTAGGGTAGGTAGATGACTCATAGATACTTGCTCTAAAAAACAAATCAAAAACTCTTTTCACACCGACACTTTCAAAAGCTTTCAAAACGATTTTTCAAACACTCTTGAGGACTGATACAAGAGTCGATCTGAAATCTTTAAACAAAACTTTTTCAAACTCACTCACAATTGAAAAGCAAACCTTTTGAAAACACAAATGAGCAAGTATCTAAGAGCCCATGGATAACCATGGATAGAAAGGGTGCTAACACCTTCCCTTTCTATAAATCTACCTCCCGAACCGAGAAACTATCTCATAAGGAATTTTGCTGTGCTTTTGTCCTGTCCATGTTGGAGAAAATAAAAGACGGTGGCGACTCTTGCTTCCGCGACATTTCGCGAACCAGCGTTAAACAGTCAGTTCCAAATCCACCGATCACAGAACTGGCGACTCTGCTGGGGACTCTTATAAAGTGAGGTGTACCTTAGGACTAAGATCATTGTGTTTTCAATTGCTTTGATTTGCTTGCTTTATTATTGTGGGACTGTCTTGGGAGCTACATAGATCCTAACCCGGATCTGGGGATACCCTGTTAGGTAGCATAAGCTGTGAGGGACCTGTCCGGCGTAGACCGACATGGGTGAAGCAGTCGCTACGTTGGTGTGGCACCTTGGTCTGTACCGATATCCCTTGTGTCGCAACGAGGAGAATATGGGTCTTCTAAGGAGTCATTAAGCACCAACCGACCTTAGAACCTTAAATGACCCAACTTGGCCAATAGAACAGTAGCAGTATGCTACGCCCATTGAGGCTAAACTCTCGTGATGGTTCTGGCCGCAAGAAAAGATTGCGATACTGGAGTTATGACCGATTGAGGGTAGTCAGTGATATTGGGATCCTCTAGAACCCGGTTACTTCTGATAGGACAGGTCTGAACCAACAAACTGAAAGAGGGTAATACCTAGACCCCATGCTGGCCTAAACTTTAAGGGCTTGTCTTGTGTGACTTGTATGCCTTATCATGTTTGCCTTTGTAAATATTTGTGGTGTGCTTTATCATAACATCATGCCATCATGAGCATTGCATGCATCCTGCATAAGGACTGACCATTTCAAAGACGAGAGGGTTTCACCTTTGCTCTGTTTTGTAGGACATCATGATGCCTATGCGAAGGAATACTATCCGGTTCAACTTTGTTCACCCACCTGAGTTGCTTGAAGAGTTGGTTAGCAGAATTCCAAATAATACTTCCTTCATCCAGAGGCATGGTTCTCTTCTCAGTTTAGTCACGGCAAAGTGGGACCAACAGTTGATGAGTGTCCTGACCCAGTTCTATGACCCTCTGTATCAGTGCTTCACCTTTCAAGACTTCCAGTTGGTCCCTACCCTGGAAGATTTCTCTGATTTGCTTGGCATCCCTATCTCGGATCAGACTCCCTACACTGGGTGGGAAAAGACGCTTAGGCCGCTTAGGCTTGAGGAGGTTGCTGCAGCTCTTCCCTTGACCCACCAAGAAGTAATGGACAACTGGGTGACTAGAAGCGGAGTTAAGGGTTTCTTGGCCAAGTTCCTGGTTGGTAAAGCTAACAGTTTCTGGAATGACTTAGACTTTAGGGCATATGAAGACATCCTGGCTCTCCTAATCTATGGTCTAGTCTTGTTCCCTAATCCTGATAACTTCATTAATGTCACTGCCATCAGGATCTTCATGTCTCAGAACCTGGTGCCCACTCTCTTAGGTGACATCCTGCAACAACTTTATGCTCGTACTGCCCGAAGACGAGGAACTCTGTGGTGTTGTATCCCTTTGTTGGTGAGGTGGTTTATTTCGCACCTCCCTAAGTTCGTGTTGAATAACCAAGAAGGAAGAGGTTGGGCTCATAGGTTAATGTCTCTCACTGATAAGGACATCATTTGGACTCTCAGGGGTTTGGATGAGATAGTTGTTATTGATCGTTGCGGAGAATATCCTAATGTTCCTTTGATTGGTACCCAAGGAGGAATATCTTATAATCCGTGTCTAGCGCTCCGTCAGTTTGGAAGAGCCAGAAGAACAGGGCCTCGTGAGATGTTGGTGCCTCACATCAGTTTTGAGTTTCAGGTAGATAGTGACGAGCTGCGTCGTAGGTTCATCAAGGCTTGGGACAGAATTCATAAAGCTGACCCACAAGAGTTAGGACCAAAGACCTCTCTGCCCATGGAAGCTTACTACAAATGGGTCCGCATCCGTGCTCAGAAGTTAGGTATGTCATACGAAGCTGTCAGACCCATCGTTCTTGAGTATCCTAACAAAGATGGGGTTCCCCCAACTGTCCTCCCTCCTCAGGTACCTACTGATTATGATACATTAAAGAGGTCTTGGGCGCAACTGCAAAAAGAACGGGATTCTTACCGGGAAAAGTTCAACGAGCAGGAACTGAAGATCCAGAAGCTCACAAAGCAGTTGGAGAATGATCGGGCTCTGAATGACTACATCCGTACTGAGAAGAGGAGACCCTGGGATCAATGAGGAGATTTGGATTTTCTTTTACAGTTTTATTTCCCTTTTTTCAGTATTTCCATTTTCTATGTAACGCCTAAGGGCAACCTGTTGAACAATTTAAATTTTATAGTTGAATCTAATGAAGTGTGTTCCCTTTTGTTTACAAAGTTGATTCCCGATTGTCTTTGAAAACATAAATCATACGCATTCCATTCATCATGTGCATAGCAGGTACTCTTCTTTTCAGGTTGCTTACTGTTCTTCGCTGTTTATTTCAGCATCATGAACCCTGAATCATCAACCGAGCAGTCTATCAAGGCCCTTCAGGCGCAGAACGCACAATTTCAGGAGTTGATCATGGGTTTGGCTCAAGGTCAAGAAGAGCTGAAGGCTTTGCTCCTGAAGAAGGAGAAGAAGAAGAAGAAGAGAACTGTTCTATTCAACTCGTGCCGGACGTTTGGTAACACACTACAGAATGAGGAAGCTGGTTCTTCTGTAGGAAAAGACAGTCCCCAGGGGGGAAGAGGTCCTAGTCCGGTAGTCTCTGACAACGAGACTGACTTCAATGAGGAGAAGTATCCTCCAGCTGAAGACCGGTACAAGAAATTGGAAGACCGTCTGAACGCCATGGAGATTCAACAAGTGCCTGGTTTGGATTTCGGAGACTTGGGTTTATCTACTGGTGTGATCATCCCTCACAAGTTTAAAGCACCATCTTTCACCAAGTATGACAGGGCGTCTTGCCCTAAGCTACACCTCAGGTCTTATGTGCGGAAGATTCAGCCGTACACAGTGGACAAGAACTTGTGGATCCACTTCTTCCAGGAGAGTCTTTCAGGGACTCATCTCGAATGGTTCTATCAGCTGGATGGAACCAAAGTGGAGGAGTTGGCTACTGCTTTTTACAAGCAGTATCAATATAATGCCGATCTTGCTCCTACATGTACCCAACTCCAGGGTATGTCGCTAGGATCAGGCGAAGGTTTTAAAGAGTACGCGCAGAAGTGGAGGGATCTGGCTGGCAGGGTGCAGCCACCATTAACTGACCGTGAATTGGTAGATATGTTCTTGGGGACCCTCTCCGGGCCGTTTTTCAATCATCTTATTGGCAATTCATCTGCAGGGTTCACTGACCTCATTCTGACTGGGGAAAGGATAGAGCCTGGTATGAAGTCCGGAAAGATTCAGAAAGGTGCGTCTTCAAGTTCTGAGAAGAAACCTTTTAAGAAAGAGGCCAGTGCTGTGTATGGGCCTAGAAGGCAAGATAAACCAGAGCACCGCCAATCTGTCAACACGGTGGTGATTGCTAAGCCTGCTGCCGCTCCTCGGCAAACCAATCAATAAAAGGCTGAAAGACCCAGAAGAGAATTTACCCGGCTGAGTATGACCTTGTCACAAATCTTGCCGCAGATGCTATCAACCAACTTGGTGACTGTCAGGGAGGCCCCGAAGGTTGTGAACACTGCCTCTCCTAAGTATAATCCAAATTCCCGCTGTGCTTATCACTCTGATAGCCCGGGGCACTCTACTGATGATTGTTGGGCCATGAGAAATAAGGTGCAAGACCTTATTGATGCAAAGGAGGTACAGTTTGAGGCACCTGAGAAGCCCAATGTAGTGACAGCTCCCCTGCCTGCCCATGGAGTGAATGTTATTGGGGATGAAGACGAAGTGGAAGAATCGGAGTTCGATAGTTGGATCTACCCGACGACTGACGGTGTATTGACCAATTGGACTGCCAAAGATCATACACCTGTTACTTTTGTTACGCAGTAATGAATTCCTTTGTTTTTGTTATTTGTAATAAACAATGAACTGAAACTTTATGGCCCGGTGTCTTACCCGGGGCACCGTTGGCTTCATTTGTGAGGGCTTATAACTGTCATTTCCATATATCATGAATAAAGATCTTGGACGTTTTTTCGCATTTCAAATCTTGTGCTCCCTTTCTTTCTTTCTTTCTTTATATATTGCAAAACAGCTATATTTACACACACTCACCTATACAGGTTTCAATCCACTCTGGATCTCACTGGTAACGACTCTGCTACTGCCAGTTATGACTTCGAAAATCCGATCAACTTAGCCGAAGACGAAGGTGAAGATGATTGCGAAGTGCCTGGAGAGCTTGCAAGACTGTTACTCCAGGAAGAGAGGGCAATTCAACCACATGAAGAGCCAGTGGAAACGATAAATCTGGGTACTGAGGCAGACAGAAAGGAGGTTAAGATTGGTGCCAATCTGGAGCTCAGCGTGAAGCAACGGTTGACTCAGATGTTACATGATTATGTGGAGATCTTTGCCTGGTCCTACGAAGACATGCCCGAGTTGGATACTGATATTGTGGTCCATCATTTGCCTACCAAGGAGGACTGCCCTCCGGTTAAGCAAAAGGTCCGCCGTATGCGTCCAGAGATGTCTGAAAAGATCAAAGTCGAAGTTATGAAGCAGTTTGATGCCGGGTTTCTTGCAGTGACTTCTTACCCTCAATGGGTTGCTAATGTGGTGCCAGTACCGAAGAAGGATGGTAAGGTCAGAATGTGTGTTGATTATAGGGATCTGAATAGGGCCAACCCCAAGGATGACTTTCCCCTACCTCACATTGACGTCCTGGTTGACAACACTGCTCAGCACAAGGTGTTCTCTTTCATGGATGGCTTTTCAGGTTATAATCAGATTAAAATGGCTCCTGAAGACATGGAGAAGACTACCTTTGTTACTCAGTGGGGCACCTTCTGCTACAAGGTCATGCCATTCGGGTTGAAAAATGTTGGGGCAACCTACCAACGTGCAATGGTTGCTTTATTTCATGACATGATCCATCATGAAATTGAAGTGTACGTCGACGATATGATTGCAAGGTCCCAAACTGAGGAGGAACACCTTGACCATCTGCAGAAACTGTTTGACCGTTTGAAACTGTACAAGCTGAGGTTGAACCCGAACAAGTGCACCTTCGGGGTAAGATCTGGAAAGTTATTAGGCTTCGTTGTAAGTGATAAGGGTATTCAAGTGGACCCTGTCAAGGTTAAAGCTATTCAAGAGATGCTAGTTCCTAAGACAGAGAAAGAGGTCAGAGGCTTTCTAGGACGTCTGAATTACATTGCCCGATTCATCTCACACCTAACTGCTACCTGTGAACCAATCTTCAAGTTGTTGAAGAAAGATCAGGTAGTACGTTGGAATGATGAATGTCAGGCCGCTTTTGACAGAATCAAAGAGTATCTCCAAGAACCACCCATTCTTATGCCACCGGTTGAAGGGAGACCTCTGATACTATACCTGAAAGTACTTGACAACTCAATGGGGTGTGTGCTGGGGCAGCATGACGAGTCTGGCCGAAAAGAGCATGCCATTTATTACCTTAGCAAAAAGTTTACCGACTGTGAGACCCGATACTCACTGCTCGAGAAAACTTGTTGCGCTTTGGTATGGGCTGCTCGCCGGCTGAGACAGTATATGCTGACTCACACTACCTTGTTGATCTCAAAGATGGATCCAATAAAGTACATATTTGAAAAGCCTGCTCTGTCTGGGAGAATAGCAAGATGGCAGATGATCTTGACAGAATACGACATCCAGTATACGACTCAGAAAGCCATCAAAGGAAGTGTGTTGGCAGACCACTTGGCACATCAGGCGGTAGACGACTATCAGTCAATGAACTTAGAGTTTCCAGACGAGAGTATCATGATAGTGACTGATTGTGAAGTACCTAGACCGGATGAAGGACCTGAGGAAGGATCCCGATGGTCTATGCACTTTGACGGAGCCTCCAACGCTTTGGGTAACAGCATCGGCGCCGTGATCATATCCCCTCAAGGCACTCATACTCCACTCACTGCCCGGCTATGTTTCAACTGCACCAACAACATGGCGGAGTATGAGGCATGCATCATGGGTCTTCAAGCTGCGATTGACTTAAGGATCAAGTTTCTGAGTGTCTTCGGAGATTCCGCTCTCGTGATCAATCAGATCAAAGGCGAGTGGGATATGAAACATCCGAATCTTATTCCTTACAGAGAATATGTGTTGATAATGATCCCCCATTTCACATAGATAACTTTTGAACATTTCCCAAGAGAGGAGAATCAGTTGGCGGACGCGTTAGCTACGATGTCTTCTATGTTCAAAGTCAAATGGGACAATGAGGCTCCCCGGATCATCATCTGGAAACTGGACGAACCGGCATACTGTTATGATCTTGAGGCTGAGGTAGTGATTGAGAAACCTTGGTACCATGAGGTGAAGAGATACTTAGAAGCTCAGGAATACCCTGAAGGTGTATCTGTCAATGATAAAAAGTTTCTGAGAAGGTTCGCAGCAAAGTTCTTCCTCAGCAATGGCATCTTGTACAAGCGAAACCATGATTCGACCTTACTGCGTTGTGTGGATAAAACTGAAGCAGAAAGAATCATGGCGGAGCTACATGAAGGTACCTTCGGAACACATTCCAGTGGACACACTATGGCAAAGAAAATCCTTCGGGCAGGATATTACTGGTCCACCATGGAAGCAGACTGTTACCAACATTCTAGGACATGTCACAAGTGTCAGATATATGCAGATAAGGTGCATGTTCCTCCAGTCCCTCTGAATATCCTGACTGCAGCTTGGCCTTTTGCAATGTGAGGCATAGACATGATCGGCGAGATTAAACCTACGGCATCCAACGGGCATCGCTTCATCCTGGTGGCGATTGATTATTTTACGAAGTGGGTTGAAGCAGCCTCCTATGCTACAGTAACCAAGAATGTCGTGGCACGGTTCATTCGGCATAACCTGATCTGTCGATACGACGTCCCGGAAAGAATCATTATAGATAACGGTACCAATCGTAACAACAAGATGATCACTGAGCTCTGCGAGCAATTCAAGATACAGCACCACAACTCTTCTCCCTACCGGTCGAAGATGAATGGGGTTGTAGAAGCAGCGAATAAGAATATCAAGAAGATTGTACAGAAGATGACAGTGACCTATAAAGATTGGCACGAAATGTTACCATTTGCTCTACATGGGTACCGTACCTCAGCAAGGACGTCAACTGGGGCAACTCCTTTCTCCTTGGTCTACGGCATGGAGGCAGTCTTGCCGATCGAAGTACAGATACCCTCTCTCCGGATAATGAAGGATGCAGATCTGAGTGAAGATGACTGGATCCAGACACGACTTGATCAATTAAACTTAATTGACGAAAAGAGACTTGCTGCTATTTGTCATGGTCAGACGTACCAAAAACGGATGATCAGGGCATTTAACAAGAAAGTCAGACCACAAGAATATCAAGTTGGGGATCTGGTAATCAAGCGCATCATCCTTCCTCAGAGTGATCCAAGGGGCAAATGGACCCCTACGTACGAAGGGCCATTTATGGTTAAACATGTGTTCTCAGGAGGAGCCATGATTCTAACCACCATGGACGGTGACGACCTTCCTCACCCCGCCAATGCAGACATAGTAAAAAGATACTACGCATGATAAAGACCCGCTAGGTTGACATACCTAGGCAAATATTAGGGCTTCCCGGCGAACCAAAAGGGTTCGGGCAAAATGAAGGGATGAAATGAAAAAATCTGTACACCCGGCAAGTCGAAAACCTGAAAAGGCAGCTTGGGCAAAAATGGGTATCCCGGTGGACTGAAAACCCGAAAGGGAGGTCCAGGAAAAAGTTAGGGATTGAAGCGTAATACTATGTCTCATTGGATCACCTTGCATCCAGAATCCAGTATCAACATCAAGTTCAGACGGCATCAATCAATCAGCTTCATCTTCAGCTAGGTCATCAAGTGATGAGTTGCTCGAAGATATAAAGGCGATAGCAGAGTTGGAACCCAGTGGGATTATTCTTTTCACATAGCTGTTTTGTTTTCCCTTTGTACAAATTGTATAAACTTTTTATTCGACGGCATTCTCTTACTAGGACGTCAGCCTCTTGTACATAAACGCCTATTTGCAGGCAAATTCAAAAATCAATATAAATTCACTTTTCAGATCAATTGCCAATTGTTTTTCCTTTTTCTATTTTGTTTTGCGAAGAACGTCCAAGGTTCAATTTGTGATATATGCATTTGACAATAATTGCTAACTCATAAATATTTGCATACGAAACAAAGGATTAATTACAGGTAACATTAGAAACAGGGGAAATAATGAGTGGTCTAAGCGATCTAATTGTTCTGTCCACCAAGGTACCAAGGTAAGTTCAGCCGAAGAACATAACCAATATACCTTAATTCCCCAGAGAGTGAGCCAGCAAGTCAATGCATTCTCCCCAAGCAAAGCTATATTATCAGCCTTAAGGAAGTTGGGTATTCCCCGCAGATCTCAACATTCCTCAGCAATATACAAACATTCTTAACAAGCATCCCCGGCAATCTGGATCTAAGATTGTTCCCCGGCGGTATACAGACATTCAGTGGAGTCACTTCCAGTACATCTCAAAATTTCCCCAGGAGAGCCCAACATAGTTCAAGATTTCCCCAGGAAAGTTTGAATCCATCTCCCCAGCAGGAAGCTTATCCCCAGTAGATTCTGGAAGCTTCCCCGCGCAGAGCACGAACACGCCTCCCAGCTTTATTCAAAGGTTATTTCCCTACCAGGATATAACTGGGTTATCCTCAGCCAAAAGTCACGGAAAGACCGTCCTCGGAAAAAGTCTTCTTATCCCCAGCGGAGTCTATCAAAATTTCCAACATAACAACGGTATCCCCAGCGAAGTTACCATCAACATCTCAAAGTACCTCTCCTCCCACAGAGTATTGTTCCCCAGCAAGATCGCTAGAGTAATTATTCCCCGCAGAGTAATCTCTTCATCAAGTTCATTCCCCAACGGAGTCATCTTCTCCTACCGGTTCATTCTTGCAATCTTCATCCCCAGCGGAAACGAAGAACTCTCTTCAACCAGCATAGTTCAAGACCTCCTCTGGTTCAGTTAAATCGACCCTAAGATTTTTCTGATTCTTATCCAGTCAAAGGTATTCCAAGACTTTCGTCTGGTTCAGTTAAATCGATTCTAAGATTTTTCTGATTCTTATCCCGTCAAAGTTAATCCAAGACCTTGCCTGGTTCAGTTAAATCGACTCCTAAAGATTTTTCTGATGCCGATCCAGTCAAAGGCCTTCTCTGGTTCAGTCAGATCGACACTAAGATCTCCCTGATTCTTATTCCAGTTGAAGATTCCAAGACCTTGCCTGGTTCAGTTAAATCGACTCCTAAAGATTTTTCTGATGTCGATCCAGTCAAAGGCCTTCTCTGGTTCAGTCAGATCGATGCTAAGATCTCCCTGATTCTTATTCCAGTTGAAGATTCCAAGACCTTGCCTGGTTCAGTTAAATCAACTCCTAAAGATTTTTCTGATGCCGATCCAGTCAAAGGCCTTCTCTGGTTCAGTCAGATCGACCCTAAGATCTCCCTGATTCTTATTCCAGTTGAAGATTCCAAGACCTTGCCTGGTTCAGTTAAATCGACTCCTAAAGATTTTTCTGATGCCGACCCAATCAAAGGCCTTCTCTGGTCCAGTTAAATTGATTCCTAAAGATTTTCCTGATGAAGACTCAGTAGAAGACATCCAAGATTCTCTCACCGTTATTGTTGAGGTAGTAATCGCCCAAGGTTCTCTCATCGTTACTGTTGAGGTAGTAATCGCCCAAGGTTCTCTCATTGTTACTGTTGAGGTAGTAATCGCCCAAGGTTCTCTCATCGTCCCGTTGAGGTAGTAACCATCCCTGATTCATTCATCAAAGTTTGAAGCTCCAGACTCGATTCCTGTATCTCGCCAGGGCACGTCTGAAGAGGTTTAAGGATTCAATTCCTATAACTAGTCAGGGAACATCTACACAAAGAGTTTGAAGACCAACTCCTGTAACAGGCCAGGTAATCATTTTTCTTTTTTCAGGTACGCAAGTTCTCGCTAAGGAATCTCTTACGCGATCGACACCCAGATGGCATCTATAAGCCCATCCACTTATCCATCACCTCTCAAAATGGAATCTATAAGCCCATCCTCCTATCCACCAATCTCCAAATGGCATCTATAAGCCCATTCTCACCATCACACTACTATGTGAGCGCAAATTTCTGGGCACTCTAGTGTTCAATCATCTTCCACCTTCGGATTACGAAAGGCACGCCAGCCAATCTACATCCTCAGGTCTAAGAAGATTGAACAGGGGCAACTGTTGTACCCCAAAATTTGCCCTCCCATATTCTTCAAGGTTTGCTAAGATCATGCTTCAAAATCTCCCAAGGGGTTGCACAGTCCAATTGCCTCCTAACAGTCAAAAATTAGGGTTTTGGTTCTGGCAAAGAAATTGAAGTTTCCAAGGGTCCAAACAAGTCCCACATGCCTATAAACATTGTCAAGCATCCATATGCCAAGTTTCAAGACTCACAGCACAAAATTGCACAGTCAAAAACCCTAATTGCTTCACAGTCAACTACAGGGGCAAAATGGTCATTTGACAGTCAAAAGTCCAAATTTTTGGTCAACATCTTATTTTGAAGCCACAAACATCATTTGATCAATTCTTGATCATGATTCTCAAGGCATGGCTCAAAAAGTCTCAAGATGCAAAAGTTTCTATATTTGGACAGTTGAAAAAGTCAACTGCAAATTGACCAGGGCATAACTTCCACATGGTTTATCAGAAAAATTCCATCCAAATCTCATTTTGAAGAGAATGACATTTCCTACAACTCATCTTCATACTTCAAGTCCAAGAAAGGCTCTCACAAAAAGTTATCAATCTCAACATTATAGGTCATTTTCAAAAGTCAACAAAAAGGCACTTTAAGTCAAAGACCATAACTTGAGATTGGTAAATCAAAATGACATGGGACCAAAGGAATTGGTTAGAGGACTTCAAGACCTTTCCAAAATGTCCAAGAACATGATCAAAGCTTACAAATTGAGCAAGATATGCCTTGTGGAAGTTGGGAAATTTTTGGGAATTTTGAAAAGTCAACTTTGCTTCAAATGCCTCAAAAATGCTAATGGGCCTCAATTTCTTCCATGAATATTCACCCAAAGGCTATGCACGAACCATTGACATCCAAGGGAGTTATTTTACCATTTTTGATTAATTATTTGAATTATTATTACTATTAATTCACTTAATTAAAATTAAATATGACAAAAATAGCAAATCATGTTTTCCAAATCTTTTTGTGCAGCATATTCTCTCATTAAGGCCTAAATATTTCGTGTACCACATCAAAGGGACCAAATCTTCCAAATAGGCAAGTTTTCATGGCAAAAAGGATTGAAAAAGATCATGGAAAATCACAAATTCAAAAGCATTGAATACATGGATCATGGGCTTGTTTTGCTTGACCTAATCATGCTACATACATATGCAAACATAACCTAGTGCATAACAACAAGAGGAGCTGCGCATAAGCATCAAGAATAAACTTGCATTTTTGACAAAAATTGAAAACTGTTTTCACAGCTAGAGCTCGTTTCAAAGCCAAATAACTATTCCATTACACTCCTGACACATCCAGGAAATCATTCCAATCAAAGCCAACCCTCCATACTCAAGGAATTGGTATAACAGTGTTTTACTTTTCTTGAAATTTTTGATAATCGTATTCCATTTTCCATGCATTATTTGTAACTTTTAACCATTGATTTACACTAACATGATCATTCTAAAGCTAATGGTATCGTTCAATTGAAGAATGGCTGCCTGTAGGAGAATCCACCATGGACATTTCTTAGGGTTTCAGAGACCTTGATTTAGGGCTTTACACATCTGGAAAAATTAGACAACAAGACCTACACCATTAAAATCGTGACATTCTGAAGGATAAAATCCATACCTCGCGCCCTTTTTTCTTTTTTACCATGCTCTAATCGCTATTATTGCAGGTTAGGGTTAGTGGGGGTTTAAAACCCCCGCTATCTATTTCTTATTTTCAGGTAGAACGAAGAAGATGCTGGCGTGGCTGAAGGTGGTTGGTCCGTTTGAATGATTGGCGCGCTTTTCAGCATAGTGGACGTTTCCTCCATATTATATTTTCTTATTATATTATATATGAATAAACGTGATAGTTCAGTTGGCCAGGGATGTACGCTGCAGGTATTGGGACCTGGGTTTGATTCCCAGGTCCCCCACTTCTTTCATAATCTTTTCTTTAATATGCTTCTATGTAGCGTGCCATCAGAAGACCACCATACATCCCCACCTGCTTGTTTGCCACGCGCCCAGAAAGTCTCATCCAAGGGTCAGAACATGCAGCTCACCATGGACCTCAGTCAACCTTGCCACACATAACCACAGAAGTCAAACAAGGCCTGGAATTGAGTGGGCCAAAAATGCTCACAATGAACCTCCTCAATTGGGTCAACCACCCCCCATGTTTGCATTTTCTTTCTCTCTTTTTGTTCTTTTCTTTTATTTATTTTAATTATTTAGTTAATTCATAAAAATAGTTTTCATAATACAAAAAATCAGAAAAGTCAAAAATAAAATATGTTTATTATTTAATGCATTAATATTTTTTGTAAATAAATCTTAATAATCAAATTAGTTTAATTTTAGGTTTTCAACTTTAATATCTTTTTTCTTAAATAAACTAAAAAAATATAGAAATTAGGGTTTTAGTAAATAACCTTTTTATCATTATTAATTATTAATTATCTTGTAAATAAACTTGTAATTAATTAATTAGGGTTAAATTAGGTTAAACTTAAACAATTATTTAATAATTAAAAACAAATTTAGAATTAGGGTTTTATTTAACTTTTAATTTCAATTAATTTTCCTTTTTTCATAAATACAAAAAAACATAAAAAAATAACTTCTTTTCTTTATTTAATCATTAATTTACTTTCAATTCCAATTTTATTTCTTTAAAGGGTCCAACGCCCTCGAATTCTCGATTCTTATTTCTTTTCGCGCGTTTGTATTTATTTTCATTTTTAATGTTATGTATTTGCCCCAAAGCCTTGTAATAATAATTAGGACATTTACTTTCCCCACTTTTATTCAAAATCGGGTCTTTGTTAATTTGGCGATGTGTAGACCCGCGCCTTGTAATAGCGTAGGACTTTTATTTTTCCGCATTTTAATTTCTGCACCTTTAAACTGTTAATCACATGAAAGAATGTATGCCCAAATAAAATCAGAGTGTATCTCACTCAACGCATGACAAGATAAAACATAAACTGAAAATGACACACAATTCACACACCACTCTTAGGGTACGCCTCACTGTTGTCTTGCCCCTCGAAACGTGGTCGTCGAGTATAGGACATTTTAGTAAGTCCTTATGTCCATGAACATGGCATAAGGGTAGCTTCTAAGGTGTCCTACTATTGCTCTGGTGACCACACCGTTGCCTTACCCTCGAAACATGGTCGTCGGCTATAGGACGTCTTAGTAAGTCCTTATGTTCCATTGATCTAGTTGCCTCGAAACAGTTGCCTCGGAACAAGTTGCCTCGGAATAGTTGCCTCGGAATAAAAAGATCAATGGCATAAGGGTAGCTTCTAAGGTGTCTTACTGTTGCTCGGTGACCACATTGTCCCTAACAAACTCATTGACCCGAACACCTCCAACGGTGGTGCTACCTATCTCTCAATGGTAGGATGGCACTACCTTAAGGACATTTACACAGCCTAATTCCTTAGGGTAGGTAGATGACTCATAGATACTTGCTCTAAAAAACAAATCAAAAACTCTTTTCACACCGACACTTTCAAAAGCTTTCAAAACGATTTTTCAAACACTCTTGAGGACTGATACAAGAGTCGATCTGAAATCTTTAAACGAAACTTTTTCAAACTCACTCACAATTGAAAAGCAAACCTTTTGAAAACACAAATGAGCAAGTATCTAAGAGCCCATGGATAACCATGGATAGAAAGGGTGCTAACACCTTCCCTTTCTATAAATCTACCTCCCGAACCGAGAAACTATCTCATAAGGAATTTTGATGTGCTTTTGTCCTGTCCATGTTGGAGAAAATAAAAGACGATGGCGACTCTTGCTTCCGCGACATTTTGCGAACCAGCGTTAAACAGTCAGTTCCAGATCCACCGATCACAGGACTCCCACATACGAAGGGCCATTTGTGGTAAAAAAACGTTTTCTCAGGTGGAGCCATGATTCTAACCACCATGGACGGCGACGACCTTCCTCACCCTGTCAATGCGGACATAGTGAAAAGGTACTACGCATGATAAAAGACCCGCTAGGTTGACTGGCCTAGGCAAAAATAAGGGCTTCCCAGCGAACCAAAAGGGTTCGGGCAAAAATAAGGGATGAAATTGAAAATTTTGTACACCCGGCAAGTCGAAAACCTGAAAAGGCGACTTGGGCAAAAAGGGGTATCCCGGTGGACCGAAAACCCAAAAGGGCGGTCCAGGAAAAAGTTAGGGATGAAAAGGGTATCACTATGTCCCATTGGATCACCCTGCAATCTGACCTCAGTATCAACTGTCAAACTCAAACGACATCAATCAATCTAATCAGCTTCGGACAAGCAGCAAAGTGAGGAGACGCTCGAAGGCATAGTGGCAATAGCGGACTTGAAACCCAATGGGATTGTTGCACATAGCTGTTTTCTTTTTGTTGTACACAATATTGTATATCTTTCATTTTTACGGCGGCGTTCCCTTACTAGGACGTCAGCCTCTTTGTACAAAACTCATATTACAAGCCAACTTCAAAAATCAATACAAGTCATTTTCACAAGAAACTTCAGTTTTGTTTTTCTTTTTCTGTTTTGTTTTTGCAAGAACGTCCAATGGTTTATTCTTGACATATGCACTTGAATATGATTGTTGTTCACAAATATTTGCATAGGGAAAGAAATACAATGGCTCATAACTTAAGAAACAGGGACGAAAAAACTAAAATGTCAAACCCGACACTTACCCTGTCCAACAGGTACCAGGGCAGAGACAGCTTTGGAGCACAGTCGTCAATACATGTGACCTTGTAACATCTGTATTCCCTACAGAGTAGAGGGGATCAAAGCCTTGATAATAGTCCTCTCAGAACCGGAAGTAATCTCCCTAACCAGGGTCGCCCAGAACCTGACATCTATATCCCCCAGCCAAATTTCATAATGGCGAGTGGATCATCATAAATTTATGACTCCTCAAGCAGAGTTTATTTCTCAGGATACAGAAGCTCAATCCCCGACAGAGCCCATTGCTCCAGCTACGGAAGTCCACCTCCCAACAGAGTCATCCCTCCCAACAGAGTCATTCCTCCCACAGAGTAACTCTCATATAGGGTCTCTCCTTGGCAAAATATTCACGAACAGCAAAAGAATAAATCTTTCGCACAGTCATTTCCATTCACTATCCCCAACCGAGGTTCATAATCTCGGGCGAGTCAGTAAATTTCATCCCCAGCTGAGTTTATTTCCTCCAGGACGACAAGTCTATCAACAAAATATTTATTCATCTTCCAAGTTGTTCCCCGCAGAGTTATTCTCAAAACAGAATCTCCCCCTGACCGAAGTACAGTCACTTCCATTCATCATCTCCAGCGGAAGTAGAAGAACCATGTTTCTCTACAACAGTCAAGAAATTCTATTTTCTCCAGCAGCAGTCAGGGATTTATTTTCCCAGACTCAGATATGTCGCAACTAATATATCATGCTCATACATCATGACATACATATACATATCGCATACGGCACAATCTCGTTTATTCTGAGAACATTATCTCATAATGCATTTCATGCATCGCATATAACTAAGCTTGTTATCTTTTCAGGAAAGACAGTTATCACCAACAATTCCAGCAGTTATACATGTCATATCTGCAGGCAATCAAGGAAAAATCAGTCCCTGAAACCAAATGGGTCAACTAATATACATGATCAAACGAAGTAACCTTACTATCCAGGTTACTTCTCACAAGCCCTACTAACCAGGATTTCTTTTTGGAGTAACCCTACTACCCAGGTTCCTTCTCACAAGCCCTACTACCCAGGCTTTCATTTCGAAGTAACCCTACTACCCAGGTTCCTTCTCACAAGCCCTACTACCCAGGCTTTCTTTTCGAAGTAATCCTATTATCCAGGCTTTCTTTTCAAAGTAACCCTACTACGCAGGTTCCTTCCCATAAGCCCTACTATCCAGGCTTTCATTTCGAAGTAACCCAGGTTCCTTCCCATAAGCCCTACTATCCAGGCTTTCATTTCGAAGTAACCCTACTACCCGGGTTCCTTCCCACAAGCCCTACTACCCAGGCTTTCTTTTCGGAGTAACCCTACTACCCAGGTTCCTTTTCACAAGCCCTACTACCCAGGATTTCATTTCGAAGAAACCCTACTACCCAGGTTCCTTCTCACAAGCCCTACTACCCAGGCTTTCTTTTCAAAGTAACCTTACTACCCAGGTTCCTTCTAACAAGCCCTACTACCCAGGCTTTCATTTCGAAGTAACCCTGCTATCCAGGTTCCTTCTCCCTTATCTCCAGACAACAGTTTACAACACTGTAAGGCCTGGACCCGACCAGATACGGTCGATTTCATATTTACCCAGCGAGTCGCTGTACAGCCTAGACCCTGACCAGGTATACATTTTATTTCCTCAGTCAGGAGATAATTCCCCAGTAGAGTAATGGACAATCGAAGCTCCTGGACTTTACTTCCCAGTGCATAAATCAACATTCCCCGGCAAAATCCCCCCTCCCCCCCAACAGCAGGTACAGGAATTCTCGCCAAGGAATCTCTTACACAACCAATCTTTTCCAGATGGCATCTTTAAGCCCATTTCCGATATCGCCAATCAACATTACTTCATGCGAGTACAAATTTCTGGGCACTCTAGTGTTTAATCATCTTCCACCTTCAGATCATGAAAGGCAGACCATCCAATCTACATCCTCAGGCTTAAGAAGATTGAACAGGGGCAACTGTTGTACCCCAAAATTAGCCCTCTCATTTCTCAAAGGATCATCCGGGACTCTTAGGTTTGCTTCTATCAAGTTCCAAGTCTTGAATCATCACTTTTCAAGGAAATCATCCATAAGGGCAAAGTGGTCAAAAGCACACTGAAAAAGTCAAACTTTGACTTTTAAATCAAAAATCAAGTTTCAACAATTTTATTTCATCAAGACATGAGATTGGTTCGTCAAAAAATCAGGAGTCAGAAGTTAATTTGAAAAAGTCAAATTTTCTAAATGTTTAGAAAATTTTCTAAGTGTTAAGAGTATATGATACTTCAGAACTTCTGAGCCAGCCACCATGCAAGTACAGTTAGAAGTTGCAAACAGGTTTCAGAACATAGTCTTCAATCAAAACATGACTCTTCAGCCTCCACGCAAGCGCAGTCAGAAGTTATAAACATGGTTCAGAATATAGTCTTCCATCAGAACGTGACTCTTCAGCGCATGGAGGTTACGTTTTTGATCTTCTGCGATCATAAAATCACCAAATCCCAAAACCTCGTTTAAGTAACCTGCTGCCCTGCTACATCACAGTCTTGCAATCAGCTGTTGACCCAGTCCACGCCTGCACTTTCTCAAACCCCATATTTGCATCAAATTAGCATACGAAAACCGTGATTAAAAAGCAATGGAACAGTATACTAAAAAGGTTTGAATCCCATTTGTTTTTCCCCCCGAAATCACAACAAATCCACCTATAAATAAGTTGCTCCATCACACTTGCAAAGGGGCTGGTTGGCTTTTGGAGAGAGGGAATCATCAAAAGAGTGAAAAGAAATATGTGGAACCCCTTTATAAAAATCCAGAATTCCTAAACAAAAAAACCAAACTTTATTCTTCCTTTTGAATCAAAGAGCTTGGCATTTCCTCTTTCGTTGCTCTTGCTGACTCAGAACATCTAAAGGCAGTAGTCCAAATTCCAAACACACGCTCCAGGTTCAAGGAAATTCTTTCTGACTCTGCATCTTTTCATTTAGAATATCATTAAACATGTAAATATCATAGTATTGATGTTGTCCATATCACTGCGTAAGTAGAAAAAACTGAGGATCTGAACTTCCTGATTAAGGCTAGACTCAGGACCAGGATCAGAACTTCCATAAATTGTTGTGCTTTTATCCTTCTGATTTGTTGTTTGCTGAAAACTGAATAAGTCATTGTTGTGCTAATTGATATAAGGGAAGGGCTGAAATGTAACACAGAACTTCTGTTTTTCACTCACCATTCTAACATATAGAACTTCCATGATTCACTCACTGTTCTAACACAGCACATAACTTTTGATTTCTCCTTACATGTCAAACATACTAAACTTCTGATGTTTCAACTTGTTGTTTTTACACACTCAGAGTTTCTGATTTTTACATGCTGACAATACACTGAATTTCTGGGGTTTACTCACTATTTTAGTGTAATACATAACTTCTGACTTGTGGTCCAATGTCTGAATACCACCAAGAACTTTTGTGTTTCCCCTCTAATGTTCCTTGCAGGACCCCAGAGTTTACCAACTCAGAACTTCTGATACCCACTGATGTCTCCTGCTGAGTCACGGCGCTCTTGGCTTCAGAACTTCTGATTCCGTTTGTTTTGCTTGTAGCAGCACGCTGGTCTTATATCTCATTTATTTTCCTTTTTATCACTTTCAACATTAAAACTCTTTTCATCAATATAAAAAGGCATAAAAATATTTTCTTTTTTTATTAAGCTAATTCATTCCCTTTTTTTATTCATCAACACAAAAAAACATTTTTTTAAACAAGGTCCCTTTTCTTTCTTGGATTATTATAATATGGTTGTAATAAATAATTAGGATTTATTTTCTTGCAAACCCCCATTCATAAATTTGTACACCCCATCTCTAAAATGTTGTAATAGCGTAGGACTTTACATTTCCGCAATTTATCACTTTCAAATATAAATGCTAGTAATTAAGGTGTGTATGGAAAGACATGAAATTGACAAATAGATCACCCTAATCAAGATTAAAATTCATGCAATCAAACACATTTGCACACTAGAACCCTTAGGGTAGTCTCACTTGTTGCCTATCGGAAAAATAGTCATGTCCCTCTAACATGGGCGTTTTAGCTAAGACCCTCGATAAAAGATCGTAGTCCCTCGATAACCCTCAATGTTGCCTTCTGTAAACGATCTAGTCCCTAAAAATGACATTGTTAAAACGTCCCATAGGTTGCCTTCTATGACTATACAAACGTCCCAACGTCCGTCCCTTCACATCCAACGATGGGGCTTCTTACCAAAACAATGGTGAGATAGCAACATCTAAAGGAGGAGGAAAAGAACATCTAAGACCTTTTGAGTAGGTAGATTCGCTCCTAGTTGCTTGCTTGCTCACAACAAAAACATTTTTATACACCAACACTCTCACTTTGAAACATTTTCAAAAAAAAGCAACACTTTGTATGCGTTCTTATAGAAACAAGAGCCATTACAAAGGAAACCCTTTTCAAAATCACTTTCAAAAAACACATTTTCACAAACATCTTTTTGAACTATTTTCAAAACAACACTTTGTACGCATTCTTATAGAGACGAGAATCATTACAAAGTCACATTTTCAAAATACTTTCAAAACCCACATCACAAGCATACATTCAAGCAAAAGCAAGTGATCTAGAAAGCAACTAAGAGCCCATGGAAAACCATAGATGAAAAGGGTGCTAATACCTTCCCTTTTCATAATCTACCCCCCGAACTCAAGAAAACATCTCTAAAGGTTTTTCCTGTGCTTTTTCACCTTTCCTTTTGGATAAAAGAAAAGTCGGTGGCGACTCTTGCTAAACCGCAACATTTGCAAAAACAAACGCAAAACAAAAGTCAGTTCTCCCACCGTATCACATAAGGGAACGCCTTGAAAGGATGAGGGCAGAAAGACTTCTCGCCCAGAAAACAGAAGAATATGAGAAAGCGTGCCTTGAGTTAGAAGGCCTCCGAAAAGATTTTCTGATATAACAGAGACTTTATACGGAGGTGAGAGCAGAAAAGGGGTATTGGGAAGAGCAGTATGTGAAGATTTCCCAAGCTGGAAGGGATAACCACAAGATAATTCCCAATCTTTACCAAGAATACGGGTACTACAAGGACAAACATGAAAGACTCGTCTTTTTTGGCCAACAACCTCATTGAAGACATCTCTAGAAGTTTAAGAGATGCGTAAAATGTAATGGTTCCTCTCCCAAAATACGTCGAGGAATTTCTCAAGCTTTGTCGAACAATGGTGGATCGTTTCAGAGCAGGCATCCACAGGCGCGCTTAGAAGATTATTTCCCTTTGTTTATGTTTCTTTTCAGCAAGTTTATTGTTTTTAAATTGTAATATCTTTCAGTATCTGAATTATGTTATCTTTTAAAGACAATTATTATCCTCAATAAAAGCTTTATGTTCCATATTTCGTATGTGTATTTATTATCTAGATACTCACCAATGAGAAAAAAAAGCAAAAACCTAAAAGAAATAAAAAATAAAATATATACACCCAAGTGAATAGGACGTTCAAAACAAAATTCTTAACATGTTCGTTCGCATTCATACATTCATGAACATCTACATTTGATAAATTCATAAACGCAAAAACTCATTTTTCAAAAATCTTCTCCAGTTGAACCATTGGTAGAAGAAAGCCACCACCTCCCTGACCACCATATCAGACGAGATCCCATCAACAAAAATCAATGGAACAAATCTAGGAGAACTAAGCTGCATTCAAGGAAGATCTCGAGCAATTCAAGGGCACCGTCAACTCAATGAGAGGATACATGAGTCAAGTTCTTCTAGCCTTGAAGAATATTATTGACAAACAAGATCAAATTCCTAGGGAAGCCTTCAAAGAAGTAGCCCAAATCATTGGTGCATCGAGCGGTCACCAACCAAGGAAAGAACCAAAAGCAGGACTCTAAAAGTCTACCATAGCCCAACAAGAGACTATACAAGCTGAGACTGAAGGGTTTGTCCCACCTCCACTGAAGGATGGGGCATCCCATATTTTGCAGATTCCAATCAACAATGCGGACCAGTACTTAGACCTACAATATGGAGACCGTGACCTAGAAGATGTTAATCAAGCACCTCAAAAAATGACCAATATGCATGCTATTGAGAATTCAATGACGCCCAGCCAGTACAAAGCTCTGGAAGAAAGATTAAAAATTATGGAAGGTTATGATGCCTTCGATGTAGATGCTCTCAAAATGGGTCTAGTTCCCAATGTGATAATCCCGCCAAAATTCAGAATACCTGACTTTGAAAAATACAAGGGGCTTACCTGTCCAAGGAAACACCTATGCATGTATTGTAGAAAGATGCTTGCATATGCTCACAACCAGAAATTGATGATTCATTGTCTCCAAGACAGTTTGAGTGGGGCATCCCTAGATTGGTATATGCAATTGGAGTGGGTCTATATCCAGACATGGGTAGATCTTGCTAACGCTTTCTTAAAACAGTACAAATACAATTTGGACATGGCGCCTACCCACATGCAAATCCAAAACTTGTTACAAAAGAAAGAGGAGCCCTTCAAAGAATATGCCCAAAGATGGAGAGAAATGGCATCCTGAGTTCAACCACCACTATTCGAGAAAGAGTTGGTCGATATGTTCATGGGCACCTTACAATGGGTATACTATGAGAAGATAGTAGGAAGCGTCTCGTCCGAATTCTCTGACATGGTAACTATTGGTGAAAAGGTCAAAGCAGGTATGAAAAGCAGAAAGATACAGGGGGCACCATCCAATACCCCTTATAATCCAAAAAGACACATTCCTAATTTCCCGAAAAAGAAGGAGGGAGAAATCAATGTCGTAGCATCACATCCAAGGGAACAACAACCATTGATGATTCCGGGAGAGCAGCAGCAACAGAACAAGTTTGACAGGCCTCCGAGGAAGTTTGATCCCCTCCCTATGCCACATAGTCATCTATTACAACACTTAGTCAAAGCGTCTTTGGTAGAGCTCAAACCTCTAGCTCCATCATCTGGGGAACTCCCACCGAGATACGATTCTAATGCTAGATGTGAGTATCATGCAAATTCTCCAGGCCATACCCTAGAGAAATGTTGGGCCTTTAGGCATAAGGTTCAAGACTTATTGGAGGCCTAAGATATCACCTTCAAAAAGCAGAATATCAAGTCAAACCCCATTCCCCTGCATGGTGGGCCCACAATAAATATGATCGAAGTAGTCACTAACTTCGAGGTGACCAGATAAGCAAGAGCCTAAATAAACTTGTTGAAAACATATATGTTGGAATGTGGGCTCCTGTTGGAACACAATGAAGCTTTCGAAAGAACATTACAGAAGTTGGTAGACCAGGGGATAGTCCAATTCGGACCATACCCTGAAGAAGAGTGTGTAGCTGCAATTGAAGGAAATACAAAAAAGATGTTGGTAATACCTTTCCAAAGACTAAACCTTAACAAGAAAACCCCTGTAATATCATGGCGAGATACAGCAGAAACAACAGCAATAACACTGAAGCAGACTCTAATGATACTGGTAGTTCCAAAGGCTACGATGGTAATTAAGGGGCCATCTCCCACCCCTTATGAAATTGATAAAGTGGTACCATGGGGGTATGATTCAACTGTATACATCAATGGCTTGAAACAAGAATGTGAGCCGTCATCAAATCAAGGACCTGCAATCTCAAACATAGCAGAAACGGGGGGTATGACCCGTAGTGGCCGAGTCTTTTGATCTGAGCCACCAAAGAAGAATGATGATATGATGAAACATAAAAATGATATATTGGTAAAAGATAAAGGAAAAGCAGCAGTGGAAAAAATTCAAGAACAAGAGCCTCCGAGCAAAAACTTTACTGATCAAGAGGCAGATGAATTTTTGAAAATAATCAAAAGAAGTGATTATAGGGTGGTGGTTCAGCTTCACTAAACCCCATCCAAAATTTCCATACTCTCGTTGCTCGTCAATTTAGAGGTGCATCGAGACTCACCAATGAAATTTCTCAGATCTGCTCATGTCACAGAGAAAATTACTGTAAATCAATTTGACAATGTTGTAGCAAATCTGATGTCGGGATCATATTTGGGTTTTAACGATAGTGAGTTACCTCAACATGGCCGAGCGCACAACAAGGCATTCCATATCTATATTTAGATAGGTACTATAAGCATGTCCAGGGTACTTACTGTTGTACCCTAAAGTTTACCCTCTCACTTATCAAGAATTTGCTCACAAGATCTCCTTAGGCTCAAGACTGCACTAGGGTTTGATCAGCTCAAGACACCTCCTTAGGCACTGATGACCAAAATTAGGGTTTGAGTTTGCACAAGGATTTTTGAACTATTAATACTTCATATGACTTTCATGGATCATTATGGACCCCCAAGATTTCTCATGTCAAGTTTCAAGCCTTGGATCACACTTTTGATCAGTTAATTGAACAGTTGACCTAAAAATCAGCTGTATTGGAGAAAAAGTCAACCATGGCCAATTTACAGTCAAACCTCATAATTTTTTATCCACATCAATATTTTAAACCCATATGTATCATTTGATCAAGTTTGGAGCACAATTCCTCAAGTTTGATCAAATCTCCAAAAGGGCAAAATGGTCAAAATTTGGGTTTTGACTAGGAAAGGGCAATTTCTGATTTTTAACCTAGAAAATGATCAATTGGTTTAAGGCATGATCTCAAGAGTCCAATTTCATTATTTTTACCTAATTACATGATTCAAAATATTGCAAATCCATTGGATTGACAGATGAATTTTGCAGTCAACTGATCAAAAGTCAATTGTATACTGAAAAGTCAAACTTTGACTTTTTGGTCAAATTTAAGTACCAAAGATCATAATTCATCAAAACATGTCAAAATATGAAACTTATTCATCAAGAAATAAAAAAGTCAATATTTCATTTTGAAAAGTCAAAATTTCTAAACTTAGAAATTTTTCCAAGTGTTGAAAATTCATGTTTTTTTCATAACTTTGAGCCAAATTTTCACCAAGATACAAGATGATTCAAGAGAAACTCCCAACACGAAAGTTGCAGATCTCTATGAAATCTACAACTTTTATTCACACAACTTCTTCCAAAAGTGCTTGGATCTCAAGTTATAATTTCAAGAACATAGGATCATGAAACTAAACACTTAGTGAAATTTTTGCCCTAATTTGGTCAGGATTTTGACTCAACTTCATGGCACTTTTTCATATAGTTCCAAGGGGAATATTCAAAATAAATTCAAATATGGGTTGTATAGCATATTGCAAGCTTTCCAAAATTTCCAAGAACTCCTTGAGATCATTCTTGAGTAGGGAGAATCGAAGAGATGAAGTTGGTGTTTTGTCACTTGAATTACAAGGCATTTTGTGATGAACAAAAATCTAATTTCAAACCTATGCTGCACAATCTTGTTTTGCAGGCTTCTAAACCTCAAGATCTCTCCATAATCAGAAGATTACACTTGCTTTTGAGCTATTATCCAAGTGTTCCAAGAATTTTCCAAGCCAATTTTCCATTTTTGAAAGAAAGCTACCATTCCATTCTTGAAAAGTTGCTTTAATCACAAAGTCAACTTGTCTTGAGCTTCTAACTTGTTCTTTCTGCACACATAACTCCTATAAACCAAAATCAATGTGTCTAAGACCTATAAAAGCTCAGAACATGCTTGTACAATACTTGAGATTTGTCATTTCACTTTTCTTCAAAAGCAAGTTATAGAGCCATAACCCTATAACTCAGAAACCTGGAGTGATTTTATGCTCTAATCTTTTCCATACACATTAACAAGTTTATTGCAAGCTAAGGCATGATTTCAAGCATCCTAAAACTCTCCCAAACACCCTTGTTGCACAAGACTGCTCAACTTGACAGTTTTTAGCCAAAAACTCTCCGTCTCCATTTCCACTCGTGCGTTTTGATTCTTAATCATTCAAACACCTTACATACATCATACACAAGTGATTCAAGCCCCTGTTTCAAGACTGTAAACCCTCCATCACTATTCACCATTTTCAAACATCAAGCTTGCAGGTTGACTTGAGTAGGGAGATTCAGGGACTTTCAAAGCAAAGTAAGAGTTGGAATACACTCAATGAGGTCCAGGCAAGCTAAACAGATTCTTAGGACACCTCAAAGCCTACTCAAACTCCATACGCGAATCCATCTGCAAGAGGTAAGTTTTCTAACTTCAATATCTTAATACAAGCATCCTCTGTGCATACATTCTGAAGTAAAAATGTAGATATCATTGCTCTAAAGTTAACCATGTCTGTAGTTTTTATTTATATTGACAGTATGTAGAGAATTTTACATTTGAACTTTCAAAAAAATTAGGTTTCAATTTAGGGCCAGCAAAATTAATCTTCATATTTGACTTTTAGCTTACATAAGTTATATGGTTGGATTCGTGAGGAAAAATAGCACAACTTTCATGTTTGCATTTTCCATTTTTGTTGAGAAATGAATGGATACAGGTGGTCCGGCTGGCTGAAGGTTGAAGATGAAGTACAGGTCATGGAGATGTTTTACCTTATGTATTTATTGTTTCATTTGTATTAATGGATGTATAGCCACCCCAGTGGTAAGGCAGCGCGCTGGTAATCAGAAGGTCATGGGTTCGAGCCTCAGCGCGCGCTGCCTTTTGCTTTTTTCACTCATTTTACATTTTTTGTTCCTTCTAGCCCATGGGCCTCCCCCCTCCTGGGTCTGATTATTTTTCTAACCTCCCCCTCCCCCCCCCTGTTTCATATTTGCACCCTGGCCCAATTCAATTTTATTTCTTCATTTTTTTATTTTACTTATTTTCTCAAATATATTTTCTAAATACTAAAAAATGATAAAAATGCAAAAAATTATATTTTATATTTTGACTTATTTTATTTTATTTTTCCATAAATAAAAATAATTTTTATTCTCCATACTTTATTTATTTATTTAAGTAAACCTTATAAAATTAATTAATATTGTATTATTCATTTATTTTTCTTCACACCCTTTAAAAATATATTATTTAAATACCAAAAAAAAGACTAAAAATATTTTTAATGCTATAAATATTTTCAAGATAAAAAAATGTCAAAAAAATACTTTCCTTAAATTATTTTCTTTTGATTGATTAATAGAACTAGGCTTTCTTTTTAAAAAAAAAATCTAAATAAATCCAAATTTAAAATTAACCATTTTCTTTAAATTAGGCTAAGACAAAATCTTTTTATGAAAACCAAACAAAAATTCATTTTCTTTACATTTTGCATCCTTGTACATTCATTCATTTTTTATACCTTGTATTTAGGTAAATTCCTTGTATATTCATATCAATTCAATATGGTTGTAATAGACTAATTAGGATTTTAATTTCTTGCAATCCTCATTTATACTTTGTACACCCCCTTCCCACAAATCTTGTAATAGCTTAGTATTTTTATTTTCCGCAATTTAAATGTTTTATATTCACATGCTAGTAATTAGGATTTGTATGGAAAGAATAAAATCAATCAAATAGAAAACCCTAATTTAAGACAAAAATAAGCATGAAAACAATACACTTGCACCAAAGCACCCCTAGGGTAAACTCCACTTAGTTGCCTTATACAAAATGGCCATATTACGCATGTAAGGTATCTTAGCAAAAACAAGCAAATACAAGATCATAGTCCCTCGATGACGCTATCTAAGTTGCCTTACAAATGATCTTAGACCCTCTAAAAGAATGCTAAGGTACCTTGCAACATTGCTAATAATGGCTATACGATAATCCACGACCGTCTTGTTTGCATCCAAAGATAGGGTTGCTTACCAAATCAATGGTAAAACAACAATGTCAAAGAAAAAGAAAATGAACAAGAAAGACATTTGAATATGTATATTTCTCCTAATTACTTGCTTCATTTCAAAACAAACATCCTTGCTATTTTCAAAACAAACACATACACTTTCAAACATCTTACAAAATTGAAAACATTTTCAAAAGATCAAACATCTTTGTATACATTCTTACAAACAAGAATCATTACAAAGATTGCCTAAACAACAGCCTCTTTATAAAATACTTTCAAAAACCACACAAAGCATAATTTCAAACAAAAGCAAGTGATCTAGCAAGTAACTAAGAGCCCATGAAAAACCATGGATGAAAGGGGTGCTAATACCTTCCCTTTTCATAATCTACCCCCCGAACTCAAGAAACAATCTCAAAGGTCTTTCCTGTGCTTTTTCATCTTTCCTTTTGGATAAAAGAAAAGTTGGTGGCGACTCTTGCTAACCGCAACATCTGCGATCAAACGCAAAACACCCAAGTCAGTTCTCCCACCGTATCACAGAACTGGAGACTCTGCTGGGGAAAATCTTAAAAGTGGGGTTACCTTAAGGATAAATCACATTTATTTTCTTCCATTGTTTGACTTGTATGCTTTACATTTTGGTTCTTTGTTTGGGTTTAAATCCTCTACCCTGATTTGGGATACCTTATAGGTAAGTAGCAATACGTTGTGGAAACTGTGCGGGGTATACCGACATGGTCTAAGAAATAGCTACGTTAGTGCGACATATTTGTGGGTACCGGTAGCCTTTGAGTTAATCAAAGAGAATACGGGGCCGCTGAGTGATGTCATAAAGCACTAATGAACTTTTAGAACCTTTACTTGACCAACTTGGCCTTTAGGATGTAGTGAGATGACCGGCTTTGGTGCATTCCGAAGTTGGTAGATACTCGATACTACACTCATTAAGGTTTGGTTTCTTGGGATATTTAGGTCGCCATTAAAGAGGCTTATGCTGAGATAATGCTCAAAGAAACAAACCAGTGATATTGAGCTCTTTAGAACCCAGTTACTATTACTAGGACAAGTTTAATCCAAGTAAACTTAAAGAGGGTACTTACCTATAAAACTCCATGCAAGCCTAAACCTAAGTATTTGTTTGTTTTGTTTGTATATGCATACTTTTACATAACATCATGAACATCATATACATCCACTAACCATTTCAAGGATTTTGGGATTCATCTTTGTTCTTGTTTTGTAAGATATGGATTCACTTCGCAGGAAAACTATTCAAGTCAATCTTGTAGGGATACCTCCACAACTCAAGGAGCTAGCTTCAAGGATTCCTGAAAACTCTCCATTTACCGAGAGATATGGTCGCCTACTCAACTTGGTCACCTCCAACACATATGAGGATATGATGAAGGCGCTCTTTCAGTTCTTTGATCCTTTACACCATTGCTTCACATTTCCCGATTATCAACTTGTGCCAACTTTGGAATAATTCTCCCAACTCTTGAGGATTCCCATTCTCAATCAACTACCTTTAAACGGTATGGAAAGAGACCCAAAGCCATAAGAGATTTTGCAAGCTCTACACTTGCACTCATCTGATGTCACAACTCATTTGGAAACAAGGAGTGGTGTCAAGGGTTTCCTAGCAAAGTTCCTGTTTGAGAAAGCCCAAAATTGTTGTAATTCCTTGGACTTGCAAGCCTTTGAGGAAATTGTGGCTCTCCTCATCTATGGGATGGTTTTGTTTCCAAATCCTGACCAACTCATAGATGTCAACACCATCAAAATCTTTATATCCCGCAACTCGGTGCCTACATTGCTAGGAGATATCCTACACTCTTTTCACACTCGCACAATGAGGAAAAGAGGTGTCCTTATGTGTTGCACTCCTCTCTTGGCAAGATGGTTTATTTCGCATCTCCCCCAATCTGTGTTAAAAAATGAGCAAGGTTCAAGGTGGTCACAAAGGTCGATGACTCTCAAACATTCGGACATTCATTGGTGCTCCCGATCCAAAGAGAATGTTATCATTTTCGACCGTTGTGGAGAATTCCATAATGTCCCTTTACTTGGCATTAGTGGAGGTTTCACATACAACCCCTGATTAGCCTTAAGACAATTTGGTTACGCTCGAAGGGATGGCCCGCACGAGATGCTGATTCAAGGTTTGGTATTTGACTATGACAACGACGATCAAGGTCTTCGCCAGAGATTTATTCGAGCTTGGAGGATGTTAAACAAGGTAGATAGCAAGACTTTGGGGCATAAAAATTCCATACCTCTTGAGCCTTACCTCAAATGGGTACGAACTCGTGCTCAGAGTCTTATGATGCCTTACCCCTCCATTCTCCCGGTATTCATTGAGCCTGTCATGGAAGGAGATGTTCCATACACTATCCTACATCCTGACATGCCTACCTCTCTTGAAGACCTACAAAGGGATTGGATACAACTCAAGGGAGAGCGAGATACCTTCGAAGCCCAATTCTACGCGAGCGAGAAGAAGGTTTTGGAACTTACTAGGCTACTTCATGAGGAGCAGACTCTCAATGCCTACATCGCGCCAAAGAGGATGCGCACTACATTTTTATCTTAGAGCTTTTGTATTTCCTTATAAGCCCAAGAGGCATTGATGTACTCAAGCTTTAACTTATTAATATAACGTGTGTTTCCTTTTTGTCTAAAACAAATTTGAATCTTTGAAATCCTTGAAATCATTACATATGCATATACCATTCATCATAACATAAGCAGGTCTTTTGCAATAAGTCTCCTCATCTATCTACTGTTTATTTCAGTAAGATGGATCTCGAGCAAACAGTGAAGGGCCTCCAATACCAGAATACACAGTTTCAACAGTTGCTCTTGACCCTAGCCAAAGGACAAGAAGAGTTGAAGACTTTGCTGGCTAAGGAGAAGAAAAAGAAGACAAAGAAGGTAATCAGAGTCCTGAACATGGGAAGAAGATTTCATGGGCAGACAAGAAGGACCCTAGACTTTGCAACAACATCTGGTGAGAGAGAAAAGGAAATAGTTGTCCCGTCAGAATCAGAAGAGGAAGAAGAAGACTATTTTGAAGAACAATACCCTCCAGCTGATGACAAGTATAAACATATCGAAGAGCGGTTGAGCGTAATGGAAATCCAAAAAGTGTCTGGCTTGGACTTTGAGGAATTGGGTTTAGTGTCGGGGATTGTCATTCCTATGAAATTCAAAGCACCTGTGTTCTCCAAATATGACGGAGTCTCATGCCCTAAAATTCATCTTCGGTCCTATGTAAGGAAAATCCAGCCCCATACCGCTGACAAAGACTTATGGGTACACTTCTTCCAAGACAGTCTATCTGGAACTCAACTTGATTGGTTTTACCAGTTAGAAAGAGCCAATGTTCATAACTGGGAAGATCTTGCTGCAGCCTTTTACAAACAATACCAATAGAATGCTGATCTTGCACCTACCCGTACTCAACTCCATAGTATGGCCATGATTTCCAATGAAGGTTTTAAAGACTATGCGCAAAAATGGAGAGATTTAGCCAGAAGAGTTAAACCCCTTCTATCTGAGAGAGAGTTGGTACACATGTTCTTAGGCACCTTGTCTTGTCCCTTCTTCAATCATTTAATTGGGAGTTCATCGGCAGGTTTTACTGAACTGATATTGACTGGAGAAAGGGTAGAAGCTGGGATAAACAGTGGAAAGATTCAAAAAGATACATCCTCTGCTGCCATAAGGAAGCCATTTATCGGAAAGAGAGAAGTGATTGACGTTTATCCTCAGAGAAATCAAGATAGGACCGAACGCTGACCAATGGTGGGGGATGTTATGATTCCTACGCATGTGCCTGATCAGCAAAGAAATAACCAACCAATGATGGAAAGGCCAGTCAGACAATTCACCAGAATTAATATGACCCTATCTCAAGTATTGCCACATCTGTTAAGATCCAACCTGGCGACTTTGAAAGAAGCTCTAAAGAATCCCAATACAACATCTCCTCCCTATCATCCTAATGCCCGCTGTGCATACCACTCTGAAAATCCTAGTCACGATACTAATAACTGTTGGGCTCTAAAGAACAAAATACAAGACCTCATTGAAGCAAAAGAGATTGAATTCGATGCGCCCGAAAAGCCAAATGTCATTTCTGCCCCTATGCCCAAACATGGCCATAATACCAATGACATTGAAGAAGAAATGGTTGTTACTTTAGTTGATGAACTTATGACCCCACTCCTGACTATTAAAGTGAACTTGTTGAATTCCGGTGTGTTCCCGGGCTGTGATGAAGGTTGTCATTTCTGTTTGTCCTTACCAACCAGCTATCCTTTGTTGAAAACAGGCAATCAGTGCCTAATAGATAACAAAGAAATTTTGTTTGAAAAGACTTTTGTTCCACCTTTTCCTTTTAAAGATGTCTCTATCATTACCATTTCCGCCAATTCTTCCAAAGTCTCCACCAAAAGACCCGTTAGAATTACATCAGTTGCAAAAGCAACTCCTTTAATAATCACAATTCCTGGACCAGTCCCATATTCGTCAGACAAAACCATACCATGGAATTATGAAGGGGGTGTCTACTACCACGGTATCAAGCAGGATTGGCCAGCCGTCGAAGATTCGAGCTCTGAGAAATTCAACTCCGACATTAGTAACATTGCAGGAACTAGCAAGATTACCCGAAGTGGAAGGATATTCTCTCCAAAAATTGCTCCCCCAAAAGCAGTTTCTGGACCCATAATCATTCCTGTTGTTGCTCCCCCGAAGGCTATTCCCAGTCCTACAATCGTCTCCACTAATACTCCAACTGACCAAGCTGTTACAATCCCCGTTATCATTCCTACTGACACTTTTGCTGCCAAGTTAACTGAGACTCGAGGAAAAGGTGTTCTGGTTGAGTCTGTCAAGACAAAGACACAATCATTGGCTATCCCCGAGACCTCCCGGAAGGAGATGGAGGAAATTCTAAAAATCATAAAAAGAAGCGACTACGATGTAGTTGAGAAACTGGGGCAAACTCCATCTAAAACTTCCATGCTAGCTTTACTACTATGTTCTGAGGCACATGCAAAAGCCTTGATAAAATTCCTGAAAACTGCCCATGTACCCCAAGAGACATCTGTCGATCAGTTCCAAGACTACGTAGCTAGCTTAACTGCAGATAATGGTCTAGGTTTTTCGGATGCTGATTTAACACCAAGAGGAAGGAGGCATAATGAGGCATTGCATGTCTCAGTTGAATGTAGGGGCACAACCCTAGCTCATGTTTTGGTGGAAACTGGCTCATCTCTGAATGTGTTTCCTAAAAAAGCTCTTGATAGGCTTGATTGTGAGGGATTGACATTGAAGCCAAGTAACATAGTAGTAAGGGCTTTTGACGAATCGAAAAGGATGGTACATGGGGAAGTGGATATCCCCATAAAGGTTGGAACCCAAACATTTGATTCAACTTTTTATGTAATGGATATCCGTCCCTCATATTCCTGCTTGGTAGGCCGACCATGGATTCACAATGCTGGCGTTGTCACTTCTACGTTGCACCAAATGCTGAAATATCTGATTCAAGGGAAGATTATCACCGTTCATGGAGAACAAGAGTATATGATCATCCATCTCAATTCCTTCAGATATGTGGAATTAGATGGTGAATTTATTTAAACTCCATTTCAACACTTTGAAGAGGTCCCGCAAGATGTAGCAGTGACCAAGGTTGTGTCTCAGGTTCCCAAGATTACAAGGCCTCCACTCCGGATGTCATCTCTGAAGGATGCCCAGGCAGTAATAGAAGAAGGTGGGTGCATTATCTAGGGACAACTCCCGGATATCCCATACAAGTCAGATAAGTTTGGTTTGGGTTTCACTTCAGGTGCCCAGAAGGTTATGCGCCACGCTCGTGCTGGAGGACCACCCCTGAAGATCAGAAATCGCGAGGTTAACATCGTAGAAGATGACGAAGATAGTTGTGACTTGGAGGACTGGATATTCCCAATTGTTAGTGGAGGGCTCAGCAACTGGGAGGCTAGAGATTTTGTCCCTATCACTTTTATCCCACAGTAATTTGTCTTTACATTTTGTTGGATCTGTAATATTAAAATAATTCGCACTCTTAAAACCTTGTGTATTACCCGAGGCACAATGGTCCATTTGTAAGGGTTATTATCTCATTTTCATATGACATCAATGAATCATGGACGTTTTCGCATACAAACTTTTGTGCTTATTGTTTTTCTTTTTACATTTTCATTTCTTTCAAAAATAGCTATACCCTTACACACACTCACACTCACAATGCAGGTATACATCCATTCGGGATCCCATGGGTAACGATACTGCTATGGCCTTTTGTGACTCTGAGAATCTAATCTACCAAGCCGAAGACGAAGGTGAGGAAAATTGTGAAGTACCAGGGGAACTTTCCAGACTACTAAAACAAGAAGAGAGAACCATTCAGCCTCATGAGGAACCCATGGATACAATCAACCTAGGTACCGAAGAAGACAAAAAAGAGGTCAAGATGGGTGCCAATCTGGAACCCGGTGTCAAGGAGCATCTGATTCAGTTGTTACACGATTATGTTCAAGTCTTTGCATGGTCGTATGAAGACATGTCAGGACTTGACGCAGATATTATGGTACATCGTCTGCCTACAAGAGAGGATTGCCCGCCAGTAAAGCAAAAGGTTCGCCGCATGAGGCCTGATATGTCAGAAAAGACTAAAGCAGAAGTCATGAAGCATTTTAACACTGGATTCTTGGCCGTCACCTCCTATTCATAATGGTTTGTGAATGTTGTTCCCGTGCCCAAGAAAGACGACAAGGTACGAATGTGCATGGACTACAGATATTTGAATAGGGCAAGCCCTAAGGATGATTTCCCACTTCCCCATATTGACATCCTAGTTGACAATACGGAACAACACAAAGTGTTTTCCTTCATGGACGATTTCTCAGGCTATAACCAAATCAAAATGGCGCCTAAGGACATGGAGAAAACAACATTTGTCATACAGTGGGGTACATTCTGCTACAAGGTGATGACGTTCGGACTGAAGAATGCTGGGGCAACCTATCAGCGTGCCATGGTAGCTCTATTTCACGACATGATACATCATGAAATAGAGGTCTATATGGACGACATGATAGCTAGATCTCAAATGTAAGAAGAACATCTTGATCCTTTACAAAAACTGTTTGAGAGGCTAAAGAAGTACAAGTTAAGGTTGAACCCAAATAAATGCACGTTTGGAGTATGGTCTGGTAAACTCCTAGGATTTGTCGTCGGCAACAAGGGTATTGAAGTAGATCCTGCCAAGGTAAGAGCGATACAAGAGATGCCTGCTCCTCGTACTGAGAAGGAAGTCAGAGGATTCTTGGGACGTTTAAACTACATTGCCAGATTTATTTCTCACCTAACAGCTACTTGTGAGCCAATCTTCAAACTATTAAAGAAAGATCAAGTAGTCAAATGGAATGATGAATGCCAAACTGCTTTCGACAAGATCAAAGAGTACCTGCAAGAGCCTCCTGTTTTGATGCCACCAGTCGAGGGAAGAACATTGATTATGTATCTGACTATTTTAGAGAATTCAATGGGGTGTGTGTTGGGGAAGCATGACGAGTCTGGCAGAAAATAGAACGCTATTTATTACCTGAGCAAAAACTTTACTAACTGTGAAACAAGATATTCACTGCTCGAGAAAACTTGTTGCGCTCTGGCATGGGCTGCTCGCCGGCTAAGACAGTATATGCTAACCCATACTACCTTGTTGATATCTAGAATGGATTCGATAAAATACATCTTCAAGAAGCCTGCTCTCTCTGGGAGAATAGTAAGATGGCAGATGATCCTAACGAAATATGACATACAGTATACTACCCAGGAAGCAATAAAGGGCAGTGTATTAGCTGATCACCTTGCTCACCAAGCTATAGAAGACTATCAGTCCATGAAGTTCGAATTCCTAGATGAAGACATCATGATGGTAAACAACTGTGAAGAATTTAGGTCATATGACGGACCTGAACAAGGATCCCGATGGACCCTGTTCTTTGATGGGGCATCCAACGCACTTGGAAATGGTATCGATGTTGTACTCATATCTCTGGAAGGGTGTCATACTCCCTTTACTTCCAGACTCTGCTTCAATTGTACAAACAACATGGCGGAATACGAAGCATGCATCTTTGGCCTCAGAACTGCCATAGACCTAGGGATCAAATATTTGAGTGTGTTCGGAGATTCAGCTTTGGTCATCAGTTAGATAAAAGGGGAATGGGACACCAAACACCCTAACCTGATCCCTTACAAAGAACATGTTTTGACATTTCTACCATATTTTGAGAAGATTACCTTTGAGCATTTCCCGCGAGAAGAAAATCAGCTAGCAGACGCACTAGCCACAATGTCATCCATGTTTAAACTTGAATGGGATAACGAGGCTCCCCAAATCACCACCGAACGAATGGATGAACCAGCACACTATCACGAGATTAATACTGAAAAAGTAGTGGACCAGCCCTGGTTTCACGAAGTCAAGAGGTATCTCGAGGATCAAGAATATTGGGAAGGAGCTTCAGTTAATGATAAGAAGTTCTTAAGGAGATTCTCTGCTAAATTCTTCCTTAGTAATGGCATCCTGTACAAACGCAATCATGACTCTGTGTTACTTCGGTGCATAGATAAGGTTGAAGGTGAAAGGATCATGGCCTAGTTACATGAAGGCACTTTTGGCACCCATTCCAGTGGGCATACGATGGCAAAGAAAATCCTACGGGAAGGCTATTATTGGTCTACCATGGAAGTAGATTGCTATCAACACTCTCGAACCTGCCACAAGTGTCAGATTTATACTGACAAGGTGCACGTACCTCCAGTTCCTCTGAATGTCTTGACGGCTCCTTGGCCCTTTGCTATGTGGGGAATTGATATGATTGTGGAAGTCAAGCCCACAGCCTCTAATGGACACCGCTTCATCTTAGTGGCCATTGACTATTTTACCAAGTGGGTGGAGGCAGCTTCTTTCGCTTTCGTTACCAAGAATGTTGTTGCCCGTTTCATCAACAAAAATATCATTTGCCGGTATGGTATCCCGGAGAGGATCATCACTGACAATGGTACAAATATCAACAACACTATGATCATCACCTTGTGCGAACAATTCAAGATTCAACATCACAATTCTTCTCCTTACCGGCCGAAGATGAATGGTGTTGTCGAAGCTGCAAATAAGAACATTAAAAAGATCATACAGAAAATGACAGTCACATATAAAGATTGGAATGAGATGCTACCATTCGCTCTCCATGGGTATCGTACCACAGCTCGCACATCAACCGGGGCAACACCCTATTCTCTGGTTTATGGCATGGAGGTTGTCTTGCCTATCGAGGTCCAGATCCCCTCTCTAAGGATTATGAAGGATGCAGGACTGAACGAAGACGATTGGATCCAGACTCAACTTGATCAACTGAACTTGATTGATGAGAAGAGACTTACTTCTGTTTGCCATGGTCAAATGTATCAAAAACGGATGACCAAGGCTTTCAACAAGAAGGTCACACACTAAGTGTATCAAGTTGGGGATCTAGTGATCAAACGTATCATACTTCCACAAGGTGATCCCAGGGGCAAATGGACTCCTAACTATGAAGGACCATTTGTAATCAAAAACATTTTCTCTGGTGGGGCTGATCTTGAACACCATGGATGGCGATGACCTGCCGCATCCTGCGAATGTGGACATGGTCAAAAGATACTACGCATAAGAGACCTGTTAGGTTGACATACCTAGGAAAAACAAGGGCATCCCGGCGAACCAAAAAGGTTCGAGCAAAAATTAGGGATAAAACAAAAAAATTTGTACACCCGGCAAGTTGAAAACCCAAAAGGGAGACTTGGGCAAAAAAGGGTTTCCCGGTGGACTGAAAACCCGAAAAAGGCGGTCCAGGAAAAAGTTAGGGAATGTAAAGCGTGTGAATATGTCCCGTTAGATCACTTTATGGACAAACTTTGGCTTCAACTGACAAACTCATAGGTTCTGATCAATTCAATCATCTTCGGACGAGGCAAAAAATAGACAAGATGCTCAGAGATATGAAGGCTATAGCAGAATAGGAACCCCATGGGATTATTGCACATAGCTATCTTGTCTTTGTATCAAAACTTTCATTTTTTAGGACGGTATTCTCTTACTAGAATGTTTGTATCATTGTAGAAAAATACTTACTCAAAGTCAATACAAAGATATCCCTTTGAAAGTGCAAAAACTATCTGTTTTTCTTTACGCTTGTGTTTTGTTTACAAAAACGCCCAATGATTCATTGTTGAACATATGCATTTAAACATAATTACTGTTTACAAATAAAAAAATAAAAGACAATCACTGATGGCTTTAAGAGATGGGGAAATCTCTCTAAGTTATTTTCCATAATCCCCCATAATTTGCAGTTTAATTCCCCGCGGAACAAGCTTCCAATTATCAATCCCCAGTAGAAGTCATTCAATTTCTCAGGATTTCACAATAGGATTTTACAAGCAGTACACGGCATTTCCCTTACAACAGAGTTTGTTTCTCTAAGCGGAAATTCATCAACACTTCAACTTCACAACATGAAGACTTACACTCCATATCCTCAGCAGCGGTCAGGGATTTATTTTCCCCAATCCAACAGTAGTGTGGCAGATTAGCTCGCATGCGCATGCATCGCATCCATATATCATAAACATCGATAAAACGAATGCATTATATCATACATTTCATACAACATGACCCTGCATTTTAGCTAACATTTTACCCTTTTCAGAATAAGATTAACAGCTATCATTAACAATGTTCATAGTTCTCAGATACAGTTCAGATACGCTTCAGACACGAATGCCATTCTGATACTCATTCAGATTCAACTCTCAGATACAGTTCAGATACGCTTCAGACATGGAGGTCATTCTAACATTCATTCAGAACTAGCTTTCAGATACAGTTCAGATACGTTCTAGACACGGATGCCATTATGATACTCATTCAGATTCAACTCTCAGATACACTCCAGACACGGAGGCCATTCTGACACTCATTCAAAACTAGCTTTCAGATACATTCCAGATACGTTCCAGACACGGATGCCATTCTAATACTCATTCAGATTCAACTCTCAAATACAGTTCAGATATGCTCTAGACACAGATGTCATTTTGACACTCATTCAAAACTATCTTTCTGATACAGTACAGATACGTTCCAGACACGGATTCCATTCTGATACTCATTCAGATTCAACTCTCAGATAAAGTTCAGATACGCTCTAGACATGAAAGCCATTCTGACACTCATTCAAAACTAGCTTTCAGATACAGCTCAGATACGCTCCAGACACAGATGCCATTTTGATACTCATTCAGATTCAACTCTCAGATACAGTTCAGATACACTTTAGACACAGAGGCTATTCTGACACTCATTCAAAACTAGCTTTCAGATACAATTCATATACGTTCCAGACACAGATGCCATTCTAATACTCATTCAGATTCAACTCTCAAATACAGTTCAGATATGCTCCAGACACAGATTCCATTCTGACACTCATTCAAAACTAGCTTTCAGATACAATTCAGATATGCTCCAGACACGGATGCCATTCTGATACTCATTCAAATTCAACTCTCAGATACAGTTCAGATACGCTCCAGACACGGATGCCATTCTAACACTCATTCAAAACTAGCTTTCAGATACAGTTCAGATACGCTCCAGACACGGATTCCATTTTGATAATCATTCAAAATCATCTCCCAGATACAGTTCAGATACGCTCCAGACACGGACGCCATTCTGATACTCATTCTTTCAGCTTACAAATTACAATACAAACAATCACTTTTGGATGGAATATTTAAGCCCATCTCCTACAGCTTTCTATCACCTCTCCAAATGGCATCTTTAAGCCCATTCCCTCAACCATCACATCACTGAGTGCAAATTTTTAGGCACTCTAGTGTCCAATCATCTTCCACCTTCGAGTCACGAATGGCGAAACTCGCCAATCTAACTCTTCGGGCTTAAGAAGATTGAACAGGGGCAGCTGTTGTACCCCAAAATTTGCCCTCTCACTTATCAAGAATTTGCTCACAAGATCTCCTTGGTCTCAAAACTGCACTAGGGTTTGATCAGCTCAAGACACCTCCTTAGGCACTGATGACCAAAATTAGGGTTTGAGTTTGCACAAGGATTTTTGAACTATAAATGCTTCATATGAAATTCATGGATCATTATGGACCCCCAAGATTACTCAAGTCAAGTTTCAAGCCTTGGATCACACTTTTGATCAGTCAATTGAACAGTTGACCTAAAAATCAACTGTATTGGGGGAAAAGTCAACCATGGCCAATTTACAGTCAAACCTCATAATTTTTTATCCACATCAACATTTTAAACCCATGTGTATCATTTGATCAAGTTTGGACCATAATTCCTTAAGAAGTTTGATCAAATCTCCAAAGGGCAAAATGGTCAAAATTAGGGTTTTGACTGGGAAAGGGCAATTTCTGATTTTTTTTTAACCCAGCAAATGATCAATTTGTTTAAGGCATGATCTCAAGAGTCCAATTGCATCATTTTTACCTAATGACATGATTCAAAACATTGCAAATCCATTGGATTGACAGATGAATTTCGCAGTCAACTAATCAAAAGCCAACTGTATACTAAAAAGTCAAACTTTGACTTTTTGGTCAAATTTAAGTACCAAAGATCACAATTCATCAAAACATGTCAAAATATGAAACTTATTCATAAAGAAATCAAAAATTCAAGATTTCATTTTGAAAAGTCAAAATTTCTAAACTTAGAAATTTTCTAAGTGTTGAAAATTCATATTTTTTTCAAAACTTTGAGCCAAATTTTCACCATGATTCAAGATGATTCAAGAGAAACTCCCAACATGAAAGTTGTAGATATCCATGAAATCTAAAACTTTTCCTCACACAAGTTCTTCCAAAAGTTCTTGAATCTCAAGTTATAATTTCAAGAACATAGGATCATGAAACTAAACACTTAGTGAAATTTTTGCCCTAATTTGGTCAGGATTTTGACTCAACTTCATGGAACTTTTTCATATAGTTACAAGGGGAATCTTCAAAAGCAATTCAAAGATTGGTTGTAGAGCATATTGCAAGATTTCCAAAATGTCCAAGAACTCCTTGAGATCATTCTTGAGTAGGGAGAATCGAAGAGATGAAGTTGGTGTTTTGTCACTTGAATTACAAGGCATTTTGTGATGAACAAAAATCCAATTTCAAACCTATGCTGCACAATCTTGTTTTGCAGGCTTCTAAACCTTAAGATCTCTCCATAATCAGAAGATTACACTTGCTTTTGAGCTATTATCAGAGTGTTCCAAGCATTGTCCAAGCCAATTTGCCATTTTTGGAAGAAAGCTACCATTCCATTCTTGAAAAGTTGCTTTAATCATAAAGTCAACTTGTCTTGAGCTTCTAAGTTGTTATTTCTGCACACATAACTCCTATAAACCAAAATAAATGTGTCTAAGACCTAAGAAAGCTCAGAGCATTCTTGTACAATACTTGAGATTTGTCATTTCACTTTTCTTCAAAAGCAAGTTATAGAGCCATAACCCTATAACTCAAACCTGGAGTGATTTTCTGCTCTAATATTTTCCATACATATTAACAAGTTTATTCCAAGCTAAGGCATGATTTCAAGCATCCTAAAACTCTCCCAAACACCCTTGCTGCACAAGACTGCTCAACTTGACAGTTTTGAGCCAAAAACTCTCCATCTCCATCTCCATTTCCACTCGTGCGTTTTGATTCTTAATCATTCAAACACCTTACATACATCATACACAAGTGATCCAAGCCCCTGTTTCAAGATTGTAACCCCTCCATCACTATTCACCATTTTCAAACATCAAGCTTGCAGGTTGACTTGAGTAGGGAGATTCAGGGACTTTCAAAGCAAAGTAAGAGTTGGAATACACCCAAGGAGGTCCACATAAGCTAAACAGATTCTTAGGACACCTCAAAGCCTACTCAAACTCCATACGCGAATCCATCTGCAAGAGGTAAGTTTTCTAACTTCAATATCTTGATACAAGCATCCTCTGTGCATACATTCTGATGTAAAAATGTATATATCATTTCTCTAAAGCTAACCATGTCCATAGTTTTCATTTATATTGACAGTGTGTAGAGAATTTTAGATTTGAACTTTTTGAAAAAATTAGGTTTCAATTTAGGGCCAGCAAAATTAATCTTCATCTTTGACTTTTAGCTTACATAAGTTATATGGTTGGATTTGTGAGGAAAAATAGCACAACTTTCATGTTTGCATTTTCCATTTTTGTTGACAAATGAATGAGATACAGGTGGTTCGGCTGGCTGAAGGTTGAAGATGAAGTACAGGTCATGAAGACGTTTTACCTTATACATTTATTATTTCATTTGTATTAATGGATGTATAGCCACCGCAGTGGTAAGGCAGCAGGCTGGTAATCAGGAGGTCATGGGTTCGAGCCTCAACGCGCGCTGCCTTTTGCTTTTTTCACTCATTTTACATTTTTTGTTCTTTCTAGCGCATGGGCATCCCCCTTCCTGGGCCTAACTTTTTTTTCTAACCTCCCCCCCCCCCCCTGTTTCATATTTGCACCCTGGCTCAATTCAATTTTATTTCTTCATTTTTTTTTATTTTACTTATTTTCTCAAATATATTTTATAAATACTAAAAAATGATAAAAATGCAAAAAATGATATTTTATATTTTGACTTATTTTATTTTATTTTTCCATAAATAAAAATAATTTTTATTCTTCATACTTTATTTATTTATTTAAGTAAACCTTATAAAATTAATTAATATTGTATTATTCATTTATTTTTCTTCACACCATTTAAAAATATATTATTTAAATACCAAAAAAAGACTAAAAATATTTTTAATGCTATAAATATTTTCAAGATAAAAAATGCCAAAAAAATACTTTCCTTAAATTATTTTCTTTTGATTGATTAATAGAACTAGGCTTTCTTTTTTTAAAAAAAATTCTAAATAAATCCAAACTTAAAATTAACCATTTTCTTTAAATTAGGTTAAGACAAAATATTTTTATGAAAACCAAACAAAATTCATTTTCTTTACATTTTGCATCCTTGTACATTCATTCATTTTTTATACCTTGTATTTAGGTAAATTCCTTGTATATTCATATCAATTCAATATGATTGTAATAGACTAATTAGGGTTTTAATTTCTTGCAATCCCCATTTATACTTTATACACCCCCTTCCCACAAATCATGTAATAGCTTAGTATTTTTATTTTCCGCAATTTAAATGCTTTATATTCACATGCTAGTAATTAGGGTTTGTATGGAAAGAATAAAATCAATCAAATAGAAAACCCTAATTCAAGACAAAAACAAGCATGAAAATACTACACTTGCATCCAAGCACCCCTAGGGTAAACTCCACTTGGTTTCTTAATTCAAAATGGACATATTACGCATGTAAGGTATCTTAGCAAAAACAAGCAAATACAAGATCATAGTCCCTCGATGACGCTATCTAAGTTGCCTTACAAATGATCTTAGTCCCTCAAAAAGAATGCTAAGATACCTTGCAACGTTGCTAATCATGGCTATACGATGACCCACGCCCGTCCCGTTTGCATCCAAAGATAGGGTTGCTAACCAAATCAATGGTAAAACAACATTGTCAAAAGAAAAGAAAATGAACAAGAAAGACATTTGAGTAGGTGGATTGCTCCTAATTACTTGCTTAATTTCAAAACAAACATCCTTGATATTTTCAAAACAAACACGTACACTTTCAAACATCTTACAAAATTGAAAACATTTTCAAAAGATCAAACATCTTTGTATACAATCTTACAAACAAGAATCATTACAAAGATTGCCTAAACAATGGCCTATTTACAAAATACTTTCAAAAACCACACAAAGCACAATTTCAAACAAAAGCAAGTGATATAGCAAGTAACTAAGAGCCCATGGAAAACCATTGATGAAAGGGGTGCTAATAACTTCCCTTTTCATAATCTACCCCTCGAACTCAAGAAACAATCTCAAAGGTCTTTCCTGTGCTTTTTCACCTTTCCTTTTGGATAAAAGAAAAGTCGATGGCAACTCTTGCTAACCGCAACATTTGCGATCAAACGCAAAACACCCAAGTCAGTTCTCCCACCGTATCACACTTACCGACACAAGTTCTACCCTCAATGTGCTACCAAAATCTAGCCTAATGAAGTTAACACTAGACGGTGTTATAATATGACCAAGCTCTATGATAGTCAAAGCCTTTGACGGTTCCCAAAGTTCAGAATTTGGAGAAGTGGAACTTCTTGTCAAGATCGGCCTACACACGTTCTATATCACTTTTCAAGTCATGGATATAGAACCAGCGTATACATGTTTACTTGGGCGACCTTGGATCCATGTGGCAGGGGCAGTCACTTCGACCTTACACCAAAAGATGAAGTTCTTTGTTGAAGGAAGATTAGTCATAGTCGATGGAGAAGAGGACATCTTTGTAAGTAACATAGAATCTTACAGATATATCAGTGCTAATGAAGATTATATAGCCACGCCATTTCAAGTCCTAGAGGTTGCTTCAACGGTAACCTTACCAGTGGAAAAAATCAAGAGGCCTACTGTAACATCGTGGAGAGATTTGCAAATAGCAATGGAAAGTGGTTCCTCGAAGGGTTGGGGATAGCTCCCAGAAATACTTGAGAAAAAGAATCGCTTCCGTTTGGGTTACGAATTATCAGAAGCTACTCTAAAAGGCAAAGCATGGTTTCCTCCAATCCAAGAGACTTTTGTCAACAAAGGAGTAGAGCATGGCGGACATGTCCAATGATATATAATAAGAACAACATGAAGAAGGCATCTGATTCCATCCGTGAATGCGCCCTAGGCGAAGAACTCAAGAACTGGACAACTATGGAGATTCCTGAGATCTTTTTCTTTCCTAAGTAATTTTTCTTGTTATTGAAAGAACATATTTCAAGCCCGAGGCATAGGGGTTGCTTGTAAGGGTCCCCCATTTTGTTTCAAACAGTACTCATGATTAATAAAAGTTATATTTTGTATTCAATCAAGATCCCTGCATTTCTCTTACATTTATCTTTTACATGTAAAAATGGCAATAAATTTTATTCATATGCATTTTTTCTAATCCACATACTAAAAACTGCACCAAAACATGATAAATGTGCAGATCCATGCCTAAAATCACTGATAATGTTACTGCTATTATCTTATATAATTTTGGTGCGCCCATCAACCAAGCTGAAGAGGAAGATGGTGAAGATCTTGAACTTTCTAAAGAATTGGCGAGAGAGATAGAACAAAAAGCAGACAAAATACAACCATACCAAGAATCTATTGAGACCATAAACCTTGGCACAAAGGAAGATCCAAAAGAGATCAAGCTAGGGGCGACATTGGAGAAAAACGTCAAAGAAAGGCTGATCAAATTATTACATGAGTACGTAGATATATTTGCCTGGTCTTACAATGATATGCCAGGATTGGATATAGACATTGTGATGCACATGCTACCTCTCAAGGAAGGATGTTCTCCTATCAGACAAAAACTAAGGAGAACTCAACCAGACATGTCCAACAAAATTCGAGAATAGGTCCTCAAACAATTTGATGCAGGTTTCTTAGCAGTGGTAGATTATCCACCTTGAATAGCTAACATTGTGCCAGTACCCAAGAAGGATGGAAAAGTACGCATGTGTGTGGATTATCGGGATCTAAATAAAGCAAGCCCCAAAGATGATTTCCCGCTACCTCACACAGATGTTTTGGTGGACAATACAGCTCAAGCTTCAGTATTTTCATTCATGGATCGCTTCTTAGTCTATAATCAAATCAAAATGGCACCCGAAGATATGGAAAATACTACTTTCATGACACCATAGGGAACTTTCTGTTACAAGGTAATGCCGTTCGGTTTAAAGAATACAGGGGTAACGTATCAATGGGCTATAGTTACACTATTCCATGATATGATCCATAAAGAGGTGGAGGTATATGTAGATGATATGATTCCTAAATCTCATACGGAAGAGGATCACATCATACATTTAAAAAAGCTATTCGAGAGTCTATGTAGGTTCAAGCTAAGGTTGAATCTAAATAAGTGTACATTTATAGTCAGATCAGGAAAATTAATGGGTTTCATTGTAAGTCAGCATGGTATTGAGTTAGACCCTAACAAGGTAAAAGCCATACAAGAAATGACAGCTCCGAGGATAGAGAAAGAGGTTCGCGGGTTTTTAGGATGATTGAACTACATTTCAAGGTTCACATCGCACCTAACATCTACGTGTGAGCCTATATTCAAATTACTGCGAAAAGATCAGACGGTGGTATGGAATGATGATTGCCAAACTGCTTTCGAGACCATAAAACAATACTTACAAGAGTCGTTGTTCTCAATGCCACCAGTTACCGAAAGACCACTCATCATGTATATGACAGTACTTGAAGGATCAATGGGATGTGTATTGGGACAGCATGATAAAACAGGTAGAAAAGAACATGCAATCTACTAACTCAGCAAAAAATTCACTGACTGCAAAAACCAGGTACTCACTCCTCGAAAAAACCTGTTGCATTGGCTTGGGCTACTAAGAGGTTGAGGCAGTATATCTTAACTAACACCACATGGCTAATAGCAAGAATGGATCCTTTAAAGTATGTGTTTGAAAATACGACCCGTACAAGAAGGATTGCCCTATGGCAGATGCTACTATCAGAGTATGATATCCAATATGCCACTCAAAAGGCTATCAAGGGTAGTGTATTATCTGATCACCTAGCTCACCAACCACTACTAGAATATCAACTAATGAAGTTCGACTTTCCAAACGAAGATGTCATGGTTATAGGTGACTACGAAATACCAGGGCCCGACGAAGGACCTGAACTAGGGGCACGTTGGACACTCATGTTTGACAGGGCTTCAAATGCACTAGGGTACGGCATTGGGGCCGTTCTTACTTCTCCAAAAAATTATCACAAACCTTATACGGCAAGGTTATGTTTTGATTGCACCAACAATATTGTCGAGTACGAAGCTTGTATCCTGGGTCTAGAAGCGACTATCGATCTAAGAATCAAACATATCAAAGTATTTGGGGACTCTGCGCTAGTCATACACCAAGTAAATGGTGAATGGGACACTAAACATCCCAAATTGATTCCATACCTGGATCATGTTTTAAAACTAGCTGCAAAATTCAATGAGATTACTTTCAGTCATATTCCACGAGAGGAAAATCACATGGCATACGCCTTGGCAACTCTATCAGCCATGTTCAAAGTGACTTGGCCAAACCACAAACCATGCATTAAAATCATACATTTTGAAGATCCTATACATTGCCTTTTATTGAAGAAGGGCCGAATAACAAGCACTGGTTATATGACATCAAGAGGTATCTTGAAAAGCAGGAATACCCAGAGAATGCCTCTATCATTAACAAACGAACTCTGCGGAAGCTAGCTTCAAAATTATTTATGAGTGGTGAGGTGCTATACAAAAGGAATTACGATATGGTGCTACTCAGGTGTGTGGAGAAACAAGAAGCAGACATGCTTATGAGATAAATCCATGAAGGTACTTTTGGAACTCACACTAATGGGCATGTCATGGTGAGAAAAATCATACGAGTAGGTTACTACTGGTTAATGATGGAAATTGATTGCTACCATTATACAAATACATGTCACAAATTCCAAATCTACACCGATAAAATGAATGTGCCATCTACACTGTTAAATTTCATGAGCTCTCCTTGGCCGTTTTCGATGTGGGGAATCGATATGATTGGCATGATCGAACCAGAAGCATCTAACAGACACCGACTCATACTAGTTGCCATTTATTACTTCACCAAGTGGGTAGAAGAGGCATCCTACGCAAATGTGACTAGTCAAGTGGTTACTCGATTCATCAAGCAAAATCTCATATGCAGATATGAGGTTCCAAGCAGGATCATTATAGACAATGGGTCTAATTTGAACAAAAAAATGATGAAAGAATTATGCGATGATTTCAAGATCAAGCATCACAATTCCTCACCATATCAACCCAAAATGAATGGATCTGTTGAAGCTGCCAACAAAAACATCAAGAATATCATTCAGGAAATGGTGAAGATGTACAAAGATTGGCACGAAATGCTTCCCTTTGCTCTACATGGCTATCGTACCGCCATGCGCACATCAACAGGAGCAACTCCTTTCTCTCTAGTATATGGCATAGAGGTATTACTTCCGGTTGAAATAGAGATTCCATCACTTCAGGTTCTAATGGAAACAAAGCTTAAAGAAGCGGAGTGGGTCTAGACGCGACTTGACCAGCTTAACCTCATTGAAGAGAAACACTTGACAGCTTTGTACCCCGGTCAATTATATCAAAAGCGAATGAAGAAAACCTTTGACAAGAAAGTTCATCCTCGGGTATTCAAAGAAGGGGACTTGGTACTCAAGAAGATTCTTCTACCTCGCCTTGATTCACGTGGTAAATGGACACCCAATCAAGAGGGTCCATATATGGTAAAAACAACATTCTTCGGTGGTGGCCTTATCCTCACAACAATGGATGGGGAAGAAATACCACATCCGACAAATTCAGACACAGTCAAAAAGTACTACGTATAAAAATCTCGCTAAGCTCGACCCCTAAAAAGGCGACTTAGGAAAAAAGGAGCATCCCGGTGGATTGAAAACCCCAAAAGGGAGATCGAGGCAAAAATTAGGGACATGCACACAAAAATTATCCCAGTGGATTGAAAACCCGAAAGGGCGATCCAAGAAAAAATTATGGATCTTGTTCAAAGAAATAAAGAACAAAAAGATTGCAATCTAAGAACTATGACTACAAACCACGAAGGAAGGGTTTGGTCTAAAGAAGATTGGAGTTATCAAAAGGATATTGGGGAAAATAGCAGTAGAAATTATCATTTTTATTGCCATTTGCATGTTTTTATCAAAAAACTTTCTGTAATTACCTCTTTCTAGGGATTGCATCTTGTACGCTTGCCTATTCAGGGGCATATTTATCAATAAAAACATTGAAGTTTTCCTCAAATCTTTCAATTGTGTTTCTTTCTTTTTAGACTTGTTTGCAAAATACTACGATTATTTTTGGTGAATATTGTTTGAAATCATTTTGGGGAATTGACATACAAATAAAAGCATTTGATAAAGCATCGAAAAGCATTTTGGTTAGAAAAACATTGAAAGAAAATCCACGCCCACGTCCACGCTTATCCCTACTCCCACGCCTACGTCTATGACTATGTAAACGTCCATGTCTACATCCATACTTGTGCCTGCACCTACGGTACAGGAATCAAGGTCTTGCTGACACTTTTTACCAAATTCAAATCAACTTGGAGATACAACAATTGGGAAACAAACAAACATTGGGGAGTTGGTGACTCATAATCAATGGTTTAAAAGGAAAGAGTATCAAAAGCATTTTTCATAACATTTTCAGGGCATATACCCCAATTTCATGCATATAAATACATTTGGGGCATATACATACATTTGGGGCATATACAAGCATTTGGGGCATACACATACGTTTGAGGCATATTCAAGCATTTGAGGCATATACAAGCATTTGGGGCATACACAAACATTTGGGGCATACATCACACTTGGATAGCACATCAATTTAGGGCATTATGCATGTATGGCATTTTGAAAAGCTACTTTGCTTAAAATTACAAATTCTCTTGGGGTTCATCATTAGCAAGCTTATCTGTGCGAATTTTATAGTTCAAATTTTAAACAAATTGGGGGTTTATGTCTTCATGCTGATAGTTATGGTTGAGAACGACACAACTGACATCATCGTGAGTTTGGGGTATTTTCATCATGTTGATAGTTGTAGTTGAGGACGACATAACCGACATTATTGTGAATTTAGTGTTCTTCATATTGATAGTTATGGTTGAGGATGACACAACCGACATCATCATGAGTTTGGGGTATGTTCTTCATGTTGATAGTTGTGATTGAGGATAACACAACCGATATCATCGACGAAATTGGGGTTTTTCTTCCTGTTGATAGTCATGGTTGAGGATGACACAATTGATACCATCGGGAAATTTTGGATTCCATTGCTTCAAACTTAACATATTTCATTTGGCTATCGAGTATCGATAAATATGCAAAATCTTACAATCTCGTAGGTACTAAGGAGTTATCCACGGTGTCGAGTCTTAATTCTATCCAAAATTTGGTGAAAAAGCTGGTAAGATGATACATCATCATCTATGCATATTCTTCACACTCATGGGAACATTGTACAGTGTATCCTTATAATTCTTTCGAGTAAATTGTGGGGTCTTCCAATGTTTAATAAACTTCTGATCAAAACATGTGAGACCTGCATATTCTCGCACTATTCAATCAAAATATAATTAAATAGGGTCAGCTGTCATACCCCAAACTTGCCCTACCCTTATTTATATTTAGGTTTTATTTAAATAAATCATATTATTTAATTTTTGTTTTCCTGCAAAGGTGTAAAACATGAAAGAAGGGGTGTTAGTTTTAAAATGGACCATCAATATCTGATGGCCCATTAGGTTTTTTGAGATATCCATTTCAAGTTAATAAGGGGTGTATTTGTTTTAAACAAGGTGTGGACAAATCACTAGTAAGACCCATTTAAATTCCATTATTTTTAGGGTGTATGAAACATTTCTTTGTTGTTAAGGCCCAATATAAATTATAAAGGGCTCATATGGTTTTTCGTTTGTTTTTAAATATTAAAGAAGGGGGTGTATAGAAAATTTCCTTTTGTGTTTGTTAAGGCCCAATAAAATAAACTTATGGCCCATTTCATATTTTTTTCTTTGTTCTCACTGACATCATTAATAATTATTACTATTAATAATATATCTCAGCCCTTAATCAAAGGTGTTGTTGTTTTTCTTTTTTTTTTTGATAAAAAAATGTTGAAATTCTTTTGGTAGTGGATCAAACGCGCAAGTGGCCCAAACCCATTACCAAGCATTAAGGTCTGTTTCATTTTTTTGTTCCTGTTTTGAAGACATTTTGTTTTATTGGTTTTAGTAGGCCCAGTTCCAATCCAGATTGATAAAAAAATAACATTATTACAAAGCAGATCATTGGCCCAAATAAAAGAAACGTTATGGCCCAAAACGCTAATGATTATTGTGCAAATTGGAAAAGGGAATGAACGCACGAATTCAAAGAAAGAAGAAATGTTTGCTTCAATAGGCAATTGCTGTTCAGATTCTCAGTCAACAAACAAACATATCATTCAAATCGAAATCAAACATTTACAACAGAATCAACACTAAAAAAAGAAACATTTTGAAATTGAATACACTAATTTACAGACACATTCACTATTTTCCTAAAATTCTAATACAAACGTAGTTAAACGAATTAATTTGTTTCCTAAAGATTACGAACCTTGAACACTATAAGAAGAAAAGAAATTACAGAATGAAGGGGGGAGATTTTACAAACAAAAACTCAGACAGAAAGAAAAACAATTACAGAGAAGGGAGTTTGTGAAGTTATGCCTTCATCGCTGCTATAGATTCACCTTCGATTCGACTTTTTGTGTAACGGAATCTTGTACAAGCGCAACCACGATTCGACTTTGCTTCGCCGTGTAGACAAGAAGGAAGCTGATAAAATTATGGAAGATATGCACGAAGGAGTCTTTGGTACTCACTCCAGTGGGAATACAATGGCTAAGAAGATTCTGAGAGCGGGTTATTATTGGTCTACTATGGAAACTGATTGCCATCATCATTCCAGAACTTGCCATAAATGCCAGATTTATGCTAACAAAGTGCATGCGCCTCCGGTTCCTTTGAATGTCTTGACAGATCTTTGGTCGTTATCAATGTGGGGCATTGATATGATTAGAGAGATTAATCCTACTTCTTCCAATGGGCATCATTTTATCCTGGTCGCTATTGATTACTTCACGAAATGGGTTGAAGCAACCTCGTTTGCTTCCGTTACCAAGAATGTTATGGCTTGGTTCATTAAATACAACCTTATTTGTCAATACGGAATTACTGAAAGGATCATCATAGGTAATGGTACCAATCTTAACAATACTATGATCATAGAATTCTGCATGCAATTCAAGATTAAGCATCACAATTCTTCTCCGTACCGACCAAAGATGAATGGCACAATGGAAGCCGCCAACAAGAATATCAAGAAGATATTGCAGAAGATGACAGTGACATACAAAGATTGGCATGAAAAAATACCATTTTCTCTTCATGGTTATCGCAATTTAGTATGTACATCAATTGGAGAAACCTCGTTCTCTCTAGTCTATGGTATGAAGGTTGTCTTACCTGTTGAAGTCCAGATTCCTTCCCTAAGGATTATGAAAGATGCGGGTTTAGATGAAGACGAATGGACTCAGACTCGACTGGACCAAATAAATTTGATCGATGAAAAAAGGCTTGTGGCTGTTTGTCATGGTCAGATGTATCAGAAACGCATGATCAAAGCCTTTAACAAGAAAGTCAAACATCGGGTATACCAAGCTGGTGATTTGGTAATAAAGCTCATTATCTTACCATAATGTGATCCCAGGGGAAAATAGACTCCCACATACGAAGGTCCGTTTGTGATAAAAAAAATATATTTTCTAGTGGTGTTATGATACTTACTACCATGGACGATGAAGATTTCCCATACCCTGTGAATGCGGACATAGTCAAAAAATACTACGCATAAAAGAGACTGGCTAGGTTGACAGGCCTAGGCAAAAGTAAGGGCATCCCGGTGAACAAAAATGGTTTGGGAAAAATTAGGGATATATATAAAAAAAATTTACAGCCGGCAAGTCGAAAACCTGAAAATGCAGCTTGGTAAAAAAAGGATATCCTGATGGACTGAAAACCCGAAAGGGAGGTCCAGGAAAAAGTTAGGGATTAAAGCGTACGACTATGTCCTATTGGATCACCCATCTACTTACAGCCAGCTTCATTACTAGTGTCAAGTTCAAAGGGTATAGAGAAATTCAATCTACTTCTTCCAACAGCACGTGATAAGATGCTTGAAGACATAGGGGAAATAATAGAGTTAAAACTTGATAGGATCGTTTCCACATAGTTTTTTTTCCTTGTTTTTCTTTGTACCCTTTTTTCATTCTTACGACGATTTCCTCTTACTAGGATTTCTATCTCTCTGTATAAAACTTCCTGCTTATAGGAAAACTTTCATAATCAATGCAATTAGATTTCAAAATTCAATATTGTTACTTTCTTTGTTTTGTTTGCAAAAACTTCCAATGATTACATTGAATGGACATGTGCATTTGAACATGATTACTATTAAAAAATATATGCATAAAAACAGGATTAGCATTTACTAAAGACTCTAGGAGTTTGGATAATGTTCAAGTCATCCACAAATCTCCACAGAGCAATCTCCACAGAACTATCTCTACAGAGCTATCTTCACAAGCTCATCCCTAACAGAGATATATTCCCCATAAAATATAATATGCCATCAAGATAGAAATTGGGGTATCTTCCAGCAGTTGACCTCTATATCCCTGATGGATAGCTCGACATGATCATCTTCCCAAATAGGCCCCCTAGAGGATAGGAAGTTTGATCGTTTCCCTAGCATACGGTGGAAACTTCCTCGGCGCAACCTATCAAATCCCGATCACCATCAGAGATTATTCCCTCAAAACAGTCTACAGGGTTTATTTCCCCAATGGAGCTTATTTCTTCGATATTTAAATTCCCCGACAGGATTCTCTTCCTCGGCCAGATGTCATTGAACTTTTTCCTCCCCATAAGAGTTGACATCCATACCTGAAACATGGTCAGACATCACATCAGAGGATTATCCATCTCTTTTGTCCCCAGTCAGGGTACATAAGAATCAAATCCTTCAAAAGAATGATGAACGACCAATTTTCCTGGAATTCTTCTATCCCCAAGTAGAAGTCAAACATCCCCAGCGGAGTATCCTCAAACAGAAAGCGGGAATCTCCAGCAAATACGTTCTAAACAAAATTGAGAAACTACTGTGTTCATCCCCAGCAACAGTCAGGGATTTATTTTCCCCAGCCAAAGATGTTATACGAAGCTACTGATATGTTCCAGTGACATAGTGCACCCATACATCATTTACAGAATATCATAGCATATGCATACAAAACTCATATAGGCTCATTTATTTTGAGAGCATCATTATGCAATGCATTACATACATCATGACATTGCATAAAACTAACGTTGCTTTTTCAGGGTAGTTCGCAAACAGATAAATATTGTCAACATCTTATCATCCTTTAGATACAATCAGTCAACGATTCATTCTAATACTCCTTTGGATACAGCCAGGAGTATACTCATTCCAATATATATTCTAGATGCAATTCAAATACGATCAAGATATATATTCATTTTGATATTCATTCTGGCACCTCTTATAGATACAGTCAGGCGTAGACTCATTCTAATAGGGATTTCAGATACAGTCGGGCGAAGACTCATTCTAGTCCTCTTATAGATACAGTCAGGCGTAGACTCATTCTAATACGGATTTCAGATACAGTCGGGCGAAGACTCATTTTAGCCCTCTTATAGATACAGTCAGGCATAGACTCATTCTAATACGAATCTTAGATACAGTAGGGCGAAGACTTATGTTGATCCTCTCATATAGTCAAGACATAGACTCATTATATAACATCATTCAGATACAATCGATACATAAGATTCATTCTAACACTCCTATCACATCTATTAGATACAGTCGGACACAGACTCATTCTAGCATACTTATCAGGTATCGTCGAACAAAGACTCATTCTGATACTCCTATCAACAGTTACTTTGGATGGAATCTATAATCCCATCTCTGAAGAAGCTCTATTACCTCTCTAAATGGCATCTTTAAGCATATTCAAGTAACACAATCAACAAACAGTGTTACTTCGTGCACATGTGAGTTCAAATTTATGGGCACTTAAGTGTTCAATCCTCTTCCACCATCAGATCACGAATGGCGAGCATGCCAATATAACTCTTCAGGTTTAAGAAGATTGAATAGGGGCAGCTGTTGTACCCCAAAATTTTCTCTCCTATTGTTCAAGACAAATTATCTCAATAGGTCTCCCCATGCTCCTAGGGTTCTCAATTGCTCAAGACTACTCAAGGATTAATCAGACAAACCCTTCTCTTAAGCAGTTGACCTACAACTAGGGTTTTGCTTCTATCAAGGAAAATTGGTATTCTAATGCCTCAAGTGGATTTCATGGTGTCTCATATGCATTAAAGTATCCTCGTGCCAAATTCCAAGCCTTGCAGCACAAGTTTGCTCAGTCAATTAGTCAGATGATTAAAAATCAACTATATTGGGCAAAAAGTTAACTTTGACCAATTTACAGTCAAACTTCAAGATTTTTGGTCAACATCAACATTTTGAAGTCACATTCATCATTTTATCAAGGTTTTATCATGATTCATCAAGGAAACTAAAGATTCAACAAAAGTCAATAGTTACTAAATTATAGTTTTCTTAAGGAGAAGTCAACTAAACGTTGACCAAGCATAACTTTTACATACTTCATCAAAAATTTCTCAACTAAATCCAATTTTGAAGGAAATTCAATTCTCTACAACTTTGTCTCTCTAAGCTCAAGGCTAAAAATGCTTCATTTGAGAGATATGGGTCAAAACATTATAGGTCATTTCAAAAGTCAACAAAAAGACACTTTTGTCAAAGCAATTTACATCAAGATAAAGTCTTCAAATAAAAAAATGACCAACATGAAGATTGTAGGGGGTATCTTGAGGTTTCCAAAAAGTCCAAGATAATCTTCTTATGATAAAAATTGAGTGAAATATGATTTGTGAAAGTTGGGCAATTTTGAGAAAATACATGAACTTCAATTTGAGCAAACTTGAATTTTTGGGCTAATGGGGCTATTTTTTAAGGTCCAAACGTGTTCATAACACCTTAGAGGACCTTTATTCCATTCATGCATCATTTTAATTTTTATTTCATTTATTTTTTATTTTATTCATTTAAATTCAAAATTAAATCAAATACATATTGGATAAATGAATAAGGCATAAAAGGCTTATGATTTGAATCTTTTGGAGGCCCAAGGTCATGCTACAAACTGTGTAGACATATTTATTAATAAAATATTCATGGTTTTGTAATATTTCAATCTATTTTAAAACAAGATCAAAGATATGTTTCACATGATGTCCAAGCCCACCTTTTAACCTAATCTTTTCTCCTATAAATACAATGCATATTCAGACCAAAAAAGGACACAAAAGTTGCGCAAGAAACAAGGGGTTTGAGATCGAAATTTGCAAAGATGAGGGTAAATTCGAAATCAAAGATCCAACCATCCTCAAGACGAGCCATCCATTGCAAATCGTTCCTAAGATATCATAGAGTAAGTTTTGATCATTCTTGATGAACAAAAATGCCTGAAACTAACATTCCATGCATGGTTGTTTTGCATATTTTGTGAATTTTTTTATTTTAATATTCATGATGCTTTGATTTAAACTAACGATTATAACGTGTTCCTGAGACAAAATAGTACAGGTTTGATCCCTTGCATGAGACACATGACGCCCGAATAGTCCATCACCATTATTGAACCGTTTTGCATTATCTTGATCGTATCTCATTGTACAGGTTGAATTAGCCAAAAATAATGCCACCATTGGATTTGCAAGGGTCGATTTAGGGGGATAGGGTCCTCCTTGATCTCTAACGCATGCTCTTTTTGCAGGTTAAAAAATCACCTCACCAGAGAAAACGACTGGAGCTAGGGCTTCGGCGCCTCTCCGGTCCACTAGTTTATATAATTTATTTGTTTGTATTGTCTAACCGAATAGAAGTATAACATAGTTGGTTAAGGCGAAGGCGTGTAACATGAAGGGCGTGAATTCGATCCCTGCGTTTTGCAATGTTTTTTTATTATTTTTCAAATAAATGTAGGTTTCATATATATTATTCAAGTCCTATTTCCAGACATCAACAAGCGCTTGGCCTAGTGGCAAGCAGCACAGTCATGAACTAGGGGGCACGGGTTCAACACCCATCCCATGCAAATCCTTTTACCTGTTTTTTCTAACCTAATTTCCATTCTTTTTCCTTTTCTAACCCTAATTATTTTAATTAATCAATCATTAAAAGTTAACTTAATCTTTTTTTCTTAATACTAATAAATTAGGATTAGGGTTTTTAACTAATATTTAATTTTTTTGAAATAATTAATTATTTAATCAAACCTTTTTTTTAGATATTAAAATCAACTAGAATTTAGGTTTTATTAATTATTATCACTTAAATTATTTTCTATAAAAAAAAACACTTCAACACTCCTTTCCTATTTTCCTATTTCCTTTTGTCATTTAAATTCATAGAAAATTGTATAGTTCGCACTCTCTATTGTAATAGCGTAGATTTATCTTTTCGCTTTTTTTTTCTTTTATGTAACTGCTCACAGGATGTAATAACTTAGGTTTAACTTTCCGCATTTATATTCTCGCACTTATATTTTTATGCTATGATTAGTAACTATGGTTTGTATGGCAAGACTAATAAATTGAACCTAGAAAACCCTAATTCTCAAGATAAAATAAATTGGAAAATAAGTACTCTTCACACTTGCACCTCTAGGGTAACCTCTCTTGTTGCCTTACGAAATATTGGTTACGTCCCTCGAAAGTGGGGATACTTTAGCAAAAGACCCTCGATCAAATCATTATGCCCCTTTTCGAATAAAGATCATAATCCATCGATGACCCTTCAAGCTTCCTACAAAATGATCTAGTACCTTCGAGTTGACTACAAAATGATGATAGTCCCTTCGATACAATTGCTAAATCATCCTTACTTGTTGCCTTCGATGATCATACGATGACCCTACGTATGTCCCTTCACATCCAATAGATAGGGCTACATATCACCTAATGGTATGGATAATACTATCTCTAAAGGAGAAGGAAAAGAATAAGAAATACTTTAGTGGGTAAGAAACTCTTGAATGCTTGTTCACAAACAAAACATTTTCACACTACACTTTCAAACAAATATTTTCAAAAATAACACTTCGTATACATTCTTGAGGACTGATACAAGAATCATTACAAAGCCATCCTTACATTGGCGATATCAAAATATTTTCAAACACACACAAAGCAAGATTTTCAAAAGTGAGCTAAGAAATCAAGAGTTTGTAGATAACTACGGGTGAAAAGGGTGCTAACACCTTCCCTTTTCACATCTTATCCCCCGAACTCAAAATATATCAAAGGTCTTTCATGTTCTTTTCACCTTTCCTAAATATTGAATAAAAGAAAAGTCAGTGGCGACTCTAGCTATCCGCACATTTGGATAAAACCAAAAACTCAGTTCTCCCACCGTATTACATCATTCAAAATCACTTTTATAAACATACTAAAACATGTAAAATCATATAGTAATCAACACACATCATATCCAACAATTCTAACACAAACATCACACTAATTTCATCATTCACAATCAAATTCAATAATCAATTTCACAATAATATACCCCAAAACCTAACATTCAATATCATCATCTAACCACAGTTATACCATATATTACAGAGTTAGAACCCCACCCTTACCTTAGATTTATGGTTCCTAAGCTTGAACTTTTCTCCTCTTCTTCCATGGAAATCTTCTCCCAGTCCTAACTTCTCTTTTCCTCTGTCTCTCTCTCTGTTTCACGATCATTCCAAAACTAAGATTCCATTCTCTCTTCCTTCTTTTTGACAAATAAACCCCTTGGACCCTTAAATCCATATTCCAACCTTGCCCTTCTCTAATTAAAATAATAATAGTAATAATAATAATAATAATATAACTATAAAAACTATAATTATTATTTTAATTCACATAATATTAATATTAAACCAACATTCTCCTTCCACCTCTATGTTTCTACATTTGTAGTCGTACACCCCCAACACCTTATTTTCTTTATTTTCTAAGACAACTACCTTTCATCAAATGTATGACATCATAACAAAACACCATATTGATTCATAATCACCTAATATTCACACTAAATTAATTAAACAATTAATCGAGTTTTTTGGGGTATTACACTTTGTCGAGTGAGCCTCAGGAGACAGACTCAGTCACCGAACGAGCCTCAAGCGAGCATGTTGGGACAAAATTATGTTTTTATAACTTTGAAAATCCACAACTTCTGACTCGGGTGCCCGTTTGACGTACCATTTGAACCTGCGGAAAGCTAAAACTATTTTATATCTTATAAAAATACCTATGATAGGTGATTATTTTTTGGGGGTTTATGCTCTTCTGTATTCAATTTTGTTTTTTATTTGGAGATATGTGCATGGAACTATGTGTGATAGTGCTATGTATTATTCTTGGGATTGTATGATTTGTTTGTTACATGTATGGACCATTGGTGGCCTTAACAGAGTGTCACATTGATGGATGTAGATATAAATATGCGATAATTTGTTGCATGATTGCGTCGTATACATTTTCATGTTGTGGACTTTAGTCCTATTCGTTAGCTCTGATCCTAGATGGTGTGGATCAGGAGCGAGGTGAACCTCATCGTTCATGATGTTGGTTGGCTCTGGTCCTAGATGGCATGGATTAAGAGCAATATGAACCCAATTGTTCACGATATTGGTGGCTCTGGTCCTAAGATGGCGTAGATTCGGGAGCGATATTAGTACCACATGCATTAAGTTTATGAGTCAGTCTCATTGCATTGCATTTCATTATTGATAACATGATATTTGATTTGTATGATTGGTGTGTGCACTACATGATGATGCTTTCTATGTGTAAATGAAAGTGTGTGATTGTATAAGTAATGTGTAATATGTTGTTGTCTATTATGTGAATGTTTGATATGTGGAATGTATGACTATGTATGATTATAACTGATGTATACTCGTTATTATACATTTCATTATAATGTTGTGGTATCTCACCCTTCTGTTAGAATGATGCTTTATACGGCATCGTGCAGATAGTCAGGAGTAGTCTGAGACTGCAAGGATTGAAAGAGGTTGCTCTTCATTTACTTTTGAGTTGGTGTTATTGCTCTGATACATAACACCGAGGGAATAAACGCCTGATTACTTTTATCAACTTTAATGACTTATTTAGATCCTTTTGAACTCCTTATGAATTTGAATACATGTTGATTTGTTTTGAAAAGACTATTTGACTTCGAGTATGATTCCTTTCCGCTGCATTAATAAAATTTAACGTTGAAGACTATGAGTTAATGTTTTGGTTCGTCCGTTATATGTGTTATGTATCCTATATTTATTATGAGAAGTTTTTTTGTATGTGTTTTTGAAAATGTGACATCCTAACTTACTTGGAAATTACTTTTATTTTTATTTACTATTCACTGGGTAGTTTGGGGATTTACACATTCTACTCATTTAAATTTATGTTAATGATATCATTTTTGGATCAACTAACATACATCTTGTCAAGGAGATCTCTAAGCTTATGCACGAAGAGTTTGAAATGAGTCTAATGAGAGAGTTGAACTACTTTATCATACTACAAATTAAGCTACTCGATGAAGGAACATTAGTATGTCAAACCAAGTATTGTCTCAAATTACTTAAAAGATTCGGTATGAACGGTACTAAGGAAATTGAGATACCTATGACAATAAATGATAACTTGGATAGAGATGAAAAGGGTAAGGAGGTTGAGGTCAAAAGGTATAGAGGTATGATTGAATCTCTTCTTTATCTTACTGCATTTAGGCTTGATATTATGTTTATTGTTTGTATGTGTGCATGATATCAATCTGTTCCCAAGGAATCACACTTAAAAGCGCTTAAGTGTATTCTTAGATACCTTATTGGTACCACTAAGTTTGAGCTTTGGTATTCCAAAAGAAACGATTGTAGCCTGGTTGGTTATTCTGATTTTGATTTTGTTGATTGCATATCGGATAGGAAAAGTACTAGTGGAACTTGTCACATGTTTATGAAATCCTTGGTTAGTTGGCATAGCAAAAAGTAAGTTTTTGTCTCTTTGTCAACGGTTGATGCGGAATACGTGACAGCCGGTAGTTGTTCTGCCCAAATTTTGTGGCTTAAGAAATAACTACTTGATTTTGGTATTAAAATTTTATGTATTCATATCATGTGTGACAACACTAGCGCCATTAATCTAACCAAAAATCATGTGCTACATTCTCGCACTAAACACATCAAGATATGTCACCACTTCCTTCGAGATTATGTTGAAAAGGGGGATGTTGTGTTTGAGCATGTTGATAGTAAAAATCAACGTATCGATGTAATACGGTGGGAGAATTGACTTAGGTGTTTTGTGTTTTTATCGCAAATGTTGCGGATAGCAAGAGTCACCACCGACTTTTCATTTATCCAATGAATGAAAGGGTGAAAAGAACAGGAAAGACCTTTTGAGAATTTTTCTGGAGTTCATAGGGTAGGTTATGAAAAGGGAAGGTGTTAGCACCCTTTTCATCTGTAGTTATCTACGGGCTCTTAATTGCTAGCTCACTTTGAAATGCTTTGTGAAATGTGTTTGTTTTTGTTTGAAAGTATTTTGAAAATGCCTATGTTTCGGCAAACTTTGTAATGAATCTCGTCTCTATAAGAATGTATACAAAGTGTTGGTATTGAAAATATTTGTTGAAAAGGAGTGATTGTTTTTGGAAATATGTTTTGAAAGTGTGAGTGTGGAAATGGTTTTAGTTTCTGAGAAAGCAACTACGAGCGTTCTACCTACTCAAAAGAAATCTTTGTTCTTTTCCTCCTCCTTTAAATAGTATTATCTTACCGTTGATTGATAAGAAGTTCTATCATTGAATGTGAGGGACGGGCGCGGGTCATTGTACAGTCATAGAAGGCAACTTGTGAGACGCTTTAGCAATTTTCTTATGGGACTAAGATCGTTTTACCGAAGACAACGTCGAAGGGTCATCGAAGGACTACGATCTTTTTTATCGAGGGTCTTTGCTAAAGCGTCACATGTTCGAGGGACATGACTATTTTATCCGAAGGAAACATCGAAGGGTTACCCTAGAGGTGCGTGTGTGAAAAAGTGTTTCAATTTCAGTTAATTTGTCTTGATTAGGGTTATCTAGCAATTGATTTTAAATCTTGCCATGCACGCCTAATTACTATATAGTATAAAAGAAAACAGTAAATTGCGGAAATTAAAGTTCTACGCTATTACAAAGCTTTGGGGATAGGGGTACAAATTTACAAATGGGGATGGATTGAATCAACAATACGATTAATAGTCTAAATAAACAATCAATACAACTCAATCAAATTAAAAATAAACAATTAATTAAACAAAAACAATCAATTTAATTAATTGGAAAAATAATTAAAATAATATTTTTGGTATTTTGTTTGTGAGAAAAATTTGAAAAAAGAAAATAAAGATTTATTCTATTATTTTTGGAATTTTTATCATGAAAAAATTAAACAATTTTTAAAGAATGCTAACTAAACAATAAGTGTTAATTAACTAAGTTATTCACAAAATCCTAAACTAAACTAATTAAGAAATTGTATTTTTATTTAATTAAATTTTAAAATTAAAACTAAATATTATTAAAATTATTAAAACAAGATGAAATGGGGGTTTGAAGTAGAAATAAGGGGAATGGGGTAAGTAACCCGTTGATGGGATAAGGGGTTGTGGCCCAACAGCTAAGTCTTTTTGTTTCTTTTTTTGTCCAATAGAAAAAATAAAACAAAAGAAAGAAGAAAAGAGAGTTAAATAGAAAAAGAAAGAAAAAACATCCTAGGGGGTCTCGAACCCGGAACCTCATGTTTGTATGCCAATACCTCAACCGCTGCACCACTTAATCATTCGTGTACTATGGTGCTTCCATTAATACAAAAGGCATAAATTGTGAAATGGGATGGGCCAAAAAATTAAGCCCAAACCCGGTTCTGTTAAGAGGAATAGGGAAAGTTTTGTAAACCCTAGTGAAAATTGAGGGCGTCGCGGCAAGAATAGGGAAGAGGAAGAGATTTATTAATTTTAATTACTTGTTTAAATCCCAGAAAACTACTCAATTAAAACAAAAACAAAAAAACCTCTCTCTCTCTCTTCCCAATCGGTTGTTCTCTTCTTCCCTCAGCCTCGTAAAAAAATTCCTCTATCTTTCTTCTCAATCGATCTCTCTCTATTCATCTTCCTTTATCCGAAACAACAACAACAATATTTCTCCACCCATCTTCTCTATTCCTCTTGGTTTAGTATAATGATACTTCATCTTTGTCCTCTAGATCCGCTTCTAAAAAAAAGATCTCATGGTTTACTCTCTTATCCTCGTCGTTCAACAACAACAAATTTATGTCTACGTTCTTAATGGTTCACTCTGATTCTTTCTCTTATTTGAACATCATGGCGAACGACACAACAACACCCAGTCGGCTCTCTATCTCAACGGAATAGCACCACAACTAAGCTCTCATAGCGGCTTCTCAATCTCTCATACGCGATTTCGGCCATGAACAGTAGAACAAAAATAAAAGAGTAACACACACAAGCAAAAAATCGATAGGCAGAGGAAACTAATTTATAGAAAACACAATATTATAAGATGTAATGGTATAAGGATTACCTACAGAGACTAGAATCTCTCTTGTAACGACTCAGAAATTCGTTCAAGTACGTATCTGCTTTGCTTAGGTGTTTTTCTCCTACTTTTTTTTGCATTGTGGTTATATTGTTGGTGTTTGATATTATGCAGGGTTTTGTGAGGTCTCTGGTTTACAACAGGTGTGTTGTCGTTGTCTGTATTTTTGTGATATGAGTTGTAGGCTACGTGAAGTTATTGTTGATGTAAGGATGTAGAGAAGTTTTAATGTGAAAGGTATAGCAGTTGAAGTTGATGAGTTTTACTATTACATTATGAACAAGAGTGAGAGTGGATTGATGAAGTAAGTTTTAGAGTTGTGAGATGTGATGTCGATGATTTATGCAGAAGAATGGATGGAGTTATATGGTTAGTTTTGCAGGGTTCTGCAAGGTGGTTTTTGTGTAGAGGTTTGAAGGTTAATTCTTAGTTTTTTCTCCTTTTTTGCTGCCTTTATAAGTGAGAAAGATGAGACTTTACGGGGGGGAAAGATAAGTTTTTGAACTTTTTTAGTGTACTGTGTTGTACCCCAAAATTTTCCCTCTCATTTTACTCAACACATGCCTCTAAGAGGTCCTCAATTTCTCAAGGATGACTAAGGATTGACCAGACAAATCCTCCTCCTAAGGAAACAAGCTTCAAACTAGGGTTTCCCTCCTCATCAAGATGGTTGAAGTCCAAGGGTCCCAAATGCTTTCCATGGTCCTAATATGTTCTCAAGATCATCCATGTCAAGTTTCATGCCTTGCACAAGAAGTTTGCTCAGTCAATTGCCCAGATGCCTGAAAATCAATTGTACTAGGTCAAAAGTCAATTGTGGCCCACATACAGTCAAACTTTAAGATTTTTGGTCAACGTCAACATTTTGGAGATATATCCATCATTTGATCAATGGTTGATCATGATTCCTTAAGGAATGCCCCCAAATTCATCAAAACCCAAAAGCTGCTAAATTAGGGTTTCTCAGGAAAAGTCAACCAAACTTTCACCAAGCATAACTTCTTCATATTTTATCATAAATTTTCCATCCAAGTCTCATTTTGAAGAGGATGCAATTCCATACAACTCATCTTCATCCCTCACGTTCAAAATATGCACTCATCAAAAGATATGAATTTCTACATTATAGGTCCTTTTGAAAAGTCAACAAAAACACATTTTGGGTCAAAGCTTCTTACATGAACATGGAAGACCCAACTGAGATGAAACCAAAAGGTTTGTTTAGGGGACATCCTAAGCTTTCTAAAAAGTCCAAGAACACCTTTCTAGGGTTAAAATTGGAGGATATATGCCTTGTCAAAGTTGACCATTTTTGCAAAATTGTCAAAAGTCAAATGTGCTCAAAAATACATTTTTTGTCAAATGGGCCTATTTCATGATTGAAGCTTGTTGGAAACATGGTCCACGACCCAAATCAGCATCCACACATTTTTTGCTTTATTTATTTATTTATTTTGATTTTTTATTATTTAAAAGTTAAATTAAATCAAATAAATTGCAAAAAATATAAAAAGATTGGTTTTGATCTGATTTTTTGTAGGAATCAAATCCAATTAATCTGGCATACCATATCCAAATCGTGCAAGGCAAATTGAATCAAAATTGGCATGATTATGCTTGTTTTGGAAAGATATAATACAAGAGCAAAATCAAATCAAATTTTCATGATTCACAAAGATACAAAGTGTTTTTGTTGCCCTAATCCGTTCCACTACATGTATTGAACATACTCAAGCCAAAAGAACAAGGATTACAGTCGTGAGAACCCAAAACAAAACTCAAATTTATGAAGAAAAAGTGTAGGTCGGATTTTCATTTACAGTCCAATTCAAGCAATTCCAAAGCCATTAATCTATTCCTGGACGTACTCTGAAGTGATTCTAATCATTCTCAAGCCACAAAACATCTAGAACTCTTGGATTTGATTTCTAGTGCAGGAACAAGCTTACGCCATTATTAGGGTTTGGAAGCTTCAAATTAGGGATTCTCCGTAGAGGCAAAATTAGGACTGATTAATGATACCAATGAACTCAGGGCAAGATTCTTAATGGGTCTATGATTTTAGTTCTGATTAATATTGTTTGCTTTGCATTTTGAGATACTGCAGGTTTATAGCTACAGGAAAATACCATCACTATAGCATACAACGACGAATTTAACCGTAGGTAAAGGGTTGGTGTCAAAAATGACAGTCCTGGGGAAAGAGACAATAATGTGGCTGACCATCATTGGTTTATTTGAATTCTGCGCGCTTAATGGAGTCACTCACGTTCTTTTATATATTATGTATTGTTTGTATTATATTAACAACTAAAACATGTAGCCCAGTGGTGAAGCGTGCATTGGAAAGTGGAGAGGACCTGGGTTCGATCCCAGGTCCCAGCATTTTATTATTTTCTTAACATTTACATGCAGGTTCCATGCTCCACGCTTCCAAATGCTCACCATACACTCCATCCATCCAGCCATTGGATCATCACCATCCCCAATCTAGCGCCTCAGGATGCCTCTCCATGGTACACCTTCCAGCATAGCCCCCACTGGATCCAGCGCAAGGCAGGTGGGCCAAGGAATTTGGGCCTTTGAATTTTCAACATTACACCCCCTGAATTGCTCAACAATACAGGCCCATCTCTTTTTCTTTTTTTATTTTAATTATTTACTAATTATTTCCTTTTACAAAAATAACACAAAAATTATTTCTTTTTTATTTAATCAAAAAAACCATAAAAAACATTAAAAAATCATTTATTTTCATAAAAAATATTTTATTTCCTTAATTAATCAGATTAATTGTTTAGGGCAATTTAATCCTTTTTTTCATAATTTAAATCAATTAGAAATTAGGGTTTAATTTGTACATAACCTAATTAATTTTTCTCAAAAACTAACCTAAATCTTTTTCAACTAGATTTTTTAGGTTTACTAATTATTCTCGCATTTAATTTGCCGCGCGCATTTTTATTTCCTTTTTATTATTATTGTAACTGCTCTGAGTTTGCAATAGTAATTAGGGTTTCAATTTCGCATCTTTATTTTCGGTCAAAATAATTATGTAACTACAAAAGTCTTGTAATAGCTAGGACCTTTAACTTTCTCGCTTTAATTTCCGCAAACTATAAACTGCCTAGATATTAATAGGATTGTATGGAAAGACAAACTGAAAATTAAAATAGTAGAAAACCCTAAATGTGCAAAGATAAATTAACTGAAAATTACACTCGCACATGCTCACTCCTAGGGTTTACTCCAATGCGGTTTCCTTCGGTAAACGGTCATGAAGTATATGGTTTATTAGTGGTTGTCTTCTAGCCCCGAAAGATATAAAATGACCCATTCGAATGTTGCCTCGGAAAAAGATCTTTAAGGCTTTAGGATGATTACTAACATGTCCTAACATTGCTTTTGTGATCGTATTTGTCCCTTCGAATGTCCCTAAAAAACTCCAACAACGATGCTACCTATTTCTCAATAATGGGATATCATTGTCTAAAAGGAAAACGAACAGACCTTTTTCGAGTAGGTAGATTAGTTCCTAGGTACTTGCTCAAACAAACAAAAAAATTTTCACACAAACACTTTTCAAAAACAGTTTTCAAAACAACTTCGTCACACTCTTGAGGACAGGAACAAGGGTTAAAACGAAGTAAAACAAAACTTTTCAAAACAAGCACACACAAGCAGTTTTCAAAATGAGCAAGTACCTAAGAGCACGTGGAAAACCATGGATAGAAAGGGTGCTAACACCTTTCCTTTCTATAATCTACCCCTCGTACTCAAAAACATCTCAAAAAAGGTTTTTTCTGTTCTTTTTCCTTTTCCTGATTGCATAAAATAAAAGTCGGTGGCGACTCTTGATTACTGTGACATTTGCGAACAAAAACTGCAAACCAGTATTAACAGTCGATTCTGTCACCGTATCACACACTATTTTATTGCTTTTTTATGCAGCTCTTTGGTGCAATGTTTGGATGTTTATGATAGGTTTTGGAGTGGAGTGGCAGCTTGGTGCAGAGCTGGCTTTGTACAGGACAGCAGACTGTTTTTTTTTACATGGTTTTGGGCTAGTAGCAGTTTGGTGCAGCAGGTTTGATAGTTTATGGGGTTGGTTTGGACAAGTTTTGGACATGGTTTATGGGTTGTATAGGGAAGGTTTGCAGGCTTGGACTCTTTAGCATGATGTAGCATGGTTTTTGGATGTGCAAGTCATGGAGCTTGAAGATTAGATTAGCATAGGTTTAGAACTTTAGATTTCATGTAATTTTGAATGTATATTGAACTTGAAACTCAAAAAAGTCTTGTAACATGATGAATTTATTCAAATTTTAGATTTGAAATCCTATGTAATTTTCTTCTTGAAGCTTGAATGAGTTTTGAACAAATTCTCTTGGTGAACTTGAATGAATTTTGAATAAATTCTTTTGATGAACTTGAATTGTATCTTGCAATCGCTTATTTGAATTCCAAACTTGCACCATAAGAAAATTGGTCCTTTTGAGACACTTTTTGTCATCTCCATGAATTTCGATTATGAGCTTTTATTTGCAAATCCCCTTTGAATGCCCGAAAGGAATGCTTCGTACCAATTATTCACAAATCTTAAACCGACTCATCTTGCATCATAAATCAAACCAAACCTAAAAGGCCTTGAATGATCAATACAAGTGGGCTTCAAGGTAAAAGTTGTTGCATTGAGAAGTTGGCACCATGAATTGAAATTAGAAATCAAGAAACTTTTAAATCAGGAAAAATGACCTATAACGTTTCACTAAATTTCATGGCCTTCTAAGCATAATTTGACCTCAATTCTTGAAGAAAACTTGTAGGTGACATCACTTATGACAACGTACAAAAATAATCGTCTCAAGATCTTGAAAATTGAGGAAATTACGATTCTTGGAAGTCAGGAAACAATTACTTGAGATTAGGTCAATGTTCAGAAGGTGACCTCTAAAGTATTCGAATTTTTGATGATCTTTCGCATATAATAGGCTCTTGACTTGTAAAGAGAAGTTAGAGATGACATCAAGCAGAATCATACGCAAAAAGAACCACTCAAAAATATTTAATAATGAAGAAATTACTATCGTTTGAACTTGACCTTGAAAATGTTGACTTTTTGCCCAATACAGTTGATTTTCAGTCATCTGAACCATTGACTGAGCGAACTTGTGATGCGAGGCATGGAATTTGATATGAGCATTCTTTAATACATATGAAGCAACATGAAATCCACTTGAGACCTTGGAAACCCAATATTGCTTGAGAAATACCAAACCCTAGTCGTGGACTCAATGCTTAGGAGGAGAATTTGTCTGATCAATTCTTGAGCCATCTTGAGAATTTGAGAAACCCTAGGAGAATATCTTGAATGAAAAATGGGAGGGAAAATTTTGGGTACAACAACCGACATTTTCATTAAACCTATCGCAACTGAACCTTTTTATCAACATACATGGGGAATTGGGGATCATTGATATCTCTAATGTTGTTTAATCCTATCTTGTTGCTTGCACTTTATTTTTTCACTCTAACTCTTTGTTTGAGTATTATACATCATGTGAGTGCAACTTCCATTCCATCAAGAGTGAGGTAATATTGTTTCAATTTCTCCTTGAAAGTAAGATTTGCCTTAATGCATGTTATTTGTTTATTTCCAAAAATGCTTGATATTCTCTCAAATGGTGAAAACCATGAATGTTCATTTACAAATTTTTTTTATTGATAACCATCATGTGTTATTAACATATATGCTTACAATGACTTCATGTATTAAATCTTTCACATTTGTATAAGTTTGTTCTTGTTATGCCAACATGTGTTTTGTTTATTCTTTATTTCTTGCACTTGTGCTTGAGCTAATTGTATGCGTGTTATTTGCAATAAGTGTTTCTTGTTGTGTTGGCTGCATGATATGACAAACTTCTTCATTTTGGTTTTATTAGCGACATATTCTTGTTGCTATGCTAGGCACATGCGTGTGCGGCATCGGGAGTTCCATTATGTTGTGTTACATAATCGTGACGCAATAAAAGCAACTTGACATATTTGTTATTTCACTGCTTGTTTATTCTTTATGCATTACATTACATTTGGTGTAATGTTGATTGTCGGTTATTTATTAATTTCGCATCATTATATATATATATATATATATATATATATATATATATATATATATATATATATATATATATATATATATATATATATATATATATATATATATATATATATATATATATATATATATATATATATATATATATATATATATATATATATATATATATATATATATATATATATATATATATATATGGGGATATGTGATTGTTGCTCTTCTATGCAAAAACACCTCTGAATGATATTTTAGTATTTGAATTGGACTATGATTATTCTCACGGTTTGCTATATTTCTTTTTGATATTGTCAAAGGGGGAGAAGCATATGCGAGACGAAGTTGGGAAGCACAAAGTCAGGAGGAGCCTTCGATAACTACATTAAATGCATTGTCACAAGTTTTACCATCATCAAAAAGGGGGGGTGTTTGAGTACAAATTCTTCATTAAATGTTTTGCATGATGTCAAAACTGGGAAAAGTTAGCATTTATGCATATTGGACGGAATCTTTATGTCTTGTGGCACTCCTCTGCATTAGGGGTCTTAGAAACCATTAAAAACCACTTTGAAATTGATCCAAGTCATGAAAAACAAGTTTCTGCATAAATTTTCATTGCATGTGTCGACACATACGACTTTCAGGCCAACACATGCAACTCAGTTTTGAAGCTTGTAGCCTCTGGAAGGTTCAGGTCGACACATCATTGCACAGGTCGAAACATACTGAAGTTGTTCTGAAATTGTAGAAATTCTTATTTTATGTTTCAACACATATAAATTTCAGGTCGACACATTTACTATTGTTTTAAAGCCTGTAGTCTCTGACTTGCTTCAGTTGACACATACATTCTTTCAGGTCGACACATACAACTTAAACTTAATGTATGTATCGACACATACGATTTTTAGGTCGACACATAATGATTTTTTTTGTCAATTTTCCAAATCTTTTTAATTCTGAAATAGTCATTTTTCCCTAAACTTTCAAAACTATAAAGACATCATTCATGCAGCATTCTAACTTGATGATACCATAAAAATATCATACATTTGCTCTTCATCTTCAACCTTTAACCTATGCATACACACAAACAAATCATTGTAATGATTCTTTGTTGGGGTGCCATCTAGACGAGGTTTGATAATGTTTGATTAAGTTCTTATGTAGACGGGAGTATTAGGTTGAGATTTGTAGGGGTCTTCATCCGGAAAAACCGCGGATTTGTCCTCCAAGATCATTGAGTGATTTGGGGGTTTTTGTGCAAGACATTCAAAAGAGGATTGCGGCCAAGTGAAGCCCTTTGGAGATGAAAAAATGCAAAGGATCCTTTGGAGATAAAGAACGCACAGGAAGTAGTGAGAGAATGACAGATCAAAATTGAAGTCTTGTGTTGCAATAGGTGAAATTGACGGTGCGCGAAAGCTTTGGAGATAAAGTACGTAAAGGAGTAGTAAGATCCAGATAGTCAATTTGCAAATATTGTATCATGGTTTTTCTCAAGATCAAAGGAAGAGAAGGGGTTGAATCAACAACAAGCATTAGGGTTTGTGGAGTTGCTCTTAAAAACTTCTCTTGTATCAACTTTTTGCATAGTAAGAATTATCCTAATTCCATTGAAATTAGGCGCAGACGTATCCACACGCAAGGACCAAAGTGGGGAACTGTGAAGACAAATCCCCGAGTCTCTTTTTTATACAGTTTTACTTGCTTTATTTTCATTAATCAATTTTTCTAATAGCATTGTGTTATCGATTGACTCGTAGGAATTTTTCCGAACTGTTTCTGTTTTGAATTAATTGTCGATATTGTTTATAATCACTTTTGATTATAAGTTCTTTTTGTATCAACTCAAATCAAAGGAAAATTCTGAAAATTCAATTGCACAACAAGTGTTCGACAAATTATTTTTTGTTTGTTCTTTTGATAATTGTCATTGAAAATAGCATTGCTAGTAACTTGCTATAAATGATTCATAAAGTGTTACTTGATTAAAGTCCAATTAATTCAAATTATCGTATTCATTCCATTTTCTATTTTATATTTATATATCCGAGTTCCAATAACTAAGGTTCGATAGACGACACGTTACGTAAATCTTCCGCGTGTACTCTTTTAAAATCAACGTTTTCAAAACATATATTTTTTATTAAATTTTAGCTTGTTGATCTATTCACCCCCCTCTAGATAAAGTGTCGTCGTCTAATAGCTCACTCAATGGTGAGAAGCTCTGTATATGATATTTTACGTAATAATTTCAATGTCTAGTCTTAATCTTGAGGTTGAAGTTTTATTGAAGGCTTTAGGTTTGTATCTCGGATCTCGAGAAGATAGATGTCGCACTCCATCTCTTGTGTTGTTATAAGCTAGGACAAATCATATCCACACTTTCACAAAAAGACGAGTGATCTGAAAAATAGACGTCATTAATCAAATAAAAGACTCGTTTTAACAAATCGACAGCTAGGAAACTGGTGTGGGCCACATGTTACATCATCTTCTCTTAATGAACATTTTATGTCGCATCTCGTGGATGTTCTAGAAATATATTAAGACAGAATTTTATATATATATATATATATATATATATATATATATATATATATATATATATATATATATATATATATATATATATATATATATATATATATATATATTCACTTTAAAATGCATTTAATTATTTTTTTAGTTAAATTTTGTTAAAACAGATGAGTTTAGATTAATAAACCCTATATCTTCACACGGTACACGAACGTGAGCCAGTGATCCATTATCTATTTTTTTATGTACTGTTCAGTTGTCCATGCATGTGAATATTAGGCTAGACATGTTGTTTATAAGTTTGGTCTTATGCCTAACTAATATCGGATGCTTGAACAATCAAATTTAATGCTTCATTGGTGATTTTTTTGGTCGACATGATATATTATAGGTATCAACTTATCACCACCATTCACTTTTTTAGCTACAAATTATAAGGCATTCACGTGCAGGTAGGGAATATCACCCTACACGTGTTAGTTACTCATTGGCTTTTTGAAACCATGAAGAATAAGAATATGGTACTCCTTTTAAAATAGTTACTCTTATTTGGCACAGAATAAGTATATTATAGATTATGTAGAGCATCAAGGAATATTATATTAACGAAAAAATTGAGAAATCGTTTATCTGGTTCGTATAAAAAGTTGTTTACTTGTGGATGTTGATGTTCTCATTTTGTGGAGGATCATGCCACCTATGTTGTGAACATTTTTTCATTAGAGATTGTGATGATTTTTTTTTTGTTGGAATGGTTAATTTATTATTTCACAAGGCAATTGAAAGCTTTCTTGAAAAGATATTTTCAATTGATTTAGAATTGTTATTCCCTTTGAAAGTAGTAGTTCTCTAACCGTAATTTCTCAATTGACTGTATTCTCTCTGTTCTATATTTTATGAAATGAAATTAAAAGCAATAATATATTAAAGTTATTTAATATTTTTATTTTAAAATTATTTTAAATATAACTGATTAAATATTTTCTCACTCAAATAAATATAAAAAATAAATATATTTTTTGAGTATGATTTTTTTTAATAAGTGATTTGTATTTAACAAGATACATTTTGAGTATGATGAATTAAGTTTATCTTAATCGTAGAGAAGAAGGATGTTTGTCTGCCCCATCACAAAAAATAGACATCAAAAGTTTAACTTTAGTCTTAATAATTTTATGATTTTCTTTGATCAAGTCATCCAATTCAACGAATTCAAAGTTCAAATTATTTAGCCTCATACAATCCAATGGAAGTGTTGTCAATCTCACTCTTACTTTTTCAATTAAATTACTTTTATTCTCTCCTGCTTAAAAGTTGGTTGAGTAGAAAACAAATACAAGTTTAATTAGACTCGTGATCCTTAATTTAATTATTTGTTTTGTATTATTTTTTTATCTATTAATATTATTACTTTTTGATCTCTTAAATAAATATTCGTTCATTTTTTTATTGATTTTTAAAATAATAAGTTTTGATGATTTGCCATTGTATGTGTCTTTTTTTTTCGAGATGACTTATTATGACTTGACAAATTTTATTTGACTTAGGAATATTTAAGGACTTTTTTTTAATTTTCTTCATCGTTAAATTATGTTAGTGTATAAGGTGATGAAAAATAGGAAGAATAAGAGAATATTTATTATTCTGCAATGACAGCTATAAAAGTTGTAAGAAAAATTTAAAGATATGGTAGTTATCACTAGTCTATTTATACACAAAGTAAACTGTCACGTAGCCCTTAACAAAAGGTAAACTTAATAGTTAAATTTATTTAATAGCTAAGCTAACAAAACAACTAGAACTTCGGAAGCTAAATAAACTTCTGAGACGCAATTTAAAAAGCTTTTGCTTCTGACTAATAACAATTTCTGAAAATATCAAATTACTGCTTCTATCTAAGTAGTCTTAGAAGCTTACATCTTATGGCTAACAATCTCAGAAGCTCTACTACTTCTGAGCAACACTACTTCTGAGTAATGGCCACATAAGCTTTTGATTCTAACACCAGATTCTGGATCATCGTCAAAATATGGATCAAAATCAGATTCATCATCAGACTCATCTTCAGAGTCTACAGAATCATCTTCATCTTCTGACTCTGATTCATCTTCAAAAGTATAATCTCCTTCAGATTCTGACTTATATTCTAATTCTCCTTCAGACTCAGAATCACCTTCAGATTCTGACTTGTCTTCAGCTTCAAAGTCATCTTCTGACTCTGACTCGTCTTCTGAAACCTCAGATTCTAACTCATCTTCAGAATCTTCATAGTCATCTTCTGATTCTGACTCATATTCTTCTTCCCCTTCAAAATTAGAAAATGACAATTGCACAGGTTCCTCATCAGATTCATAAGCCATCAATAGCATAAGTTCATCATCATAAACTCCTCTGGCTATTTTTGCTTCTTCTTTTTTTGACCAATAATCTTTAGCAAAGTGGCCAAACCTATTACAATAGTAACACTGAACCATTCTCTTGTCATACTTCTCATTTCCCTTATGATATTTCTTATCATCAAAGTATAAGACTTCTGACTTTTGAGACCTACCATGTCTTTTCTGCTTCTAGTCCTTCTTGACAAAAGAAGCTTTCAGAGCCTGCTCAACCTCTCTTTCAAAAGTTCTCCCGGTCAAACGCAACTCTTGCGTCTCTAGACTACATTGCAGCTCTTTAATTCTCATGGTGTCCAAATCTTTAGAATATTCAATTGCTACAACAATGTAATCAAATTGAAGATTAAAAGACCTCAATATCTTCTCAATGATTACTTGTTCAGAAAGGGTTTCTCCATAAGCTTTCATCTCATTAATAATCAGAATCACTCTAGAGATGTACTCATATACCTTCTCGTTATCCTTTATGTTGAGATTCTCATACTGCTTTCATAGAGATTGAAGCTTTACCTTATTCACTGATGTGTCACCACCGTAACACCTAAGTAGTGTGTCCTATGCAACCTTTGTTATCGTCAAATCAATGATTTTCTCAAACACGTCCACATCCACACACTGATAGATGTATAACAACGCCTTCTGATCTTTCTTCCTCAAATCACGCTGAGCATTTATCTGCACATCAGTTGCATTTTATGGAAGTATAACCGAAACATTATGATCATTGACGAGATCAAGAACATCTTGACGCTAAACAACACACGCAATTATCCAGCAATTCCAGTGCTTGCCATCGAACACTGGAAGTTTGGTGCTCGGACTACCGTTTCCGTTCATCTTCAACCTTGTGCAAATCACTCAGATCTCACCAAACACAGTGTTTCGTAATCCCTCAGAATCAAAAAATGTGATTATATTACGATTCTGTTCAAGATTCAACATGAATTCAAGAAATGAAATCAATCACACAACGTCTCACCATTTCACTCATGTTTCCCATGTTTTCCTGTGGATCCGATTCGGAGCTCTAAATACCAATTGTTAGTGCACAAGGTGATGAAAAACAGGAAGAATAAGAGAATATATTTATTGCTCTGCAATGATGGCTACAAAAGCTGTAAGAAAGATTTAAAGATATGTCAGCTACCAGTAGTATATTAGTCTATTTATACACAAAGTAAACTTCCACATAGGCCCTAACAAAAGGTAAACTTAATAGCTAAATTTACTTAATACCTAAGCTAACAAAACAACTAAAACCCCAGAAGCTAAACATACTTCTGGGATGCAACCTCATAAGCTTATTCTTCTAACCAATAACAACTTCTTTATATATCAAACTACTACTTCTAACTAAGCAGTCTTAGAAGCTTACAAGTTCTGGCTAATAACCACATAAGCTCTACTACTTTTGAGCAACACTGCTTCTGAGTAAGGGCCACAGAAGCTTCTGATTCTAACAACAACTTCTGAATATGAATTACTTCCAACAAATTAAACTTTCAATAATCTTTATCATCATCATCATCATCGTTAAAATAAGTTTTAAGAAATTTTTATCATCTTCATCAAAATTTGTATCCATTAATGTTTTTTCTTCAAATCAAAATAAACTCACAAAGATATCATCATATATTTATTTTTCATTTATTTACTAGTATTTTCAATAAATTAAATCACGAGTTTTAGTTTACTTAAGGGATTAAACTCGAAAAAATTCTATAAATAATTTGTGTAAAATAGTTTGAGTAAACGTGTTTGTGCTTGAGTATTGGTGTTTGAATATAGAGAAATTGAATAGAAATTCCAATAGGAACAATTCAGGATTGTTCGATGGGACAAAATAAACAAAGAATACAAATAAAATTAAGATAAAATGCTTTTATTAAAGAATTACAAAAAGGACGCAGATTCATACATGTTTCCTCACAACTCTTTTCTCTCTGATTTGGATACTCGAGTTCTATAGGGATTAATGGTAAAATTTGTGAACCTTGATTACATGAATGAAATTAACTTATATACTAAACATCAATAACCATTGATAACAATTACCACGCTAAAACTCGACACATATCCTATTATGTGAACCTCTATTCTCTACTTTGTTTCCATGTGTCCTTAGTCTTTGAGTTGCTTCTAAACTTCTATCCAAGTCGATAACTTCTCTTAAGTCTCTTAACCGCTTCCTTTGAAAACATCTTGAAAGCTCCAAAGATTTGAGCTCTAAAGATTTGGAAAATTTTGGTAAAATATGATGTTGTTCAAGTTGTTAAAATATGTGAAGAACAACATGTCGAACAAGGATGTCCTACCATGAAGACTCAACATCTTGGACTGTTACAGCTGGACTTTAGTAAATCTGTTCCAATATTTAAGGAGCGCTTTAGCAGTAGATCAAGGAATGTTTTAACAAAGGATTTAAAGCCCATGGACATAATGAAGATTATAAAAGGAAGACTTAGACCTAGGGATTTTTAGCTAATCCTCGTGTAACACTTCAAAATATAGAATAAGGGTTTAGTGTTTTGAGAGTCGAGTACTTTCTTGTATTATAAGTCACCTTTTGTATCAATTTGATGCATTGTGGTAAACATAGTTGTTTATATAGATTCAGAAGCCTTTAGGTAATGAATTGTATATTGTTCTTGGATGAAGCTTTGAAGCAAATCCAAGTGTGTTAGTTAGTCAAGAGTCTTAGCTGAACTTTATTTGAAAGGGGTTTCTTTCAAGTAGTCTGATACGCTCACCAGAGGTTGTGGCTGTTAGATATCACTGAGGTGATTTAGGGAGTGAGATGGATTTATCTTATCTTGGATGAGTTTCTGAGATAAAGATTTCATTGGGTAGTGATTGGGTAAAATGGAAGTTGTTTACTTGTAAACCTGAGGTTGTTTACATAAAATAATACTACTGATAGTAAAATCTTCTTCCTGTCTTGGTAGTCCCTAGAGTAGGTGTGTCGATTCATCGAACTGGGTCATCATATCCTGGTGTTATTATCATTCTGCATTGTTCAGTTTTTATTTCTTGATTGATTGACATGTCATATAAAGATGTTGTAACATCTTCCATGATGTTGTTCTGATATGCTTTATATCAGTGTGCTTTATTTTGTCCAAGGATTTTTTTTACACAGAGAACTTTGTCTCAACATGTGTTAGGACATTGTTATCTGTGTACTAAAATTTCAATTGGTATCAGAGCAGGAAGTTTGTTCTGTTCTAGGTGATATCGGGGAAGATACTTTTTGGTACTTTGGACAAGGAAGGATTGAAGTGTTATTTGGAGCCACTGTTATGGTTGTGGTGTTACTGTGAGGTGTGTTCTTCTTCTTCTGCATATGTCTCTGATGTGTGAACCCGTGGTGATCAGGCTTGATTTCCCTCCTGATGGTTTAGGATTTTTTTTTAAGCAGAACGAGTTAGGTATGATAGAGGAGGTAATGTCTGTATACCCTAATATTTTTTTGGGATGTTATTGAGGATATTTCTTCTGTATGATGTCCTATAAGATGTCTTTGACATCCTACCTGGAGCTTGTTGAGGGTGTGTTTTTTTCAATTGTGTATGTCTGAGACAATAACTCCAGTAGACATGTGAACTTGTTGACCTATGGTTCAAGGAAGATCTACTATTATAATAGGCTGGGTAGACTTCTTACAAGACCAACGGGGAGTAAATTAAAAAGAAGGAGAGGTGTTGATTCTTTCACACTCTGACTGTGAATGAAGAATATTCCTGTCATACATAAAGTTGCCAAGGTTACTTGAAATTCCCCTCAAGTCCATTCATAAAGGCACTTCTATTTGTGAAAAGAGCTTAGAAGAGAAAGATCAAGGTGAAGGAGGCTGAGTTTGTTTTGATCAGTGATTTCAGCGTGTCAAAGACAAGAGCAATTTATTTTTGTTCTTGGTTTTTGATCTTTGGTATGGGTGATTTATTTGTCATCATCCTTGTTCCTAAAGGTTAATCTAATATGTTAGGATATGCTCTCTCTCTCTCAAGGATGTTCGGTAGGACTTAGCAAGCTTTGTCAGCAAGATAAGTCACAATAGTCAAAGGCAAGCTGAGAATATTCGTCTTTATGTATCAACATTGTCCCCGACAAGAGAGAATGCACGATATATGTTCCTACAATGATGACATATATTTGATCGCATGCATTGCTCTCTGAACAAGGATTTAAAATCAATTTCTATTTGTGACATTCACAATTATTTAATTGATTATCCTTATTCAGCATTCACCGGATCTGGAGTCAAGATGTTACACTAGTATGCAACAAACATCAGTTGAGAAATCTCAAGAACTTGCCTCCTTTAGCATGAGTACCATATGTGTGTTTCTCCAATTTTAATCAATCTGATATGAGGGTAGGTGAAGACATCATCAGGTTAATGAATATCCTTGGGTCAGTTTATTTCTGATCTAAGCTTCAGAAGCACAAGAGTCGGGTACTTGCCTGTGAAGAAGTGCTTGGTGTAAGTTCGTATGAATTTGCTTAGATATCTTAAAGATTGGTTGATGATAAGAAGGATGAAGGATATATACTCAATCTTGATCAAGTCTATGGGAACATGTAACTTCAGCTCAGTTAGAAAAGGCATCCAGGGGAGGATGTAGGTTGATAGTCTGGAGATCTTCAAGACTATATCAGGCAGTATGGAGTACATCAAATAGTTAGTTGAGCCTTTGATGTTCTGACATCAGGTTAAACATCTAGATGTATTCCTTGAAAGTGTTGTGTGAAATAGAACGAGATCATTCTAGGATAGGCTGATTTTATTTTGAGAGTTTGACTCGTGTTTGTGCAAAGGGTTATGAAAGTCCTCTAAGCATGTGTAATTCATTGAGCTACTTGTTGTTATATACTTGCTTTGTAGTCTCATATAAGTTGTTTGGTATGAGTATTCCAACACTCTAGATGGTGCAAGAAGGATTTGGAACTGATAGACCCAGTCTAACTGGTGGACCATTGATCACCTCAGTAGAAGGTTGTGACAAATAACCATAGTTATCTGTATGATCAAAAGACTCTCCAAATACTGATGCATCTTGTGGTCTGGAGGATTGTACAGAGGACAAAGAAAATGAGGAGGAGCTGATTTCTTTCGTGCCTTGAAGTTACAGAGGGAATCTCCTCGTAAGATGTTTAAGGATGATTATAGTCTCTGTATTAACTTTGTGGGTCAGGTGAAGGCTTCATGAGAAGTATGAGAGTAATGCCAAATTGTTAAAGACTATGTTGTTGCACCTATGAGATCAATGTGGAGGACTTATATGAAAATGTTGATGTCCTATGTGATGTTGCAACATCATAACTTTTTATGAATTTGAGTTTTGGTGTGACAATTGATACTAACCATTTGATTTGGAGAAGTCTTCCCTTGAGAAGGCTGGGGATCATACTGGATCTATGTTGGACATCATACCTAGTTCTCTGACTCATACCGAGATCATAACGCTTGTGGGAAGATGGTTCTTTATGCTACAAGTTACTCTAGAGAAAATAGGGTTTATTTAAATCTTGTTAAGCAAGTGAACGAGATATGTTGTTTTGTAGAATGTGATTTATGGGAATGACATCTTGCCTAACCAAAGAGTTGAGACGTGTGAAAGGCTATTTATCATATATGCTTATGATACATGAATAGTCCAGGATGATTTAAAATATTATCACGAAGCCTAGCCGTCTGTGTCTGTATGAAAACGTGTTCAGCAAGTGTGTTTAAAAAGATGTGTAAAGTTGTGTGTTTCCCACTATGTGAACATAAAGGTGAGTCTTGTGAGATTCTTGTCGAAGTAGGATTGGTCAACTGAGACAGGGGGAGTTGAACTTATTTTTGGAATGTTCTGCTAAAGAAGGGCACTCTTCATATAGATAGCTTAAAGGTCACACAAGTTATGTTTAAGTTCCTTTTGTGAAGATGTGATGTCAGGCAAGATGTCTAGACATTATGTTACTGGTAGAAGTCATGATGGACTTGACAGTTTGTGTTGGATTCTTTCATTGGGGAACCAACGTGTTGAATTAAAACATGTTCATACTCCATATGAGTGATCTGAGACTCATTTTTGAGAATTTATTTTTCTCTACAGATTGAAGTCAGTATCAATGGAAGTTTTCGGAAGTTGTCATGCTCAAGTCTCTCTAAAAAGAGTACTTTGTGTATTCAGTGGAAGGCTTTATGTTTGTTATTGTCTATGAGTATTTCCTAGAAGTTCTTTTGTGGCCTTAGTCTAAAAAATTATTGGTTGAATTCTGAAAAGGTGATGTTTCTTTTGAGGAAAAGAGAGAGTAGAGAATGTTTGGACGAATGTCTGCACATTATTTAGGATCTGTCTCTATGAAGATCAACAAGTGGTGATTATGGATGGTGTATTCAAAGATGTGTCAGAAGGGTGTGTGAAACACATCTTTGACCATGCATGCTCATTCATTGGAACTTAAATCTCTAGGAGAAACAATCCAGAATAATTAAAGGCGTGAAAAATGCCTTATAAATGGTGCTCACTCGAGAAGAAACAATCAACAATAACGTGGATGGTGCACATTTATTTGTGCTATTGCTTTTATTGACTAAAACCGGTTGTATAAATGAGGAAAGTTACTTCCTAGGTTTCTGCTCAGATATAAAAGGGGGTTATCTCTTTCTCTCTTTCAAGGTGTGTCTTGTTGAGTTATAGTCTTATGGGTTTTGTTCGCGTTTGGGTGAGTACAGTATGGGTATGGGTCTATTTTGGGTATATTTGTCAAGTTTTGGCTAAAAAGGGGGAGAAAGATATTTATCACCATATGGATGTTGCATTTGTCCCTGCAGTTGTTTTGCAAGGATGTTTAACAAGATGTTCTAATATCATGTATGAGTCATGTCTCAGTTTCTTTTTGTGTCTTATGATCTAAGTTATGAACACAGTTGAGTCTTGTGTTCTGAGTTATCTGAGTTGGTGGTTGGTTATTGAGGGTAAAGTTCCTGGTTCTTCTTAAGGGTTCTCTTATACCACCAGAGAGGAAGATTTATCCCTTCGTGACAAGAATCGATTCCTGGATTAAGGGGGAGTAACTAGATAATCTGATGTATGTTCTGGTTATCTTCTTCCTCATGTACAGAAAGAGTACAAAGTTCTTCCGGCTGAAATGACTTTAGGACTTTTGTTCATGGGTTTATTGTGCAAAAGGAACTTTGGAGGAATGTTCCTGGATTTATTATACAAAAGGTGTTTTATCCAAAATTTACCAAATGGGGAGATTGAAAGCTCCAAAGATTTGAGCTCTAAAGATCTGGCTAATTTTGGTAAAACAAGATGTTGTTCAAGATGTTAAAATATGTGAAGAACAACATGTCGAACAAGGATTTCCTACCATGAAGACTCGACATCTTGGACTGTTATAGCTTGACTTTAGTAAATCTGTTTCAAGATTTAAGGAGCGCTTTAGCAGTGGATCAAGAAATGTTTTAACAGGGGATTCGAAGCCCATGGACAGAATGAAGATTATAAAAGGAAGACTTAGACCTAGGACTTTTTAACTAATCCTTGTGTAACACATCAAAATATGGAATAAGGGTTTAGTGTTTTGAGAGTCGAGTACTTTCTTGTATTGTAAGTAACCTTTTGTATCGGTTTGATGCACTGTGGTAGACATAATTGTTTATACAGATTCAGAATCCTTTAGATAATGAATTGTATATTGTTCTTGGATGAAGCTTTGTAGCAAATCCAAGTGTGTTAGTTAGTCAAGAGTCTTGGCTAAACTTTTTTTAAAAGGTGTCTTTCAAGTAATCTGATACGGTCACCAGAGGTTGTGGCTGTTAGATATCACTGAGGTGATTTAGGGAGTGAGATGTGTTTCTCTCATCTTGGATGGGTTTCTGAGATAAATATTGCATTGGGTAATGATTAAATAAAACAGAGGTTGTTTACCTGTAAACCTGAAGTTGTTTACATAAAATAATACTACTGGTAGTGGAATCTTCTTCCTGGCTTGGTAGCCTCCAGAGTAGGTGTATCTATTCACCGAACTGGGTCATCATATCCTGGTGTTATTATCATTCTGCATTGGTCAATTTTTATTTCTTGATTGATTGACATGTCATATAAAGATGTTGAAACATCTTCCATGACGTTGTTCTGATATGCTTCATATCAGTGTTCTTTATTTTGTCCAAGGTTTTTTACACAGAAAACGGTGCCTCAATATGTGTTAGGACATTATTATTTGTATATCAGAATTTCACATCTTCAAGTCTACTAAATACCTCTGTTGAATGCGCCAAGTCATTACAAACTTTTTCGAGATTTTGAACATGTTTTGAAGAGAGAGTGATCTTAAGCTTGTGGATCTGTTTCTGAGACTCCTTCAAACTTAACCTAATGAGTTTATAGGTCATTTAATCTTTGAACTAAAAAATACACTAAGTTTTACGAAACCTGGTAGACGAGTCGAATTCACCACCTTAAATGAAATGATCAATATCTCAAAATTATAACCTGGTCATCTTGTACTTAGCATTTTCACTCATTTCTTATATTTTATATGTCGAGAATTAAAATTCAAATTGTTAGGCTAACAAACTTTTATACCAGGTCCTTCATCCATTCTTACATCCAAAATTAATTTGATTATAGCATTATCCAATTCAACGTGAAATTTCCCATGCATCCACTTTAGAAAAAAAAGATGCAAACGCCACTTCTCGTAATGAATGACCAACACACAGTGAATCATAAATATTTGGATGGATGTAAAACCTTTTGTTTTAGTCAATTCTCAAACATAATTTTTTATTTCTTCTAGTCAATCTTGATCGAGCCATTATATTGTTAATATTTTCTTATATTTATCCAAAATTTATATACACTCAAATCAAATAACACATCTTTCCACAACTTGTAATATTGTGATTTATCCATCAACAACAACAAAAAGAACGAAGCTGAGAATAAAAAATACACATTGAGATTTGAAGGTTAAGAGAAGAAGATACAATAAATTCTTATCGCAATTTTTTAGATATGCATATGTTAGCAACCTCACAATGCATTTAACTTTTGTTCTTGAGTTTTGCTTCGGTCTATCTAAAAGAAAATAATTATTACCAAAAGAAACAAAGTTGAAATCAAGGAGATATTGGTGTTGACATGATAAATATTTTTGAAAGTTTATTTTTATGATGATAATAATTATGAAGATGATAAATATTTATGGAAATTTATTTTTATAATGATAATTTCTATAAGAGCATAAATGTTATATGTGATGTCAAAGTCATTAAAGTTTAACAATTTTTTGTCGAAAAATAATAATAGAAATGATTATAATATTGACTAATACATACTCCTTTTATAATGATTTACAAACAAAAAAAACACATTTTTTTATTATAAATTATATGATAAAACACAAATTTTTTGTTATAAATCAGATGAAAAAAACATCAATTTTATTTTATTTAAGTATTTTATTCTAAAACTTCATCTCTTTCAAAGTAAAAATAAATGAAAATTACATTTAATTTATTTTTTTTCTGATTTTTTTCATAAACAATTCAATGAAATTATTTTTACATCTTCTCATAAAATATATTTTAAAAGAGACGAAAGAAAATTGAATTTTCTTAATAAATATGAAATATCAACTTTTATTTATAAATTGTTACGAAGTGATTATGTATTTTAGAGACCAAAAATAATGTTTGTTAAATAAAAAACTATGGTACAAAGAATTAAATTAAGAGACCACGTGTTTAATTAATAAGTTGTGCGTCTCTAATTTATGAATTTATGTGGTGGTAATTTTTTATGTCATGTGTACACTAACATATTTTAAAGGTTATATGAGATTTTCAAACAATTCATTAATGTAGAGTATTTATGCAACATCACAGTTTTGAAATATGTGTTGGGAATTATTAGTCTTAAATTTCATAGCTAGAGCATATGTAGCCTGGGGCACTGCTTATATTATATTAAAAGTGTTGAGAATATTTAATGTATGATGATGAAGTGTAATCTTAAGTTTTAGGTGTCAAAATGCTAGTGTTATGTTGCTAAAACTTTGTCATTCATAGTTTTCCATAAAATCCAACAAGTAATAATGAAAAATAATAATATCATTCTCAAATTTAAGAGTATGCTCTAACCAAACTTGAAAATTGTTTGGTCTTTTATTTTACATTTTTTAATAAAATCAATCTCTTATTTTGTTTTTAAACAATTTTGATATCCATCTCCAATTTAATAAAAAAAAGTGCTGAAGAGAATTTTTTTTAATATGGGAGAAATAATTGATGACATGTAATGAGTCATTGTTTTTTTATAAAATTTTCTATGGAATATTTTAATTAAAAACTAAAATAAATTAATAAATTATCAAAATAAAAATGAATGGTTAAATGTTAAAATTGGATTGAAGGTGTTCAACATTCATAATGTTCTTTTCATGCCCTAACTTTTGTTAAGTAGCAACATTTATTTAAAGAAAATAATTCAAAAACCTCTATAGTCTACCCATTTCATATATTTTTTTTGTTTATCTTGACTCCTCAGTCAATGCAAACATTGAACATCCTCTTTCATTCTAGGAAGAGAAGAATGCAATGTTATTGTGGGTTGAATTCAATACTTGTGATTATGTTGACACCTCAAAATCTCGATTGTAGATTCTATAAATGTTGATTATACAAGATATATTTTCATCCATAAATTTTTACTTTGTGTCTTTATCTTTTCAGTTAATTTCTAGGTAATCTCTAAATTTTGGATAATAAATATGCATTCTTTTTTGTATTACTCAATTACAAGAAAGGAAATAATGTTCTTTTTTTTACTAGTGTGATGAGAAAATAATAGGAAGTGAGTAATTCTTTTTTTAATAAGGTATTAGATTGGAAGAAAATTGATGGTTTATGATCGTCAAAATAGTAAGTGTATTATTTTGCCTCTTGTAATAATAGGGAAAATTTCCTGAATGTCGATCTCAATGACTGCGCAGAAGTACCAAGTTCAATGTGTAGCTCAATCAAACAAAAATTTGAATTGGGGTTTTGGTTTGTTATTGTCATTGTAAAATTAGCAAAAATGTACATTGGCTTTTTATTAATATGAGGAGCATGCCAGGGTGTGGTGTGTAATTTTCCCTGTAGTAACCTTGAATCCTGATTTTTTTAACAAGTTCATAATATCAATTACCAGCCCTTTAGTTTATTTTCCCCTAAATCCTTAGTGGGAAAACCTTTGAACATTCATCTTAAATCCTAAGTCCTTAGAGAATTATGATAAAATCAAGCATTTGTTTTATCAAGAGTTAACCGGTAACTATAGGGTATCCATAGTCCTAGATAATATCTTCTATAGTCTAATCGTACAAAAACCTTAACAACAGCGATCCATCTAGTTGTTAACTGTAAATCAATCATATTGGTTCGATAAAGAAAACATAAAAATATTGCACGATTAAATTGAATAATAAAAACCATGGAATTGATAAAGTCAGAAATTCAAAGTCATTACAGATTCAAATCAGGGACACCCCCTAGCATTGGGGGGTTTAGCTACTCATATTTTTAAAGTAATTTCAATGATATAAGAAATAGACACTATAGATAACTAATGAACTTTGATCTTCAATCGCTTTCGTTCATGAAAAATCTATGTCCTCCAATAATCTCATATGTTGCTCTCTTCTATCGTCAAAATTCTCCGTTGGCAAAATGTACTTCAATTCATCTAGAAACTCATCTAAATAGAAAAAACTCACTTAGGTTGGATGGAAGTACCCAAAACTCCCCCATAACTTAACAGATGGGCAAAATATAAAAAAGTACAAAAATCAGCATCACAGGCCAACACGGCCCGTGTAGGGCAACACAGTCGCCCGTGTTAACCTTCTGGATTTTTAATTATCAAATTCAAGTCCCAGGGGTCGCAGCACGGCCCGTGTTGGAAAACACGATCTCCCATGTTGCACCCCTGACATCTCATATTTTTCAACATGCCACAACCTTCCTCCTGACACGGCCCGTGTTAGGAAACACGGTCACCCGTGTCAGGCCTCCTGAAATGTGATTTTTGCATTTCTTCCAAAATTTCGAGTTTTACACCGATTTGTCCCGATTTATTCCTTTGAACCTGGAAATATTAAAACAAAACACCAACGTATAAAAAGTGGAAAATGAAATAAAACACTCGATGATACAAAGAAAGGATAACTGAAAACGATGGTAAATAACTGTGCAACAATATACTCAGCCTCTGTAGTGTACAAAGATACACAATTTTGCTTCTTACTGAACCAATATATGAGATTATTTCCCAAAAAGAAGCATCCTCCTGATGTACTTTTTCTATCATCAGCACTTCCTGTCCAATCAGCATCACAAAAACCAGTTAAGTCAGAATTAGGTCCATGAGAGTATAACATACCATAGTCACTTATCTCATTCACATATTTAAGAATTATCTTCACATGGTTGGCATGGATAACTTTAGGATCAACTTGATATCTTGCACACACTCATATAGCAAAGGCAATGTCTGGTCTGCTAGTTGTGAGATATAGAAGACTGCCTATCATACTTCTGTAAAGACTTTGATCTACACTTACTCCTTGTTCGTCTTTAGTCAACTCCAGATGTGTCGGAGCAGAGGTTCTTTTGTGACTGGAATTTTCGATCTCAAACTTCTACACTATATTCTTGGCATACTTGCTCTGAGATAAAAATATGAAATCTTCCATTTGTTTAACTTGCAGACCAGGAAAATAGGTTAATTCACCAACAAGACTCATCCCAAATTCTGAATGCATTTGCTTGACAAAATGTTGAACCATCTCATTTGACATCCCACCAAACACAATATCATCAACATAAATCTGTGCAATTATGATTTTCCCTTCTTCTTCCTGGACAAAAAGAGTTTTGTCTGTGCCATATTTCCTGTATCCATTCTCAACAAGAAATTATGTCAGTCTCTCATACCAAGCTCTTAGAGCTTGCTTTAATCCATACATAGCTTTCTTCAGTTTGTAGACATGTTTAGGAAAACTTGGGATCAACAAATCCCTTTGGTTGTTCCACATAAACTTCTTCATTCAGATAGCCATTTAAGAAGACACTTTTTACATCCATTTGAAACAATTTAAATTTCAATATGCATGCAACTCCCAAGAGTAGTTTAATTGGTTCAAGTCTGGCCACATGGGAAAAAGTTTCATCAAAGTCAACTCCTTCAATTTGAGTATGCTCTTATGCAACTAACCTTGTCTTATTTCTAGTGACCACCCCTGTTTCATCATATTTATTCTTATACACCAATTTTGTGCCAATCACATTTGTCCCTTCAGGTCTTGGAACAAGATCCCAAACTTCATTTCTACTGAATTTTTCTAGCTCTTCTTGCATAGCATTAATCCAGAACTCATCAGTTGGGGCCTCTTTGACATTCTTAGGCTCAATATTTGACACAAATCAAGAGTTTGATATCTCATCTCCTGATCTGGTAGTAACTCCTTTATTTAGATCTCCTATGACAAGCTCCTTAGGATGGTCTCTCTGGGTTCTAATTGAAGGTCCTTTATTGAGATGACTATGCTCACGATCTTCTTGAGGTGGATTAGAATCAATACTTCTGTCATTTGATTCTGTTGGAATATCAGACACAGATGTTCCAACATCTTTTGAGACATCTTCTTCAGCACTCCATCCTCTATCGTCAATAATAACATTTATTGACTCCATCATAACTTTGGTTCTGGAGTTAAAAACTCTGTAAGCTCTGCAATTTGTAGTGTAACCCAGGAATATTCCTTCATCACTCTTGGAATCCATCTTCCTCCTTTGTTCATGATCAGCTAAGATGTAACATTTACTTTCAACCTGCATAGGTCCCATCAAGTCCATGTGAAGAAGCTCCAAAAATTTTGATGTAGTAAGATGTTAGATCTTTTGATGTGACATCTTAGTCTGCTTTCTAATCTGGCAGTCACCAATACCCTTCCTTCTTCTATCTTGAGCTTAGGAATCCCTCTCACTGCTTCCTCAGATATAATTCTTTTCATACCTTTCAGATATAAGTGCCCCAATTTTTGATGCCATAGTTTAACTTTATTCTCTTTGGCTAAAACACATGTTGAGGAGAGGTTCAACTCTTGAGGAACCCATAAATAACAATTGTATTTAAATCTGATTCCTTTCATAATAACTTCATTTTTTTCATGCACACAAGACATTCTTCCTTGGTGAAGTTAACTTTGAATCCTTGATAACACAATTGGCTTATACTTATCAGGTTAGATATTAACCCTTTAACAAGTAACACATCACTAAGCTTAGGGACTCCTGAACAATAAAGCTTTCCAACACCTTTAATTTCACCTTTTGATCCATCACCAAAAGTCACATAACTGGTAGAATGAGATTTGACATCCACCAACAGATTCTTGACATCTGTCGTGTGTCTAGAACAACCACTATCAAAATACCACTCATCTTTGGTTGATACTCTGAGGGAGGTGTGAGCTATGAAAATAGCAACATTAGTCTTGGGAATCCATTGTTTCTTCTTTTTGCTATTTTATGGAATCTTATCAGTCTTGGGAGGAGGAGGAGTCTTAACATACCCATACAACTTGAAATAGAAGGGCCTTATATGACCAAGCCTTCCACAGTGATGACATCTCCAGGGTTGGGGATTCTCCTTGGTGTGGTTAAACTTTTTCTTGCCAAAATGTCCCTTCTTTCCATGATGTTTAGACATTTGATTTGACATCCTTGGTTTAGATTTGTCCTGAGTGGAATATGATGAAGGTTCTTCTGAGTTAGGTTTCTCTTTCTTATTAAATCCTATACCACTCTTGTCTCCAGTCACTCTCCCTACTTGAAGAATTCCATCTAGTTTGTCAGATCTATTATTTAGCATCTTGAGAGATTTGACCATTCTATCAATATTTGAATTCAAGGAAGCCACTTCACTTTCCAGATTAGAAATAGTTTTTAAATGCTCTTCCCTTTCTCCCTTCAACTGAGTTATGAGGACTTTATATTTCTCCCCTTCAAGGCATACTTCTGCACTTTTGAGACATAATTCTTTGTATGAAGCAGCTAACTCATTAAAGGTTAGTTCCCCATCACTAAACTCTTCATCAGATACATATTTCACTATCAATGCTTTAACATACTTGGCAGATTCTTCAAGATCACTCTCTGAGTCCTCTTCATACCAAGTAACATACAAATTCTTCTTTCGTTTATTTATATATGTAGGACATTCAGCTCTAATGTGACCAAAGACTTCACATTCATGACATTGTACTCCCTTCCCTTGAGCGGATTTTTCTTCAGCCCTTTTTCTTCCAGACTCATTTGACTTATGGATGTCAGATGAGATGTTCTTGACATTTGATCTTTGGTTCCTATCCATTCTTTTTATCACTCTGTTAAACTATCTTCCAAGCATATCTAAGGCATTTGATATTCCTCCATATGTATCCAGATTACAGTCTTCCTCTTCATCTTCAGTATTTGATACAAAGGCTATGATTTTGTTCTTCTTTTCAGATCTTTCATTGATGCTTAATTCAAATTTCGGGAGGGATCCAACAAGTTCATCCACTTTCATTTTGTTAATGTCTTGAGCTTCTTCTATAGCAGTCACTTTCATATCAAATCTCTTGGGAAGAGACCTGGGCATCTTTCTCACCAATTTGTCTTCAGGTATTTTCTCTCCTAATGCATTGGATGCATTAGCAATTTCAAGAATGTTCATATGGAAGTCATTAATACTTTCACCATCCTTCATTCTCAAATTCTCAAATTTTATGGTGAGCAACTGAAGTCTTGACATCTTAACTTTGGATATACCTTCATGAGTAGATTGAAGAATTCCCCATGCATCCTTAGCTACTTCACATGTGTTCACTAATATGAAAATGTTCTTGTCAATTCCATTGAATATAGCATTCAAGGCTTTAGAATTTCCAAGAGAAATTTCATCTTCTTCTTTAGACAAATCTTCTTCTGGTTTTAACTCAGAAGTATGTTCTCCATTTTCTCCCAATTTGACAGGGTGTTTCCATCCTTTTAAAACAGCTTTCCAAGCCCTGCTGTCCAAAGACTTTAAAAAGGAAACCATATGTGCTTTCCAGTAGTCATAATTACTTTCATCCAGAATGAGTGGTCTGTTCACAAATCCTCATTCCTTGTCCATAGTACCAGAAAGTATCTTCCCTAGATCTCACCCAGATAAAGAGCAGGATGCATGCTCTGATACCAATTGAAATTCTGGTATCAGATATGTGATGTCGAATGAGATGTCACGACACAAATATCTATTTACAAGTAAAGAGCAGTAATAACAAAAGCAGTAAAAACACAAGAGATTGTTCACCCAGTTCAGTGTACAACAACACCTACTCTGGGGGCTACCAAGCCAGGGACAAGTCCACTAAATAGTATCAATTCATAGACCCTCGGTAAATAACCAGTTTACAATCTAATCACTTAATCACTACCCGTGCTATACTTCTACCTAAGACTCACCTAGGTATGAGGTCCTCCTCAAATCCCTTCAATCACTTATAGTGAAGAAACCACATAAATAATAAGTTTAAAAACTTCAATCATTAAATGCTTAAAAGCTTATAAATGATACACAATTAACAACCTAAATAACAACACAAGCATTAAATCAATACTAGAGTGTTTGACAATTAAAAGACTTAGACTATTTAAAACAGAAAGAAAGTATTCTTCTTCAAAAGTTGCAGTAGTTTGAATAAGGAAGTAAGTCCTTATATATGCGCAACTATGGGCTTGGGCTTAAAATCAAATATTCAATTCTTTTGAATATTTCCTTAAAAACAGGCCAAGATAAAATCCATGCAGATAATTCAAATAGAAAAATATTTCTCCATATTTTTTGCAGCCTATGAGTCACAAATCCTGAATTATGGTGCGCAGGAAATCAGGAAACAGAAAACATAAACTGATGTTGGATGAGTTCAGTTCAGGAGGTAGATGTCAAGACATCTGCTTTGACATCATTCAAAACAGTTTTCTACAAATGTCAAGACATTTAGCAAAACATTAACAACACATTGTTTTACCAAAATTGCTGCCAACAAACACTTACAAATGCCATGAACATGTTTTGTTAACGTTTTATAACTTCTCTTATTCTTCAAGAAATCCAAGTGCATTTCTTACTTTGTGAATTTCAAACAAATTTAACCCATGACATTAGGTAACACCTCAAATGATTCTAAATAATGAATCCATAAGAACCAAACCAAATCAATCTCACCTCCTTTCCAAAACTCTTAACTTCCATTTCAAATCCTCCTTTTGTAATTGAAGCAACAAATAATAATAATTCCTTGATCATATTAAACGTCCACAACATCACCTTTGTACCATGATTTAAACCTTGTAATTCACTCCTCAAAGGCACTTCAATTGATAACCAATGATCTTGAAGCAAATGTCATGAGGAAAACCTTGTAGATAGGAACAATTAGAAGAAAATAAATGATGGTGATCACAAAAACCTGAGATTCCTTGAGATGCACCTTGATGGCTTAAAAGCCCATGATGAAGATGTCCTTGTAGCTTGATAAGAAAGAAGTATACAATATACATACATCCAAATCCCTAGCTTCAAACCATAATTGTCGAAGAATTCAGTTTATTCAAGCTTGGATGAAGATGAGAGCCTAAAAGCATAGAAAAGCCCTAATCCCTTAATATCCTTGATCCCATGCTGAATTTATTGGTTAGTGATGCACGAGGTATTAATTTATCTAATGGAGGGTATGCAGATGAAATGAGAACTGAATGTATAAGCCACGTGATTTGATGAAAGGGTAGGACAAATTTGGGGTATTATAGGAACAAAAGGAGAAAGTTTGATTAAATCCACTGCACTTGTCAATGCTTCACCTTAAAAGGCTTTTGATAACTTTGCATGAGAAAGCATACACATGATTATGTCATTAATCGTACGATTCATTCTCTATGCAACCCCCATTATGTTGAGGCGTATTCGAAACAGTTTTCTCAAGCTTGATTCCATGCTCTTTACAATAATCTTCAAATGGACTTCTACATTCATAACCATTATCAGCTATAACACATTTTAGCTTCCTTCCTTTTTCACTTTCAACATTTGCATGAAAGTGCTTAAAAACACTGAGTACCTGGTCTTTAGATTTCAATAAAAGTAACAAAATATGATGCATTGCCTAAAGATTTACCATTCATCATGCAAATATCAACGTGAACTAAATCTATAATATTTGGCCTCCGATAAGGACCATTAATATTAAAGGAAACTCTAAGTTGCTTACCAGAAAAACAATGAGTGCATGTTTTTAGAGGAGTGCCTTTCACCTGAAGAAAATTTTCTTTGCAATAATATTGAGACCTTTCTCACTCAAGTGACTAAGGCGTGTATGCCATAAATCACTAGATGCGTCTTCAACGACATTTACTTCCTCTTTGCATAGCTTTACAGACACTCTGTAAAGAGTTGTGAGACTTTGCTCCTTTGCTAACCACTAGTGACCCTTTGGTGATCTTACATATGCCACCACTATTAAATTAAGTGTAATAACCTTCAATATCCAAGGCTTTGACTGAAATCAAGTTGAGACGAATATCAGCAACATGTCTCACATTCTTCAATTTAAGCTTGAATCCAACACCAATTTAAACCCAAACATCTCCCATACCAACAATTTCACAAACTCCCTCATTTCCAATTTTTAACATTCCAAAATCACCAACAATATAAGATGAGAAGAAATCACACCTAACAGTAACATAGTACGAGGCACCTGAATCAATAATCCAAGTTGAATCTTGATATGCAAGGTTTATGGAACTATCATTATAAACAATGTAAACATCACTGTCACATGCAACTACTGCTGTGTCTTTATCATTTTTCTTCTCATTACCTTCATATTTTCCCCTTGAACACTCTCTTTTGAGAAACATACAATTCTTTTTTATGTGTCCCGCCTTACCATAATTATATCATACAATTTCTTTTCTAATTCTTGATGTGCTTCTTGACTTGTCACGACTCTCAAAATTTTCACGCTTATGAAAATTTCTGGTTTTGCTTCTCCTCCTTGACTTAGTAACTATAACTTCAGACTGATTAGGAGTAACAACCAAACCATATTCCTTTCTTCTAACTTCTTCATTAAGCATGTTATCTTTAACTGTTGACATTACCAATTTTCCATTTTGAGGTGAGCTTGTAAGTGTCAGAACAAGAACTTCCCAATTATTAGGCAAGGAACTAAGCAGTAATAAGACTTGCAACTCATCATCCAACTTAATATCAATAGTTGCCAACTGATTCACAGAATTATGAAACACACTCATATGCTCCGCCTTTGAGTCATCATCCTTGTATTTCATATTAACCAACTTCCCAATAAAAATGTTTTATTTTGTATGTTCTCGCGCTCATACAACTCTTTTAATTTATTCCATATTTTTTGTGCATTAGTTTCCGCTTCAACATGTGGATATACACTCAAGTCCAACCATTGTTTGATTATAAATATTGTCTTCCGATTTATCTTCTTCCATTCAATATCAGACTTATCACTTGGGTTATCTTTTCCCCTCAATAGGATCATACAAATCTTTATTGTATAACATATCTTCCATGAGAATCTTCCAGAGTGTATAATTAGTAGAGTTAGGCTTAATAATATGAGGCTTTTGATTTTTCTCCATTTAAAATGCACAAACAAGCCAACTAGAACTCTTATACCACTTTGTTGGGAAATAATAAAATAATTAGAATGTTTTTCTCAAGCGGAATATTTTCCTGAACCTTTGTAATTTAAATAGACAACTAGTAGAACCAATTCTATATAATTTAAATAGACAACTAGTAGAACCAATTCTATAGCACAATAATAATAACAAAAAAATTAATTAACAAGACCACCATATTTTTAACGTGGAAAACTTCTCTCAAGTGAGAAAATAAAAACCACGGGACTTACTCCAATAAAATCTTCCATTATATAAATAAGAGAAATACAAAAAGTCTTTCTAATAACATTAGAGAACAGCTTCACAAAATTGTGAGTATATTAAAACAACTCTAATAGAAGATAAAAATAAACAAAAATATAAGTGAAATTAGATAAGTGATAGGAATAACATACTAAATCTGTAATTTAATCGGATAAAATTTGCTATACACCATTCTGTTATTTTTTTTTTTTACCTTTTCCTTTTTAAAAAAAAATCTTTTTGCTCTTCTCTGATCCCTTCGTAAATAATTTATTTGTTAAATTATTTTAAAATAAAAGAATTTATTTAAATAAATATTAAATGAATTTGACCAAAATAAAATAAATATAATAAAAAAAAATTTCTTTTTTTTTTTACTTTTTATATAAACAGTCCACTTTAAGAGTATGTCCACCCTACACTATAAACAAAAAAAAATTGTAAATGGAAGTAGTTATATCTTTAGGTGTTTTCTTCCAGAACTTTAAACATATCTGTTGTAGACTTTTTAATTTGATTTTGATAACACATCTCTCCAACAATTGTTTTCAAGTATAATCTTAAATTAGAACTACAATCCGAGAAATATGCTGTTAATGTTTGTATAAATATTATCATTTATTTATATTATGAGATGTACCAATTTACTTATGCATACAATTCATTCAGCCACTCACAATTTAGAAGAAAAAAATTGAAGTGTTTATTATTATTTTTTATTAAGATGAAAAACGAAACAATAAAGACAAAAATTAAAAAAAAGAAGTTAAATCATGTCCAAAACACTAATAAACATAGCACTAAAAAGTCGAGACATGTGTCTCTAATAAGTATAGCCTCAATTTGAAATTTACCATATTTACAATCTTGCTGGAAAGAATTAGTCTCAATATTAAACCATGAATGTGCTATGTTTATTTGTGTTTCGGAATCTTATTCAAGATTAAACCATGAATGTGCTATGTAAAATTTCTGCGATGGAAAGAATAACATTTTTAAAATTTAGTTCTCATTTTAAGAAAGAAAAAAAAAAACATCTTAAAAATTTGAAGGTCTTATATAAAAATCTAATTTAATTATAGTTTATCTATATTAAAAAATAATTTTTGTTATTATTATTTAACAATAATACTACCTCCTCTGATCTTATTTATAAAAAAAATATTTTTTAAATATATTAAATAACTAATATATCTAAATAATAAATAAATTAAATATATTATTTATTTAATAAATTTTTCTTATATTAAAAATCTGAAGTAGTAAATATATAAAAAACTTATTTTAATATATGCTAATCACTTAAGCCTGAAATAATTGACGGTATCTAATAATAATAGATGTATTTTCACATTATCATCTAAATCTTATGGTCAGTCTCATGAACATGATATGATAAATTAGAGATCTCCCCACTATCATGTTGTGTGTCCATAGAATAACAAATAATTAATAAAAATATAACAATAATAATTTTAGCATATCCTTTCCTTTGTGTGCACCAAAGAATAAATTAAGTGAAATAAAATACCCATATCTCTATCCTCCACATCAACTCCTTATCCTCAACATCAATCCATTAGAGTTTAAAAATTGTTCATCATGTCAATTTCTAATAAAAATCACCAAATCCCATTCTTATTGAATAAAATAATAAAATACTATTAATAAAAATTCCTTTGAAAAAGAGAATTATTTTAATCATAAATCATAATCAAAAGACTAAAATAATCGAAAACATAAAACTAAGTTGTGCAGGGTCACTAAATTATTTAACAAAAAATAAACACAAAATAAATATAAATTTTTTATTATGCAAATAGACTTAAAAATATATATATATATATATATATATATATATATATATATATATATATATATATATATATATATATATATATATATATATATATATATATATATATATATATATATATATATATATATATATATATATATATATATATATATATATATATATATATATATATATATATATATATATATATATATATATATATATATATATATATATATATATATATATATATATATTTTAAATTGAGCTTTAACAATTAATTAAAGAATATTTCTTTGCTAAAATCTATTGTTACACTAAGTATAATGGGGTTTGAAAATAAAACCGAGGTTTAGGAAAGGCATTGAGGAATGCAAAAGAGAAATGGAGGAGTTGCGAGAAAAAACGGGGCGAGGCGCTAAAGCGGCTAGGAATCGAATGAGTAATCTCCTGGTGTAGAAAGACGCGTTTTGGAAACTGAGAGTAAATGTTAACTCGTTGCAGGATGACTATACGAACTCAAAATTCTTTCACGCAATGGTTAGCTCACATTGTAAGCAAAAGCAAATCACAAAGCTTCAAGCACACACAAGAGAGGTTATTGAAGAGCATAATGATATATGTGTGGTATAGCAAGAGACTATTTTGACGAACTTCTTTCGGGAAACGCATGAAACTAATGTCACATTATCGAACTGGTAAAACCATGCATAAACTAGAAAGATAACAGGCTTTTGATGTCACCATTCAAAATGGAGAAATTTCAACATGCACTCTTCCAAATGCATCTTGATAAGGCTCTGGGGCCGGATGGTATGAATCCAACTTTTTACAAAAGGTTCTGGCATATTTGTGGTTCTGGCATCCTCTATCCCCATACTTATTCATAATTTGTGCAGAGGGCCTATCCGTCTTCTTGAAGAACCGATAATCTAGGGGAGACATCCACAGAGTCAAAGTGCGTAGAAGAGTGTCGATCCTAACACGCTTGTTATTTGCTGACGATTGTTTTATGTTTTTTAGGGCCAACGAGAAGGAGGAAGAGGCTTTAGCAAACACCCTCAAAAAATACGAGGAGGCTTCGGGTCAGGCTATAAATCTACAAAAATCAATTTTTTTTCCAACACAAACATGAATCAAGCCGTGAAGAAATTGGTGAAAGATATCTTAAAAGTTACAGTAAATATTGGACAAGGAAAATACCAAGGCATGCCTTCGCTGATTGGAAGGAGAAAGAAAATAATTTTTAATCACATTCACGATCGCATATGGAAAATAATTCAAAGTTGGAAAGGAAAGTGTATGTCAAAAGCCGACAAAGAGGTTCTCATAAAATTTGTCGCATAGTCAATTCTTACATACTGCATGAGCTCCTTTTTACTACTGACGACTCTATGTGACGAAATTGAAAAAATGATGAATTTTTTCTGGTGGAGGTCAAACTGGCAGAAAGGAAAAAGTACAAACTGTTTAAGGTGGGAGAAAAAGGCAAATTGAAAGGAACACAGTGGGATAGGGTTCATATACATGCAAGACTTCAACTGGGCTATGCCAGGGAAGCAAGGTCGACGCTTAGAAACCAACCAACACACTATCATTGCTTGAGTCTTCAAAGCTAGATATTTCCCAAAGGGTTGTTTTGTGAACGTAAATATGGGTCATAACCCGAGTTTTGTTTGGCCTAGTATCAACACTTCACATGTAGTGGTTAGAGGAGATCTAAGATGGAGAGTAAGAGATGAAACTATGATAAAGGTTTGGTCCGATTCTTGGCTTCTCGATGGTGAACACAATACAATAAAGAGTCTAGTGGTTACGAGGATGAAAAATATGCGAGTAAGTCATCTCATAGATCCAATTAGTCATGCATAGAAATCCAACATAATTAACAATTTGTTCAATCAAATGGACGTGAAATAAATATTAACTTTACCTCTCATTGATGAAGTGGGAAGAGACGAACGATTTTGGAATTTCATACCTCACATAGATTATACGGTGAGCTTATCTTATTCGTACATCATGTAGGACTTAACGAACAACAACAACCTGTATGCTATCGAGAACTAGAATCAACTTTGGAACATCAAAATACCCCAAAAGATAAAATTGTTTTTATAGAGGGTTGCTCGCGGATGTCTGCCAACTCGATATCGACTACAAAGTCGAGAGGTGCAATGTGGTAATCCTGCATGTTATGCAAGAGATCTTACGGGAATAATTGACATGTATCCTGAGGTGTGACAAATTGAAAGCGATATGGAAAGCAACATATGTGTGGAATATTATTAACAAAAGTCTTGAAGTGCTATACATACTTGTGGCATTGTTTTTCTAGCTCATTGAACAACAAACAACCAACCAACAACTCTCTTTTGTTATGACATTATGAGGTATATGGAAAACAAGGAACGAGAAGCTCTAGAACGATATTGAGGTGAACGCTCGCATACTAGTGCATACGGCATGGGAAACGTTGCTGCAATGGTAGCCGCCTGCAGTAATCAAAGTGTACAACAGGAAATTGAATCTGATGCCCACAAGCAAAACATACGCTGGAGTCCAGAAACAGGGGAGGTAAAGGACAATATAGACATGATCATCTTTAAGTAACAAGGCTCTTATGGAATGAGAATGTGCCCCAAAAGACAACACGACGAACACATCAAATCTAAGACAATTTAGTATTATGGTATCATGGTATACTCTAAAAAAAATTCTCCCTTTACAATATTAATGTAACATTTATTATTATTTTTTCATTATTATACTCTTATTTATTATTTCACTTTATTCAAATACTTTAATTGCTACAATTAATAAGAGAATTCTAGTAACTAATATATCCTCTATCCCAAAATAAATGTCTCTTTAATCTAAAATATAACTAATAATCATTAATGATAGTTTTATAAATATATTATATTTATTCTTTCACTAATTATTTTTTTTAATCTGTGTGCCATAATCTTAAAAAACTTTTATTTTAAAACAGAAAAAATAAATTTTATTAATAAAATCAACACATTTAATTATTTTCTTTTAACATTCATACATTGCTTAATTTTGACAAATTTTATTACATATAAAGTTTCCTAACCAAATCAAAAGAATCCTGGTTGATGACAAGCGTCAAGCGATGCTCCCATCAAAGAAATAAATTTTGTATTAAACAAAAAATAATAATAAAATAAAAATACATTTAACCGCTTAAAGGCCATACGCTCCTTCAAACACAATTCTCCGTCACTCCATAGTCCATTTCCAGACTTCGAAGGAATATTCTCTCTTATTATTTTTTCATTTATTTTTCCAATTAAATTCTCTTCACTCATCTTCTCCATCTTTATAAACGCAATCATCTTGAACCAGTAGTTGCAGTTAAAGAGTGAAAAATAAAAAATGGCAGGAAATGATTGGTTGAATAGTTATCTAGAAGCGATTCTGGACGTTGGTCCTGGTCTTGATGATGCTAAATCTTCTCTTCTTCTTAGAGAAAGAGGTAGGTTTAGTCCTACTCGGTACTTCGTTGAAGAAGTTATCGGCTTCGATGAGACTGATCTCTATCGCTCTTGGGTTCGGGTATGTAGTACTCTCACTCTCTCTATAACTTCGTTCATCAATTCAACACTGATTTTGTTTATTTGATTTGTTGTTGTTGTTGTTGTTGTTGTTGTTGTTGTTAGGCTTCTTCATCAAGGAGTCCGCAAGAGAGGAATACTCGATTGGAAAATATGTGTTGGAGGATTTGGAATCTTGCTCGTCAGAAGAAGCAGGTTTGATTTCCGTTTTTGTTTTTGTTTTTTGAATTTTAGTTGTTGATGATGTTGATGATGTTGTTGATGATGGTGATGATGATGATGATTATGATTGTGATTGTGATGATGTGTTGTGGTTTGATTGGATTTGTGTAGCTTGAGAGTGAAGCGGTGCAGAGAGTGAACAAGCGGAGACTTGAGCGTGAAAGAGGGAGGAGAGAAGCTACTGCTGATATGTCGGAGGATTTGTCTGAAGGAGAGAGAGGAGATCCGGTGAGTGATGTTTCTACTCATGGTGGTGGTGATTCTGTTAAATCTAGATTGCCTAGAATTAGTTCTGCTGATGCTATGGAGACTTGGGTGAATAGTCAGAAAGGGAAGAAGCTCTACATTGTTCTCATTAGGTATTGTAGCTTATTTAACTTTGGTATGTCTAATTTTATATCGTTGTTGTTTTTGCATTACTTGACTGTTTTGTTCGGTTTTGGATGTATTTGAATGCAAAAAGTGGATCAAGCTATATTGCTGATGATTGATGATATTGTAATTTTGTTTTTATTATGTGGAGTTCTGTTTCTTATCTCTAGTGTGTGGTTTTGTTTTGTTATTCTTGAATTCAACTACGTGTTTATGTGCAGTATTCATGGCCTCATACGTGGTGAGAATATGGAGCTGGGGCGTGATTCTGATACCGGTGGTCAGGTATTACTTCTGTAACTGTTATTTTTTGTTGTTTTTTTCTTTTCGTGTTAAGAATCTGTTAGCTTTTACAACTTTTTCGTTTATGATTGTGTGATGCTGACACTTTGATGACATCTATCTGATTGTGTGGGGTAACTGAATCTTTCTTCCTGTCTTTGTTTCTGTGCTGAGTAGGTTAAGTATGTTGTGGAGCTTGCACGGGCCTTGGGATCAATGCCGGGAGTTTATCGGGTTGATTTGCTGACTAGGCAAGTCTCCTCGCCAGATGTAGATTGGAGTTATGGGGAACCAACGGAAATGTTGGCTCCTAGAAACACGGATGAATTTGGAGATGACATGGGAGAGAGCAGTGGTGCTTATATCATTCGTATTCCATTTGGTCCGAGAAATAAATATATTCCAAAAGAAGAACTCTGGCCTTACATTCCTGAATTTGTGGATGGAGCGATGGGCCACATTATACAGATGTCCAAGGCTCTTGGGGAGCAAATTGGCAGTGGGCATGCTGTCTGGCCGGTTGCTATTCACGGGCATTATGCAGATGCAGGCGACTCTGCTGCTCTTCTGTCCGGTGCTTTGAATGTACCGATGATTTTTACCGGCCACTCACTTGGTCGAGATAAGTTGGAACAACTTTTAAAGCAAGGCCGATTATCAACTGATGAAATAAACTCAACTTACAAGATCATGCGTAGGATAGAAGCTGAGGAATTAGCCCTTGATGGTACTGAAATAGTCATAACAAGCACTAGACAGGAAATAGAAGAACAGTGGCGCTTATATAATGGTTTTGATCCAGTATTGGAACGTAAAATACGAGCAAGGATCAGGCGTAATGTGAGCTGTTATGGTAGATACATGCCTCGCATGTCGGTAAGTACAGGGTCACTATTGAACTTTCTAACAACGCCTTAACGACTTTTTGTTGTGGACCAAATTAATTAGTCTTTATTTTGAACTAAAAGTAATTTACAGCTGGCTAGAGGTAAAATATCATTTTGATATTGATATACATTAGCATTTTGCAATGAGAGATAGTAAGTTCATTTTTCTCTTTTGGTTACTGATTTTGAGTCTCTTTTTAACCTAACACTTGAAGCACAATGTCTTGCTGCTTAGTTTTTACTTGATAGGGTTATCCATGACCAGATAGTCTATTTTTCTCTTTTTAATTTTCATTTTATTTTAAATTTGGATCAGACCTGGAGTTTGTTTTCAAATATTGGCATGACTTTCTAGTTTGTTCAGGAACGGAGTAGCTTTATTTTGTTTTTGAAAAAAGAATTTTATCACAGATAATATTTTTCTTTTTTAATGATTGGGTTAGAAAGATCATTGACATACCTCAAGTTTGCATGGTATATATTGATAACACAGTTATTGTTGAGACCTGTTCCAGATGCTATATTGTTTTAGTAATACTAAGTTGCCAGTCATATAAATTTAGATCTTAGTATAATATCAACACATTTTGCAGGTAATTCCACCAGGTATGGAGTTCCATCATATTGCTCCACTAGATGGTGATATAGAAACTGAACCAGAAGGGATTTTGGATCACCCTGCCCCCCAAGATCCACCAATTTGGTCCGAGGTTTGGAATATGCTTTCTGCATTTTTAATGTTTCCTCGTTAATAACCAGTTCAATGCTTTTATTTTATAATTTATTCGATGTGACTTGACTAGTAAGTTCTGTTTCTAAATCCAATATAAAAAGGAATTAATGCCAATTTAAACTCTCTGATGATCAGATAATGCGCTTCTTTTCCAACCCACGCAAACCTGTGATACTCGCTCTTGCCAGGCCAGATCCTAAAAAGAACATCACAACTTTGGTGAAAGCGTTTGGAGAATGCCGTCCTCTTAGAGAGCTTGCTAACCTTGTATGATATTGTGAATGATCATTCTGCACTTCTTTAGTATTTCTGTTCTTGTTTTCAGGTTAGCTGACTTGCATTTCCTGACTGATCAATTAAATGTTACTCTTTTGGCTTTTCAGACATTAATTATGGGTAACCGAGACGGAATTGATGAAATGTCAAGCACAAGTTCTTCTGTTCTTCTCTCAGTACTTAAGCTGATTGACAAGTATGATCTGTACGGGCAAGTGGCATATCCTAAACACCACAAACAATCTGATGTTCCTGACATCTATCGTCTAGCAGCAAAGACAAAGGTAACTTTGTCAATTTGATTGGACTAGAAAATTGATATTACTGTCTAATTTCTGAAGCACAGTTGTCAAATTGTAAAATTTATTTAGAATTTTTGGTTCAATTTTTGAATGACGAGTTGTGAAGTGATAATCCCGTAATCAAATATGTGGATAGGAGAAGGACCCAAAAGGAGGAAAATGGGCCTGAAGCTGAATGAGAGGAGGAACAATAGTGTGACATAGGAGGATGGAAAAGAGGGGGAGGCACACTGGAGGGAATAAGGAATGGGGAGGGAAAATAACAGAAAGAGGACAGGTGGTAGTAGGGGGAGGATTCGGGAATCAGAGTAATGCATTAAAGGGGGGTACTGAGGGAGGGAAGAATCACTATTGGTTGTAGAGGGAAGTCATCTAATGTACTCTCTCTGTCCCATATTATAAGAGAAATTTACTTTTTAGATTCATTGAATAATTAATGTATTTGGTCTATATATAGACCAGATACATTAATTTTTCAATGAATCTAAAAAGTGAATTTCTCTTATAATATGGGACGGAGGGAGTAGCTAATATTCATCTTGATTTCTTGAACAAATAAAATTTTTTATTGTGATATTTTGTTTGTCATTTGGGCAATTTAATTCTATCATGCTACATTACAAAAAAAAAAAAAATCGACGTACTCGTCCCTCAGTTTTTTTAAAAATGTCGTACCCTTATCTGGTAACAATATTGTATATGTACATATGCATCCTAGGGCTAGATGGAACCTGTCCCCACCGTCTCTTCTATCCTCTTTATTTCATATTAGATAGTTACTGTGGCTTGTATGAATGCATGATCATGCATATATTCTCATGACATTATTCTCTTTTGTGAATACATCCTCTTATATTTATTTGCTTTGATACAACAATCTGGTGTGAATACTCTCCACTTGTGGGCAATGGCATATCCAGGACCCTAGGTTAATGACTTTAACTTATTTAAAAGATAATAATAATAATTATACAAGAAGTCTGATAAAACAATAACATTTTACAATTGTCCTTTATGCAATTATATATTTTTAACTTAAACTAGTCATCAACTCAATTATGGTGTCAAGTTAGTGGATTATTGGTTGAACCAATTAGTTACTAATTAAACCTCATAAAATATTTTATCTATTATAATTTACAAATTTTATTTTAAAATTTGTATATATTTTATACACTTGTATAGACACATGCGCGCTGTACAATTATCTAACTTGATGGACTACTCTAGTTTAATGGCAAAACATATACTCCACCCCCCTAAAACCAAAACCCCGCTTGATCCACTTATATCATTTTGGGGAGTATTTTCAATTTTAATTCCTATTCCAATACAAATCCTTCTGCTAAGATGCCACTAATGTGGGTCTGCCACTGCTGCTTGGGTTCAATCTATATTACTTTCTTCATGTCTTTAATTCTCCTACCCATGCAAGCTATGTTGTCATTTTACATTTCATTCAGATCTGATAACTGTGCAGGGTGTTTTCATTAATCCCGCTTTCATTGAGCCGTTTGGTCTTACCTTAATTGAGGTGATCTTCTGAATCTTGAATTAATTATTATTAAGTTGATTTATTTTTGGAGTTGTAAACACTAACTTGTGTATTTGTTGAACAGGCAGCTGCTTATGGTTTGCCAATGGTTGCTACTAAAAATGGAGGTCCTGTTGATATTCACCGGGTATGTTTATTGATTAGTGGTTATGTTATGTATTGTTCGTAAAGGTTCCCATGGAAACATGGATGATTAATTGATTATCGATATAGGTTCTCGACAATGGTCTGCTTATAGATCCCCATGATGAGAAGTCTATTGCAGATGCTCTTTTGAAGCTTGTCAGCAACAAGCAACTGTGGGCAAAATGTAGACAGAATGGGTTGAAGAATATTCATTTATTTTCATGGCCCGAGCATTGTAAGACTTACCTGTCTAAAATAGCCACTTGCAAGCCAAGGCATCCTCAATGGCAGCGAAGCGAGGATGGAGGTGAAAGTTCAGAGTCAGAAGAATCACCTGGTGATTCATTGAGAGATATACAAGACTTATCTCTTAACCTGAAATTTTCATTGGATGGAGAGAGGAGCGGTGATAGTGGAAATGACAATTCTTTGGATCCTGATGGAAATGCAACTGATAGAACTACAAAATTAGAGAATGCTGTTTTGTCATGGTCAAAGGGAATTTCCAAGGACACACGCAGGGGTGGGGCTACTGAAAAATCAGGCCAAAATTCAAATGCTAGTAAATTTCCGCCACTGAGGAGTAGAAATAGACTATTTGTGATTGCAGTGGATTGTGATACCACTTCAGGTCTTCTTGAAATGATTAAGCTAATCTTTGAGGCTGCTGGAGAGGAGAGGGCGGAAGGCTCTGTAGGGTTCATATTGTCAACCTCATTGACTATATCTGAGATACAGTCATTTCTGATCTCAGGTGGCTTGAGTCCCAATGATTTTGATGCTTATATTTGCAACAGTGGCAGTGATCTCTACTATCCATCCCTCAATTCTGAAGATCGCCTATTTGTGGGTGACTTGTATTTCCACTCTCACATTGAATACCGTTGGGGTGGAGAAGGGTTGAGAAAGACTTTAATACGCTGGGCATCTTCGATCACTGATAAAAAGAGTGAGAACAACGAGCAAATTGTGAGTCCCGCTGAACAGCTTTCTACCGACTACTGTTATGCTTTCAATGTGCGAAAGGCAGGAATGGTAATTTTTCTTCCAAGTGTAGTTTTTTGTGAAGTTTATTTTTATCCTAGATTCACTTCAGAGTTCATTGTTTTGTTGTCCAATATTATTATTACAGGCTCCTCCTCTCAAGGAGCTTCGTAAGTTAATGAGGATCCAAGCTCTGCGTTGCCATCCTATATATTGTCAAAATGGGACAAGACTAAATGTAATTCCTGTACTGGCATCTCGTTCCCAAGCCCTCAGGTATCATTGAATTACCATTCCAAAATTTATGTTATGCCAAAAGTTGGAAACTTATATATTGACGTCTCCTGTACTCTTTTCCTTGGGAGGGAAAGGTGAGTATTTAGGTGGGCCAGTTACTACATATTTTTGACATTCTATGATAAAATTACGCAACGTCTGTGCAAATATGCTTAGACAGAAGCAATTTATCAGCCATGTTCTTACACATAACTATTTTTTTCTCTAGCGTGATTCCCTCTATTTGGCTGTTGTGACTGTTACTCAAGTTTACTGTGACATCTGATGACTTTATGTGCTTTTCCTTTAGGTACTTATATGTTCGATGGGGTTTTGAACTGTCAAAGATGGTAGTGTTTGTTGGAGAATGTGGCGACACCGATTACGAAGGACTGGTTGGCGGCCTACACAAAAGTGTGATATTGAAGGGAGTAGGAAGCAGGGCAATTAGTCAACTCCATAATAACAGAAACTATCCTCTCTCAGATGTCATGCCATTGGACAGCCCAAACATCGTTCAGGCAACGGAGGGAAGTAGCAGTGCTGATATTCAGGCTCTGTTGGAAAAAGTCGGATACCACAAGGGATGAAAGTCATCTATGTTCAGTTATGCCTCTGCTTGTCTTCTGTGAAGCACTGAAACCTACATTTATCCACAATGTTCATAAAACTATCTTCACCTCTTGTTACTTCTATAATAATCATTATCTATAACCTTTGCCCCTTTGAATCATATTTCCTCTTGTTGTTTTTGTATCTACATATTATAGGTTTAATAAAAGGCCACATCTCATTTCATTCATGCCTTGTTTCTTTGTCACCGGAAGCCAATCTTCCTCTTGTACTCTACATACTCTTTCTTCCGCTTTCAGTTATGCTATGTGTCGTACTTTAAAATTTGTCCTTTCATTTTCTTTGAAAATTTTCTTTTACATGGGTGGTTGTAAACATCTGCTTGAGGAAAGTAAAATTTGAAGATGAACGAAATATCCTTCGATTGGAGCATTAGAGCTTCCTTCGATTGGAGCATCATAGCTTCTTTCGATTGGAGCATCAGAGCTTCCTTCGATTGGAGCATCAGAGCTTCCTTCAATTGGAACATCAGAATGAAGTATCTTTCGATTGGCATACCAAGGTAGAGTATCCTTCGAATGACATATTAGTGCAGAGATGTCTTAATCTAAAATGTTTTGAAAAGGGAAGTTCTGAATACTTCGAATCAGAACTCAGAACCATTGAAGGGAACAAGGGCTGGTCGAAGGGGTTTTGGAGAGGAAAATTTTGAATATTTTCAAATTCGAACAAGGCGCCAAGTTGACCTGTCCAGATTCACTCAGAATTTCAAAATGGCATGATATATCTTAAAATGACAATCTTTCAATTTGTCTAATTCTGTTTTCAATATCATGTTTAATGGTTGGTCTTTAATGCCATGACCCTTTCTCCATTTCCTTGTCTCCTCCACCTCCTATAAATACGAGACACATATTGTATCACAGGGATAAATATTTTTTTTGCACACGAACATATCACGCTGCCAGATTGCTCAAAGAAATCCCAAAAGTGTCCCAATCGAAGCACTTTTTTTTTGCAGACACCTTCAGTCCAAACGAATATCAGATTCTTGTTCCTGAGACATCCAGGGGTCCACACCAGCTCCTAAGCAAGTGTCTCAACGTCCAGGAGTGTCAAATCGAAGCATCTAACAACTCCAGTTCACACACAAGTTACAGTTTCAAGCAAGGTAAGTCCTCTTGACCTTGCATCTTTCGTTTCAGCATAACATGTAAATGACCCTTTTATTTATTTTCTCCGTTTCTGTACTTTGTGGTTTGTTTGCTTTTCTTGTCCAAATGTATGTTGGAACTAACCTGTACAGACTCAAATGAAATACAAAAAGGGTGTGAACAAAGGACCTACACTCATGCTGCACTACAGGTCTATATTGCTTCATAAGTCAATCGAAAGAAGCAGAAAATGTGGCAATCGAAGGTTGCTCACACCAACTCTCAAACTCAATCGAAAGGAAGCAAAAGAAGGGTGGATCGAAGGAGTCTAGTGCCTGGGTCGAAAGGCAGCTTCCCCTCTGGATCGAAAAACCTCCTTTTCTCCCTGATCGAAAGATGCCCCTTTGTATTCTTATTTGGCTTTTGGTTCTTTTCTTTATTTGATTTTTTTATCATTTAAATTAACTTTAAATCAAAAATCACAAAAAAAATATATTAGGTTAGTGTTTTATTAGTCAAATTAATGTTGTAAATTAATTAATTAATTATTTTAACATCTTTCTTGAAATTAAATAGGCTTAGGATTTTTAAGTTAATTTCTTTTCATAACAAAAACAACAAATTTTTTTTATTTAATAGTTCTTAGGTTTTTTAGACGTAATATTTATTTCGCGCGTGTTATTTTTATTCTTGTATTTTATATAACTAATGTAATTCATTATGGGATGTAATAGTCTAGATTTAAAATTCTGTATTTCGTTTTCTTACACCTATAATGTATCTCTCCCAAAGTCGTGTAATAATTTAGGATTTATTTTTCTGTATTTTATTTTCCGCATATTTATTGCTTTATTATTTTACTATATTACTGCTAGTAAATAGGCTTGCATAGAAAGACAGTAAGTTAAAACGTTAGCTAACCTAACAAAAAGACAAAAATAACTGAATCTCAACACACTTGCACATGCTCACCCCTAGGGTATCTCTCACTTCGGTTGCCTTCAGAAAAACAGTCATGTCCCTCGAAACGGAGACACTTTAGCAAAGACCCGTAAATCAAAAAGATCATAGTTCCTCGATGACCCTACAGTTGTCTTTCGGTAAATGATCTAGTCCCTAAATAAAATTGTTAAAGTGTCCCTACATATTGTCTTTATGACTGTAAACGTTCATTCGATTGTCCCTCAAACATCCAACGATGGGGCTACCTACTCACTAATAGTAGGATAGTCATGTCTAAAGGATAAGGGGGAAAAGAACAAACCTTTTTTGGGTATAAAAGTAGATAACTGTTAGAGGTTTGCTCAAAATAATTTTTTACACCTACACAAAAACATTTCAAAAAGACAATTTTCAAAATATTTGCTTTGTTAACACTCTTTAGGACTATACAAGAGTTAAACACAAAGCAAATCACCGCGCTAAGGCATTTTCAAAACATTTTCAAACACACAAAGTACAAAGGTCTTTTAAAATGAGCAAATCTCTAAGAGCCCGTAGAAAACTACAGATGAAAATGGTGCTAACACCTTCCCTTTCCATAATCTATCCCCCTTACTCGGAAAACTCTCGAGAAAGGTATTTTTCTGTTCTTTTCACCCTTTCCTTTGTTGGATAAAAGAAAAGTCGGTGGCGACTCTTGCTTACTGCATATTTGCGAATACAAAACGTAAACCAGTATTAAACAGTCGGTTCTACAACTGTATCACAGAATTGGCGACTCTGTTGGAGAGAAAATTAAAAAGTGGGGTTTACCTTAGGGTCTAGTTAATTTTAAAATTGCTTTATTTGTTTGCTTTGATTGCTTTATCTTTAAGTTGTTGGGAGTATTCTTGTAAAGATCCTACACCCGGATCTGAGGCACCTTTTAGGTAAGTAGCAATAAATCATGGAGGTTGTACGGCGTAGACCGATACGGACGAAATGGTGGCTACGTTAGCGCAATACTTTAGATTGTACTAATGTTCCTTGAGTAAGTCAAGGGTAACATTAGGCTTCCTCATAGTGTCACTAAGCGCTAACTGACCTTTAGAACCTTTAATCGAATCATCCTAGCCATTAGGAAGTAGTGAGATAACCGACTCTGGTTCCGACCGAAGATTAGTTGATACTCGATGCTACACTCATTGAGATTGGACTTTTGGGATTTTTTTAGCCGCAATACTTCGGTGCGTGAGCTGAAACAATTCCTGATGGGAAGGTCAATGATATTGAGACTTCTTAGAACCCGATTACTATTAATAAGACAGGTTGAGCCAACTACTTCAAGAGGGTACATACCTTTAAACCTCATGCAAGCCTTTGAACCTAAGGCTATTTTAGTGACTTGATTGTCTTCATATATCTAACAACTTGAATTCCTTACAGGATTTATTTATAGTCATTGTCCAATAAACTGGTTTTCTTACAAGACATACTTGTCTTCATCACCCTGCATTTTTGCTTGATGCATAGCATACACATCGTAGCATCATACCATAGTATTTCCTTAACCATTTCAAGGATCTCAAGGGCCTGTGGTGCAGGTTATGATAAGAGGAGAAAGGACATTGAGTTCAAGAAAGATGATCATGTGTTTTTTAGAGTTACTCCAGTAACCAGTGTCGGTAGAGCATTGAAATTGAGGAAACTTATGCCACAATTTATTGGACCATATCAAATATCATAGAAGGTAGCTGAGGTGGCTTACCGAGTTACTTAGCCACCGTCACTTGCGAATTTTCGTGATGTGTTTCATGTGTATCAATTGAGAAAGTATATGCCAGATTCTTCGCATGCGATTCAGATGGATGATGTACAAATGAGAGATAACCTTACTATTGAGACGTTGCCAATGCAAATAGAAGGTCAAGAATTGAAGCGATTACGAGACAAAGAGATTTCCTTAGTGAAGGTGTTGTGGGGTAGACTATATGGTGAGAGTTGGACTTGGGAACGCGAGCATCAGATGGGATAGTCTTATCCAATGTTGTTTCCGTCAGCTAATTTTCGAGGACGAAAATTCTTTTAAGTGGGGGAGAGTTGTAACACCCCGAATTTTAGATTAATTATTTAATTAATTTAATATGATTATATGAGTCTATGTTAAGTAGATGGTGTTTTGATGTTTTGATGCTTATTTATGATGTTTTAGTGCCTTGTGTGAGTCCTTGTGATAATATATGATGTGTATTCATGATGCAATTGTGATACAGATAGTGATGATTTGATGAAGAAGGTGTTTAAGATGATGAGTTATGTGTTGTAGGATGAGTTAGTAAGAAGTTTTGAAATTTAAATAATTATTTTAGAATTATTTAGATTTAATAGTGATTAATTGGAATTATTTAGATTTAAGTAATTAGAATAATAGAATAATAGAAATGTAGAGAAAATAAGGACAAGATGGTAATTAGTAGAAAGAGTGAGAGCATGATGGTAAATGGTATAATGCTAAGTGAGGGCAATTGAGGAAGATATTAGGGGTCCTTGTGATAATTAAGGGAAAAGAGAATTGTACGATCATTTGGTACGATCGAGATATTGGGAGAAGAGCAAAGGAGAAGCTAGGGCACAAGGAGACATGGAGGCAAAGAGGAATTTATAGAACGAGAAGAGGAATCGAAAGCTAACAATAGTAATAAGGTAAGAGGGGTGAATGGATTCTCTAATTGGTGATTTTACATGAGAGGATAGAGAGGGTTCCTTTCCCTCTTAGGTGATTTTATATGATTGATGCATAATTTGTTTGATTTGAGTGAATTGATGTGTTGTATACATGGATCTGTGATGCTATGTTATGATTGTTGTTCTGATTGCGTTGTTATGATAATTGTTGCATAAAACCCCAATCTAGAACCTATAAGTAATGAGAATTAGGATTTAAGGATTTTGGATGAAGATTTGATGAAATATAAGATGAAAAATAATGCCCAAATGATGTATAATTGATGTAGAAACATAGGATGATAGTAGATGATGATTATCTATGATTAGATGATATTTTAAGACCCATAATATAGTTAAATCACAGAGAAATCGCAAAAAAAATCAGCACAAAACATCGTGTGTCGACTCAAAGAGGTCATGCATCGACTCATGCAGGTTCAAGACTAAGTATGCCTCGACTCATTGGGTCGACATGAGCACACCTGGGGCAGACATAGTACCTATGCGTCGACTCAAAGGAGGCATGCGTCGACTCAAAGGGGGCATGCGTCGACTCAAGGGGGGCATGTGTTGACTCAAAGGGGGCATGCGTCGACTCAAGCAATCCATTTTTTGAAAATTTCGTAACGACCATAACTTTTGAACCGTAACTCCGTTTGATGCGCCGTTTAAAGCATTGGATAGAGAGAGCGATGAACTATATTTATAAGGAGTAAAATAAATATTTAGAAGGATAATTCTAGTAACTAAGTTAAAATAGGAATTATTCCTCGTTGTTACATCGAAATGGTGGGTTATTTTCTTCGATGTTCTTTTGCTGATGATGTCAGTATGAGGCAATATTGGTGATTATGATGAGGATAATGTGGATGGCTTAAATTTCCATGGTGATGAAGGATTATTCCTTGTGATTGTATGATTTCACGTTGTTGCATGTTCATATTGCATGCATTCATGGATGAGGGCTTATGCCCTGATGTTGGCCTGGATTGGCGTTGTGTTGAGGGCTTATGCTCTGTTATTGCCCAATTGGAATTGAGTTGAAGGCTTATGCCTTGATGGTACCACATGCATGTTGATGTAGGACTATTGCATTGCATAAACACTAAATTGATGTTGTAGGATGTGATGGTGGTTGTTTGTGATGAATTTTCTGTATGTTGTGATTTACTACTCCTTAGCATGTTTTATTTCACCGTGTAATTATTGAATGAAATTCTCACCCCTTTTGTCTTGTTGTGTCTGTACTCTTCGGGAGTACAGATAATCAGGTACCCAAGTAGTGCTTGAAGTGATGTTACCAAGTCGAGTCTTAGGAGTCGCTCTGATATGTAACACATGATTTGGGATTTTCATTATGTTTTGCATGATTTCAAATGTTGCACATTTTCTTTTAAACTTATGATGGACCACATATTGTGGATTTGAATTGTTGTTAATGCTAGGATGCCAATGAACTAATTTTATGTTTATTTTCTGCTTTCGAATAACCATTTTTGGATACACGAAGTAATAAAGTATTTTGAGAACTTTATGAATTTTATGATTTATGTGGCATCCCATTGTGAAATCTTATGCATTTGTCGTATATTTAATTATAAATATTCATATTGGAAAATGGAGTGTTACAATTGGTATCAGAGCAGGTCGGTCTATCCAGCCAGGTTGTCTAATGTTGTTTGTTTCTTAGTGTGCGACATGTCTGTGAAACACTGTCGGTACTTGCTTGTTTTTCTAACTATTTATCTACAAGGGTGGGTTTGAAACAAGTGGGGGAGAAGCTTTTACTTCTCTGAGATGTTTCAGGTATGGGAGTTGGTGCAATACACTACTGAGTTACAAAGAGCCCAAGTATTGTAGGAGCTATGTTGTTTCTGGAAACTGAAGAGAGTATGAATTCGTGATTTTGTCTGCAGGTCAAGTTGGGATGTCTTCACAAAGAATGATTAGGTATTTTTGATGTTTTCTTCTCGGAGAACAGAGAGCAACGTGACGGTTAGTGATAGGCCAGTGTTGTGTGATTCCTGATATTTTTTCTAAAGATATTTGCGACTTTCCTCTAGAGTGTGGTTCTGAGTTCAGTGACAGTAGAGAACTGGTGTTTGTATCTGCTAAGCAAGTAAGATAACCCTTGGGATATAAGGCTTAGAGGTTTGCATGTTTATGACAACAATTGAATGAGGTCGTGTGTGGATTACCGACCATTGAGTAAGGTAATGATTGAGATTAAATATCTACTTCAAAAGGATTGACGATTTGATGGAGCAACTGTTAGACGAGTATGTCTATAATATAATCGAATTAAGGAGGGTTACCTTCAGATTTGGATGAAGGGTGAGGATAGTTATAGGACATATTCTAGAACTTGTGTAGGCATTACAAATATTTGGGTTAGTTTGTTGCAGTGTTTATTGAGGACATTATGAGTTAATCTAAGTAAGAATAAGAGAATGTCGAACATTGTGATTTGAATTACAATGTTGAAAAGGAAGGGACTTTATGCTAAGTTGTAAAGGTGTAGATCATGGTTTGAGGAGAGATTAATTGGACCATGGTGCTTTAGGTAACTTTGAGCATAAGTTCTAAAGAAACACTATTCTAGTTTAGTAATGATGGTTTATGCGCCATCATGATTGTCGGCTACCTATTGACAAATTGAGGAACTGATCACCCTTAATCTCTTGTTGATAGTAGACGGGATTGTGTTGGATGGGATAGACTTGTCTTATTAGCTTGATGGTGTGTAAAGTGATTTATGTTCTACCGAAATGATAGTCGTTCATCATTTCAAGTATGGGATATTGCGCGTGAAGAAAGTTTTGTAGAACTAAAGAAAAGATTGACGACTGCTCCGGTATTGGTTTTGCCTAATCCGAGTGAGTCATTTGTAGTGTATTATGAATGTGTCTAAGATGAGACTTAGTGGTGTGCTAATGCTGAATGGACAAGTTGTTGCTTGTGCTTCTAGACAATGCACAGTTCATGAGAGGAATTATCTTATGTGTGACTTAGAGATAGCAGCGGTGGTGTTTATATTGAATATTTGGAGAAATTATCTTTTTGGTTTTAAGTTTGAGGTGTTTAGTGATCATACGAGTTTTAAGTATTTGTTTGACCAGAAGAAATTAAACATGAGACAGAGAAGGTGGCTTGAATTACTGAAGAATCATGACTTTGATTTGAGTTACCATCCTGATAAAGCAAATGTAGTTACCGATGCATTGAGTAGGAAGTTTCTATATGTGTCGACGCTCATGGTTTGAGAATTGGAGCTGATCGAACAATTCTGAGATATGAGCTTGGTGTGTGTGTATAAACTCCTGATAGTGTGAAGTTCGGTATGTTAAAGCTGACTAGTGGTATAATAGAGGAATTTGAGAAGGTCAGAAGTATGATTTGAAGCTGGTTGATCAATTGACTTTAATTAACCAAGGTAAAGGAGATAAGTTCAGAATTGATGATAATGGTGCGGTGAGGTTTGGCGATATGGTGTATGTTCCAGAATTTAAGAAGAGTATTTTTGAGGAAGGGCATAGAAGTGGATTGAGTATTCATCCAGGTGCTACAAAAATGTATCAAGACTTGAAGAAGTTATTTTGGTGGCCGGGTATGAAAAAGGAAATTGTTAATTTTGTTTATGCTTGTTTGACTTGTCAGAAGTTAAAATATGAGCATCAGAAGCTGATGGGTGTTATGCAACCGTTGAGTATTCCCGAGTGGAAATGGTATATTCTTTACATGGACTTTGTGATGGGATTGACAAAGACTTATAGAGGCAATGATTCGATTTGGGTAATAGTTGACAGGTTGACTAAGTCAGTGCATTTTCTGCAGATGAAGATCGAGCATCCGGTGGAGAAGCTAGTTGAGATGTATATTGAAGAAATTGTGAGATTCCATGGAATACATTCGAGTATTGTGTCGGATAGAGATCCAAGGTTTACTTTGAAGTTTTGGACGGGTTGCAGAATACTTTTAGTACTAAGTTGAGGTTGAGTTCTGCATATCATTCGCAGACGAACGATCATATAAAGAAGACTATCCAATCTTTGGAAGATTTATTGAGGGCTTGTGTGTTGGAACAAGGAGGTGCTTGGGACAGCCACTTGCCGCTGATTGAGTTTACCTATTATAATAATTTCCATTCTAGTATTGGTATGACACCGTATGAAGCCTTGTATGGTAGGAGGTGTAGAACTCCATTATGTTGGTATGAGTCAGGCGAGAGTGTTGTGCTCGGACCTGAGGTTGTGCAAGAAACAACTAAGAAGATAAATATGATCCAATAGAATATGAGTGCTTCTTAAAGTCTTCAGAAGAGTTACCATGATAAGAGGAGAAAGAATATTGAGTTCAAGAAAGATGATCATGTATTTTTGAGAGTTACTCCAGTAACCGGTGTCGGTAGAGCGTTGAAATCGATGAAACTTATGCCGCGATTTGTTGGACCATATTAGATATCATAGAAGGTAGCTTAGGTAGCTTACTGAGTTACTTAGCCACTGTCACTTGCGAATTTTCATGATGTGTTTCATGTGTCTCAATTGAGGAAGTATATGCCAGATTCTTCGCATGTGATTCAGATGGATGATGTAAAGGTGAGAGATAACCTTACTATTGAGACGTTGTCAATGCAAATAAAAGGTCAAGAAGTGAAGCAATTATGAGGCAAAGAGACATCCTTAGTGAAGGTGTTGTGGGGTATACTAGATGGTGAGAGTTGGACTTAGGAACGCGAGGATCAGATGAGATAGCCTTATCCAATGTTGTTTCCGTCAGGTAGTTTTTGAGGAAAAAAATTATTTTAAATGGGAGAGAGTTGTAATACCCCGAATTTTAGATTAATTAATCAATTAATTTAGTATGATTATACGAGTCTATGTGAAGTAGATGGTGTTTTGATGTTTTGATGCTTATTTATGATGTTTCGGTGCCTTGTGTGAGTCCTTGTGACGGTATATGATGTGTATTCGTGATGCAATTGTGATGCAAATAGAGATGATTTGATGAATAAGGTGTTTAAGATGATGAGTTGTATGGTGTAGGATGAGTTAGTATGAAGGTTTGAAATTTAAATAATTATTTTGGAATTATTTAGATTTAATAGTGATTAATTGGAATTATTTGGATTTAAGTAATTAGAATAATAGAAGTGTGGAGAAAATAAGGACAAGATGGTAATTAGTAGAAAGAGTGAGGGCATGATGGTAAATGGTATAATGCTAAGTGAGGGCATTTTTGGGATATAGGTATTAAGGATCTAAATTGTGTCATAAGAAAAACAAGAGTGAGAGTAAGATAAAATAGATCGTAGAACGAGAAAAGGTAAGGAGAAGGGAAAAGCTAGGGCAAGATAATTCCACAACTTTTAGAAAGATCAAAGCTTTGAATTAAGGTAAGGGGGCGAATGAATTCTCTAATTGGTGATCTTACATGAGAGGGTAATGAGGGTTCCTTTCCCTCTTAGGTTATTTTATATGATTGATGCATAATTTGTTTGGTTTGATTGAATTGATGTGTTGTATATGATTATACATGGATCTGTGATGCTATGTTGTGATTGTCGTTGTGATTGCGTTGTTATGATGATTGTTGCATAAAACCCCAATCTAGAACCTATAAGTAATGAGAATTAGGATTTGAGGATTTTGGATGGGGATTTGATGAAATATAAGATGAATAATAATGCCCAAATGATGTATAATTGATGTAGAAACATAGGATGATAATGGATGATGAATTCTTATAATTAGATGATGTTTTAACACCTATAAGGTAGTGAAATCATAGAAAAATTCAGCACAAAACAACATGCGTCGACTTAAAGAGGTCATTCGTCGACTCATGCAGGTTTAAGACTCAGAATGCATCGACTCATTGGGTCGACCTGAGCACACCCAGGACAGACAAAATACTTATGCGTCGACTCAAAGGGGTCATGCGTCGACTCAAGCAATCTAATTTTTGACAATTTCGTAACGGTCATAACTTTTGAACCATAACTCCGTTTGATGCGCCATATGAAGAGTTGAATAGCTAATGTGATGAACTATATTTATAAGGAGTAAAATGAATAATAATAAGGATAATTCTAGTATCCAAGTTAGGATAGAATTAGTTTCCCCGTGTTGAATCGCTATGATGTTTTGTGGTAATGAAGTATGATGATGATATGTTTTTATTATGATGATTATGTTTACATGATGATATGATGATGATTCTTTGCTTATATGAGTACATATGATGAGATTTAGAAGGATAATTCTAGTAACTAAGTTAAAATAGGACTTATTCCCCGTTGTTACACCGAAACGATGTGTTGTTTTCTTGCGATGTTCTTTTGCTAATGATGCCGATATGAGGCAATGTTGGTGATTATGATAAGGATGATATGGATGGGTTAAATTTCCATGGTGATGAAGACTTATGCCTTGTGGTTGTATAATTTCACGTTGTTACACCGAAACGGTGGGTTGTTTTTTTGCAATGTTCTTTTGCTTCTGATGCTGGTATGAGGCAATGTTGGTGATTATGATGAGGATGACTTGGATGACTTAAATTGCCATGGTGATGAAGACTTATGCCTTGTTGTTGTATGATTTCACGTTGTTGCATGTTCATATTTTATGCATTCATGGATGAGGGCTTATGCCTTGATGTTGGCCTGGATTGGCGTTGTGTTGATGGCTTATGCTATGTTATTGCCCAATTTGCATTGAGTTGAAGGCTTATGCCTTGATGGTACCACATGCATGTTGATGTAGGACTTATATGACCAAGCCTTACACAGTGATGACATATCCAGGGCTGGGGATTCTCCTTGGTCTGATTAAACTTTTTCTTGCCATGATGTCCCTTCTTTCCATGATGTTTAGACATTTGATTCGACATCCTTGGTTTAGATTTGGCCTGAGTGGAACGTGATGAAGGTTCTTCTGAGTTAGGTTTATCTTTCTTATTAAATCCTAGACCACTCTTGTCTCCAGTCACTCTCCCTACTTGAAGAATTCCATCTAGTTTGTCAGATCCATTATTTAGCATCTTGAGAGATTTGACCATTCTATCAAGATTTGAATTCAAGGAAGTCACTTCACTTTCCAGATTAGAAATAGTTTTTAAATGCTCTTCCCTTTCTGCCTTCAGCTGAGTTATGAGGACTTTTTATTTCTCCCCTTCAAGGCATACTTCTGCACTTCTGAGACATAATTCTTTATATGAAGCAACTAACTCATCAAAGGTTAGTTCCCCATCACTAGACTCTTCATCAGATACATATTTCATTATCAATGCTTTAACATACTTGGCAGATTCTGGAAGATCACTCTCTGAGTCCTCTTCAGACCAAGTAATATACAAATTCTTCTTTTGTTTCTTTAGATATGTAGGACATTCAGCTCTAATGTGACCAAATCCTTCATATTCATGACATTTTACTCCCTTCCCTTGAGAGGATTTTTCTTCAGCCCTTTTTATTCCAAACTCATTTGACTTATGGATGTCAGATGAGATGTTCTTGACATTTGATCTTTGGTTCCTATCCATTCTTTTTATCACTCTGTTAAACTATCTTCCAAGCATAGCTAAGGCATTTGATATTCCTCCATCTGTATCCAGATCACAGTCTTCCTCTTCATCTTCAATATTTGATACAAAGGCTATGCTTTTATTCTTCTTTTCAGATCTTTCATTGATGCTTAATTAAAATGTCGGGAGGGATCCAACAAGTTCATACACTTAATTAAAGGCCGCATCTCGTTTCATTCATGCCTTGTTTCTTTGTCACTGGAAGCAAAACTTCCTCTTGTACTCTACATACTCTCTCTTCCGCTTTCAGTTATGCTATGTGTTGTACTCTAAAATTTGTCCTCTCATTTTCTTTGAAAATTTTCGTTTACATGGGTGGTTGCAAACATCTGCTTGAGGAAAGTAAAATTTGAAGATGAACGAAATATCCTTCGATTGGAGCATTAGAGCTTCCTTCGATTGGAGCATCAGAGCTTCCTTTGATTGGAGCATCAGAGCTTCTTTCGATTGGAGCATCATAGCTTCCTTCGATTGGAGCATCAGAGCTTCCTTTAATTGGAACATCAGAATGAAGTATCCTTCGATTGGCATACCAAGGAAAAGTATCCTTCAAATGACATATTAGTGCAGAAATGTCTTAATCTAAAATGTTCTGATAAGGGAAGTTCTGAATACTTCGAATCAGAACTCAGAACAATTAAAGGGAACAAGGGCTGGTCGAAGGGGTTTTGGAGAGGAAAATTTTGAATATTTTCAAATTCGAACAAGGCGCCAAGTTGACCTGTCCAGATTCACTCAGTATTTCAAAATGGAATGATATATCTCAAAATGGCAATCTTTCAATTTGCCTGATTCTGTTTTCAATATCATGTTTAATGGTTGGTCTTTAATGCCATGACCCTTTCCCCATTTCCTTGTCTCCTCCACCTCCTATAAATACGAGACACATATTGTATCATAGGGACAAACATTTTTTTTGCACACGAACATATCACGCTGCCACATTGCTCAAAGAAATCCCAAAAGTGTCCCAATCGAAGCACTTTTTTTTGCAGACACCTCCAACCCAAATGAATATCAGATTCTTGTTCCTGAGACATCCAGGGGTCCACACCAGCTCCTAAGCAAGTGTCTCAATGTCCAGGAGTGTCAAATCTAAGCATCTAACAACTCCAGTTCACACACAAGTTCCAGTTTCAAGCAAGGTAAGTCCTCTTGACCTTGCATCTTTCGTTTCAGCATAACATGTAAATGACCCTTTTATTTATTTTCTCCGTTTCTTTACATTGTGGTTTGTTTGCTTTTCTTGTCCAAATATATGTTGGAACTAACCTGTACAGACTCAAATGAAATACAAAAAGGGTGTAAACAAAGGACCTACACTCATGTTGCTCTACAGGTCTATATTGCTTCATAAGTCAATCGAAGGAAACAGAAAAGGTGGCAATCGAAGGTTGCTCACACCAACTTCCAAACTCAATCGAAAGGAAGCAAAAGAAGGGTGGATCGAAGGAGTCAAGTGCCTGGGTCGAAAGGCAGCTTTCCCTCTGGATCGAAAAACCTCCTTTTCTCCCTGATCGAAAGATGCCCCTATGTATTCTTATTTGGCTTTTGGTTCTTTTCTTTATTTGACTTTTTTATCATTTAAATTAACTTTAAATCAAAAATAAAAAATAAATAAATTAGGTTAGTGTTTTATTAGTCAAATTAATTTTGTAAATAAATAAATTAATTATTTTAACATCTTTCCTAAAATTAAATAGACTTAGGATTTTTAAGTTAATTTCTTTTCATAACAAAAACAACAAAAAGAATTTTATTTAATAGTTCTTAGGTTTTTTAGACGTAATATTTATTTCGCGCGTGTTATTTTTATTCTTGTATTTTATATAAATAATGTAACTGATTATGATATGTAATAGTCTAGATTTAAAATTCTGCATTTCGTTTTCTTACACCTATAATGTATCTCTCTCAAAGTCGTGTAATAATTTAGGATTTATTTTTCTGTATTTTATTTTCCGCACATTTATTGCTTTATTATTTTACTATATTACTGTTAGTAAATAGACTTGCATAGAAAAACAGTAAGTTAAAACGTTAGCTAACCTAACAAAAAGACAAAAATAACTGAATCTCAACACACTTGCACATGCTCACCCCTAGGGTATCTTCCACTTTGGTTGCCTTTGGAAAAACAGTCATGTCCCTCGAAACGGGGACACTTTAGCAAATACCCGTAAATCAAAAAGATCATAGTCCCTCGATGACCCTACAGTTGCCTTTCGGTAAATGATCTAGTCCCTAAATAAAATTGTTAAAGTGTCCCTACATGTTGTCTTTATGACTGTAAACGTCCCTTCGTTTGTCCCTCAAACATCCAACGATGGGGCTACCTACTCACTAATAGTAGGATAGTCCTGTCTAAAGGATAGGGAGAAAAGAACAAACATTTTTTGGGTATAAAAGTAGATAACTGTTAGAGGTTTGCTCAAAACAATTTTTTACACCTACACAAAAACATTTCAAAAAGACAATTTTCAAAATATTTGCTTTGTTAACACTTCTGAGGACTATACAAGAGTTAAACACAAAGAAAATCGCCGCGCTAAGGCATTTTCAAAATATTTTCAAACACACAAAGTACAAAGGTATTTTAAAATGAGCAAACCTCTAAGAGCCCGTAGAAAACTACGGATGAAAATGGTGCTAACACCTTCCCTTTCCATAATCTACCCCCTTACTCGGAAAACTCGAGAAAGGTCTTTTTTCTGTTCTTTTCACCCCTTCCTTTGTTGTATAAAAGAAAAGTCAGTGGTGACTCTTTCTTACTGCATATTTGCGAATATAAAACATAAACCAGTATTAAACAGTCGGTTCTGCCACTGTATCACAGAACTGGCGACGATGGAGAAGCTAGTTGAGATGTATATTGAAGAAATTGTGAGATACCAAGGAATACCTTCATGTATTGTGTCGGATAAAGATCCAAGGTTTACTCCGAAATTTTGGACGGGTTGCAGAATACTTTTGGTACTAAGTTAAGGTTGAGTTCTGCATATCATTCGCAGACGAATGGTCAGACATAGAAGACTACCCAATCTTTGGAAGATTTATTGAGGGCCTGTATGTTGGAACAAGGAGGTGCTTGGGACAGCCACTTGCCGTTGATTGAGTTTACCTATTATAATGATTTCCATTCTAGTATTGGTATGACACCGTATGAATCCTTGTATGGTAGGAGGTGTAGAACTCCATTATGTTGGTATGAGTCAGGCGAGAGTGCTGTGCTCGGACCTGAGGTTGTGCAAGAAACAACTAAGAAGATAAATATGATCCAATAGAATATGAAAGCTTCTTAAAATCTTCATAAGAGTTACCATGATAAGAGGAGAAAGAATATTGAGTTCAAGAAAGATGATCATGTGTTTTTGAGAGTTACTCCAGTAACCGGTGTCGGTAGAGCCTTGGAATCGATGAAACTTATGCCGCGATTTGTCGGACCATATTAGATATCATAGAAGGTAGCTGAGGTAGCTTACTGAGTTACTTAGCCACCGTCACTTGCGAATTTGCATGATGTGTTTCATGTGTCTCAATTGAGGAAGTATATGCCAGATTATTTGCATGTGATTCAGATGGATGATGTAAAGGTGAGAGATAGCCTTACTATTGAGACGTCGCCAATGCGAATAAAAGGTCAAGAAGTGAAGCAATTATGAGGCAAAGATATATCCTTAGTGAAGGTGTTGTGGGGTATACTAGATGGTGAGAGTTGGACTTAGGAACGTGAGGATCAGATGAGATAGCCTTATCCAATGTTGTTTTCGTCAGGTAGTTTTTGAGGACAACAATTATTTTAAATGGGAGAGAGTTGTAACACCCCGAATTTTAGATTAATTAATTAATTAATTTAGTATGATTATATGAGTCTATGTGAAGTAGATGATGTTTTGATGTTTTGATGTTTTGATGCTTATTTATGATGTTTCGGTGCCTTGTGTGAGTCCTTGTGACGATATATGATGTGTATTCGTGATGTAATTGTGATGCAAATAGCGATGATTTGATGAATAACATGTTTAAGATGATGATTGTGTGGTGTAGGATGAGTTAGTATGAAGGTTTGAAATTTAAATAATTATTTTGGAATTATTTAGATTTAATAGTGATTAATTGAAACTATTTGGATTTAAGTAATTAGAATAATAGAAGTGTGGAGAAAATAAGGACAAGATGGTAATTAGTAGAAAGAGTGAGGGCATGATGGTAAATGGTATAATGTTAAGTGAGGGCATTTTTGGGATATAGGTATTAAGGGTCTAAATTGTGTTATAATAAAAACAAGAGTGAGAGTAAGATAAAATAGATCGTAGAACTAGAAAAGGCAAGGAGAAGGGAAGAGCTAGGGCAAGAGAATTCCACAACTTTTAGAAAGATCAAAGCTTTGAATTAAGGTAAGGGGGGGCGAATGAATTCTCCAATTGGTGATATTACATGAGAGAGTAATGAGGGTTCCTTTCCCTCTTAGGTTATTTTATATGATTGATGCATAATTTGTTTGGTTTGATTGAATTGATGTGTTATATATGATTATACATGGATCTGTGATGCTATGTTGTGATTATCGTTGTGATTGCGTTGTTATGATGATTGTTGCGTAAAACCCCAATCTAGAACCTATAAGTAATGAGAATTAGGATTTGAGGATTTTGGATGGGGATTCAATGAAATATAAGATGAATAATAATGCCCAAATGATGTATAATTGATGTAGAAACATAGGATGATAATGGATGATGAATTCCTATAATTAGATGATGTTTTAAGACCTATAAGGTAGTGAAATCATAGAAAAATTCAACACAAAACAGCATGCGTCGACTTAAAGAGGTCATGCATCGACTCATGCAGGTTTAAGACTCAGTATGCGTTGACTCATTGGGTCGACCTGAGCACATCCAGGATAGACAAAATACTTATGCGCCGACTCAAAGGGGTCATGCGTCAACTCAAGCAATCCAATTTTTGACAATTTCGTAACGGTCATAACTTTTGAACCGTAACTTCGTTTGATGCGCCGTATGAAGCGTTGAATAGCTAATGAGATGAACTATATTTATAAGGAGTAAAATGAAGAATAATAAAGATAATTCTAGTATCCAAGTTAGGATAAAATTAGTTTCCCTGTGTTGAATCGCTATGATGTTTTGTGGTAATGAAGTATGATGATGATATGTTGTTATTATGATGATTATGTTTATATGATGATATGATGATGATGCTTATCTTATATGAGTACATATGATGAGATTTAGAAGGATAATTCTAGTAACTAAGTTAAAATAGGAATTATTCCCCGTTGTTACACCGAAACGATGGGTTGTTTTCTTGCGATGTTCTTTTGCTGATGATGCTGGTATGAGGAAATGTTGGTGATTATGATAAGGATGATATGGATAGGTTAAATTTCCATGGTGATGAAAACTTATGCCTTGTGGTTGTATGATTTCACGTTGTTACACCGAAACGGTGGGTTGTTTTTTGCAATGTTCTTTTGCTGATGATGCTGGTATGAGGCAATGTTGGTGATTATGATGAGGATGACATGGATGACTTAAATTGCCATGGTGATGAAGGCTTATGCCTTGTGGTTGTATGATTTCACGTTGTTGCATGTTCATATTGTATGAATTCATGGATGAGGGCTTATGCCTTGATGTTGGCATGGATTGGCGTTGTGTTGATGGCTTATGCTATGTTATTGTCCAATTGGCATTGAGTTGAAGGCTTATGCCTTGATGGTACCACATGCATGTTGATGTAGGGCTATTGTATTGCATAAACACTGAATTTATGTTGTATGATATGATGATGGTTGTTTGTGATGAATTTTCTGTATGTTGTGATTTACTACTCCTTATCATGTTTTATTTCATCGTGTAATTATTGAATGAAATTCTCACCCCTTTTGTGTTGTTGTGTCTGTACTCTTTGGGAGTATAGATAATCAGGTACTCGAGTAGTGCTTGAAGTGATGTTACCAGATCGAGTCTTAGGAGTCACTCTGATATGTAATACGGGATTTGGGATTTTAATTATGTTTCGCATGATTTCAAATGTTGCACATTTTCTTTTAAACTTATGATGGATCACGTATTGTGGATTTGAATTATTGTTAAGGCTAGAATGCCAATGAACTACTTTTATGTTGATTTTCCGCAGCTGTTGGCTCATAAATTCGACATCCACATGCTATTATCATATAGATCATTAATTATGAGTTAGAAGAGTTTCCTACACAAGAGGGCTTCGATCAGCTGGCCACATCGAAGGCTCATCAAAGAATGATAACATAGAGAAATTCCTCTAAGTTGGAATCATGTTGTCTTCGATGTCGAAGGAGCAACCTTTCGACCAAGATCCCTGATGCCCAAGATAGAACGGTTTGAATTTTGAATTGTTGGAGGGAAAACGGTTCCCAGCAGTTACCAAGCGCAACATGTCGTGCACGTAGGCGTTGAAGGTTGTGAGCATGCCATGTGGTGTCATCATGAAGCGGTGTGACTGCCCAACAGTTACTTAGGATTTTTCTTAGTTTAAATACTAAGTGTTCACGAAGTTATTAGTGTGTTCATTGTATACAAGTCACTCATTTAGATTTAAGTACCCAGCGTGAGAGAAAGAATCATTGAGAATGTATGTGTGAAACACCATTTACCTTAATCAAAGTCTTTTACATTCAAGCAATTTATCGCTTTCACTCATTTACTTTAGTCGAAGTCATTTATTTAACAACCCTTTAATGCTTTTAATTACTTTATCAAGCTTTTCTCCATGCAATTTATTTAAAGTGTCTCTACTCTACTTGCATTAATCACCATTAGGATTAGTCGAAACTCTTTATTTCAAAGCCTTTAAACTCCAAAAATCAACCATGTCTTAGGATCAATCTGATCGATCATGCGAGTCACAAAATAAGTAACCTTTTGGAAGATCAGCGGTTGTTTACCATTTTTCACGGCAAACAAATTGGCACACCTGGTGGGACCTTGTGTTAATTTTTTCACGTTTAATCGTCTTATATAAAATATCCTTCTTTTTCGAGAGTATTGCATGTTATTAAGAAGTGGTAGAATATACACCAACGAAACCAATACTAGGAGAAGAGTTAGAGAAATGGCGAATCCTCCAAACAATGGAGAAATCCCACAAACAAACGTGGGAGCAACGGTTATCCCAACCGTAAGTGAAGTTGTAACCGCTGGTTCAACACCAGCAGTAACGATTACACAAACGGGGCCATTACCTCCATTTACAGGCCCCAGAATGCCCTTGGGAACTCCCCCACCTAGGGGAAACCAAGGAACCAGACCATATGTTCCCCCAGGTTTTTTGACAGTCGGGTTAAATCGAGAACCACCCTATGGCATGCCAACTTCTGAATTGGCTAGCCTGACGAACGCTACGTCCACCTTTTCAGACCCTTTAGTGAGCGCCTCTTCGCCACTCCAAGGCTCTGGGGTTGGTATGGAGAACAAGGGTAGGAACCAACTCTTAGGAGGAACGTCCCACGTAATGCCTGACCTTACGAATGCCTCAACAGCAGTCTTGAGGCAGCAAATGGACGAAAGCAACCACGACATGGTTCAAACGTTGGCGCAAACTTTAAGTACAGTGCTAAATCCTCTAATACAGAATACCACCCAGTCGAATCAGCAAATGACAGCGCAAATGTCGCGTCTGGATGATTTTTTCGGGGTACCCCAACAAATTCGACAGCCCCAAAGGGCACAAATAAGGGGAAACCAAGGCATACTTCTAGAGGAAGAAACCACTATTAACTAAGTCCAACAGCCTATCAAAGAGAACCTTAGGGTACAACTGGAACAACCCGGGGTCGAAGAGCCGAGAGTCATAGCCCCGGAAATAAGGATGGTTAATAGAAACCAAAACGCTGACGAAGTAGTTCAGCAGATCCAATACCAGAATGTTGGTTTGGAGAATAACTTGACAGCCATGATTGAAAGAATCATGATGCAAAACGGGATGAATACGGGCTTCCGTAGGCCCAACTTCAAATCCCCGCTGTCGGAATATGTGTTACAAATGGACTTGCCTCCTAGATGCAAAGTCCCTAAGTTCACTAAGTTTTCAGGGGACACGACAGAATCCACTGTCGAACATGTGGCAAGATATTTAATCGAAGCTGGAGAAATATCAAACAATGAGAACCTAAGGATTAAGTATTTCCTAAGTTCCCTAACAAAGAATGCGTTTACTTGGTTCACAACTCTCCCTCCCAATTCGATCCACCATTGGACTCAGTTGGAAAGATTGTTCCATGAGAAATTCTACATGGGATAAACCAAGATAAGCCTGAAAGAGTTGGCTAGTGTAAAGAGGAGATTCACTGAGCCTATAGACAAATACTTAAATAGGTTTAGATTGCTCAAGGCAAGATGCTTTACGCAAGTGCCAGAGCACGAGTTAGTCGAAATAGCCGCAGGAGGTCTAGATTACTCCATTAGGAAGAAATTAGACACTCAGTATCTGAGGGACATGGCCCAATTTGCCGATAGGGTTCGACAGGTAGAACGCCTTAAAGCTGAAAAAGCCAGGGCGACGAAAACTCATAAAAGAGAAAAGATAGCATTTGTCGAAATGGACGAAGAAGATCCAGAAACATTCGACGAACTTATAGCTGTCGAAGAAAGTGAGGTTGATTTGGCTGAGTTAAAACAAGGGCCACCATACTCTTGCAAATTACTAGTCCCCTCAAGTGGAAAAAACCCCACTGGGTCTGAAAAGGCCAATGATAGGTTCCCTAAAAAGACTTACAGTTTCGATATTACGAAATGTGATGAAATTTTTGATTTACTTGTAAAAGATGGTCAAATGATAATACCCCCAGGGGTAAAAGTGCCTCTTCTTGATCAAAGAAAGAAAAGAGGCTATTGTAAATATCATAACTTTCTGGGCCATAAAACATCTCAATGTTTTCTTTTCAGGGATCTCGTGCAAAATGCTATCGAAGAAGGGAGGTTGAAGTTCGCTGATAAGGCCCCCGTGAATGTGGATTCGAACCCTTTACAGGCGGAAGCCCACTATGCTGAACCTTCAGAGGTCAATGTGATCGAAGCTTCCAGGAGTCAGGTGAAAAGGCCAGGGATAACTATGGTTGAAGTCACCAAAGATCATATCAATATGCCAATATTTGGCAGTTTTTCTGGGAACCTTTCTAGAAAAACAATCGAGGCAGTCCAAAAGGCCGTTGAGGGCCCAAAACTGGAAACATGTGGAGTCTCAAAAATCTGGAACTAAACCCACTTCCTACTTGGCTGCGGTGCAAGGCCAGACAAAAGACCTGGAGGCTCAAATGAAGCAAATGACTCTTGCTACTAAAGATAACATGAATGTCAACATGGTCGAAATTTCTGAATCAAAAGTCTCAGAGGAAGCCATCAGGCAAGAGTAAGCAAACAGGACAACGTTCCCCCTAGAGAACGAAAATCTGGCAGAATTCTTGCAACGATGCCATAAGAAGAAATCAGAAGTAATGCTATTTCCTCGATGTAGCTCTATTTTTGACAAGAAAGCTGCTGAACACATCGAAGGTATGAGAGCAACAAACAAGAAATGGAGCAGAAATGCCCAAAAAAGTGCAGGCTCTGATGTTCGACACGATCCTAGAAGAACCTATCAAAAGGGTTCAAGTCAGGAAAAGAGGCCACTAACTTTAAGGCCTCCAACCAATGTGCCAGTCGATACATGGCTCAAAACATCGGGTCGAAAGAGACCCAACGAAGAAAGGTGGCACCCCTTTGAAGTGCCAAGAGATTCATCTTTGATACTCAAGAAAGAACCTCATGTAGGTGACACCAAGGTTGCTCAAGTATCGAGTAACTACAAGGGAAAGAACCCAATGTATCGATCCCAGTGGAGAAGGTACCAAAGGCAGCGCAAGGCTGAGAGAGAGGCTGTCAAAGAACCAAAACCAGAGTCAAGTTCGAATGTCCCCCGGCGAAAGCAAAGAAAGCCTTTGGAGAGGGAACCAGTAACCAATAGATTGGTATGGCCTGATCAAGACGAAGCTGGTGACGAAGGTAGTCTCGAGTCCGACGACACTTTAGACATCATGGTAAATATAGTTTCGGTCTTGCCAAGAGAATTCGACCGCCAAATGGAAGTCAAATCAAACGACTGAGAAGTCGAACGAGAGATGGCCAAGCATAGGCCAGTATGCTACTTTGTCATGGGTAATGGCTGCCCTGAAGAGCAAAATGGTTTCTTCGAACCACCAACTGAGGCGATGAAGAGTCACCTCAAGCCTTTATTCATAAGGGCAAAGCTCGAAGAAGCCACTGTAAACAAGATCTTGGTGGACTGTGGGGAGACTATCAACATAATCCCCCACTTCATGCTAAGAAAAGTAGGCAAGAATGATGAAGACATTAAGCCTCATAATATGGTCCTATCGAACTACGAAGGTGGAATAGGGACCACCATGGGTGTGATTCAACTAGACCTCAAAGTGGGATCCATCCTTCGACCAACCATGTTCATGTTCATATCGGCAAAACCAAATTACAACCTATTGTTATGCCGAGAATGGATACATGGTGTCGGAGCAGTACCATCATCGATGCACCAAAGGTTGATATTATGGCGTCCCGATGGGATTGTTGAGAATGTAGAAGCAGATCAGAGCTACTACTTAGGCGAAGTTAATCACCTAGGGAGAGCTGACTTCGACAAAAAATTGGCTCACATTGGGCCATGTCCAACACCTGACTTCGACATGGCGCCAGCGCCAAATGCTTTTTGTTCCTTGTACCTGCATCCTGATCATGGGTTTCAATGGGATAAAGAAGACTTGTCCCACATTGATTTCAGTGGGCTGAGTGACATCCAACCAACTGGTTGGGGAAGCAAATTTAGTGATAATGACTGAGTCACAAGTGTTACAACAAATTTCGGCTTACGTAGCCGAAACAAGAATGATAGCGGCTCTTGAAGCCGAAGTAAAATATATGGCCACCAAGGCCAATGAACAGGAGCCACCAGATATAGGTCCTGGAAAAGATTTCGACCCAGAACCTCCCGATATCATGACAGAGGGAATGCAGGAATAGAGGCTCGACGCCATCTACGACGATGAGCCTCTGGGCTTCGAAAAGGACCCCCTGGCGAACAACATCAAAATGTTAGCACATGATCCTTTAGAAGAAATCGATTTGGGCGAAAGGTTAGATAAAAGACCCACTTACATCAGCGCCAGAATAGACCCAGAGCTCAGGGTTGAAGTGATCCAATTACTGAAGGAGTTCAAGGACTGCTTTGCATGGGATTACGACGAAATGCCTGGACTCGACAGAGGATTTGTAGAACTTCAGTTGCCAATCAAACCTGGAAAAAAGCCTGTCAAACAGACTCTAAGACGCTTCGCTCCAGAAATACTGTCGAAGATCAAAACGGAATTCGAAAGACTGCTAAAGTGCAAATTCATACGAACTATGAGGTACGTCGAATGGATTGCAAACATTGTGCCAGTGATTAAGAAAAATGGTACATTGAGGGTGTGCATAGATTTCAGAGATCTGAATGCTGCAACACCCAAAGATGAATATCCTATGCCTGTGGCGGAAATGCTTGTCGACTCTGCCGCTGGCCACGAGTACCTGAGCATGCTCGACGGTTACTCAGGATACAATTAAATTTTCATTGCTGAAGAAGATGTGTCAAAAATAGCTTTTCGATGCCCTGGGGCCTTAGGCACTTACGAATGGGTAGTAATGCCTTTTGGCCTAAAAAACGCTGGGGCGACATATCAGCGAGCAATGAACTCTATCTTCCATGATTTTATTAACACTTTCATGCAAGTATATATTGACGATATTGTTGTAAAATCTGTTTCCAGGAAGAACCATATAGACCACCTTCGACAATCATTTGAAAGAATGAGAAAGCATGGTCTGAAAATGAACCCTTTGAGGTGCGCGTTATGTGTGAAAGCTGGAGATTTCTTGGGCTTCGTCGTCCACAAGAAAGGAATCGAAATCAACCAGAACAAGACGAAGGCAATCTTGGAAGTGAAAGCGCCAACGAACAAGAAGGAACTGCAATCTCTGCTGGGCAAGCTAAACTTCTTGAGGAGATTTATATCTAACCTAAGTGGAAAAGTGCAAGCCTTCTCACCCTTACTTCGATTGAATAAGGAAGGATTCGAGTGGGGGCAAGAGCAACAAGATGCCTTCGACAATATCAAAGGGTACCTCACCAAGCCACCTATTTTGGTGCCTCCTTGTAGCAATAGGAGTATGAGATTGTACATAGCTGCATCCGATAAAACTTTGGGAAGCATGTTAGCCCAAGAAGATGAAAATGGAGTCGAAAGACCCATTTACTACCTTAGCAGAGTTTTGAACGATGCAGAAACTAGATATAGCGAAGTTGAAAAATTATGTCTGTGTCTTTATTTCTCTTGTACAAAGCTCAAACAATATATAAAACCAGTTGATGTGTATGTTTCGTCCCATTTTGATGTTTTCAAATACATGTTTTCGAAACCCATCTTGCACAGTCGAATTGGCAAGTGGGCGTTAGCATTAACTGAGTATTCGTTGACCTTTATGCCTCTTAAGGCAGTAAAAGGACAAGTGGTAGCAGACTTTATAGTCGACCACTCAATTCAGGTTGAAAATATAAATTACTTGGAGATAGAACCCTGGAAATTTTACTTTGATGGTTCCAGCCATAGAGATGGAACGGGAGTAGGGGTCTTAATTATTTCTCCAGAAAAAATTCCAACAACATTCAAGTACAAGATAGAAGGTACTTGTTCGAACAATGAGGCTGAATACGAAGCTCTAATTATTGGCCTTGAAATATTGTTGGAATTGGGGGCAACTCGAGTCGAAATAATGGGAGACTCAGAGTTAGTCATTAAGCAAGTCACAAAAGAGTACAAATGTATAAGAGAAAATCTCATTATGTACTTTGTGATAGCAAATCGTTTATTGAAAAAATTCAAAATGGTTAATATTCGACACATACCTAGATTGGAAAACCAAGTAGCCAATGATTTGGCACAAATTGCATCTGGGTATAGGATTTCAAAAACGAGATTACAAAGAGCAATCGAAGTCCGAGAAAAAATAACAACAACCAGCTTGTCTCCAACCGATTTGGAATCAACAAGACTAGGATATGCCGATCAAAGGAGTTTCGAAATTACGTTCATAGATAATTTATCGGAGCAAGACTGGAGGAAACCCATTGTAGATTACCTGCAAAATCCAGCAAATTTGACAGAACGGAAAATAAAATATAGGGCGTTAAGTTACGTACTCATGGGGAATGAGTTCTTCAAAAAGACGCCTGAAGGGGTATTATTAAAATGCTTAAGCGAAACCGAAGCATACATAGCCCTTTCGACTACGCATGCTGGAGCATGTGGAGCTCACCAAGTAGGTCATATGATGAAATGGTTGTTGTTTAGACAAGGACTATATTGGCCTACTATCTTGAAAGATTGTGTCGAGTTCGCAAAGGGTTGCCAGGAATGCCAGGTACATACTGGTATTCAACATGTACCAGCAAACGAGCTTCATTCAATAGTGAAACCTTGGCCTTTTAGAGGATGGGCGTTGGATCTTATTGGAGAGATTTGACCAGCATCATCGAAGATCCAGAAGTATATACTGGTAGGCATTGATTATTTCATTAAATGGATCGAAACTATCCCTTTAGTCAACGCAGACCAAGAAAATTTCATTGAATTTATTCAAAAGAACATTATCTACAGATTTGGAATCCCCGAGACTATAACAACTGATCAAGGGTCAGTGTTCACTGGTCGAGAGATGCAGGAATTCACTCAAGAAATAGGCTTCAGACTCCTAACATCAACACCTTATTACGCGCAGGCAAATGGTCAAGTCGAAGCAGCGAATAAAATAGTGATTGGCCTGATCAAAAAGCATGTGGGAAAGAAGCCAAAAAATTGGCATAAAACGTTAGACCAGATCTTGTGGGCCTGTCGAACGTCCCCAAAGGAAGCCACAGGTACAACACCATATCGGCTAACTTACGGTCATGACGCAGTACTGCCAGCAGAAATTTGTCTTCAATCAGCAAGGGTTCAAAGACATCAAGATATTCCCTCTGAGGTTTATTGGGATATGATGTTAGACGAATTGGTAGATTTAGATGAAGAAAGACTACGAGCTCTCGACCTACTGAGAATTCAGAAGAAAAGAGTGGAAGACTCTTACAATAAGAAAGTAAAACCTAAGGCATTCTCGCCTGAAGAACTAGTTTGGAAGGTAATTCTTCCTATGGATCGAAAAGATCAAAGCATGGGAAAATGTTCACCCAAGTGGGAAGGACCATTCAAAATTATTCAAACTTTTTTCTGGTGGAGCATATGAGGTCGAAGAGTTAAGAGAAGATAAAAGACTCTTGAGAGTAAACGGAAAATATTTGAAAAAATATAAATCTATGCTCCAAGAGATCAAAATAAATAATAATTAATGATTAAGGACCATAAAGCCAAAATGGAAAATAACATTGATAAACCAAAATGGCTGCAAAAATTACGAAAATTACAGTACAAGGTCAATGAAGTACATAGCAAATTAAAAAGGGACAGAAGCTTTGAGACAAAGATATTTTGCTCGCTGTAACTCCAGTCGTTTGTTGCACAAGGCATTCGCCTGAGAGATTTTGGCAATCTGGTCATCTAGAGCCTGGGCCCTTTCAGCGAACTCTAGGCCTCGTGCAACTTCATCTTGGCTCTCCGCGTATGAAACAGTCGAAAGAAGTTCTTCCTTGCGCTTAGTGTTAGCGTTTAGCCTGGCTTCCAACTCCTCGGTCCATGCCCGTATAGAGGCATTATCCTGATAGATGGCTTCGATTTCCTGTTGCTTGGACGTTTTCTGTTTCGACAATTCTGCAATTCGAGAAGTCGATTCAGCTACTTCAGTCCAAGCAGAAGAACTCTTGCCATGCAGCGTTTCGAGTTGGCTGTTGAACCCCCTTCGACGATTGTAGTCCGTAGAGACTTGGTCAATAATGGAGTATAACTCCAAGATGAAGCTGGAAATCTCTGGAGAAATAGCAAGCAAATCCACTGCACCCAAGATAGCCCCCAAACAAGATTGGGCAGTAGGATCCCCCTCCAAAGCTTTCATTAGGTCCCTCTTGAAGAATTGAGCCTTAACTTTCTTCAAGACCTCATCGAGAGGAGAATTCGAAGTAGACTTCCCTGATGCAGTAGAAGCATCATGGCTAGGGTCAGATGAATTTTCCCTGCTCTCGACGATGGCGTTCAGGTAGCCAATTGGATCATTTTGCTTCAAGAGGGCCAAGTCCTCTTTAGACCTGGGCTTTGTCGAGGTAACCTTTTCTGCGGCAATGGTGGCTTGGGGCTGAGCATTTTCAGCAGCATCGGAGTCAACATGACCCTCTTCATCATGTTGCTCTTCTGTCTCGTTGACCACTTGGACTTCCTCCTGGTGGTGCTTCTCAGGGGCACCCTCTGTCTCAGCAAGAAACTCATCATCCACCAGTTCCTCTTCGCGTTGTCTGCTATGGTCAGCAGAGTCCTGCGGCTCTGAAGTTTGATTCACTTCGTTAGCAGAACTGACGAAAGAAGAAGGATTGTAGGTGGGTTCCCCTGTGCTATTTACGAAGGTACCGGAACCTTCGACAGGATGCCCAACTGGCGCTGAAGTTCCAACCGTTTCCTAAAAATAGAAAAGTAAAAATATTCTGATTAGAGAGATGTACAATCGAAGGTGATCATCGACACTTAAGTTAAAAGTGGTCGGAGGCATTACATGTACAGGAACCTCAACCCCAGGGCTGGAGTTGTCGCTCTCAACAGGATTACTGAGCAAGACATTTAGCTCCTCCTCCGTGGGTTCTTTGATGATCACAGGGGGTGGCCTGGGTTTATTCCCTGTGACTTTAGTTCTCATCACAGGTCGAGGTTCAGGGGCAGGGGCAGCCTTTTTCAGCCTTTTCTGTTTGAGAGGAACAGGAGGAGATTCCTCCTCTTCGCCACTCGAAGTTTCGACCGTTAATATGGGTCGCTTCTTCGGCGCAGGTTCCTGAAAATCCCAAACGGAGTCGATTTAAAACACAACATTGGAAACCAGGATGTTTAAAACCAAAGAGGGAAACAAGGAAAAAATTGTTACCTGTACTGGAGGCCTTGCAGAGGAACCTCCACCCTGGTTGCTGTCTGTGGCCTTCTTAGCCACCGGTTTTCGAACAACTGAAAGAAAAACATTCACAAGTTATATTTGACAGATATAAGTTGAAATGGAAAGACAAATATAATTTGAAGAGGGAACGTACATTTCTTTATTTTATCAAGTACCATGACGAAGGACTTCTTGAGTTCGCCTGCAAAGTCCTTCTCGTCGAAGAATTCTTCGACGTAATACCTCTTCCACCAGTCTTCAAAAGCTGGTGAGCAGAGGAAGTTGAGTTGGTAGTCGAACAATGATAGTACGGTCCGACCAACGTACCTACTAATATGCCTAGTAGCGGCGTCTTCAGAGTATTCAGTAGAAAAGAACAACAATGATTTCTCCCGAGGATAAATTGGAGAAGGAAGCGATTGGATAATGCCAAATTGTCGAGAGACAAGATTCGGCTGGTAGGTAATCATGCTCAACTGATTCTTTGAACTCTTGAAACGCAACGACATTATCCTTGGAGTGAGAAACGCTTCCCACATTGTTGTATGCTCTTCGAAGTGAGGATCCTCTGTTGATTTAGGATGGGGTCTGATAAACCAGCCTGGACCACACTTTCGACCAGCGAAAGGGGCCATGGTCGAAGTAAATTCCTTCCTCCCCGCAAACATCTGAACGAAGTTTGTGAAAGTCTTTTGTAGTTCCAGTCCATCCTCAGCAGGAGTCAATAAGGCAAGCCTGGTGCCTTCGACGCGCCTTCTAGCTATCTCAGGAGCCTGTTCATTTATTTGAGTCTTCTGGGGTAGAAAAGACTCGAAAGTGGCATTCAACCAGAGTTGAAGTAGCCAGAAGGGACCAGCAAGCAGCAGGCTGGCTCTATTTTCGATTACTTTTAATTGAGCCGCTCCACTGTGTGATACGGTGGGAGAACTGACTTGAGGTTTGCGTTTGTATTCGCACTTGTTCGGTTGAGCAAGAGTCGCCACCGACTTTTTATTTTATCCTAAAGGAAAGGTTAAAAAAGCACAGCAAAAACCTTTTGAGATATTTCGTGGGTTCGGGGGGTAGATTATGAAAAGGGAAGGTATTAGCACCCTTTTCATCCATGGTTATCCATGGGCTCTTAGTTACTTGGTTTTTAGATCACTTGTCTTGATTTTCGATTGCTTTGAAATGGTGCTTTGTGCGTGATTTTAAAAATGTTTTGAAAAAGATGCCTTGTCTAGGCTACCCTTGTAACAATTCTTTACTCGAATGTTTTACAAAAGGTGTTTGTCTTTTTGAAAAGATGTTTCAAGGTTTTTGAAAGTTGTTTGGAAAGTGTAGTGATATGTGGTATGAAAAATAGGCAAGCGTTTTTATTTTGCAAGTTGACAAGTACTCAAGAGCTATCTACCCTAAAGTTCTCAAAGATTTTTGTTATGTTTAACCCTTTTAACAATTTTGTTCCACCATTGCATTTGGTGGACAATCTTGTGTTAGGATGTGAAAGGGACGGGCGTGGGTTATCGTTTAGACCATAATTGCAATGGTGCCAAGTATCTTTGGGCAATTTTCCTTTTAAGGGACTTGATAATTTTTAGGCAACTTTCGAAAGCGTCAACGAGGGACTATGATCATTTGATTGTTTTGTTTTTGCCCAAAGAAACCTAACATGCAATATGGCCCATTACTGAAGGCAACAAGTGGAATACCCTAGGGGTGCAAGTGTGATTAGTGTTGTCCATTTTCATGCTTGTTTATCTTGAATTTTAGGTCAAACTATTTTTGTTGTTTTTGATTTGCATACAAACCCTAATTCTAGCATGGCATAATTAGAAAACTTTAAAATGCGAAAAATAAAGTTCCTAAGTTATTACAACACAATATATGGGAAGGGGAGTACAAATGTTCAAATGGGGGTATTTTGACAAGGAATTTAAACCTAGACTATTACATCAAATTGGGAATTATACAAATTATTTAATATACAACAATTAGATAAAAATGGAATAAATATGCAAGATGCAAAAAATGTTTTTTATATGTATGAAAAAAAAGTGTTTTTTATATGTCAAATAAACAAAATAAAAAGTATTAATTTTTTTGGAGTTTTTATGTTTAGGGCAAAACCCTAATTTATTAAATAAAAGGTATTAATTATTTAATATATACAATATTTATTAGTTATGTATAAAAATAAATAAAAAAGAAGTATATTTGTCAAAAGGTATTTTTAATGTTAAATATTAATAAAAATAAAAATGTATATATTTTGTATTTTTTTTATCCTAAATATACTAATATATATATATATATATATATATATATATATATATATATATATATATATATATATATATATATATATATATATATATATGTATTTGTATTATTTACCAAATATATTGAATATATACAAAATAATAATATTTAATATTTATAAAAAAAGTATATTTTTATTATAAAATGTTTTCAAGAGATAATATGAAATAAAAGTCAGAAAAATATGTTTGTATTATTTTTTTTTAGCTATTTTAAATAATAGTATATAAGTATTTATTTATGTACAAAAACTAAATAAAGACTAATAAATATCAAAATAAATGCAAAAATTGTGGAAAAAATAATTTTTATATTTTTTCATACTTAAATAAAAATATAGAAATAAAATCAAAAGGAAAAGATGGAAAATGATAAGTAAAAATCAAAATGGGTCAGGGGGGTTCAAAAGTAAAAGCAAGGTGTAAAAAGAAAAAACATTCCAGGCCCAGCCCAGAACCTATCTTCTTCAACCTCCAGCAAACCTTGTTCAAAAAACGCGCGCTTGGTACATGGATTCAAACATCCTGATTCCTGGACTTTTAATGAAAACTCACAACATAAAAAATGTAAAGCATCATCTCACGAGTTCATACATATAAAGAACAAGATTTAACTCTCAAATGAGAGAGAATTTCTTCTCCCCCAATTCATAACCTAGTTTTGTTCCATGTTCAGACATCAAATTCTCATAGCACACATAACATAAATGAAAACTAATTACATGGGCATGTTCAGGGCTATGAATGTGACATAATTTATTCACAAACCTAAAGCTAACAATGCCTGGATAGAGAGATACGAGTTCATGAACTTACCTGTTCAGTTGGAATCGTATCTGGTGATGGAGGTGCTTTTAATGCAAGGTGATGATTGGTACAGCTTCCTTGATGTCCAGGGATGCTATTCCAAGCTTTACTTTGTTTGGAAACCAAGAGAATCGTGTTATGGAACTTCAACTACAAAACAAGAAAATGAAAATGGTGATGCTGCTTGGGAGTGTTACAGGTCGTGTTTGAGGCTTGGAATAGTTTCAAGGGATGATGTGGGATATGTTTGAAGTGATTTTAGCAAGAATGCATGAATGGATTGAGTTATGGAACTCAATCTGCAGCAGGTACCCTGTTTGGGCAGTTTTAGGGTGATTCTGTATTTGAGAAGGCAATGGAGATGGTTGGCTCGTGTTTCAGCTTAGGTTTGATGATTAGAAAGTGTTTGATAACTTTGCTTAAGCTCTCGTTCACAGGAATGAGAGTTGTGTGTTGTTATGCAAGGTTACTTCAACTTTAAGCAACAAAGTGTCCACTTGAGTTTTAGACTGATAGAGGCCCCCCTAATGTGCTGCTAACCATCCCCTTGATCAGTGTGTTTTGTTCATAAACTTGTGCCAAAAGGATTTGCACTGTACTTGCTTGGATTGCTAATTGACATAAAGTTATACTTTTCAAAAATGGCAAAAATGCTTTATCTAATTAAGGCTTAATCTAACATGTAATGTCCAAATGCATAAAATAATGCTAACACACAATGGATTGGAATTTAATTATTGAGTGCAAATGGGATTAGAGGCCTGTAACTAGCTTATGCATGCTGATTTGAAAAGTTGCTCAAGTTATGAACATGCAAATTGGCCAAGAACAAAGTGAGTTTTTTCCAATTTGCCAAATTCAATTCTCCCTAACCATGAGGTTGTTTGATGAGTTCTTGGACATTTTGGAAATCTTGGAATGTGTACTACAATTTATCTTTGAAATGAAAATTGAAATTCCAAGTGGAAGTATGTGAAAAATGGTCTTGAAGTTAGGTAAAAACCTTGCCTAAAATGGTTCAAAATTTCTCTAAGTTAAGAATGGTTTGGTACCCTTGTTCCAAAAATTGTAACTTGAGCTACAAGCTTATTTTTGGAAAACTTTGTGAATCAAAGTTGTAGATTTTGCAATGGACTACAACTTTCATGTTTTGACTTTTCCTTGAATCCAAATGAATCTTGGTGAGAAAGTGGGACAAAGTTAGGAAAAAATTAGGGTTTTTCATAACTTAGAAAAATTCTAAGTTATGAAAAATCTTCATTTCAAACCCTAATTTGCAATTATTGATTTCTTGATGAACAAGTTTCATGATTTGGCATGTTTTGATGAAAAATGAATCTTGACACTTGATTTTGACCAAAAAGTCAAAGTTTGACTTTTCAGTATACAGTCAAAATTGATCAATTGACTGGGAAATTCAACTGTCAATCTTGTGCATTTTGAACTTGTTGAGTATGTCAAGACAATTACATGGGGTCCTTGAGTCCATATGTGAGTTTGGTTTGCCATTGGCTAGGTCAAACAGTCAAAAATTGCCTTTGTGCAGTCAAAACCCTAAAAATGACCATTTTGCCCTTTTGGTGATCTGATCAAATTTCTTGTGGAATTATGATCCAAACTTTATCAAATGTTTCATATGAGTTCATTATGTTGATATGGGTCAAGAATCATGAGGTTTGACTGTCAATTGGCCATAGTTGACTTTTTCCCCAATACAACTGATTTCTAGGTCAACTGTCCAATTGACTGGGCAAAATTTGGAATCAAGGCTTGAAACTTGGTATGGATAGACTTGGGAGTCCAACATGAAGCATGAAAGTCATCTTAGGCATTTTAGGTCAAAATATCTTTGTGTAAATACAAACCCTAATTTGGGTCAACAGTGCAAGGAGAAGTCTTGAGCAGAGGAAGCCCTAACTGGGTCTTGAGCTCCAAGGGTCTTGTGATGAGAAAATATTGAGAAAAATGGGAGGGAAAATTTTGGGGTACAACAGTTGCCCCTGTTCAATCTTCTTGAATCCTAAGAGTTAGATTGGCAAGTTTGCCTTTCGCGACTCGAGGGTAAAAGGAGATTGGACACTAGAGTGCCCTTAAATTTGCACTCGTCAAAGCAATGGATGTAGGAATGGGCTTAGAGATGCCATTTGGAGATGGGCTTAAAGATGCCATCCGGAGGGGTGACAGAATCGTGTCGGGGATGGGCTTAAAGATACCATCTGGAATGAGTAGCAGAAAGGTGTCCATGTTTTGGACCATCTCTGAACTGAGGTCTGAATAAGCAATAGATTGACATCCGTGTCTGGAGGCATCCGTAAACTGTTTTCAAAAGTTGAGAGGAGTCTGAACAAGCGATAGATTAGCATCCGTTGTTGGGAGGAATCTGTAAACTGTTTTCAGAAGTCTTGAGAAGAATCTGAACAAGCGATAGGTTAACATCCGTTACTTGGAGAACCCGTGAACTGTTTTCAGAAATCTTGAAGTTGAATAAACAATAGAGCAGCATCCCTTATTGGGAAGCGTCCGTACTTGTTTTCAAAAAGTTGCATCTGAACAAGTGATAGATTAACATCCGTTGTTGGGAAGAATCCATAAACTGTTTTCAGAAGTCTTGAGAAGAATCTGAACAAGCGATAGGTTAACATCCGTTACTGGAGAACCCGTGAACTGTTTTCAGAAATCTTGAAGTTGAATAAGAAATAGAGCAGCATCCGTTATTGGGAAGCGTCCGTAAACTGTTTTCAAAAAGTTGCATCTGAACAAGTGATAGATTAACATCCGTTGTTGGGAAGAATCCATAAACCGTTTTCAGAAGTCTTGAGAAGAATCTGAACAAGCGATAGGTTAACATCCGTTACTGGAGAACCCGTGAACTGTTTTCAGAAATCTTGAAGTTGAATAAGCAATAGAGCAACATCCGTTATTGGGAAGCGTCCGTAAACTGTTTTCAAAAAGTTGCATCTGAACAAGTGATAGATTAACATCCGTTGTTGGGAAGAATCCATAAACTGTTTTCAGAAGTCTTGAGAAGAATCTGAACAAGCGATAGGTTAACATCCGTTACTGGAGAACCCGTGAACTGTTTTCAGAAATCTTGAAGTTGAATAAGCAATAGAGCAGCATCCGTTATTGGGAAGCGTCCGTAAACTATTTTCAAAAAGTTGCATCTGAACAAGTGATAGATTAACATCCGTTGTTGGGAAGAATCCATAAACTGTTTTCAGAAGTCTTGAGAAGAATCTGAACAAGCGATAGGTTAACATCCGTTACTGGAGAACCCGTGAACTGTTTTCAGAAATCTTGAAGTTGAATAAGCAATAGAGCAGCATCCGTTATTGGGAAGCGTCCGTAAACTGTTTTCAAAAAGTTGCATCTGAACAAGTGATAGATTAACATCCGTTGTTGGGAAGAATCCATAAACTGTTTTCAGAAGTCTTGAGAAGAATCTGAACAAGCGATAGGTTAACATTCGTTACTGGAGAACCCGTGAACTATTTTCAGAAATCTTGAAGTTGAATAAGCAATAGAGCAGCATCCGTTATTCGGAAGCGTCCGTAAACTGTTTTCAAAAAGTTGCATCTGAACAAGTGATAGATTAACATCCGTTGTTGGGAAGAATCCATAAAATGTTTTCAGAAGTCTTGAGAAGAATCTGAACAAGCGATAGGTTAACATCCGTTACTGAAGAACCCGTGAACTGTTTTCAGAAGTCTTGAAGTTGAATAAGCAATAGAGCAACATCCGTTGTTGGGAAGCGTCCGTAAACTGTTTTCAAAAGTTGCATCTGAACAAGTGATAGATTAACATCCGTTGTCGGGAAGAATCCGTGAACTGTTTTCAGAAGTCTTGAAGTTGAATAAGCAATAGAGCAGCATCCGTTGTTGGGAAGCGTCCGTAAACTGTTTTCAAAAGTTGCATCTGAACAAGCGATAGATTAACATCCGTTGTTGGGAAGAATCCGTAAACTGTTTTCAGAAGTCTTGAAGTTGAAGAGGAACCGGTGTAGGGTTTCCTGATGATGCGTCCGTGTAACACTGCATCTGAGTGAATCTGGAATAAGTATCAGAATTTCGCCGTGTCTGGGTCACATCTGAACTACTTCTAGAAAGAATCTCGGAAGGTGATCTTTGTCTGTCGATTGATCTTACCTGAAAAGGTAAAGGGTTAGTCGTATGAAATGTTATGATGCATGATGCAATGTATGTGACATCAATGTTTATGACATGAATGTGATGAATGCGCATGTAAGCTGATAAGCTATCTTGCTGAGGATAAATGAATCCTGGATGGCTGAAGATAAAAGAATCTTGACTGCTGCCGGGGAGAACAACTCCTGGGCTGCTGCTGTGGAGGGCAAGAATCTTCAATTGTTAAAAATGAGAAGTCTTGGGACCACTGTTGGGGAAATCAGAAGCTTGGGTTGTATGCCAAACTACTGGGGACTTCCTGTTTTGAGGAGATCTGTGTAGGATTTCCTGATGATGAGTCCGTGTAAAACTGCATCGGATTTTTGAAAACTTTTTGACATTCGAATGCCCCAAGTAGTGATGTAGATAATTTCCTGGCTTATTACAGGTGTTGGTCTACAATCGGTCGTTCACAGATATTTTCCTGGCTTGTTACAGGTGTTGATCTGGAACTCTTCAGACGTTCCCTGGCTAGATACAGGAATCGAGTCTGGAAATAGTCATCAACAGATATGCCCTAGCTGGATACAGGAATCGAATCTTCAAACTCTTCAGACGTGCCCTGGCTAGATACAGGAATCGAGTCTGGAAATAGTCGTCAACAGATATGCCCTGGCTGGATACAGGAATCGAATCTTCAAACTCTTCAGACGTGCCCTGGCTAGATACAGGAATCGAGTCTGGAAATAGTCGTTAACAGATATGCCCTGGCTGGATACAGGAATCGAATCTTCAAACTCTTCAGACGTGCCCTGGCTAGATACAGGAATGGAGTATGGAAATAGTCGTCAACAGATATGCCCTGGCTGGATACAGGAATCGAATCTTCAAACTCTTCAGACGTGCCCTGGCTAGATACAGGAATCGAGTCTGGAAATAGTGATAGTTGATTTGTTGGCGGTTGTAATTTCCAACAGGTGGTGAAGGAATGTTTGAATACTTTTGACATTCGAATGCCCCAAGTGATGATGAGTCTCGAATCAGATTAATCTGCGAATTGAGAGATTTCTTGAAATCTTGACTGGACTGCCCCAGGTTAACTGAACTTTGAAAGATCTGTTGAAACCTTGACTGGACTGCCCCAGATTAATAGGATGGTGCCATGTCATGCCCCTCGTTGATAGGAGATTTGTAATGGAAGTGTCGTCCTTTTGAAGTGATTTTGCTCACTGAGAGAGTTTTCGTTCCTCCGAACATTCGCTGTATGAAATTCTTCGCTGTCAAACAAAAAGCCAAATGCAGACAGTGATATTCAAGCAATGCAAAGTTTATGTTTGTCTCGAAGTTTTGCAAAATGCGTTTTTTAGCAGAAAACTTTTTATAAGACAAGTCAACACAAGATTTAGAGCAAAGCCTTACAAGAGTCAGGATACCTTTTGTAACAGTATGCTTTCGAACTAACCCATGCTTCAATTAGGACTTTTGAAGGGTTGTAACGTGGCCTGGTTCACGGTTTAAGAAACAAAGGATAAAGGCTCAAAGTATATTTGTACCCACCCGCTCTTCGTGATGTTCTTCATACCAAAGCTCAGTTAATTGTGCGTCACACTCTGTTTTGAGTTTGGAATGACTTTTGGGCGATGGTTCACCAGTTGAATTTGGGAGACAGTCATCATCTCGTTTTTCTTTTTCAACATTTTTCATGCTGTCGAGAATTTGTAATGACCTCACTATTTTGATTTTGATTTGTTATCCCTAACTTTTGCCTGACTGTTCCCATTTTCGAGACTACAGTCAGCGGGATGCCCTAACTTTCTTAAGCCTCCTTTATAGGTTTTGGCTTGGTGGGCTTTTCTCTTTGGAGAGATGCCCCAGCTTTCCATGTTCAGACATCAAATTCTCATAGCACACATAACATAAATGAAAACTAATTACATGGGCATGTTCAGGGCTATGAATGTGACATAATTTCTTCACAAACCTAAAGCTAACAATGCCTGGATAGAGAGATACGAGTTCATGAACTTACCTGTTCAGTTGGAATCGTATCTGGTGATGGAGGTGCTTTTAATGCAAGGTGATGATTGGTACAACTTCCTTGATGTCCAGGGATGCTATTCCAAGCTTTACTTTGTTTGGAAACCAAGAGAATCGTGTTATGGAACTTCAACTGCAAAACAAGAAAATGAAAATGGTGATGCTGCTTGGGAGTGTTACAGGTCGTGTTTGAGGCTTGGAATAGTTTCAAGGGATGATGTGGGATATGTTTGAAGTGATTTTAGCAAGAATGCATGAATGGATTGAGTTATGGAACTCAATCTGCAGCAGGTACCCTGTTTGGGCAGTTTTAGGGTGATTCTGTATTTGAGAAGGCAATGGAGATGGTTGGCTCGTGTTTCAGCTTAGGTTTGATGATTAGAAAGTGTTTGATAACTTTGCTTAAGCTCTCGTTCACAGGAATGAGAGTTGTGTGTTGTTATGCAAGGTTACTTCAACTTTAAGCAACAAAGTGTCCACTTGAGTTTTAGACTGATAGAGGCCCCACTAATGTGCTGCTAACCTTCCCCTTGATCAGTGTGTTTTGTTCATAAACTTGTGCCAAAAGGATTTGCACTGTACTTGCTTGGATTGCTAATTGACATAAAGTTTTACTTTTCAAAAATGGCAAAAATGCTTTATCTAATTAAGGCTTAATCTAACATGTAATGTCCAAATGCACAAAATAATGCTAACACACAATGGATTGGCATTTAATTATTGAGTGCAAATGGGATTAGAGGCCTGTAACTAGCTTATGCATGCTGATTTGAAAAGTTGCCCAAGTTATGAACATGCAAATTGGCCAAGAACAAAGTGAGTTTTTTCCAATTTGCCAAATTCGATTCTCCCTAACCATGAGGTTGTTTGATGAGTTCTTGGACATTTTGGAAAGCTTGGAATGTGTACTACAATTCATATTTGAAATGCAAATTGAAATTCCAAGTGGAAGTATTTGAAAAATGGTCTTGAAGTTAGGTAAAAACCTTGCCTAAAATGGTTCAAAATTTCTCTAAGTTAAGAATGGTTTGGTACCCTTGTTCCAAAAATTGTAACTTGAGCTACAAGCTTCTTTTGGGAAAACTTTGTGAATCAAAGTTGTAGATTTTGCAATGGACTACAACTTTCATGTTTTGACTTTTCCTTGAATCCAAATGAATCTTGGTGAGAAAGTGGGACAAAGTTAGGAAAAAATTAGGGTTTTTCATAACTTAGAAAAATTCTAAGTTATGAAAAATCTTCATTTCAAACCCTAATTTGCAATTCTTGATTTCTTGATGAACAAGTTTCATGATTTGGCATGTTTTGATGAAAAATGAATCTTGACACTTGATTTTGACCAAAAAGTCAAAGTTTGACTTTTCAGTATACAGTCAAAATTGATCAATTGACTGGGAAATTCAACTGTCAATCTTGTGCATTTTGAACTTGTTGAGTATGTCAAGACAATTGCATGGGGTCCTTAAGTCCATATGTGAGTTTGGTTTGCCATTGGCTAGGTCAAACAGTCAAAAATTGCCTTTGTGCAGTCAAAACCCTAAAAATGACCATTTTGCCCTTTTGGTGATCTGATCAAATTTCTTGTGGAATTGTGATCCAAACTTTATCAAATGGTTCATATGAGTTCATTATGTTGATATGGGTCAAGAATCATGAGGTTTGACTGTCAATTGGCCATAGTTGACTTTTTCCCCAATACAGCTGATTTCTAGGTCAACTGTCCAATTGACTGGGCAAAATTTGGAATCAAGGCTTGAAACTTGGTATGGATAGACTTGGGAGTCCAACATGAAGCATGAAAGTCATCTTAGGCATTTTAGGTCAAAATATATTTGTGCAAATACAAACCCTAATTTGGGTCAACAGTGCAAGGAGAAGTCTTGAGCAGAGGAAGCCCTAACTGGGTCTTGAGCTCTAAGGGTCTTGTGATGAGAAAATATTGAGAAAAATGAGAGGGCAAATTTTGGGGTACAACACACTTCTTATCGACTCATATAAGTTCGCCAATATTAATTCGTCCAAACAGATGTTTTGGCCGTGATGAAGTTGAGTAGCGAGGGTAACCATCTTCTTCGTCACCTGCAGGGATTTCGTCCAGAACACGAAGCGCGACAGCCAAAGGGCTAGAAACGCGATGTGCTCCACATCAGTAACCACAACCGTCGATTTGTCGTGGTAATGGTTGGTGTAAGTGGTGTAGGTGGGTTTGGTAGCAGAAAACCCAATCTGGTCTTCAGACATTTCCTCTGGGTCGAAGTAGTCCCCAGTTGGTCTAAGACCAGTAATGGCGGCCACATCGAAGAGGGTGGGCGTAACCATTCCACAAGGCAAGTGGAAAGTATAGTGAGTGTAGTCCCAAAACAGCAATGAAGCTACCATCATGTTAAGACAGTAGTTAAGGCCAATTTTGGACAACATGACCAAGTCATAAATGCCCATGCCTTTCCAAATCGAAGCCTGACACTTCTCCATCTTAAGGAGCCAAGCGGTATATTCTGGTGTAAGACTAGGGCTAGATCGAAAAGCCCTAACCCCCCTGTTAAAAAACCGAAGATCTATTTTCTCTTTCGCAGGATCTTCAGTATCATCTTTTGCTTTCTTTGAGCATCCAATAGGTTTGAGTGCCGCATGCGCGGGGAAGAAATCCTTAATTTTTATGGGGTCATAATGCATGTTGAAAGAGGACCTGACATGGCAAAAACTTTGTTGGAATATCCAACGGGAATCAGTAGTTGAGAGCCATAGGTTTCGCGTTCAGCCTCACCCATGGGTTCAGGAATCCTTCGCATTCCCATAGAATTAACTATCAGAGCGGTTGAGAAAGTTTCTGGTTGAGCAGTCTTGGAGAGATTGCTGACTCTTGGGGCATTGGGAGCACGAGTGCGTGAAGCCATTTTTTGGTTTGAGATGAGGGTGGATGAAGAATAAAGATTACTGGGTTTGGAGAGGAAGAAGCAAAGGGTTGTTTGCAGAAAATTTCGTTCGATCGAAGGTTTGGATGCAAGAAAGCGTAAAGAGTCCAACTGAGGCACTTAGTGCTATTTATAATGATTGAAAAAATCACAGGGCTCGAGGTCATTTAATGCCACAGACGGGAGTGGGGCACGTGGCACGTATTTGGCGCTGTAACCATTCTGAAAAACGGAAACGTTACAACATGCTTCCTCGATTTCAGAGAATGGTCATGATGACAGCGTGTGAAAGGCCATCGTGCGTGCGAGGTGCCTTATTGAAGTGACGTCTTGGGAAAAGTTGAAATGATGATTTTTTTTTAGATTGTCAGATGGTTGGTAGGAGACGAAAAGCACACAAACTAATTTGTGGCTGAGAGTGAAGGACAAGTGTCGAGTAGAATATCAAAGAATGCCTTTTTCTTCTAAGCGTCGAAATAAGACATTCTTGGGGGGCAATTTGTTGGCTCCTAAATTCGACACCCACATTCTATTATCATATAGATCATTAATTATGAGTTAGAAGAGTTTCCTACACAAGAGGGCTTCGATCAACTGGCCACATCGAAGGCTCATCAAAGAATGATAACATAGAGAAATTCCTCTAAGTTGGAATCATGTTGTCTTCGATGTCGAAGAAGCAACCTTTCGACCAAGATCCCTGATGCCCAAGATCGAACGGTTTGAATTTTGAATTGTTGGAGGGAAAACGGTTCCCAGCAGTTACCAAGCGCAACGTGTCGTGCACGTAGGCGTCGAAGGTTGTGAGCATGCCATGTGGTGTCATCATGAAGCGGTGTGACTGCCCAGCAGTTACTTAGGATTTTTCTTAGTATAAATACTAAGTGTTCACGAAGTTATTAGTGTGTTCATCATTGTATACAAGTCACTCATTTAGATTCGAGTACCCAGCGTGAGAGAAAGAATCATTGAGAATGTATGTGTGAAACACCATTTACCTTAATCAAAGTCTTTTACATTCAAGCAATTTATCGCTTTCACTTATTTACTTCAGTCGAAGTCATTTATTTAACAATCCTTTAATGCTTTTATTTACTTTATCAAGCTTTTCTCCATGCAATTTATTTAAAGTGTCTCTACTCTACTTGCATTAATCACCATTAGGATTAGTCGAAACTCTTTATTTCAAAGCCTTTAAACTCCAAAAATCAACCATGTCTTAGGATCAATCTGATCGATCCTGCGAGTCACCAAATAAGTAACCTTTTGGAAGATCAGCGGTTGTTTACCATTTTTCACGGCAAACAGCAGCCGAATAACCATTTTTGAATACACGAAGTAATAAAGTATTTTGAGAACTTTATGGATTTTATGATTTATGTGGTATCTCATTGTGAACTCTGATGTATTTGTCGTATATTTCATTATAAATATTCATATGGGAAAATGGAGTGTTACACTTGGAATTGATATCGTTGTTTCCGTTCATCTTCAACCTTGTGCAGTTCACTCATAAACCCACAAAAACACAATGTTTCCCAAATTCCACGGAATTAGAAAAATATGATTCTAAATCACACAACACATCATTGTTCACTCGTTTTCCCGTGGATTTTGATCCGGAGCTCTAGATACAAATTATTGGTGCACAAAAGAGAGATGAAAGATAAAATGAATATATTGAATGACGGCTACAAAATAAGGAGTAATGAATAATGACATTGACCTACTACTAGGCTATTTATACACAAAATTAGAGTATAATAAAATACTAAAATACCCTCTAACAAACTTAGTCAATAAAATATTCTTAAAATATAAATTATTTTCAAGAGTGTGATGTAGGATCCTCTTACCTCTTAAACTAGTTAGGCAAAAAAAAAAACTAAGGGCTAAAGGAGCCATGAAGGAAGAAGTGGAGTTATCCTCGATTGAAACTGAGGCTCAAAACACAAAGACAAGTGAGAAAGAAGAGGAACAAAGCGAGGTGGCCAATGTTGCAGAAAATCAAAAGGCGCAAGCGACATTGGAAGAAAATGACTCAAATATGGATATTATGGAGGAGACTCCAAGTTTAAGTGAAGGGCTTGAAAACTTAGAGTAATTTGTTTTTATGGTTGAGTCAAATCATAAAATATTGCTATGGAATTGTAGAGGAGTAGTGAACAGAGTATTTGTTAGAGTTTACAAGCAATATCTAACATTGACGCGTCCAGATAGTTTCGGATGCTAAGGGTTTTTCTGTAGGAACTTTCTTAGCTTGGAATGCTAATAATGTAGATGTGAAGGTTCTGGAGAAGCACTTTCAGTACCTGCATGTTAACTTAAAGTTGTTTAAAGGTCCTTACTAAATATGGAGACTTTTCTGTTAAGGATGTGTATCAGGTTCTAATCTCCATTAGCAGAAACATTCTCCATGATGCAGCTCAGAATATGACAAATGCATTGAAAATTCTATCAATAGGAAGCTTAAAAAGGTTAAGGAAGGTAATGGCTTGTACAAGCAGATTCAGAATTGTTTATCAGAAGGGAGGGAGGTTCTCGCCTCTCATGTGCATTGAGAAGCCAACCAGAGTGTTGATGCCATGGCAAACAAAAGCATGCTTCACGACTTAGGTCTCAATGTTTATAAAGATTGTCTTGTTGATCTTATTATGATAAAGTCAAGTGATATTACCGGGGTTCCTATTTCCCGTTTTGTGTTTGACTAGATTCTTTTCCTTGCTCCTTGGCCCTCCTTCACAAAAAACATATATTTACGTCAATTTGAAAGTGCTTAGCTTAGGTGTTATATCATATTAGTTTTTGCTTCTTTAATGCTTTGATAATAATTTTTCTTTGAAGGATTGAATTGGTCTCCCTATTATGTAATTAGGAAGTATTAGTGGAGTGAGTTAGGGGTAATTAATTTTTTATTTGTAAGGCTTTTTAAGCCTCAAACTTGGAGATGAATAATATTTACCACATTCCTTCTATTTTTACTCTAACAATTATGGTATTAGAACTTCTCACTAGGTTTGGTTGTTTTTTTAGGGTTTATGAGAACTAAGCAACTGCAGTTTTCTTAAAGAGGGTTTGAATTTTGGTGAGTAAAATACAGTAAGAAAGTTAGATAAGCACTTAGAGTTTGAAAACGAGCAACCTTGTCACTAGTAGTAGAGAATAATATGTTAGCCCAACCTACACTTGTAAGGTGAAGGGTGTCATTCCATATAAATTCTTTAGAGACTTCTTGTCTAACCAATGTGAGATTTGGAATCTTTATAATATATCATTTTTACGCCCAAAACTCTTTTGGATTTGGTATATGAATATAAACGGTGGGCAGTTCATGGTGTGATCGATAGGCTCTGATACCACGATCGATATGCTCTGATACTCTAATAGAGTTTTAGCTAACTCATTCTTACAAAAGCGACTTGTAAGGTGATGGGTAACACTCTATATAAAATATTTCAATGCTCTATCTCTAACAAATGTGAGACCTGAGATATTTCCAATGCATCCCTCATGCCTAACACTTTCTTGAGCTTGATGTGTGGATATAAATGTTGGATGACCCATGGTTTAATTTCTAGGATTTGATATCATATTAGAGCTTTCACTAACTCATCCTTATAGAATCGACTTGTAAGATGAGATGTTTCCCTCTATATAAACTCTTCCAATGTTTTATTTAACCTGATATCAGAGTCTCATTTATAACATTGAAATTATGCATACTACAATATTCAAATAAAAAATCAGAGATCTAGCAAAAGTGACATTTTCTGCACCCGTGGGTGGTATAGAATTTGAAAAGGCCTTTCTTAATATAGGATTAAGTAGCAACTTTAAGTCGTGTACAACAATAACAAATCATCTAACGTTGTTAGTTCATAAAACATAGGTAGTGTTGCAATTTTCTGAAGGATCACACAGGAGACTTATGAGAAGATAGAAGCATTCCACATCTAGGTGGACATGTTTGTGTTTAAACATGATATTCTAATAATGGAAATGGAAGGAAGTCATGCAGTCTCATTGATACTAGGCAGGTCGTTCATCCAATAGGTGAGAGTGAAAATGGATGTTGAGGACAATAGCCTGGGACTCAAAGACCAACATGAAGAGATATGTTAGAATATTTTTGAAAATGCTACAAGCAGGTTCATTGCATAATTTCATCAAACACTGAAAGTTTCGTATTCAAACTATTACTGCCATTCATCTTCGTTCTTGTGCACTGAAACTCAAACATATCTCAGATCTCACCAAACACTCGTGTTTCATGACCCCACAAAATCAAAAAATGCAATTATATTACAATTCCGATCGTGAATTCAACGCGAATTCAAGAAAAATCAAAATCAATTACACTAGCCTGACGTACACTTGTGTTTTTCGGTGAATCGAATCGAAACTCTAGATACTAATTGTTAGAGCACACGGTTGAAGATGAAGATCAAGATAGAATAAGAGAGAAAAAGAGAAGAGAGAGAAAGAGAAGAGAGAGAAAACAGTTATAACAAGGTCTTTAAATACACCAAAATTAAAATGACACGTAAGCAAACTATACTACGTAGGTACTACCAAAAAAAGATAACAAAATAAACCAAACCCTAAAAATTAAACACAACTTCTGAAACAACAACCACAAAAACTTTTTTTTATGAGTCAGAATATTGCTTTACGAGACGAGCACATTAGAAAATGGAAGTGCCTTAATTTTGTAAAGGATTCATAAGGTAAAAATATTCCTTGCAAGGCAAATCCTTCGGATAAATTTTATACCGAGTAAACTTTTATTCTTATTTCTTGGATTGTGGACATCCCAAATTAACATAGTAGAGGAAGACTTGAGGAACATCAAACGAAAATTCTAGTGAAGTTAACTTGTTTTTCTTTATGGTGGTTTTATGTCTTTTGATGTCTTATACCTTTTGGCATTACTTGGTAAAATTATTTTAAAATAAATAAAATAAGGTGAAAATGTTTATGCATTCAAAATAAAAATATTAAGTTTGTGAATAATTGCATCATTTTGCTAAATTTGACAAATACTCGATTCAAAGTTAAATTTAATGGTTATTTTTGTAAGTAAGCATTATAATAAGAGTTAAATATGTTTTGGTCTATTTAAATATTATCAATTTTATTTTTAGTTTTCTAAAATATTTTTTCTTCAAAAAATGATCTTTATAAAGTTTTCTATCCACACTTTTGATCTCTCTTGTCAACGTTCATTACTAGAAACTAACATGGAATGATATGTGGTAGTGCTAATTATCAAAGATATTGACGTAACATGCCACGTGGCTGATGTCAATATCATATTTGAATTCATAAAATTTCATAATTAATCGATAGTTAAAATCATAGTTAATCTTTAACAAATCGTATCTAGAACTTTGCTAGAGACTTCCTTCTCAAAAATTGAACAACAAATTTATCGTATTCTCGTAAGTAGACACACTTTCAATCTCAGAACTTAGATTTGGCAAATAAGATATTGAAGCAAAAAAAACTTATCAAGAAAGTTGTATTATGTAAGATGAAGTTTTAGTGAGTTTGCATTCTTGTTTGTCTTATTCTTTCATATTCCAAGCAACAACGCACCGAAAGAGAGAATCTCAAAAGCCTAAATCTTGAACAAAATTTCTTTCGAAGGTTAACCAAAGTATGTACGAGTACTTTGTTAGAACATATACAAAAATAAAATTGGTGAAATAATGGTGAAAGGTAGTTAATTGGAGAAGATGAAATTGAGAGAGAGAGAGAGAGAGAGAGAGAGAGAGAGAGAGAGAGAGTATCAAAATGGCATTAACACTAAACATATTACATAAGAGTTTGTATAGGATACAATTAAAACATCCTTAGAACCAAATGGGACCAACAAGACAACAAAAAACTAAAAATATTACGCCAGAAACCGGTTTCCTAAAATAGGGAAACTAGTTTCCGCAACAGAAAAAAAAATCCCAAAATGAAACACGCGACAGAAACCGATTTCCTCAAACTGGGAAATCGGTTTCTTCTTCGAAACTTCCAAATTCCAGTTTTTCCAGAAGTGCCTTTCCAGATGAGCTATTTTACACGAAACGATCATAAAAGCTTCCAAAATGCATTTGAATTAATCTAAACTTCCAATACACCACCTTAATTAAAATGCTCAACATTCTTCATACCTAAACTCCTCACAAGCTTCTTAATCACATCATTTGTTACACCTTTCGTCAACAATTCTACAAGTTGTTATTCGCTTCGACATTATCCTAACTTTAGTTTGCCTGCAAACACCAGTTCTCTTAAGTAATGAAAACTCATCTATATATGTTTTCTCCTCCCATGTGCTATGGGATTCCTTGCAAGATTAATGGCTGAAATATTATCAACCAAGAGCGTAACAACTCTTTCTGCATTGTTGCCCAACTCCTTCAATAGATTCATAAGCCACACAGTCTGACACGCACAAAACGACACAACTATATACTCGACCTCACAAGAAGAGAGTGCAACCACATGTTCCTTTTTAGAGCACCAAGATATTGGAACTCCGCCGGACATAAAGACATAACCAGCCGTAGACTTTCAATCATCCTTATCTCAGCGCCAATTGGAATTCGTGTAATCGAGTAACTCACAATTTTTCTCGTATCAGCTGCGGGAAAGAGAATTCCACAGCCAAGATTTCCTTTGATGTATCTTAGGATTCTCTTAATTGCTTCCAAATGAGAAACCTTTGGTTTCTCCATGAATATACTTGCAATACCGACACTAAACGCCAAATTTGGCCGCGTATTGCACAAGTAACATAATGATTCAATCAATCTCCTATATTGTGTTGGATCCACACCTTGCTCATATTCACTTTTAGACAAATGCAACCTTGCTTCAACCAGTGTTATGGCTGCATTACAATGCTCCATATCATACTTTTTAAATATTTCAAGAGCATACTTTATTTGATGCATAAGCAGCCCTATTTTTACATATGGAAATATATGCCAAGAAAGTATGTCATGATTTCAAGGTCACTCATTTCAAACTCTTCCATAAAATCACTTTTGAACTTAGAAATATTCACTTCATTGCTGCCATAATCAATAAGTCGTCCATATATAACCAAAGTATAATCACTTATTTGCTTGCATCTGTCTTCATAAAAACACCATGTTCGGATACACACTTCTTGAAGACAACTTCAACTAGAAATGCATCTATGTGTTTGTTCTAAGCTCTAGGTGCTTGTTTCAAACCGTAGAGTATCTTCTTCAATTTGTAGACTCCTCCCTCTTGATTCTTTATCACAAAACCAGGGGGTGGCTCTATACAGACTTCCTCCTCAAGTGGACTATTCAAAAATGCAGATTTTACATCCATTTGATACATTGACCAATTATTGCTATTCACAATACCAACAAACAGTCGTATAGTTTCTAATCTAGCCACTGGTGCAAACACCTCATCATAGTCTATACCTTCTCTTTGCAAAAATCCCTCCGCTACTAGTCGAGCCTTACGCTTGAAAGTTTCGCCTTTTGGAATTGCCTTCACTTTATAGACCCATCTCACACCAATTGGCTTTTTTCATTCAGGTAAATCTACCAGCTCCTAAGTACAACTTTTCTCAATCGATTCCAGCTCCTCCTTTATCGTACACACCCACTTTGGATTTCTTAGCGCCTCCTTCGTGCTCACGGGCTCGGATTCGGCCATAAGCGCAAAGTGAATAAGATCACCATCATTGGTGATCTCATTATCATGCAATACTTCATAATCTCAGAGCCTTTGAGGTAGACCTCTGTGGCTTATTGGACGTCTACTAGATTCACCATTTTCAATTTCGACCGGCTATTGAACTGTTTCTACAGAATGCTGATTATCTGCATTTTCCTGTGGAAACCGGTTTCCAGAAACATGGGAACTAGTTTCTGCTTCGAAAATTTAGTTCTAGCAGCTTTAGGATGCAAAATTTATGGAGGAATCCGGTTACCCTCATACAAGAAACTGGTTTCCAATACTGTCATGGATTTTTTTTGCTGTCAAACAGCCTCAACTCATCCACGACCACATCTCGACTTATCACAATCTTGTTGCTACTCACATCAAACAACTTGTAGCCCCTGATAGGATGATAACCAACTAACAACATTATCTCTCCATTGTCATCCAACTTCTTTCGAAGCTGACCCGAAATATATCCAAATGCTACCGAACCGAAAACGTTCAATTGACTCAAATTTGGTTTATGACCAGACCATACCTCTTTTGGTATTACTTTGTCCAGCTTCTTAGTAGGGTACCTATTCAAAAAATAGGTGGCTGTAGATATGGCTTCCCCACATAGTTCCTTCAGCAAGCTTTTTCCCTTAAACATGCTACAAACCATATTCATTCTTGAACGATTTCTTCTCTCGGCAACACAATTTTGTTGAGGTGTATAAGATGGTACAACTTCACGCACTATACCCTCGACATCATAATAATTCCCAAAATCACCCGAGGTATACTCGCCTCCACCATTTGTTTTGAGAATTTTCAACTTGTGAGCACTTTGCCGCTCCACCATGGATTTAAAACGTTTGAACATATTAAACACCTCATATTTCCTCTTGATTATATAAATCCATAGTTTCCTACTAAAATGGTCAATAAAAGTGACAAAGTACCTATTTCCACCATAAGAGTCGACTTGCATTGGACCATAAACATCGGAGTACACCATCTCAAGATGATGTTTGGTCCTATGACCAACATCCTTGCTGAAACTACTTTTGTGTTGCTTCCCTTGAACACACTCTTCACAAATCTCAGCTGGTATATTAATCTTGGGCATCCCGGTCACCATACCATTCCTATGTAACACGTCGAGGTCTCGAAAATTGAGATGTCCAAGATGGTAATGCCACAACCACTCATCACGACTTGATGCTGTAGAAATACACTTGTGCTCCATCACTTTCAACTCTATCTTTAAAGTATGATTTTCAGCCATGGGTGCTCTAAGAATTAAGACTCTATTTCGGTCCAAAATGCGCAAAATCATTTTTTCCATGTGAATTATGTAATTATTCTCAAGAAATTGGCCAATGCTCAAGAGATTACATTTAATTAAAGGAATGTATAACACATATTTGATCAAGGAGAGACTTTCATCCTTCTTCATGATCAAAACATCACCCACACCGTCGGCCGCTAGAGTAGTGTAATCCGCGAATTTTACTCTATTCTTCGTGGCTTGATTGATTTTGACAAACCAATCCTTTCTACCCGTCATATGCGTTGAAAAAACAGAATCCAAGTAGCACTCATCACTGTCTTGGAATCCATCTTGAATGGTTACCATTGTGTTTCACTATGAACGTGTTTCTGCAGAATTTTCAGCACTGCTGACGCTACTTCCCAGCTTCTGACAGCTGCTACTACTGCTGTCCAACAACTTTTCCATGCCATGGTTCTCTTCTAAGATCAAGTCCAGAATTGTATTATCATCATCCACCTCTTTTCTTGCAACCTTAGCTTCATCTCCTTGATTTTATTTCGATTTTGCATTACATTCCTTTGTAAAATGCCCAAGCTTTTGACAATTGAAACACTTTACACCCCTCTTGTCAAACATCTTGGAGTTGTTTCCTTGACCACTACCTTTGGAGTTACTCTCACCTCTTTGTGCCATCGAACCCTTTGAAATTTGTTAATCTTTTCCACCAAAATTCTAGAAATTTGTCTTCTCTTTTGAAGACCATTTTCCCTTTGATATCTTGTTCTTCTCACTGAATTGTGTTTGCAACATAATCTTCACTTTAGCCTTGTCATTTGCTCTTTCGTCCATTCTTTGCTCATGAGCCTCTAATGAGATTTGAAGCTCCTCCTTGCTCATGGTAAGAAGATCCTTTGATTCTTCAATTGCAACCACTATATTGTCGAATCTTGAAATTAAAGAACGCATGATTTTTGCTACCACATTCTGAACGAACACAGTTTCACCGCAAGACTTCATTTGATTCACCAAACGTGTTATACACATAATGTAATCATTAATCGACTCCTTCTCTTCCATTTGAACTAGCTCGAACTTCCTCTTGTGAGTTTGTAACCTCACAACCTTTGCTTTATCAGCCCCTTCATAAGCTTTCTTCAAGATCTCCCAAGCTTGCTTCACCGACGTGCAATCACCAACCTTCTCAAAGTTGTCACTATCGATGCAATAATGTATCAAGAAGAGTGCTTTGTAGTCTTCCTTCTTCTCTTCCTTGAATGTAGCTTTTGGAGCAGTTGTAGCCTCTTCCCCAAGTGGTATCACACCATTGTTCACTACTTCGAGAATGTCTTGATACCCAAACAAAATTTTCATTTGTTTGCACCACTTGTCATAGTTCTTGGAATCAAGAATTGGAAGGTTGGTAGGGATTCAATCATTGGAAACTGTAGACATGTTTCCAGCAGATTAATGGATCAGAACCAAGGCTCTTGATGCCAAATGTTGGAACATACACAAAAACTAAATTGGTGAATCAATGGTGAAAGGTGGTTAATTGGAGAAGATGAAGTTTAGTGAGAAATTGAAGATTATAAGAGAGAGAGAGAGAGAGAGAGAGAGAGAGAGAGAGAGAGAGAGAGAGATAGAGAGAGAGATAGAGATAGAGATAGAGAGAGTACTTGAGGAGAAAATATCAAAATGATATTAACACTAAACACATTACATGAGGGTTTGTATATGATAAAATTAAAACACCCTTGGAATCAAACAAGCCCAACAAAACAACAAAAAAATAAAAATATCGTGCCAGGAACCAGTTTACCTAAAACAGGGAAACTGGTTTCCTCTATAGAAAAAACAAATCCCAAACTGAAACACGTGACAGAAATCAGTTTCCTCAAACTGGGAAACTGGTTTCTTCTTCGAAACTTTCAAATTCTAGTTTTTCTAGCAGTTCTTTTTTAAATAAGTTGTTTTGCACGAAATGATCACAGAAACTTCCAAAATGCGTTTGAATTAATCGAAATTTCCAATATACTTGACTTCATGGAAAAAGACAAAACTTGGAATATTAAGCAGTTCTCTCAAAGTCCGGGTTCTCTTAAAGGTATAACTTATCACTAGATATTTTAATGTCGTAAAATATTTTTTGAATATTTTGAATAACTATTGAATTTGAAAATTTGAAATAATATTTTTGAATAACCAATAAATTCATTTTCATGCTTGGGCTCTTGTGTGATTATATAAGTTTGATTTAGAATGTAAATTTTCACAAATAATGCAGACTTGAATTATTTTAAATTACAAGCTATGATGTAAGTTTACAGTGTAACCTAAGAGGGAGAGATAAATAGAGAGAGAGAGAGAGAGAGAGAGAGAGAGAGAGAGAGATTGAGGAGAAAATATCAAAATGGAATTAACACTAAATACATTACATGAGGGTTTATATAAGATACAATTAAAACATCCTTAGAACCAAACGGGTCCAACAAAACAACAAAAAACTAAAAATATTACGCCAGAAACCAGTTTCCTAAAACTGGGAAACTAGTTTCTGCAACAAAAAAACAAATCCTAAACTGAAACACATGACAGAAACCGATTTCCTCAAACTGGGAAACTGGCTTCTTCTTCAAAACTTTCAAATTCCAGTTTTTCCAGAAGTGCCTTTCCAGATAAGCTAATTTGCACGAAACGATCATAGAAGCTTCCAAAATGAGTTTGAATTAATATAAACTTCCAATACACCATCTTAATTCAAATGCTCAACATTCTTCATACTTAAACTCTTCACAAGCTTCTTGAGCACATCATTTGTCACACCTTTCGTCAATAATCCCGTAAGTTATTCTTCGCTTCGACATTATTCTAACTTCAGTTCTCCTGCAAACACCATTCCCTCAAGTAGTAAAAACTCATCTATATATGTTTTATCCTCCCATGTGCTATGAGATTCCTTGCAAGATTAATGGCTGAAATGTTATCAACCAAGTGCATAACAACTCTTTCTGCATTATTGCCCAGCTTCTTCAGTAGATTCATAATCCACACAGTTTGACATACACATAAACCACAAAATGATATACTCGGCCTTACAAGAAGAGAGTGCAACCACATGTTCCTTTTTAGAGCACCAAGATGGAACTCCGCCGGACATAAAGACATAACCAATCATAGACTTTCGATCATACTTATCTCCGTGCCAATTGGAATTCGTGTAATCGAGTAACTCACAATGTTTTCCCGTATCAGCTACGGGTAAGAGAATTCCACAGTCAAGAGTTTCTTTGATATATCTTAGGATTCTCTTAACTTCTCCCAAATGAGAAACCTTTGGTTTCTCCATGAATATACTTGCAATACCGACACTAAACTCCGAATCTGGCCGCGTATTGCAGAAGTAACATAATGATTCAATCAATCTCCTATATTGTGTTGGATCCACACCTTGCTCATCTTAACTTTTGGACAACTGCAACCTTGCTTCAGCCAGTGTTATGGCTGCATTGCAATTCTCCATATCACACTTTCAAAATCTCAAGAGCATACTTTCTTTGATGCATAAGCATCCCTATTTTGACTTATGGAACTCTATGCCAAGAAAGTATGTCATGATTTCAAGGTCACTCATTTCAAACTCTTCCATAAGTTCATTCTTGAACTTAAAAATATTCACTTCATTGCTGGCATAATCAATAAGTCGTCCACATATAAGCAAGGTATAATCACTTCTTTGCTTGCATCTATCTTCACATAAACACCATGTTCGGATACACACTTCTTAAAGAAAACTTCAACTAGAAATGCATTTATGCGTTTGTTCTAAGCTCTAGGTGCTTGTTTCAAACAGTAGAGCATCTTCTTTAATTTGTAGACTCTTCCCTCTTGATTCTTTACCACAAAACCAGGGGGATGGCTCTACACAGACTTCCTCCTCAAGTGGACTATTCAAAAATAGATTTTACACCCATTAGATACATTGACCAATTATTGCTATTCACAATACCAACAACCAACCGTATAGTTTCCAATCTAGCCACTGGTGCGAACACCTCATCATAGTCTATACCTTCTCTTTGCAAAAATACCTTCGCTACTAGTTAAGCCTTACGCTTGAAAATTTCGCCTTTTGGAATTGCCTTCACTTTATAGACCCATCTCACACCAATTGGATTTTTTCATTCCAGTAAATTGACCAACTCCTAAGTACTATTTTTCTCAATCGTTTTCAGCTCCTCCTTCATTGCACACACCCACTTTGAATTTCTTAACGCCTCCTCCGTGCTCACGGGCTTGGATTAGGCCATAAGCGCAAAGTGAATAAGATAACCATCATTGTTGATCTCATTATCATGGAATACTTCACAATCTCAGAGCCTCCGAGGTAGACCTTTGTGGCTTGTTGGACGTCTACTGGATTCACTGTTTTTAATTTTGACCGGCTACTGAACTGTTTCTACAGAATGCTGATTATCTGTAATTTCCAGTGGAAAGTGGTTTCCAGAAACATGGGAACTAGTTTCTGCTTTGAAAATTTAGTTCCAGCAGCTTCAGGATGCAAAATATATGGAGGAAATCGGTTACCCTCATCCCAAATTGGTTTCCAGTAATGTCATGGACTTTTTTTGCTGTCAAATAGCCTCAACTCATCCACGACCACATCTGAACTTATCACAATCTTCTTGCTACTCACATCAAACAACTTGTAGCCCCCGGTAGGATGATAACTAACTAACAACATTATCTCTCCTTTGTCATCCAACTTCTTTTGAAGCTGACCCGAAATATATCAAAATGCTATCGAACCGAAAACCTTCAAATGACTCAAATTTGGTTTAAGACCAGACCATACCTCTTTTGGTGTCACTTTGTCCAGCTTCTTAGTAGGGCACCTATTAAAAAATAGGCGGTTGTAGATACGGCTTCCCCACAAAGTTCCTTCAACAAGCTTTTTCCCTTAAACATGCTACAAACCATATTCATTCTTGAATGATTTCTTCTCTCGGCAAAACCATTTTGTTGAGTTGTATAAGATGGTACAACCTCACACACTATACCCTCGACATCACAATAATTCCCAAAATCACTCGAGGTATACTCACCTCCACCATCGGTTTTGAGAATTTTCAACTTGTGAGCACTTTGCCACTCCACCATGGATTTAAAATGTTTGAACATATTAAACACCTAATATTTCCTCTTGATTATATAAATCCATAGTTTCCTAGTAAAATCGTCAATAAAAGTGACAAAGTACCTATTTCCACCATAAGAGTCGACTTGCATTGGACCATAAACATCGGAGTACACCATCTAAAGATGATGTTTGGTCTTATGACCTACATCCTTGCTGAAACTATTCTTGTGTTGCTTCCCTTGAACACACTCTTCACAAATCTCAACTGGAATATTAATCTTGGGCATTCTGGTCACCATACCATTCCTTTGTAATATGTCGAGGTCTCGAAAATTAAGATGTCTAAGATGGTAGTGCCACAACCACTCATCACGACTTGAAACTGTAGAAATACACTTGTGCTTTATCACTTTCAACTCTGTCTTTAAAGTACTATTTTCAGCCATGGGTGCTCTAAGAATTAAGACTCAGTTTCGGTGCAAAATGCCCAAAATCTTATTTTCCATGTGAATTATGTAATTATTCTCAAGCAATTAGCCAATGCTTAAGAGATTACATTTAATTCCAGGAATTTATAACACATATTTTATAAAGGAGAGACTTCCATCCTTTTTCATGATAAAAATATCACCCACACCATCGGCCGCTAAAGTGGTGTCATCCGCGAATTTTTCTCTATTCTTCGTGGCTTGATTGATTTTAACAAACCAATCCTTTCTACCCATCATATGCGTTGAACAACCAGAATCCAAGTACCACTCATCACTGTCTTGGACTCCATCTCGAATGGTTACCATTGCATTTCGCTCTGAACGCGTTTTGTAGAATTTTCTGCACTGCAGACGCTGCTGCCCAGCTTCTAACAGCAGCTACTGCTGCTGTCCAACAGCTTTTCCATGCCATAGTTCTCCTATGTGATCATGGCCAGAAGTGTATTATCATCATCCACCTCTTTTCTTGCAACCTTAGCTTCATCACCTTGATTTTCTTTCAATTTTGCATTACATTCCTTTGTAAAATTCCCAAGCTTTTGACAATTGAAACACTTTACACCCCTTATGTCAAACATCTTGGAGTTGTTTCCTTGACCACTATCTTTAGAGATACTCTCACCTCTTTGTGCCATCGAACCCTTTGAAATTTTTTAATCTTTTCCACCAAATTTCTAAAAATTTGTCTTTTCTTTTGAAGACCATTTTCCGATTGTTCTTCTCTTTGAACTATGCTTGGAACATAATTCCAGCCTATAAATAAGACTCATGTTTGTCCTAATTTCTCATCAACAATCATTTGGATAATCCACAATTTATTAAAATTATTCTCTCTAAGTTGTTGCCCTTTATATCGAAGAACAACAACAAAGAAACCATAAGCCTTCAGCAAGCGGTGATCTCCAAAGGAAAAATCTCGTGCCAAAAAAAAGAAAGGAAGCCGCTTAAATTGGTCACGGCACTCCAAGTAAGTAAAATTCGAATTTTTTAATTTGTGGTTTGTTGTTGATATGTTGTTGTACTTGTATACTATTTGTTTTCAATTCTATACTGCTTGATTGGTAATTGTCCTGCTTGTTGTCTATATTTTGTTTTTAGTGATCTATTTTATTTGTTTGGTCTTTTAGTTCTCATAAAAACTTTTGCTATTGTTATTTTAATTTCAAATAATTAATTCATATAGATTGGAGGTTTTCTATTCACTTATTAGTTCTAAATCTTTAGTGTCATTATCTAAGTGTTGAATATAAAATAAGAAAAGAAAAATATAATCTTGTCTCAAGAAAATACTCACACGCACATTATCACCATCATCTGTCGTCTCATACTTATGCTTCTACAATTTTATTTTTTATTAACAAAACACCATATGTTGCTTCCTAATTGACTATAGCACTTAAAAGATTTTAAAGAAAAAAACTAACTAATAAGGTATAACGTTAATTGACATATATCATGTATTTCCATTTTCTTAATGAATTGTTTGCCATTATTATACCATTTGAAAAGTCATTTTTGTTGTTACTGTTCTCTTTAGTTTATTGGACGTTAGTTATAATTGAAATAAATCATTATTTTTTTGTTTAGAAATCTTATTAAGTTAATTAGTTTGATCAGTTTAGGTTTGTTTTTATTCTAAAAAATAATACCCAAGACACTAAAACTCACAATATTAGATTAGTGAAATGCATTAATTTATTTACTACCTTGATTAAATTAGTGTAATTATTGAAGTTTTAAAATATACAAAATATATAAAAATATAAAAATAATTATAACTCAGACACTTGTAAATAAAATCACTAAGCATGTGCTGATATTCAATATTTTTTTAAATCAATTAAATCAATATTTCTTGAAGATATTACTAAACTCTCCTGCATAAATGAGGCCAAATTCAATTTCTAAACTTGGTCCCTTATTAAATACACAACCTGTTTTTACTACTAGACTAAAATTCACACCCCCTCAACGCATTCGGGCCAAGTTCAATTTCTGAACTTAGACCCTTAATATCCTCACCCTAAAATAGCTAACCAATAATAAATCACTTTTTTCTACTAACATAATTCAAATCTCAAGATCATTTTTCAAATAAAGGATTAAGGAGAATTACTTTCAAAATTAACTGCAAACTAAGTCTACAATCACTCATTTTTCAAAACTAGACAAGGTTCAAGGATAATTCAAAAACAATTCTACGCGATCCTATAAAAAATACCAACCAACTGCGAACTATGAATTGAACTCTGATTCCTTATAAGAGGATACGTAGGCATACGGCTAAAATTATGGAGAGTTTCCTTAATAAAAAATTAAAACCCTATTTTCTAAGCCGTAATTCTAAACCCTAGTATCCTTGTGAACAAGGTAGATGAGGGGTGCCTAACACCTTCCCTTCATCTAGAAACGAGTCAAACAACTCAAACTCTCTGACCAAATTAGGGTTATCCATTATATTCCCTTACCTAGGATAAAAATTATTGGTGGCGACTCTCATTTTAAAATCGATTACAATAGTTGGAGATTTCACGGGGGATTCAACCCTATAGTTTAGAAGCCTTCCTCTTAAGTTTAAGGCTTAGTTTGGGTTTTAGTGTTTTTCATTATTTCCTTTTTTATTTTATTTTATTCATTTATTTTATTTTATTCATTTACTTTCGTCTATTTATTTATTGAAATTTTTATTATGCTATTATATATGTGGTGGGATTTTTATTTAAAAAATATATATTTTTCAAGAACCCTTAGAAAGAAGGTTCGTCTATTAGCCAAGGGGATACATCAACTCTATGAGTTTATGTGATGACTTCGCCTAGAGTCGGTGGAGTTTCGAAAAAGGAATACGTCTCAAAAGACATCTTCTTAGGGGGTAGGACTTTGGAATGAAACCTATGGCTCTTAGTATAACCCTTAAACCAAAATCTCATGGTGAGACCTTTCATGACCTAGAGACGAAAGTTTCGGTCTGCAAAGAGGCTCCACTTAAGGGAGGCTCTTGTGCCTTTCCCTCTAGTATTATCCATGATACCCTTAAGGAAACCACCTTACGGGAAGGGTAGAATATCCGTAGGCCGAAACTAGGAACCTACCAGCTAAGGACATCCTTGTCATCCCACCACTATATTGCATACCCAAGCATTTTCATACATTTCCATTTTCATCCATTTGGATAAAGCTCATATCTCTTCCACCTTCAGAGAACCTTCAACCATAATCTAACAAGTTGATTCCCTGATAATAAAAATAAACTCGAAACAACTCACAAAGCAAGCGTAACGTTAGTTATGGCAATGAGAGAGGGTTAACAAGCCACAATTGAGGATGTCATTACACCTCAAGAAAACACTCAGGCTTGACCTCGACATATACAAGCTTCAATTAAGAACCTTGGTGTGCAAGAACACACCATTTTCTGAGAAGGGTATACTCCATCCCATGACTCTATTGAGTATCATCAATTTGCATTCTCTATGCCATATCCCCAAGGGGCAAACCCGACCATGAATACTGAAGAGCCATAAGATGTTGAGGATTGATAACGAGAAATCGTATCATATAATTACTACACTTTTTTTATCGATTTTCATAATACATTGAGTCATTTAACTCCCGATTATTCCGAGTGTTTGCGTCTTTTCACAGGTACAACATGTGTCAACTCAAATTAGTAAAAAATGGCCACATGAAGGAAGCTAACCAAGAAACAGAAGAGAAAGAACCAAATCTGCAAAGTCTGCAGATTTTGTAGCTGTGACGACCGTCATACCCTATACGACCGTAACGCTTCCACAACTAGAAGAACGCTCGTCACACATCATTGACGAGCGTAATGTGCTATTTGAGCGCATTACGACCGTCACCCCCTTGTGACGACCGTCACACGCTTAAAGGCAACGTTATGAATTAGTGGAGACGTGGGCAACGTTGAGGGCAGATTCTTTTCCTATATTTCCTCCACTCAGTAACCATGCACCCGGGTCTTCCTCCACTCAAGCTTTTTCCAATATTTTCTCAACTACAAAATTTACTTATATATATATATATATATATATATATATATATATATATATATATATATATATATATATATATATATATATATATATATATATATATATATATATGTGGCAGTTCAATGGATGAGGGTCAAAGAATTTTATCCAGAGCCAAATTTCTATTTTTCTGCATTATTCTATTTTCTTGCTTTTGAACCCTTTTTACACCTACTGTAATTTTAAATTCCAGAATTAGTTTTTAGAGTGTTAATTCTTCATCTAAGAATTAACACAATTATAGATTTTGATTGAATTGCAAGGAATTTGTAAGCATCCAAGATTACCATAACAACATTATTTCCAGGTTTTTTATGCAATTGATATTTATTTATTCTTGTATTATGTCATTTATTTTTATGGATTATATTTTAAATTGCATAGTTACTAAATATATTATGTCTGGCTAAATTAATTGTACCGGTATGTGACTCCTAAGTACCGAAAGAATTCAGTGATAACTTGGCTAAAAATATTTACAAATAATTTCTGGTTTCCAATTTCCATGTTTAATTTAACTACCCTTGTCACGAGAGTGAGAGGATAATTAACACGATTTTGCCACGAGAGTGGGAAATTAAATAAGGCAAGAACCTGCATGCGAGAGCTGGGGTTCGACCCAGATAGTGGTAACGAAACATTAATTTTTAAATACATGAGAGTGTTTTAACAAATTAATTAAACTCAAATTGTTTTCAAAAAGTGTTATTAAATTTAAAGTGCATCCACTAGGTTTAGTAGCATGACTTATTTCATGAACACGAGAGTGTATGTCTCAGGTTTTTAAACAATTCGTTTTTACCGAAATACTTTATATGCCAAGCGATTCACCGAATTTCCGAAGTCCGACTATCACATACCGGTATAGCTATTACTATTATTTTTAATTAAACTATTTCCCCCCTAAAACCAAATATTCATCGCTTAGTTAAACAATTGTAGCATTAGATCGTATGCGATTGATCCTCAGTCTCTATGGGTTTGATAATCATTTAAAACTAGAACGACTAAACTGTATACTTGCAGCTAGTATCCCAATAGACTCATAAAGTCCCGATCAAGTTTTTGGCACCGTTGCCGGGGACTGATTAGTCAATTAAGTACGACTCTTCTGTTGCTCGTTTAGACTAGGCAACATAAACCCTTTTTCGATTTGTATGCCAAGGACTCGCTCACAAGGCGAACCACTTGACAAATCGACGGACGAACCTGAACGCATCCTTTCCGTAAGACGTGTAGTCAAGGATTACTGTTTAAATCACGCTATTCCTCTATCCAAACCCGAAATCAAGATTGATTCCGAAACAAATTCTAATTCTTCCTCTGAAACCTAAACTAACCCAGAAGTAGACATGGCCGAAGAACAAAGGACCCGCCCACTGAAGGAGTACGCAGCTCCATCACAATAAGAACCCCACAATAGCATTGCTGCTCCAGCAATAAATCGAAACGATTTTGAGTTGAAACCGTCATTGATATCAGCTATCCAACAACGCCAATTCTCCGGAGATCCTACCGAGGATCCAAATGAACATCTTACAAAATTCGTTCAATTTGCCGACACAGTTATAGCAAATGGTGTTAGTAAAGATGCAATAAGATTACGTCTTTTCCCTTTCTCGCTAAGAGATAGAGCTTGGGCTTGGTTGCAATCCTTGCCGTCAAATTCCGTCACTACGTGGGAAGGACTTAAGATTGTATTTTTAGCACGATACTTTCCCCCAAGCAAGACTGCTGCACTAAGAGCCCAAATCAACGAATTTAGGCAGAAGGATACTGAATCGCTATTCGATGCATGGGAACACTACAAAGATATGATGCGAATGTGCCCACATCACAGACTAGAAAAATGGTTGATCATCCACATGTTTTATAATGGACTCTTGTACAACACAAGACTCTCTATAGATGCCGCCGCAGGTGGTACACTGATGGACAAGCCTTACAACGAAGCTAACCAACTCATTGAAAATATGGCTCAAAACCACTATCAGTGGGGAGGAGAAAGAACATCTGTGGAGAAAACTCAAACCAAAGGTGGGATGTACGAGATTAGTAGCCTAGATAAAGTTAATGCTAAGGTAGACGATCTTACCCAAAAGATAGAAAGCTTGACCTTACCTCCTGCAGCCACCGTGGCTGCAGTTACCCTAAACTGCGAAGTTTGTGGAGTCCCTGGTCATGTTGGAACCGAATGTCAAATCTTAGCAGGAATATCAGCTGATCAGGTAAATTACGCTCAAGGTAATCCTTATGCTAATACCTATAATCCTGGTAGGAAGAACCATCCTAACTTCTCGTACAAGAGCAATAACGCTTTATATGCACCTGGCCAAGTACCTGTTGTACCTCTAGGGTATCAAAAACCCGCTGTTAATGTTCCTAACATTCCTAAGAAATATAACCTTGAAATCCTAATGGAAAATTTTATCGCTAATCAAGCTCAACAAAATAAAGAATTCCTCAATCAAAATATTCACACTGGTGAACAATTGAAGCTATTAGCAAATAAGGTAGATGCCCTAGCAACTCACAATAAAATGTTAGAAACCCAAATCTCCCAAGTAGCACAACACCAAGCTAGTTCTGCCGCACCTGCTGGTACATTTCCTGGACAGCCACAACCCAATCCTAAAGGACACGCTAATGCTATCACATTACAAAGTGGCACAACCCTTGATGGACCGGTAGATCCTAGACTCCAAAATCCGACCATGTATCAGAAACCTGAAAAGGAAGCAGAGAAATCGAAAGAACAATCTGAGAATGTAGAGGAAGACGCGAATGAGAACAGAGAGGTTTCAGAAAAACCTTACGTACCTCCACCGCCATATAAACCACCAATTCCATACCCTCAAAGATTTGCAAAATCCAAGAATGAGGGGCAATTCAAGAAATTTGTAGAACTTCTGAAACAATTAAACGTTACTATTCCATTTACAGAAGCTATAACCAAAATGTCGTCATACGCTAAATTCCTAAAAGAGATATTGTCTAATAAGAAAAAAATCGTTGAAAACGAAACTGTTATGCTAACCGCCGAATGTAGCGCCATAATTCAAAATAACATGCCTCCAAAGCTAAAAGATCCTGGTAGTTTCTCCATACCATCTGTCATTGGAAAATCTGTCATAGAAAAAGCTCAATGCGATTTAGGAGCAAGTGTTAGTCTAATGCCCTTATCTATTTGCGAGAAACTCAAATTAGGTGACACGAGACCTACCAAGATGTCCCTACAACTAGCCGACATATCAGTCAAATTCCCTGTTGGTATGCTAGAAAACATTCCTGTCCGAATAGGACAATTTTACATACCGACTGACTTTATAATAATGGACATCAAGGAAGATTCAAACATTCCCATCATACTAGGAAGACCATTTTTAGCTACTGCAGGAGCCATCATTGATGTTAAGAAAGGAAATCTTACCTTTGAGGTAGGAGAAGAAAAAGTAGAATTCATTATTTCCCAGTTCTTCAAAGCCCCTGCTATAGATGACTCATGTTGTCTCCTAGGTATTATTGATGAATGTGTCAAAGAACTAGAAAACCAAGAAGGCACCTATTCTGGGATGCTAAAAATTCCGACACCAACTATCCTCAAGGATGATGACCAGAAGCAAGAATATCTAGATGCCAACCTAAGCGAATGTTTCGCCTTAACACCCGATCCTACCCCAACTGATAAGAAAACTGGTATAGAACTTAAAACGTTACCTGAAGATCTTAGGTATCAATTTTTAGATAAAGAACCCGAACGGCCAGTTATAGTCAATGCCAATTTAGGGAAGATCGAAACCGAAAAACTTCTTAGTGTGTTAAGGAAGTATCCAACCGCGTTAGGCTATAATATATCCGATCTAAAAGGAATAAGCCCTTCTCTCTGTATGCACCGCATTATGCTAGAGGAGGACTGCAAGACTTCTAGAGAACATCAAAGACGAATAAATCCTATCCTAAGTGAAGTCGTTAAGAAAGAAGTACAGAAACTACTAGAAGCAGGCATCATATACCCAATATAAGATAGTAACTGGGTCAGTCCAGTTCACGTAGTACCTAAGAAAGGAGGTGTTACGGTTATAACAAATACAAAAGGAGAATCGGTGGCACAACGTACCCAAACAGGATGGAGAATGTGTATCGATTACAGAAAACTAATTAAAGCTACGCGCAAGGACCATTTCCCATTACCATTCATTGATCAAATGCTCGAGCGCTTAGCCAAACATTCCCATTTCTGCTATCTTGACGGATACTCGGGATTCTTCCAAATTCTCATTCATCCTGATGATCAAGAGAAAACCACGTTCACATGCCCCTATGGTACCTTTGCATATCGAAGAATTCCATTTGGACTATGTAACGCACCAGCAACTTTCCAACGATGCATGATGGCGATTTTCGTAGACTTTTTGGACGGAATTATGGAAGTCTCCATGGACGATTTTTCTGTCTGTGGAGAAAGTTTTGACGGATGTTTATCAAATCTTGAATTAGTACTGAAACGTTGTGTCAATGTCAACCTCGTGCTCAATTGGGAAAAATGTCACTTCATGGTGAGACAAGGAATTGTGTTGGGTCACATTGTATCAAACAGAGGGATTGAAGTCGATAAAGCAAAAATCGAGATTATCAAAAACCTTCAACCACCCAAAACAGTTAGAGAAATAAGAAGTTTTCTAGGACACGCTGGTTTTTACCGACGTTTTATAAAAGATTTCTCTAAAATCACTAAGCCGCTAACTGAGTTATTAATGAAAGAAGCCGAGTTTATTTTCGACGATAAATGCTTAAACGCATTTGAGACGCTTAAAGAAGCCTTAATTTCAACGCCTATTACGAAACCTCCTGATTGGAACCTACCATTTGAAATAATGTGCGATGCAAGCGATTATGCTGTAGGCGCAGTCCTAGGACAACGCAAAGATAAAAAGCTTCACGCTATCTACTACGCAAGCAGAACACTCGATCCCGCACAAATGAATTACGCCACTACGGAGAAGGAACTCTTAGCTGTTGTATTTGCATTGGATAAATTTTGTTCCTACTTAGTGGGCGCCAAAATCATTATTTAAACGGATCATGCTGCGATTCGATACTTGCTAAGTAAGAAAGACGCCAAACCACGACTACTCAGATGGATCTTACTCCTACAAGAGTTTGACTTAGAAATCAAAGACAAAAGAGGGACTGAGAACGTGGTAGCGGACCATTTATCAAGATTGGATGGAATCCAAACCGAGAGTGTTCCCATAAACAAAGATTTCCCATATGAACGCCTTATTGCTAAACTAGAGATAGCTCCTACCGACAATTTAAATCAACACAATGAACCTTTAACAACTGCGGTAGTAAAAGCCATTTGTACCAACACCACATTACCATGGTACGCTGATTTCGTCAACTATTTAGCCGCCGGTGTTTTACCACCCGATTTAACGTACTAACAGCGGAAGAAATTCTTCCATGATCTTAAACACTACTTTTGGGATGAACCACTACTCTTTAAGAGAGGCGCCGATGGTATCTACCGGCGCTGTGTTCCTAACGATGAAATAGACGACGTCATTACGCATTGCCATTCCGCCCCTTATGGTGGACACGCTAGTACATCGAAAACTTATGCAAAAATACTTCAAGCTGGCTTCTTTTGGCCTACTTTATAGAAAGACGTCCACGTAGCAATTATGAACTGCGATAGATGTCAGCGCACAGGAAATATATCTAGACATGACGAAATGCCGCAAAAAGGGATTCTCGAAGTAGAAATTTTTGATGTGTGGGGAATTGATTTCATGGGACCGTTCCCCGCATCTTTTAGAAATAAGTATATATTGGTAGCTGTTGACTACGTGTCGAAATGGATTGAAGCCGTCGCTGCACCCACAAACGATACACGAGTAGTACTTAAACTATTCAAGCATGTTATCTTCCCACGATTCGGTGTACCAAGACTAGTAATCAGTGATGGCGGTTCCCATTTTATCTCTAGGATTTTCGAAAAACTACTTTCAAAATATGGCGTTAAACATCGCATAGCCACACCATACCATCCTCAAACGAGTGGACAAGTGGAAGTGTCAAATAGGGAAATTAAACAAATCCTTGAGAAAACCGTAGCCACATCCAGAAAAGATTGGTCCTCCAAGCTAAATGATGCTCTTTGGGCATATAGGACAACTTTTAAAACCCCTATCGGAACAACGCCGTTTAAATTAGTTTACGGAAAATCTTGTCATTTGCCAGTAGAATTAGAACATAAAGCTTACTGGGCCATTAAAACCCTTAACTTAAATTACAAGATTGCTGGCAAGAAACGAATATTAGATATCCATGAATTAGAAGAACTGCGTTTAGACGCTTATGAAAATGCTAGAATCTATAAGGAGAGAACGAAAAAATGGCACGATAAGTGTATCTCGCGGAAAGAATTTAAGGAAGGCAACATCGTACTCCTGTTCAACTCTAGACTGAAACTTTTCCCGGGTAAATTACGTTCCCGATGGTCAGGACCGTTCGAAATTAATAAAGTTTTCCCAAGTGATGCGATAGAAATTAAAGGAAATTCTACCGAACCATTCATAGTCAATGGCCAGCGCTTAAAGCACTATTTTAACGTTGAAAATCTAAACTATTCGGCTTATCTGCAGTTAAGTGAGCCACCTATCCCGATACCTAATTGAATAGGTACTCTCTGTCGAGCCATCGACATGAAACAAAGGCGCTTCATGGGAGGCAACCCATGTTTTCTTTTAATTATTTTTATTGTTTTACTATGTTTTTATTTTTCTTTTCTTTTTCTTAATCTTTAAAACTTTCATGTTGCATCTCTTACTCCTTTTTATTTTCTTTTTCTTCTATTTTTATTTTTCCTTTAAACTTTCTTTTTATTTTTGATTTAACTTTGGCATTTTTAACCTAAAAATACTAACTTAGTTTTTCATGCATTTATTAAACATTTTCAGGGGTAGTTCTTTAGCTTTAATATTTAGCTCCATGGCACGAGTAAACTACATGAACATCACCTTGAGAAGTAGGCACCAGAAAAGACGCTTTGAGGATCTGGCTGAGCGTGAGATGTGTCCTACAATTTATGCTGATGACCATGCTATGACTGCTTTAGGCATTAGTGAGAGTGTCATGTATCTGCTACACCAAATAGGCTGGGACACTGCTCCTATTTGGAGACGTTATTGTACCTACAGGAAGTTGACCCTTGAGTTCCTGAGCACACTGAGCTACCTTCCAAATCATGGGTTAGGGTTCAACCGCGGGCTGATCACTTTCAGACTGTTTGATATGGACTACCGCTATAACCATAGGGAGTTTGCCAACCTGTTAGGATTCCCTTATGGCCCTGATGTTATTACTATGACCCAGGAAGACCTATTGCTTGATACTGACCTTGATTTCTTCTGGGGTAGCATTGCTGGCAATAACCATCCCGAGCCATCTGACCTTTATTCTGAGTCCATCCACAACCCCGCTATCAGGTATTTTCATAAGATCATTACCCACACCCTTTTTGGTAGAGAAAAATGTTACATCAGTGTCACGTGATGAGCTCTTCATCATGTACTGTGCTTCTCAGAGCCGTCCAGTAAACGGTGCCACCTATATGCTAGCTAACATGGAACGTATTATACAAACACCGAATGCCCCAATCCTCTTGGGTGGTTTAGTCACTATGATCTCTAATGCCATTGGACTCCGAAGGCCTATGTTAGGATCAGCACCGCATTATGTAATCAAGCCAATGAACATTGAATTTTGCTTCAACACTAGTTTTATAGGAAATCTTGGGCCAGATGAATTCGAGCTGCTAATTAATCATGAGACTGTCCACCATTTTGTGCTCCCGAACCCTATAACTAGTGTCCACAATAGAGAAAACTGGATTTTGACCTCCACCATCCTCCTACACCGCCTTCGTCTCCTTCCACTGTTGACATCTATGAAGTACCTAATACCTCTCGCGATGCTGAAGATCCTGAAACACCACCGGGATACCACCAGTTTCCCGACCCATGGAAGCAGCATGTAGCTTCTACTGAGACCACCTTCCAGGCTCTAGAGATACCACCACCGCCTCCACTTACTGTCACCCTCAACTCTTTGCATGAAGAAATTACCGAAATGCGGGGTGAGCTTACATCTCTACGAGTGGATTTCATCGCTTTCATGGATTTGGTGACAAACCAACTAGATTTCATGCACCAGCATATGTTCCCTACTCCTCGTGGCTAGAGATTGCCGTCGTTATACTGATTTGTCCTTCTCTTGCATTTGTACATACAGTGAGGTCACTGTTTAGTTTAAGTGTGGGGAATGAATCTAGTTTGTTTTAGTATTTTATCATTTTTATTATTATTTAAGTTATTATTTCCAAACAATTTTTACTCATTAATGAAATTTCAATTATTTATCAAGTTTCAAGTTATATTGCCTTACTGCCATTATTTCATTTCATACATGTTATTTTAATTTTCAGTATATTTTTCATTTTTAATTTTACTGTTCATATTTTCTGCAAAAATTTGGTCATGTGACGTGTGTTGGAAAAATTATTACTGCTTACTATGCTAGAATTTTGAATTATAATATTAGAAAATAAAAAATGTCACGTTCTTTTCATTAATATAATGAAATTGAACGCGTGACGCTCGTAACACCCTAATGACGAGCGTAACACGCGTTTCACCGTGTTACGCCCGTCACACCCTCGTGACGACCGTCACGCACGCACTATATCAGAACCTGCTATTACATAGCCGTTCCATCTTTGTTTTCAAAACCTCCATTACTGAAAAATAACGGTAACATTACCCACTCCATTTTTCTTAACTTCCAACACTCTAACACTAAAAACACCATCAACCCACTACTCAATCCACATTCCAAACCTTTTTCAATCCGTTCTACAAACACTATGGCCAACAATCAACAAGTTCCCGCTCTCACTTTCAGATCCGGCGAACAAGGCGAAACCCAACGTGTCAAATTCCAGAAGTTCCAACGCTGCGGTCTCCAACCTACACGGTATGTTGATCTTGACTGTTTGAGGAATTTGGGACTACTTGACAGTGTTCGACAGTTATTGCAGAGTGTGGATTTATGGAACCTGTGCCGCGAACCACAACCCATTTATGAAACTCTAACCCTTGAGTTTCTGAGTTCCTTTGTATACATCACTCCCCCGGGTGCCACGAACCAACTGTCAGGCCTGGCCAAATTTCGTATGTTTGGCATCGAGCATCAACTGCCTCAAACCGACATCGCACGCCTTTTAGGCTTCTGTTCTGACGAAGGTGTCCATCTCCGGGTGCCGGATAATTTCGGTGAGGAAGCTTTTAACTTATGGAACAGTATGACGAACATCCATGCCGGATCCTACGACCACCTCAATGCCACACACATTCATAATCCGACTATCCGCTATTTCCACCGCATCCTCAGCAACATCATCTTCGCCCGTGACAACAACCACAAGCTCAACTCCAAGGAGCTCTTCTTCATGCATTGCGCATTCACCGGGCAAAAGATCAACGCTGCCCCGTTTTTACTGGCTCACATTCACTCTATTTGTGCTAGAGGCAGAAAACCCTTTTATTTCGGAGGGCTGGTCACTTCACTTGCCATAGCTCTGAACTATGGTGCTGCTCTCGCGTATATGCCTTCTATGGCACCGGCTTTGCTGACTTTGGATCACTGCAAGGCCGCACATCTTATTTATGAGCGAGAGGATGGAAGATTCCACCCTGTGATCAGAAACACTGTTTATCATAACATCATTTTGCCTTGCAGGGACCGAATCGATCCATAAAACCGAGCTAACTGGTTGTTCGATCCTGCAGCTCCCGCGGGGCGTGCTCCTACTCATGAAGACCAGCCTAATTCCCCCGCAGACGAAATGCAAGAAGAGCTGGACAGTGCTCCCCATGTCCACGACATTCCAGGACCTTCATCTGCACCACCTCTTATTAATCTTGAAGACGTTCTCCGCACCATTCATATGCAAAATCAAATGAGAACAACGCTTGAAAGAAGACATCAGAAACAATATGAGTATCTATGCGCTCAAAACACTCAGATCTTGACTGGACAACGAAGCATGCATGAGAGGTTGGACGAGGCCCTGTCGGAACTCAACGCCTTAAGGCTGGACGTCAGCACCCTTGGTTACCAGGATACTGACACAGAAGCCACTCCTACTAGGCGCTCTCGCACCAGGAGTAGAGGACGTGGGCACCAATAGTGTTCTTTATTTTCTATGTAGTTTACTTTTTCTGTTTCATTTCCTTTCTGTTTGTTTTTGTAATTGTACTTCCCCGCCTATATACCACAACATTGAGGACAATGTCGGATTTAGTGTGGGAGAGGTACCTTTCCATCTTCTATAAACAAGTAAATTTTTATGATATGTCTCAATTCAAATTCTTCGCTTTATTTTTCCATACCGAAAATTTTTATCTTCGCATTAGCCCGACATACTTGTTTTAACGAAATCCCAGTTGAGGAAGCCGAAAACGACATAACAAGATCGATGCGGTTATAACACCGTAGACTTCCTACTTATGCAATCCGCTTCAATAACCATTATACCGATATCTTGAGTTTTAGTTCTAAAAGTAACCCTTAGTAGTTTATACTAGCAGTCAGCACCGTCTTGACAGAAACCACGTGGAGAATCGATGAATATAAGTGTTTGATGCCTGATCATTGAAATATTCTTCTTATCTCGTTGCTAAAAGAAAAGAGATTTTGTGCACCAAAATATACGGTCACATATAAGAACTGAGCAAATAATGAAGGAACCCGTTGTTGGTTGGTTCAGAGGTATCTGGTTCTGAACTCGGTAGGGCGTGCTACGGCCCGATCCCCCACAACCTCCAATTTGGATAAAGTATGTAGGGTTGCCACATTCGTGTACCAGACCCCGTGCTAAAAGGATCAAAGTCACTAACCGGTTACTACACTACGTGCGTGCTAAGACAAAGGGCTTAATATGATTGCGCCAGAACGAAACCGGGTGAAATAGATACGAGGAACTCTGGGCAGAATTATAACGGAACTGTTGGATAGTTCGTTTGAAATGGAAGCCTACGACTAAGCTTACTGCTTGTGTCATTAGCGTATCGTTAGTGTTTCACTCAAATATCGGCCGAACTGACGAGGATTTCCCGAAATTGCTTTAAAAATCTAAGGTATGTCATGCATATGCACTTGACAAAACTTGTCCGATCTTTCGAATGACTATTTGCTTGAGGACAAGCAAAGGTTTAAGTATGGGGGAATTTGATAACGAGAAATCATATCATATAATTACTACACTTTTTATCGATTTTCATAATACATTGAGTCATTTAACTCCCGATTATTCCGAGTTTTTGCGTCTTTTCACAGGTACAACATGTGTCAACTCAAATCAGTGAAAAAGGGCCACATGAAGGAAGCTAACCAAGAAACAGAAGAGAAAGAACCAAATCTGCAAAGTCTGCAGATTTTGTAGCTGTGACGACCGTCACACCCTATGACGACCGTAACGCTTCCACAACTAGAAGAACGCTCGTCACACATCATTGACGAGCGTAATGCGCTATTTGAGCGCATTACGACAGTCACCCCCTTGTGACGACCGTCACACGCTTAAAGGCAACGTTATGAATTAGTGGAGACGTGGGCAACATTGAGGGAAAATTTTTTTCCTATATTTCCTCCACTCAGTAACCATGCATCCGGGTCTTCCTCCACTCAAGATTTTTCCAATATTTTCTCAACTGCAAAATTTACTTATATATATATATATATATATATATATATATATATATATATATATATATATATATATATATATATATATATATATATATATATATATATATATATATATATATGTGGCAGTTCAATGGATGAGGGTCGAAGAATTTTATCCAGAGCCAAATTTCTATTTTTCTGCATTATTCTATTTTCTTGCTTTTGAACCCTTTTTACACCTACTGTAATTTTAAATTCCAGAATTAGTTTTTAGAGTGTTAATTCTTCATCTAAGAATTAACACAATTATAGATTTCGATTGAATTGCAAGGAATTTGTAAGCATCCAAGATTACCATAGCAACATTATTTCCAGGTTTTTTATGCAATTGATATTTATTTATTCTTGTATTATGTCATTTATTTTTATGGATTATATTTTAAATTGCATAGTTACTAAATATATTATGTCCGGCTAAATTAATTGTACCGGTATGTGACTCCTAAGTACCGAAAGAATTCAGTGATAACTTGGCTAAAAATATTTATAAATAATTTCTGGTTTCCAATTTCCATGTTTAATTTAACTACCCTTGTCACGAGAGTGAGAGGATAATTAACACGATTTTGCCACGAGAGTGGGAAATTAAATAAGGCAAGAACCTGCATGCGAGAGCTGGGGTTCGACCCAGATAGTGGTAACGAAACATAAATTTTTAAATACATGAGAGTGTTTTAACAAATTAATTAAACTCAAATTGTTTACAAAAAGTGTTATTAAATTTAAAGTGAATCCACTAGGTTTAGTAGCATGACTTATTTCATGAATACGAGAGTGTATGTCTCAGGTTTTTAAACAATTCGTTTTTACCGAAATACTTTATATGCCAAGCGATTCACCCCGAATTCCCGAAGTCTGACTATCACATACCGGTATAGCTATTACTATTATTTTTAATTAAACTATTTCCCCCCCTAAAACCAAATATTCATCGCTTAGTTAAACAATTGTAGCATTAGATCGTATGCGATTGATCCTCAGTCTCTGTGGGTTCGATAATCATTTAAAACTAGAACGACTAAACTGTATACTTGTAGCTAGTATCCCAATAGACTCATAAAGTCCCGATCAAGGACACGAAAAGATACTGCATGCTAGAAAAAAGGCTTAGCGCCATAGAAGAACATAATACTCATGGATTTGATGCTTCTTCTTTATGTTTAGTTGTAGACGTGGTAATTCCTCCAAAATTTAAGATGCCTGATTTCGAAAAGTAAAAAGGAGCTAGTTTTCCTAAGACTCATTTAAATATGTATGTTAGGAAAATGGCAGCATGCCCACGCGACGACAAGTTGCTTATCCATTGTTTTTAAGACAGTCTCAATGGAGCATCATTAGAATAGTATACACAATTAGAAAGAAACCATATGCACACCTAGAATGACTTGGCTTTGGCATTTCAAAAGCATTATTAATACAACACTAACATGGCTCCAAGTCGCATGCAACTACAAGATTTATCTCAGAAGAGTAACGAATCCTTTAAAGAATACACACAAAGATGGAGGTAGTTGGTTGCTCGAGTACAACCACCATTGTTGGATAAGGAGTTGGTAGACATGTTCATGAGCACATTAATAGGTTAGTACTATGAAAAAATGTTGGGAAGTGTATCGTCATGCTTCTCTGACCTAGTAATAATTGAGGTACGCATCGAGAACGACAACAAAATCAGAAAAACCCAAAGCATCTCGAGTAACCCGACTAGTGAGAAGGAATCCCTTTGAGATTTCCAAGGGGAAGAAGAAAATAAAATGAATGCAATATGGAAAACTCACCGAGCTCTAGAAGATCCGTCTCTTGTTCCTTATCATCAATATTCATATGTAGTAGATGCTCAATACCAACAACCACTCTTTAATCTTCAATACCAGCAGTCGTGACCTATACCACAGAACCAACATGCTAAGATTCCACCTCAACATCGACGTCAGAATTGACCGGTTCAGAATCGAAACAATCACCATCAACACCAGGATCAACATTGGCATCCAAATAGCCAAGAAGGGGAAACTCGCCAATTTGACCAAATCCCTATGACATACAGTCAGTTATGGTCATATCTGGTCCAAAATTCATCAATGACCCCTAGACAAACTAAATGCATGAAGTATTCATTTAATCCTTGGTACGACTTGGGTGTTCAATGTGAGTTTCATGATGGAGTAGCGGGGCATTCAATTGAAGAATGCAATTCATTCAAAGAAGTGGTACAAGAGCTGATTGACAATAAGCAACTGACTTTTGAAGAAGATGACCCGCATATGGTGGAAAAACCCTCGCCCTGATAAAAAGCAGAGACCTCATAAAGCCTATTAAAAAATTAGTGAATCACTAAAGAACCTCATCCCTAGGATAATCAGGCTTTATCATATGTAATTTATTTCTTGCTACGTGTTATTTGTTATAAACTTTGTACTCTTTGATCACTAATTCTAATAAAGTAATCATGCATGTTCTTAGAATTAATTCACTCGTATTCACTCTTTCTTATGCCATCAATTTCCATATACAAATAAATGAAACAAAAAAAAATCCTTTTGTTTCTTTTCCATTTTTACCTTTTACAAACTTTGAGGGAGAATGATGTAAACTAAATAACTGAATTTTGCTAAACTATGATTTCAATGATAAGATTGAGCTAACGATGTAAGACGTTGTTTCAGTTCCCAAACAATAGAGATATAAGGAGATAATCCATAGTTAACCCCCCTCGAGCCAGGAGTTGGAGCTTTGTTCTATTTTCTAAAATAAAAAACCTTAATTTCAACCAGGGGCATGGTAGATCTCAATTAATTCAATGGTGCATTCAAATCTCGTGAAAATCAAGTCCATCTAAGTGAAGGTTCAAGCATATATTCTTCCTCGACACATCATCAATGATTGAGGAAACAATCTAAGCAAGGGTTCAAGCACATCCTTTTCCTATCATCCATCATCCAAGAATGAGGAATCTCGCAAAAATCAACATGGCAGTCACAAACATTCAAAGTCAAAAAAAAGAAAAAAATGAAATTCAAATAAGAAAGAGCCCGCTAAGTCAAAGGAAATCAAATTTTGACTTAGGTAAAATTTAGGGTATCCCGATAGACCAAAATTCAAAAGAATTGGTCCATGCAAAAATAAGGGATTCAAAGCAAAGGAATTGGGGAATAAGCTTGTGACTTCCACATCAAGGATTATCAGTACTTCTCAGCAGTGCTTAAATCTTATCAATGCTTCTACTCATCATCAGGACTACGTGTTGTACCCCAAAATTTGCCCTCCCATATTCTTCAAGAAATTGCCAAGTCAAGCTGCAAAATTCCCCAAGGGTTGCACAATGCAAGGGCCTCCTAAACAAGTCAAGATTAGGGTTTTGGTTCTGATCAAGAAAATGAAGTTTCCAAGGGTCCAATCAAGTCTCACATGCCTACAAATATGGTCAAGCATCCTCATACAAAGTTTCAAGACTTTCAGCACAAAATTGCACAGTCAAAAACCCTAATTGCACTACAGTCAACTGTAGGGGCAAAATGGTCATTTGATAGTCAAAAGTTCAAATTTTTGGTCAACATCTCATTTTGAAGCCACAAAAATCATTTGATAAATGCTTGATCATGATTCTCAAAGCTTGGCTCAAAAATCATCAAGATGCAAAAGTTTCCTTATTTGGACAGCTGAAAAAAAGTCAACTGTAAATTGACCAGGGCATAACTTTCACATGGATTATCATAAAAATTCCATCCAAAGCTCATTTTTAAGAGAAAGACATTTCCTACAACTCATCTTCATACTCCAAGTCCAAGAAATGCTCTCACAAAAAGTTATCAATTTCAACATTATAGGTCATTTTCAAAAGTCAACAAAAAGGGACTTTAAGTCAAAGACCATAACTTGAGATTGGTAAATCAAAATGACATGGGACCAAGGACATTGTTTAGAGGACTTCAAGACCTTTCTAAAATGTCCACGAACATGATCAAAGCTTAAAAATTGAGCAAGATATGCATTGGAGAAGTTGGGAAATTTTTGTGAAATGGCCAAAATCATTTATCCTTGAAATTTCATTTTTGACAAAAAGGGCCCACTTTTTCCACTTGAATTAACTTGGCCATGCTTCCCACGTGTCCCACCTTTTATTTCATATTTTTTAATTGATTTTATTGGATTTAATTAATTTTAAATCTTTTAAAATCAAAAGAAAATCAAAAAGCTTAATTAAATGGAATATTTGGCCTTAACTAACCTTGACTTATCATTATGCAACTTACCAAATTCGTGCAAAAGGCTAATTGAAGCAAGAATTCAAAAATGAGTCAAAAAAGGAAGCTTGGTTATGGAGGTTTATGGAGGATCTTGAAATTGAAAGCTTTGCATTAAGAGGCCATAATTCCTCTTGATTCACATTGCCTAATGCCTATACAAGTGAGATAAAACGAAATTGGAAGGGAGGCATCTCAAAAAAAACGAAAATCTGAGCCAAGGATCCATAAACTCACACTTGAGTTTTTGTCAAAAAAAATTGAAACTCCAAAATCTCATACAGCCATCTTCAAGGTCTCCTGACTATTCTTTCGTGTCTATAAGGGATTGATTCTGGTCCATCTTTTGAATGACTCTGTGTCTAGAATCAAAATCACCATGACCATGGCAAGCATGGTGAAGTTTCGGATTATGGGTTATAGGTCGTTTCAAGTTCTAAAAACCATCTCATTGAACCCAGGAGGCTTTGATTAGTGAGGAAGGATCTTTTATTTTCTTCGATTGTACTTAATTTTCATGTTTGATTTTTCAGGACTTTCAGCCACGAAAGAAATCCGTAGGTAAAACTCTTCGACCTAAGGCGACGGGCCAAAGGTTAGGGATGATATGTGGCTCATAACCATTGGACCATTTAAATGTTTATCCCGCGCGTTTTCATTTTTGAGATTTCCAGAATCCAGGTTTTTTCATTCTTATATTTTTGTTTTCATTATAAATCGGATAAATGCGCTGGTACGGATGGTAAGTCTGTAGAGTTGTGATCTTGAGGTCCCGGGTTCAACACCCCCGGGACCAATTTTAATAACCAGCATTTTCTTTTCTATTTTTAACAAATTTTTACTTTTCTTTATTAAATAAAAATCAACTAAAAATATTTTAATTTTAAAACCAATCACTAGACTTTAGGTTATTTTTATCTTTCATTTTTAACTTAACATATCTTTCTTAATAAATCCAAAAAAACAAAAAGTAGTTTTATTTACTTTTTATTTTGCAATTTTATTTTAATCTAAACAATTCTATTTTATAACAAAAATTACAAATAAATTTATTTCTTCTTAAAATCCAATTTCTTTATATAATTAAAATCACCAAAAATGTTTATTTCAATTTAAATGTAATTTCTGTTTATAACTTAAAAAAAAAGTCATTAAAAAAAATATTTTATTTTTTTCTTGTTTCTTTTTAATATTAATTTAAAAAATGCAAAAAAAATAAGTTCCTTTTTATTTAACTCAATTATTTTAATAATTTTATTTTAATTCCTTCAAAGGGTTCAACGCCCTCGCATTCGATTACATTTTTGTTTCGCGCGCTTTGTTTATTTCTTTGTTGTAAATATAATGTATTTGTCCCAAAGTCCTGTAATAGTTAATTAGGCATTTACTTTCTACACTTTATTTTAAATCGGGTCTGGATTAATTTGGCGTTGTAGACCCGCGCCTTTGTAATAGCGTAGGACCTTTTATCCTTTCCGCACTTTAAATTCCCGCACCTTTAACTGTTAAACAATAACATGAAAGAATGAATGCCCAAAAATAAAATCAAAACGTATATCACCAATGCATGACAAGACAAACAATAAACTGAAAATGACGCACAATTCACACACCACCCCTAGGGTACGCCTCACTGTTGCCTTACCTCGAAAGGTGATCGTCGAGTAGAGGATGTCTTAGTAAGTCCTCATGATCCGGGAACCTGGCATGAGGGTAGCTTCTAAGGTGTCTTCCTATTGCTCCGGTGATCACCATGTCCCGAACCTCGAATTGACCCGAACACCTCCAACGGTGGTGCTACCTACCTCTCAATGGTGGGATGGCATTACCTTAAGGACATTTACACAGACTAATTCCTTAGGGTAGGTAGATGACTCGTAGATACTTTCTCTAATTCAAAACAAAATCAAAAACTTCTTTTCACACCTCACACTTTCAAAAAGCTTTCAAAAACAATTTTCCAAACACTCTTGAGGACTGATACAAGAGTCGATCTGAAACTTTCAAAGAAACTTTTTCAAACCCACACACTTTTGAAAAGCAAACAAACATTTTGAAAACACAAATGAGCAAGTATCTAAGAGCCCATGGATAACCATGGATAGAAAGGGTGCTAACACCTTCCCTTTCTATAAATCTACCTCCCGAACCGAGAGCAATCTCTTTAAGGAATTTTTCTGTGCTTTTGTCCTTTCCATTTGGAGAAAATAAAAGACGGTGGCGACTCTTGCTTACCGCGACATTTCGCGAAACCAGCGTTAAAACAGTCAGTTCCAGATCCACCGATCACAGAACTGGCGACTCTGCTGGGGAAACTTATAAAGTGAGGTGTACCTTAGGACTAAGATCACTGTGTTTTCAATTGCTTTGATTTGTTTGCTTTAAGTTGTGGGACTGTCTTGGGAGTTCTATAGATCCTAACCCGGATCTGGGGATACCTTCTTAGAAAGTAGCAACAAGGCTGTGAGGGAACTGTGCGGGGTATACCGACATGGTTGAAGCAGTCTGCTACGTTGATGTGGCACTTTGGTGTGTACCGGTAACCCTTGAGTTCAATCAAGGAGAGTACGGGGCCTCCGCGTGGTGTCGTGAAGCATCAACAGACCTTAGGAACCTTAATTGAACCATCTTGGCCTCTTTAGGGTAGTGAGATAACTACTTTGGTGTACTCCAAAGTCGGTTGATACTCGATACTACACTCGATTGAGGGTTGTTTTCTTGGGATATTTTGATCGCCAGTCAGTGGCTAAATCGAAACGATGAACAATGAAAGCAATCCAATGATATTGAGATCCTTAGAACCCGGTTACTTCTAATAGGACATGTTGAGCCCACCAACTTCAAGAGGGTAATACCCAGACCCCATGCTGGCCTGAACTCTAAGGGTTTCCCTTGTGTGACTTGTGTGCCTTCCAACTTGACTACTTGCATGCTTGTTATCTGACATTTGAGTTTCTTGCAGGTTTTGTTTATAGTCCTTAATTGGGACTCATAACAGGGTTTACTAAGTTTCTTGCAAGTTTTGTTTACAGTCCTTAAATGGGACTCATAACAGGGTTTACCTACATTACCCCACGCATAGCATAACATCATGACATCATGCCATTGCATGCATCCTACATAAGGACTAATCCATTTCAAGGATCTCAAGGGTCTGTGGTGCAGGTCACGATGGACCAAACTGCCTAGCCAGGGGCAAAGGGGATTTATTTTCCTCTAAGCCAAGGTTGTCAGAGGCTATGACCCACTGGATATGGTGAGCCTTTGACCCTTGAAGAAGGACTCTCAATAACAGGAAGTTCCTTCAATCAAGCTACAAATTCAAATGCTAACAATTTTCTTGTTTACCCCACGAGATCCTTGAAAACATTGCATGCGTATCATACATATCATTGCATAACAGGTACCCTTTTGACAAGTCACTTACCATCTGCGCTGTTTATTTCAGCAATGGCTTCCCAACAAGAGAACCAGGGTCCTCATGCTCAAGAGATTCAGTTCAGGGAGATCTTTCTAAGCCTATCCAAGGGGCAGGAAGAGTTAAGGACACTCCTCATGGGGAATCTGGCCAAGAAAGGTCCCGAGGATGACAAGGACGAGCGACTGAAACGTCTACAAGCTGAGGTAGACACATTGAAAACCCAGATGCTGGGGCAGAGGGCTCTCATCCAAGGTCTAGCTCGGGAGCAAGAAGAGTTGAGGACCATGATTAGTCAACTCCACCAAGACAGATCCAACATGAAGCAACCAGTCCAAGTCAAGGACCAGGTCTTTGATCAGCTTCCAAGAGGACAAGAGTCTGGTATGGTGAAGAATGGACTTCCCCAAATTGCTACTTCACAAGCCCATCATCAACCTCGCCCAGAGCAACAGGTTGGTCAGAGCAAGCCAAGCAGGTCCAGGAGGCAATTTACCCAGCTCAACACGTCGCTGTCTCAAGCCCTACAACACCTGTTGAGACTGAATCTGATTACATTAAGGGACCCTCCTAAGAATCAGAATACAGCGTCACCAAAGTATAATCCCAACGCCCGCTGCGCTTATCATTCCGACAGCCCGGGGCATAATACAAACGACTGTTGGTCTCTGAAGAACAAGATTCAGGACCTGATTGAAGAAGGAGCAGTGGAATTCACCCAAGATGGTCAGGTCGAGTTCTTCTACTACCCCTGCAAGACTCACCATTTGAAGTGACAAATCCTGAGACTAGAAAACTTTTGTTCATTCGAATATTCAAGTTGTATTTTTCTTTGATTGTTTAAACGTTTATTCATGTCAAACATTTTTATTTCATTAATGCATCTCTTATGTCTGTTTTGAATCAATATATTCGCATTCGCTATATTCAAACTGCTTTCATATTCTTATGATGATCAACAATCGGTTAATAATTCTAAGCCTCTTGAGGGAGGATGACAAAAACGATACCACGATCGTTACAGTATGCTTTTGAATAGACCCCGCTGATGAGGTACAGGCATTGTTTCGAATCCTAAACAGTGGAGTAATAAGGAAGATAATCCCTCGTTAACCCCTTTGAGCCAAAGAAGTAGGAGTTTTTCTTTTCAAAAATTAAAACCCTTAATCATAACCTGGGGCAGGGTAGTTCTCTCAGCTGATCTAGGTGCACAACGAATGACACCAAAGAAGTCCTTCCGAGACAAAAGACAGTGATGGTTCAGAATAATCATAACGACAGGCAGTCATTATCAAAAAAATAAGTGAAAAGCCCAGAAAGTCAAAACCCATGAAGGAGACTTACAAAACTGGGGCATCCCGCTGACTATAATCACAAAAGAAACAGTTCAGGCAAAATTTAGGGATAGCAAAATCAAAAAGAAAGAGGTCGCACAAACCCTCAACAAAAAAAAAAGACTGCCTATTCAGAATGAATCATCAATCATCATTGGAACATCAAGGCAAAGACTCAAACAAAGTCTAGCGCACGATCGACTGAGTTTAGGATTGAAGAACATCACGAAGAGCGGGTGGGTACAAATAATTTGAGCCTTTATCCTTTGTTTCTTGAACCATGAACCATGCCACGTTATAACCCTTAAAAGTCCTAGCTGAAGCATGGGTTAGTTCGAAAGCATACTGTTACGAAAAGTATCCTGACTCCTTAAGGCTTGCGGTAAAATAACGAGTTGACATCACATTTTACAAAATTTGCTGTTTTTACTGAAAAAATGCATTTTTTCAAAAAAAACTTCAAGACAGACATAAGCCTTTGCATTCTTAAAATAACCTTGTTTGCATATGACTATTTGTTTGAACAACAGAGAAATTCACACGACGAACATCTAATGAACAAAAGTCCTCTCAACAAAGAGATCACCTCAAGTGGAAGAAACACTTCCAATCAAGGGGCATGGCATGATCAGTGTCTATCATCTGGGGCAGTCCAGTCAAGATTCGAGGAATCTCTCAAGGCCAACTAGCTTGGGGCAAACCTCCGCCCGAGTCACTGGTGGCATTCCAGCAACGAATCTTGCACGATCGGACATCTTCTGGTAGCAGGGCAACACAACACTATCAACAGGGGCACCCCCCTACACCCTGAGAGCGTGGACATAGTCGAAAAAGAATACTACGCGTAATCAAAGACCCGCTAGGTTGACACACCTAGGAAAAAATAAGGGCTTCCCGGCGAACCAAAAGGGTTCGGGCAAAATAAGGGATGAAAAAGAAAAATTTATACACCCGGCAAGTCGAAAACCTGAAAAGGCGGCTTGGGCAAAAATGGGTATCCCGATGGACTGAAAACCCGAAAGGGCGGTCCAGGCAAAAGTTAGGGATCAAAGCGTACGACTATGTCCCGGCATCTCGTCACTTGCCTACCAAAAGGAAGATTTGTCAATCGGCAGTCATCCAGCACCTCCACAAGATATCTTTTCCCCTCACCTCAGAAACAGGGGCAATAATGAGTCGTCCAGGCGATCCAGTTGCTCTGTCAACCAAAGTACCAAGGAAAGGTTAATACAAAGATGATTACCATCTACCTTTACAAATTCCAGATCAAGGGTTAACATCCGAAACCAAACAGGACAATCATCCACTTGATCATCATCAGGCAACCCTACACCGGTTCCTTCTCAACTTTCAGACAAAGTCTTACACGGACTCATCCACAAGTAACCCTACACCGGTTCCTTTTCTTTCAGAAAAAGTCTTACACAGACTTATCATCAAAGTAACCCTACACCGGTTCCTTCTCAACTTTCAGACAAAGTCTTACACTGACTCATCCACAAGTAACCCTACACCGGTTCCTTTTCTTTCAAAAAAGTCTTACACGGACTTATCATCAAAGTAACCCTACATCGGTTCCTTCTCAATTTTCAGACGAAGTCTCACACAGACTCATCTTAAGATAACCTTACCCCGGTTCATCACGAAGTCTTACACGGACTCACCCTCCACAAGTAACCTTACCCCGGTTTCCTCCAGAAGTCTTACACGGACTTACCTCAAAGATAACCTTACCCCGGTTCATCCGGAAGTCTTACACGGACTTACCTCAAAGATAACCTTACCCCGGTTCATCCGAAAGTCTTACACGGACTTACCTCAAAGATAACCTTACCCCGGTTCATCAAGAAGTTTTATACAGACTTATCCTGAAATAACCCTACACAGGTTATCTCTTTCCAGACGTAGTTTTACACAGACTCATCATCAGTAAACCCTGCACAGGTTTCCTTCTCAAAACTCCAGATGTAGTTTTACACAGACTCGTCACCCAGAAACCCTACACAGGTTCTCTATTTTTAAGGATGCAGTTTTACACGGACTCGTCATCAGTAAACCCTACACAGGTTTCCTTCTCAGCTCTAGATACAGTCTTATACGGACTCATTGTCAGTAAACCCTACACAAGTTTCCTCCCTCCAAAGATGCAGTTTTACACGAACTCGCCATCAAGAAACCCTACACAGGTCCTCTCTTTCCAAAGATGAAGTTTTACACGAACTCGTCATCAAGAAACCCTACACAGGTTTCCTTCAACTCCAAATGCAGCTTCACGCGAGCCCAACCTCAAAGTAACCCTACATAGGTTCCCTCTTTCAACTTACAAAAAATACATCTCAAAAATTTCCCCAGTAGATTCTGGAAGCTTCTTCCCCGCAGAGCACGAACGCGTCTCCCGGCTTTCTTCAAAGGTTATTTCCCTACCAGGATATAACTGGGTTATCCTCATCCAAAAGCCACGGAAAGATTGTCCTCGGCGAAGTCTCCCCGTCCCCAGCGGAGTTCATCACACTTCCAACATAACAATGGTATCCCCAGCGAAGTTACCATCAATATCCGAGCAAAGTACCTCTCTCCCCACAGAGTATTGTTCCCCAGCAAGATTACTAGAGTACTTTTCTCCCCGCAGAGTAATCCATTCGCCAAGCTCATTCCCCAACGGAGTCATCTTCTCCTACCGGTATTCTTGCAATTATCATCCCCAGCGGAAGCAAAAGCTTATTCTTCAACATCAGCACAGGAGTGACTTCCTGGCACCCGTCAAGGATTTACTTTCCTAGACGAAAGCATACATTCCTAAACATCACATACACCATTATAGCATGCATAGACACATCATATCTTGCAAATCTCATTTATGTTGAGAACATCGTTGCTTGGTCCATATCATGCATTGCATATGACTGACCTTTGCCTTTCAGGAAAGATTCAGTTAAATTCTCAATCACATTTCAAGACCTAGACCGGTTCAGTTAATCGACTCCAAAGATTTCTTATCCAGTCCATGGCCTTCTCTAGTCCAGCTAAATCGACCCCAAACAGATTTGTCTGATGAAGACTCAGTAGAAGTTATCAGGTTTTTCTCAAACGTCCGCTTTTGAGATTATAATTTCCTATGGTTCTCTCCCTAATGTTGTGGAGATGATAATTCCAACCCAGGTTTTTCTCAAACGTCCCCTGTTGAGATTATAATTTCCTATGGTTCTCTCCCCGATGCTGCGGAGATGATAATTCCAACCCAGGTTTTTCTCAAACGTCCGCTGTTGAGATTATAATTTCCTATGGTTCTCTCCCCGATGCTGCGGAGATGATAATTCCAACCCAGGTTTTTCTCAAACATCCGCTGTTGAGATTATAATTTCCTATGGTTCTCTCCCCATTGTTGCGGAGATGATAATTCCACTCCAGGTTTTTCTCAAACGTCCGCTTTTGAGATTATAATTGCCCATGGTTCTCTCCCCGATCCTGCGGAGATGGTAATTCCCACCAAGATTTTCTCAAACGTCCGCTTTTGAGATTAAGTTTCCTAAGGTTCTCTCACCGTTCATGCTGAGGTAGTAACCACCCCTGGTTCATTCATCATCTTTTGAAGCTCCAGACTCAGCTCCTGTAACCAGTCAGGACACATCTATACCAAGCATCTGAAAACCAGCTCCTGCAACATGTCAGGTACTCATTTTTCTTTTTGCAGGTACGCAAGTTCTCGCTAAGGAATCTCTTATGCGATCAACATCCAGATGGCATCTATAAGCCCATCCACCTTCCAGCATCTCTCAGCATGGCATCTGTAAGCCCATTCCCATCACCATCACTGCTATCATGTGAGCGCAAATTTCTGGGCACTCTAGTGTTCAATCATCTTCTACCCTCGGATTACGAAAGGCACGCCAGCCAATCTGCATCCTCAGGTCTAAGAAGATTGAACAGGGGCAACTGTTGTACCCAAAAATTTTCCCTCCCATATTCTTCAAGAAATTGCCAAGTCAAGCTGCAAAATTCCCCAAGGGTTGCACAATGCAAGGGCCTCCTAAACAAGTCAAGATTAGGGTTTTGGTTCTGATCAAGAAAATGAAGTTTCCAAGGGTCCAATCAAGTCTCACATGCCTACAAATATGGTCAAGCATCCTCATACAAAGTTTCAAGACTTTCAGCACAAAATTGCACAGTCAAAAACCCTAATTGCACTACAGTCAACTGTAGGGGCAAAATGGTCATTTGACAGTCAAAAGTTCAAATTTTTGGTCAACATCTCATTTTGAAGCCACAAACATCATTTGATAAATGCTTGATCATGATTCTCAAAGCTTGGCTCAAAAATCATCAAGATGCAAAAGTTTCCTTATTTGGACAGCTGAAAAAAAGTCAACTGTAAATTGACCAGGGCATAACTTTCACATGGATTATCAGAAAAATTCCATCCAAAGCTCATTTTGAAGAGAAAGACATTTCCTACAACTCATCTTCATACTCCAAGTCCAAGAAATGCTCTCACAAAAAGTTATCAATTTCAACATTATAGGTCATTTTCAAAAGTCAACAAAAAGGGACTTTAAGTCAAAGACCATAACTTGAGATTGGTAAATCAAAATGACATAGGACAAAGGAAATTGTTTAGAGGACTTCAAGACCTTTCTAAAATGTCCAAGAACATGATCAAAGCTTAAAAATTGAGCAAGATATGCATTGGAGAAGTTGGGAAATTTTTGTGAAATGGCCAAAATCATTTATCCTTGAAATTTCATTTTTGACAAAAAGGGCCCACTTTTTCCACTTGAATTAACTTGGCCATGCTTCCCACGTGTCCCACCTTTTATTTCATATTTTTTAATTAATTTTTTCATTTTTAATTGATTTTATTGGATTTAATTAATTTTAAATCTTTTAAAATCAAAAGAAAATCAAAAAGCTTAATTAAATGGAATATTTGGTCTTAACTAACCTTGACTTATCATTATGCAACTTACCAAATTCGTGCAAAAGGCTAATTGAAGCAAGAATTCAAAAATGAGTCAAAAAAGGAAGCTTGGTTATGGAGGTTTATGGAGGATCTTGAAATTGAAAGCTTTGCATTAAGAGGCCATAATTCCTCTTGATTCACATTGCCTAATGCCTATACAAGTGAGATAAAACGAAATTGGAAGGGAGGCATCTCAAAAAAAACGAAAATCTGAGCCAAGGATCCATAAACTCACACTTGAGTTTTTGTCAAAAAAAATTGAAACTCCAAAATCTCATACAGCCATCTTCAAGGTCTCCTGACTATTCTTTCGTGTCTATAAGGGATTGATTCTGGTCCATCTTTTGAATGACTCTGTGTCTAGAATCAAAATCACCATGACCATGGCAAGCATGGTGAAGTTTCGGATTCTGGGTTATAGGTCGTTTCAAGTTCTAAAAACCATCTCATTGAACCCAGGAGGCTTTGATTAGTGAGGAAGGATCTTTTATTTTCTTCGATTGTACTTAATTTTCATGTTTGATTTTTCAGGACTTTCAGCCACGGAAGAAATCCGTAGGTAAAACCCTTCGACCTAAGGCGACGGGCCAAAGGTTAGGGATGATATGTGGCTCATAACCATTGGACCATTTAAATGTTTATCCCGCGCGTTTTCATTTTTGAGATTTCCAGAATCCAGGTTTTTTCATTCTTATATTTTTGTTTTCATTATAAATCGGATAAATGCGCTGGTACGGATGGTAAGTCTGTAGAGTTGTGATCTTGAGGTCCCGGGTTCAACACCCCCGGGACCAATTTTAATAACCAGCATTTTCTTTTCTATTTTTAACAAATTTTTACTTTTCTTTATTAAATAAAAATCAACTAAAAATATTTTAATTTTAAAACCAATCACTAGACTTTAGGTTATTTTTATCTTTCATTTTTAACTTAACATATCTTTCTTAATAAATCCAAAAAAACAAAAAGTAGTTTTATTTACTTTTTATTTTGCAATTTTATTTTAATCTAAACAATTCTATTTTATAACAAAAATTACAAATAAATTTATTTCTTCTTAAAATCCAATTTCTTTATATAATTAAAATCACCAAAAATGTTTATTTCAATTTAAATGTAATTTCTGTTTATAACTTAAAAAAAAAGTCATTAAAAAAAAATATTTTATTTTTTTCTTGTTTCTTTTTAATATTAATTTAAAAAATGCAAAAAAAATAAGTTCCTTTTTATTTAACTCAATTATTTTAATAATTTTATTTTAATTCCTTCAAAGGGTTCAACGCCCTCGCATTCGATTACATTTTTGTTTCGCGCGCTTTGTTTATTTCTTTGTTGTAAATATAATGTATTTGTCCCAAAGTCCTGTAATAGTTAATTAGGCATTTACTTTCTACACTTTATTTTAAATCGGGTCTGGATTAATTTGGCGTTGTAGACCCGCGCCTTTGTAATAGCGTAGGACCTTTTATCCTTTCCGCACTTTAAATTCCCGCACCTTTAACTGTTAAACAATAACATGAAAGAATGAATGCCCAAAAATAAAATCAAAACGTATATCACCAATGCATGACAAGACAAACAATAAACTGAAAATGACGCACAATTCACACACCACCCCTAGGGTACGCCTCACTGTTGCCTTACCTCGAAAGGTGATCGTCGAGTAGAGGATGTCTTAGTAAGTCCTCATGATCCGGGAACCTGGCATGAGGGTAGCTTCTAAGGTGTCTTCCTATTGCTCCGGTGATCACCATGTCCCGAACCTCGAATTGACCCGAACACCTCCAACGGTGGTGCTACCTACCTCTCAATGGTGGGATGGCATTACCTTAAGGACATTTACACAGACTAATTCCTTAGGGTAGGTAGATGACTCGTAGATACTTGCTCTAATTCAAAACAAAATCAAAAACTTCTTTTCACACCTCACACTTTCAAAAAGCTTTCAAAAACAATTTTCCAAACACTCTTGAGGACTGATACAAGAGTCGATCTGAAACTTTCAAAGAAACTTTTTCAAACCCACACACTTTTGAAAAGCAAACAAACATTTTGAAAACACAAATGAGAAAGTATCTAAGAGCCCATGGATAACCATGGATAGAAAGGGTGCTAACACCTTCCCTTTCTATAAATCTACCTCCCGAACCGAGAGCAATCTCTTTAAGGAATTTTTCTGTGCTTTTGTCCTTTCCATTTGGAGAAAATAAAAGACGGTGGCGACTCTTGCTTACCGCGACATTTCGCGAAACCAGCGTTAAAACAGTCAGTTCCAGATCCACCGATCACACTATGAAAATTTGATTGCAGAATGAACACATCCATTCGGCTAATTGAATTTAGGAACAGAGAATATCAAGGATAATCGGGGTGGGGTAAATAAATTTTTGAGCCTTATATCCTTTGTTTTTTAAACCATGAACCAGGCCATGTTACAACCTTCAAAAGTCCTAATTGAAGCTAGGTTCACTATGAAATCATACTCAACAATATTTATGTTAAACCGACTCTTAAGGTTTGTTAAATCATCACTAAACCACGTTGCCACTTCTTAATCTCTAATCATACATTTATTTTCAATAATCAATTTTGTTTTCAAGAGCTTTCATGTGCATCACATTAGGATTACTTTTCAAAGGGGACAATTTTACTTACGAGTCAATTCTTAGCATCAAGGAGATTTCAAAAATGGTCTGATCAAAGGAAGCATTTCCAAGAAGCTTCTAACTAGGGGAAAAGCATCTAAGAGGACCCCTATAAATAGGGGAAAATCCTAATGATCACAGGGGCACATCATCTGAGGATCCTGTTGACTAGGGGAACTTATTATAAGATTTGGTCAACTTGGATCACTTCTCAAAACACCAGTTAATAAAGGGCCTACTTTTAAAGATTAAGACACTTGGGGTAACCTATATCAAAACCTATACCACAGAATGGCGGGATCCAAGTTCCTTCTTAGGACACTCCTCGAAGTCCTAAAGATAGGAGTAGCATTTCAAAATTCAAATATTGGGCAGACCATTGCGAGACTCAGAGACCGGTTCTAACCGGTTCATCAAGGGAAAATAATTCTAAGGGTCAGTTAATCAAGGGCATGGTGTTTAAAATTCAAATATTGGGGAAAGACAGGCCATAAAAGGCAAGCACTCTTCATACTTTCACAATCCCCAGTGGACCCCTCTTCCACATCCACAATCTTCGAGTTTAAAAAAGAGTATCGGGATTTCATGTCAGCATAAATACCCTACCACTTTTTTAATAATAATTATTGTTGCACTAATAACCTCTTTGAAATCTTAATCATTTCTTTGCCTATAACAGGGGCACCATTAAAAAAGCATTTGAGTCATAATCATAATTCATAACGCATATCATAAATCGTGTTGCATGTGAAGACAATCATCATTCTCAAATCAAGTTATCTATTATACATTGAAATCTCGGCAGAAGATTCCCCTGGTTGATCTCAGAAGATTATTAACCAGAAGACCTCGACAGAAGGTAATTATACATTGAATCTCGTAAGTAGATTCCCCTGGTTAATCTCGACAGTTAATCATCTAGAAGACCTCGGCAGAAGGTAGTTTCTCAACAGAAACTCGATAGTAGATTTCCCTGGTTAATCTCAGCAGTTGATTATCTAGAAGACCTCGGCATAAGATAGTTTCTTAATTGAATCTTGGATGTAGATTCCCATGGTTAATCTCGGCATATGATTATCTAGAAGACCTCAGCAAAAGGTAGTTTCTCAACAGAATCTCGGCAGTAGACTCCCCTGGTTAATCTCGACAACTGATTATCTAGAAGACCTCGGCAGAAGATAGTTTCTTAATTGAATCTCGGATGTAAATTCCCATGGTTAATCTCGGCAGATGATTTTCTAGAATACCTTGGTAGAAGGTAGTTCTCAACAGAATCTCGGCATTAGATTCCTCTAGTTGATCTCGGCAGTTGATTATCCAGTAGACCTCGGCAAAAGGTAGTTCCTTAACAGAATCTCGACAGTAGATTCCCCTAGTTAATCTCGGCAGATAACTTTCAGAAATACCTCGGCAGAACATATTTTCTCGATAGAATCTCGACAGTAGACTCTCCTGGTTAATCTTGAGAGTTGATTCTTTGAAATACCTCAGAAGAAGGTAGTTTCTCAACTGAATCTCGACATTAGTTTCGTCTGGTTAATCTCGACAGATGATTTTCCAAAAGCTCCCGGCAGTAGGTAGTCCTTAATTAAATCTTGACAGTAGATTCTCGTAGTTAATCTTGACAGTAGATTTCCCGTTAAGAGCCTCACATCAAGCATGGCATACACATAACCATATCAAAGTATCAAGGACATTTACAACATTTGGTGCATCTAACATACAAAAACACCAAAGCGTATTTGATAAAACATCAAAGTTTATTTTGGTTAAAAAAATGTCGAAAGAGGTCCACGAATATGCCCACGCCTACGCTTGCGATACAAACATTAAAATCTTGATCGACACTTATACACCTTATTCAAATCAACTCAAAATGCCACGAAGATGCAACATAAAATATTGGCGAGTCAGTGACACAAAACCAATGGTTTAAAAGGAGAGAATACTAAAATATTTACAATAAACTTTTGGGGCATATACAAATATTACATTTGAGGCATACACAAAATACTTGATGCATATATATGTTGGGTTCCATATCAATATAGAACATCATACACATGCATCATACATGGCATATTTCAAAACATATTCTGGGTAAAACCAACATCTTGGGACCTTTTTTCAGTTTAGCAAAACGAGAAATTACCTTGGTTAAGAACAGACACAACCAGTAAAAATCTGATCTTATCTTTGATCTAGTTATCTAAGATTCGATCACCAAAACAATTTTCAATCGTCTACCCCATAGGTTGTAGTAGGTGTGCGAATTACCAGTTTCATATTATTCATTACCTAGGTTGTAATGAATACGTGAATCTATCTTTGTGCTGTTTATCCCCTAGGTCGTGGTAAACACATAAATTCTTCAAATATTTATCCCCTAGGTTGCGATAGGTATGCAAATTTTCAGGGTTATACTATTTATCCCCTAGGTTGTGATGAATAATGTAAGCCCACCCCTGTTTTCTTTTATCCTCTAGGTTGTGACAAATGTGCATGTTCATACTTGTACTATTGTAGTAAACATGATGAAATCTGTGATATAACTCATTGCGTCAGTCTCCATGCAGCGATGTATTATCAAACTTTGTTTTATTCATCCCCTAGGCTGTGATGAATATAATTGTTGTCTTAAGCTTATTATGTTAGTCTTTATGCGTTGGTAAGATATTTTCAACCCGTATTGTCTACTCCCTAGGTTGTAGTAAATGTAAAAACTTTGTAATATAACTCACTGCGTTAGTCTCGAAGCAACAATAGGTCATCTGTCTTTCTGCAATATAATTCATTGTGTTAGTCTCCATGGGTCAATGGATTATACGACTCTGTGTTATTCATCCCCTAGGCTTTGATGAATATGCAAAATCTGCGTCATTAGCTTACAATGTTAGTCTCAAAGCATTAGTGAGTTAAATTTCAAACTGATATTGTTTACTTAGTAACTACGATATAACTTATTGTATCAGTCTCAATGTAGCAACAAGTTATCAATCTTTTAAGTCACACCATTTACCTCCTTGATTATGGTAAATACGCAAAACAATCTATGACGATATCTTTTCTAGGTATCTCTTTTCTAGGTATTGGCAAAGTATCTGCGTCGTCATATTTAGGTCAAACTTACTCTCCAATCATATCTCTCTATTCAAACTCTGGTAGGATGATACATCATCATCTTTTCCCATTTCTTTGTTCAAACTCTGGTAGGACGATACATTATCATCTTTGCCTATTTCTCAGTGCTCTTGGGTATGCTATATTAGTGTATCCCTATTTAATAATTCTTTAGTCCAAATTTTGGGATCTTCTATTACTTAATAACCATCAGATTCAAATGTGTGAGACCTGTGCATTCTCGCACCATTCAATCAAAGAGTGATTAAATATGGGCAGTTGGCATACCCCAAATTTGCCCGCCCTTAGTGTTATCGTCAAATTTATTTTCAAACTTGTGTTTTAAAATTCATTTGGTTTAATTACATTAACATTTTTGGGTTTTAACAAATATTCGCTTTCGAGTCTATTTAAAAATATAATTATTTGTATTTAAAAAAAGAGCAAATAATTGTCCATCTTCATATAATTTCAATTGTCTTTTTATTACAAATAAATAATATAACACAATTGGTAAGGAAACAAAGCTTGCAAGTATGAGGTCGTGGGTTCAATCTCTTGCGGTGCACTTTTAACATTTTTTCTATTCCTTTTTGTCACTAATTTTCTTTCCTTTTTTACAGGTCAGGCTTTGGGCTTTTTATTCATTTTAGGTAGCTTACCCTCTAAGTTTTTTTAACCTAATTCAAGCCTATAAATAAGACTCATGTTTGTCTTAATTTCTCAGCAACAATCATTTGGAGAATCCAAAATTTATTAAAATTATTCTCTCAAAGTTGTAGCTCTTCACATTGAAGATCAACAACAAAGAAACCATAAGCCTTCAGCAAGTGGTATTCTCCAAAGGAAAAATCTCGTGTCGAAAAAAGGAAAGGAAGCCGCTTAAATTGGTTACGACACTCCAAGTTAGTAAAATTCAATTTTTTAATTTGTGATTTGTTGTTGATAGGTTGTTGTGCTTGTATATTATTTGCTTTCAATTCTATACAGCTTGATTGGTAATTGTCCTGCTTGTTGTCTATATGTTGTTTTTAGTGATCTATTTGATTTGTTTGGTCTTTTAGTTCTCATAATTTTTTTTTACTATTGTAATTTTAATTTAAAACAATTAATTCATATAAGTTAGGGGTTTTATATTTACTTATTAGTTCCAAATCATTAGTGTCATTATCTATGTGTTGAATATAAAATAAGAAAAGGAAAATATAATCTTGTCTCAATAAAATACGCACACACACATTATCACCATCATTCGTCGTCTCATACTTATGCTTCTACAATTTTGTTTATTTATTTATAAAACACCACATGTCGATTCCTAATTAGCTATAGCACTTAAAAGCTTTTAAAGGAAAAAATAAACTAATAAGGTATAATATTAATTGACATATATCATGTATTTTCATTTTCTTAATGAATTGTTTGCCATTATTATACCATTTTAAAAGTCAATTGTGTTGTTACTGTTCTCTTTATTTTATTACTCGTTATTTATAATTTAAATAAATAATTATTTTTTGTTTAGAAATCTTATTAAGTTAATTAATTTGATTCAATTTAGGTTAATTTTTATTCTAAAAAAATTATACACAAGACATTAAAACTCACGGTATTAGATTAGTTAAATGGATTAATTTAGTTACTGCCTTGATTAAATTATTATAGTTATTGGGATTTTAAAATATACAAAATATATAAAAATATAAAAATAATTATAATTCATACACTTGTAAATAAAATCACTAAGCATGTATTGATATTCAATATTTTTTTAAATCAATTAATTCAATATTTCTTAAAGATATTACTAAATCCTCCTGCATAAATGAGGCCAAATTCAATTTCTGAACTTAGACCCTTACTAAATACACATCCTGTTTTACTACTAGAATAAAATTCACACCCCCTCAATGCATTTGGGCCAAGTTCAATTTCTGAACTTGGGCCCTTAATATCCTCACCATAAAACAGCTAACCAACAATAAACTACTTTTTTCTACTAACATAATTCAAATCTTAAGATCATTTTTCAAATAAAGGATTAAGGAGAATTACTTTCAAAATTAACTGCCAACTACGTCTACGGTCACTGATTATCAAACCCGGACAAAGTTCAAGGACAATTCAAAAACAATTCTAGGCGATCCTATAAAAAATACCAACCAACTGCGAACTGCGAATTGAGACTCTGATTTCTCATAAGAGGATACATACGCATACGACTAAAATTATGGTGAGTTTCCCTAATAAAAAATTAAAACTCTATTTCCTAAGCCGTAATTCTAAACCCTAGTATCCTTGTGAACAAGGTAGATGAGGGGTGCCTAACACCTTCCCTTCGTCTAGATACGAGTCAAACAACTCAAAATCTCTGACCAAATTAGGGTTATCCATTATATTCTCTTACCTAGGATAAAAATTAATGGTGGCGACTCTCATTTTAAAATCGGTTACAATAGTTGGAGATTTCACGGGGGATTCAACCCTAGGGTTTAGAAGCCTTTCTCTTAGGTTTAAGGCTTAGTTTTGGTTTTGGTGTTTTTCAATATTTCCTTTTTTATTTTATTTTATTCATTTATTTTATTTTATTCATTTATTTTCGTCTATTTATTTATTGAAAATTTTATTATGCTATTATATATGTGGTGGGATTTTTATTTAAAAAATATATATTTTTCAAGAACCCTTAGAAAGAAGGTTCATCTATTAGCCAAGGGGACACATCAATTATATGAGTTTATGTGATGACTTCGCCTAGAGTCGGTGGAGTTTCGAAAAAGGAATACGTTTCAAGAGAGTCAAACAACTAAGAATCTATGACCAAATTAGGGTTATCCGTTATATTTCCTTCCCTAGGATAAAAATTAATTGTTGTGACTCTCATTTTAAAATCGGTTACAACATCTTGAAATACATATTTTGAGAAATAATTGTATGCTACAACTGTTTATATTTCCTATCATCCTTTTGAAGTTTGTCATTAATGCATATAAGTAACTTTCATTCATTGCTATGTTATATCAAATTTATGCATCAAATATTTTCTCGTTCTTTATACATTTCTTACTTCCTATTTAAAGTCTCTCTGACTGCCTTAACAAAAGCTTAAACAAGTAGGTGTCTAAGACTGCTGACAAAGTCTTGTTTACTTCATTTCTTGTCTTGAATTGAATGATGTGTCTATATCTTACTTGGTTGTTTTGTTCACTTGCATTTACTTATCTATACATTGATATTTGAATTTCTGTCACCTACTATTGTGTTTCCCTAAGTCTATTTACCTTTAGCAAGGTAATAAATTCTTCTTCTTTCCTTGTCTTTATATCTCATCTCATCTCCTCTCACATCCTTACTCTCTCTAAACCTTTCTCAAAATGTCTCTTACCTTGACCCCAAGAACCTTTCATGGTAATGATTGTTAGACGATGTGATCGATCTAGAAGGAGGGTTGAATAGATCGTTTAAAATAATTTGTGCTTTTTGAAAATTTTCCCCATAAATATATGCGAAAGCTCCCGTAATCTCCAATCGTATAAACGATCCTCTATTGAAAAGATCGAATATGCATAACCATATGGGATAGAATAACAAAGTAAGAATCAGTGCATTTTACTCAATTGGTCAATCACTTATACACCCTTAATGAATATGAATTACTTCCAATGAGTTGATTAAGATAAAGCTAAACACAATGAATAATTTGTTAATAAGTCAATTTGTCAAACACTTTATGAGAAAAGCACCTTAGGTGTGATTTTACTGAATTTTAGTGGTGAGTTTTCTTGGTTATCAATCAAAAGGATTGTTACCAATGTTGTGAAATGATCTCAACACACCACAATTTCAGTACATGTAGATTTGACAAGTTAATTTTCATAAATTATAGTAATCAAGTATGAAGATAAAGAAAAAGAAGAAGAACACACGATTTGTTAAGGCAGTTCCCCTTGTCGTCCTCGCGTAGGGTACGTCTGCCCCCAATTCTAGAATCTAGAATTGAGATACTTGATATTAAGTTGCAAATGATACAAGAGAAGAAATATTTCATAATACAAACAAACCAATGTTGCTGATGTAACAATCTTCTTCCCTTTCCTTGGTTTGAGCAAAACCAAGTGCCAAATACTTCGAACAAACCTCCAGTTACCTCTACTTGATTAAGAAAACCCACTGTTTCTTAATCCTTTCACTCGGCTGATTTCGATCACAAGAAATTTGACCCCAAATAAATCTTCATAATCCTCCAGTTACCACTACTTGATTAAACAAACCCACCATTTATTAATCCTTTCACTCGGCTGAATTCAATGAAGCAAAGACTTGTGCAAAAACCCCCGCACCAATAGAAATCTTGGAGGAGAAAATCTAAATGATTTTATTCAAGAACATCCCACAATTTCTCAATCCAAATCTGAATTGAATCCTTGATTTGAACGTTATCACCACAACACTTTTCTTGAATCAACAACCGTGATTATGTGTAGATGTTGATTTTTGATAAGAGAGGATGAAGATGTTGAGCACTATGTGTATCTTTCACTTGTTCTTGTTAACTTCAAATGATGATGCACAATGAATATATATATATATATATATATATATATATATATATATATATATATATATATATATATATATATATGTTACCTAATAGTCAAGACCCCCAAGCATAGCATAAAAATAGATGAAAGCAGCGAGCGGTCGACTCAAACAGAAAGAGGGGTCGGCACGACACAACCCGCAGAAGAAGGAAAGCCATTTTGAAGTGTAGTGCATCGACCGCTTAAGGGCTTGCGTCGATGCAATCTTTGAGTATTTTTATTCCCAGGTTGAGTCGGCTGGAAGGGTCGACGTGACACATCCAGCAGGTGGAGGAAAAACCATTATGAAGTATAGTGCGTCGACTGCTACAGGGCTTGCGTCGATGCAATAGTTGAATATTTTGATTCGCAGGTTGAGTCGACGGGAAGGGTTGACGTGACACATCTAGGGCTTGGTTGAAAGTGATGAGTCGACCATACATATCTTTGAGTCGATGCACAAATTTAATTTTTTCAAAAATAAATGTTTCTGGAGATCTTCATTCCAACCATTCCACAGAAAGATTGTTCATAGGACCAATCCAAATTGAGAGTGAGTAATAATCGTTTTGAAATCATTAAAATACTTATAGAGGGACCTTTCCCTCACAATGATGACCTATTAGAAGTCATTAACAAGAAACGTCCCACTATTCCAAGTGGTGCTGGACAATCGTTTCATCTTGGTATTCACTTTCAAGATTGGAATGGATACATCTCCATGCTGCAAGGACCTATCTACCCAAACATTGTTAAATCCTTCTGGGTTAACGCTTCTGTCTGTCTAGATGGTCTCACTATCTCTTCTAATATCTATGGTTTCCTAGTGTCCTTTACTGTGGCCAACATAATTGAAGCAATTGAATATCCTCATAAGGGCATCACCACTAGTCATGAATCTATTAGATGCACACCTGATGCTAACATGATCTCTATCTTTGATGTCTCCTCAGGCATCTTTAAAACCACAAACCATGAGAATCTTCTACCTACCTCTAAGGGATGGTTTCAGTTTATTCTGACGAATCTTCATCCCCATGGTCTTCACAAAGACTTTATATTTCATGATGATAAACTTCTCATCCTCTGTTTGTTTAAGCGTATCGTTTAGACCTGCCTCTGGTAATATTCAACTATCTTAAGGAATGCATCATCATTTCTAGAGAAATGAACAAATCTTTCATCCATATAGAATATTTCCGACGAAAGTTCTTGACAAAGCAAACAATGTGGAAACTATTCATAGGATAAGTGGTGGTCCTAAAGTCAAATTTAAAGATGAACAGTTTGAGACGTTTGATAGTTAGTGGTTCAATTAGCTGTTTATTTTTCTTTATGTAGTTTTCACTCTTCTGGTTATTGTATATGTGTCTCTCTTTTTCTATAATCCTTTGTTTCTCTATCTTAATATTTTTTGTCTTCTGTTTGTTCTATGTTTAATCTGTGTTATGTATTCTCTATGTTTTTAATAAATTCAAGTTTTTCTATTTGGTTGTTTAATCTCTATGTTTTTGAATTTTTATTCAAAAATCAAGTATTTGTTTATCTTTTTTGTTATGACAAAAATGGGGAGAAAAAAATTAATGATTTTGATGAACAACGTTTCTCTAAACTTTGTATCTACTGCTAAGAGAAAGCTCAAAAGGACAAATCTAATGATAGATCGGATATAGAAAAGATAACATTTCTTCTAAGCTCTGAAAAGCATAAGTTTATGATTTAGGGGAGATTGTTAATCCAAAGGGAAGTTTCCAACTCAGGGGGAGTTTTTTTTCCTAAAAACTCTTACTTTTCTTTATTCATGTTTTAACCTTGTAAAGTTGTTTCATCAAAATACATGGTTTTGTCATCATCAAAAAGGGAGAGATTATAAGAATAGTATTTGAATCTATGTTTAATCTCTAAGTTTTTATGACAACAAACATATATTTTATGAAGAATAATTTTAGTTCTAATAGTTTCATTGAGTGTGCAGATAGATAATTAAAAGAAAAACCATCGAGTTATGTTTCTAATGAAACATCAGTAGTTCTATGGAATGCTGGATGTCAACAATAAAATAATATCAATGTATCTCCAAGAAGGAAGAGTCTCTGATAAGATTCTACTACAAGATCAAAAGTCAAGCTTTACTAATTAGAAGTTGTGCTCTCCTGAAAGGAAGACAAGTCAACATTTTGATGCATGCTCTCATACAGAGATTCCACTCATAATCAGTGCTCTAATATGTGTGCTTTAGCAACGTACGTCTATTCAGAAGTTGTGAAATGTCTGAATTTATGATACAATGGAGAATATCATATCAAACACTAATGCTTGAGAAGCATAGTGTTTTGGTTGTGATATCATAATCATGGTCCAGAAGTGCTGATACATAATGTGTGGCATTATTCAATCAGGCTCAAATTAAGTTTTGATTCTTCATCAAGTTCTAAAAGAAACCAGGTTCTGAGATGAAGACCGGGTGTTCTAGTCAGACTCTGATGAGTTGCTGTAGGGAAGTGTTACTTCTCTATTCTTATGTTCTGATGCTCAAAATGTATTTTGTGAGTCTTGGGCTCAATGGGAGACTCTGAACAAGCTTAAATGAAATTTTGGGTTTAACAAATTTAGGGGAAGCTGTGAGCTTAGCTTTAAATCTGTCGGTTATGGTAATTACCCTATATAAATTGTTCTGTCTTTGAGAATAATTATATACACTAATGGTTTTGTCTAGTGTGTAGCTGCTGCTATAATGTTCTGACTCTGGTATAAGGCGTGCGACGTCATCAGGTTCTGAACATACACTCTAGAAGAAAACACGTGGTTACATGTTTCGTTAAAGTCAAGGTCCTGAACTGATCTTCTGCAATGTGTCTTAGGAACATTAGTACTAGAAGTTATGATCATGGCTTTGTGGTTTAGATTTGGAGGCCTTCAAAAGCTTTACTTCTGTGTTATAAGTTCTGAATATTATGAAGCTGAGGTTCTGTTGAACAAGTTCTGTTGATCTGAAGAAAGGGAAGTTCTTACAATTAAGTGCTAAAGACTCTGAAGAACAAGGTTCTATGTGACAAGTTCTAAAGACTCCAAGACTTAGGTTCTAAGGCTCATAAGAAAAATTCTTCTACAATAAGCTTCAAAGTTCAACATTCAAATATATGAAGCCTCTGAAGATGAGAAGAAAGCTCAAATGGTTAACATGTGATGTTGTGCAAAAGGTAAATAAAGTGTCTCTAACCTCTACCCTATAGGGTGGCATAAGGACAGTCTTTTATACTGTATTACCAACCACTCTCATTATGACAGTTGGGAACAAACGACTGGATTTATATCTATCTTTCTTTACTTAACGAATCTCTGTTTACAAGCTTAATAGAAAATATTATTCAGAGGAAAAGGTGGAAAGCTATCATTGAACAATGGCATGATACAAAAATATTATTTTATACTGCCTAAATTCTTACACCTTATTATATTTGTTGAGAACTAACCGTTGGTATGGGAAAAGTATGTTCTATCCTCACAATGTCTCTCTCTAGCAAGGGCTATAAAAGAAGATCAAAGATTCAAAGATGAATCAAATTTTGTTGGGTCAATGGTAGTCATATCTCAAAGAGGGCCGAGTGAAGGTCAAACTCTTGTGAGATACCTAATGTATATCATTGAAAGGAAATCCTGGTAGGAGATCTTGATAGATCAGATTTTATTAGGTCAATGAACGTTATATCTGGTTGGATCCCTGAACAAGTCATTGTGTGTTAGTCACCAACAATTTCCCGTGTGATTGTAATCAGTTTGGTTATAGTGGAATAAGTCTTTGGATAAGGCGAAGTCCTCCTTGTGAGGGTGGACAGAAGTAGCCTAGTTAACGGCGAACCTAGATGAAATACTTGTGTCTTGTATCTTAATCGCCTTTATTTCTATTATCATTTGAGTGCTTAGAATTTTAATGGGGAATATTTTCTATGAACATAATTCAACCCCCCCCCCCTCCCCCCTCTTTCTTCTGTTTTGTCTACCTTCACCTTTATGAGTGACTTCTAATATATCACATATTTACTTTGTTGTTTTTCATTAAGACACACATAATAATTCATCCATGCTTAGGAATGCTTGAAGAAAATTCTTCGCTTTCTTGTCGTTGAGAACATTTTTCTTATCATCTTCATTTCGAGAACTTTTGATCTTGGGTGTACCAACACCATTGACAACACTTGTAGGAACGAATGGACAATTTTCTACCGTATCCAAAACATCTTCTCCTTATGCTTCAAGACGTGCTTGCATACAGATCTTCTAAAAATTATAATATTCACCACAAAACAAAGGAGGTTTATTGTTTCTACTACTGTCTCTAAAAACTAAATTTGTAGAAGCCATCTTCTGGATCTAGGAGAAAGTTACCTATAACTTGCTTTGATGCTAAATATAAGTTGATAGTGCAACCTAAGAGAGGGGTTGAATTAGGTTTATTGTTATTTACTCGACTTTGGATGACGGTTTGAGTGGTCTTATTTTTCTCGAACTTTTTGATGAACTTGAAAAGTAAAGTGCACAAAAATTAATGTTGAAATGTAAAGAACATTAGGATATACACTAGTTCCAATTTTCAATCAAGGGTATGTCTAGTCCCCTCATAACCATGAGACATTTCCAATATTGTCAGATCTTTGTACAAGCCTTGCACCAAGACTTCTCCTACAATTTTCTAACAATAACAAAGAAGCAAACTACTTACTTGATTTCCACAAACACCAACAACTATGGTGGAATTTGAATTATACCGACTCAAAATACTTTTTACAACAAATAGAAAGACACCTCCTTATTTCCTAAAACTTGTAATAATTATAATAACTTTCTTACCTAGGAAAATCACCACACACTTGGTGAAATATACAACAATTTGTATGAAATAATCATAGACAGAATTTGCAGCATCCCTTGATCAACTTTGAGTTTTTTCTCCTTTTCTGAAATATCAAAATCAATCTTCTCCTTAAATGAACAAATCAACATGATATAAAAATTAGGTGCTCAAGTGTTTTTCTAAACTTTTTCACATTAAAATGAAAATTATGTAGGAAAAAGTTTTATGTTAAAAACTAACACAATAGTGAAGTGCAACCGGTTGACATGATATGTCAACCGATTACACCTGAGGGTTTTTAGTTTTTATTTTGTTTTATAAGTGTACCTTATCATGTAATTGTATATATACACTTGGGGTATCTCATAAATGGGAGATTGTTTATTTTTACCCTCACTTTGACTCTCTCTAATTATTTCTCACTATATCTCTCTCCATACTCAATTACTCAATTGTTCACCAACCTCGTGGTTCCAAGTTCTAACATTTGGCATCAAGAGCATGGTTTGATCCATAAAACACCTAGTGTGCAATCATGACCTCTGTCTCCAATGAAAAAATTGTTTCAAATCTACCTATCCTTGATGTGAAGAACTACGACATATGGTGAAAAAAATGAAGGTGTTATTTGGATACTAAAATCTAACCTGCTTTGATGCTAAATGAAAGTTTATAGTTCAACCTAAGAGAGGGTGTGAATTAGGTTTATCGGTATTTACTCGAGTTTGGATGCCGGTTTGAGTGGTCTTATTTTTCTTGAACTTTTTGATGAACTTGAAAAGTAAAGTTCACAAAAATTAATGTTGAAATGTAAAGAACACTAGGATATACAATAGTTCCCCTTTTCAATCAAGGATACATATAGTCCCCTTACAACCATGAGAGATTTCCACTATTTCCAGATCTTTGTACAAGTCTTGCACCAAGACTTCTCCTACAATTTTCTAACAACAACAAAGAAGCAAACTACTTCCTTGATTTCCACAAACACCAACAACTATGGTGGACTTTGAATTATACCTACTCAAAAGACTTTTTACAATAAATATAAAGACACCTCATTATTTCCCAAAACTTGTAACAAGTATAACAACTTTTTTAGCTATGAAAATCACGACACACTTGGTGAAATATACAATAATTTGTATGACAATATTGTAGACATAATTTGCAGCATCCCTTGATCAACTTTGAGTTTTTTCTCCTTTTCTGAGATCTCAAATTCAATCTTCTCATTAAATGAACAAATCAACATGATATAAAAATTTAGGTGCTCAAGTGTTTTTCTAAACTTTTTCACATTAAAATGAAAATTATGTAGGAAAATGTTTTATGTTAAAAACTAACACAATAGTGAAGTGCAACCGGTTGACATAATATGTCAACCGATTACACATGAGAGTTTTTAGTTTTTATTTTGTTTTATAAGTGTACCTTATCATGTAATTGTATATATACACTTGGGGTATCTCATAAATAAGAGATTGTTTATTTTCACCCTCACTTTTAGTCTCTCTAATCCTTTCTCACTCTATCCCTCGCCACACTAAATTAATAAATTATTCACCAACCTTGTGGTTCTAAGATCTAACAATTGGCATTAAGAGCATGGTTTGATCCATCAAAAACCTAGTGTGCAATCACGGCCTCTGTCTCCAATGAAAAAATTATTTCAAATCTACCTATCCTTGATGTGAAGAACTACGACATATGGTGCAAAAAAATGAATGTGTTATTTGGCTACTAAAATGTTCTTGATGTGATAAAGAATAATGTTAATCCTCTTGTTGAAGATGCAACAGACACACAATGAGCATCAAATTAGAAATAAAAAAAGGAAGATTGCAAGGCATTGTTTTTAATCCATCAATGCATTGATACATATAATTTAAAAAGTTAAGGATTGTGAATCATCAAAGAAAACATGTGAAATCTTGGAGAATGCATTACATGGGGCTAACAAGAAAAAGGTTGTGAAGTTATAAAATCACAAACCTTAGCTTGAGTTGATTCAAATGGAGGAGAAGGCGACCATCAATGATTTCACAATGAGAACTACTCGGTTGGTGAACCGAGTAAAAGCATGTGGAGAAACGATCACGAAGCAATATGTTGTCACCAAAATATTGAGTTATTTGACATCAATATTTACTAATATGGTGATTGAGATTAAGGAATCGAAGGATCTTGTGACGATGAGCAAAGAGGAGCTTCAAAGCTCTATTGATGCACATGGATGGCATGCTCAATATTAATTCTCGGTGATGTCTATAACCGAGGTAATAGCCCAATGTTATTACTTTAGTTTTGAGTAAAAATCAAGGGGATACGTTTTTTAGTAATGTCGTATGCATCTGTATTACAAAACCATATTACATAATACAGAACCATATTTTGCATATTCCTAAAATAGAAACATTGCACATTTTGCCAATTTCTCAATCAGAAATATTGTACCATAAATATTCACTGTATACACCAAATGCAAACCCAAAATGGCACACACTTTATAATTTTACGACAAAATTAAAACAAATGATTAACTAAGAAAAGCAATAACCAAACTGAAAAGTTTTAGGATGTCCAATAAGATTTATCATTGGTCGTTAAACACCTATAATTTGAACAACATTTAAAACCACCTAGAATAATCAACAACAACTTTAAATATATAGTACATGGAATAAAAAGATAAATGAATAATTATAAATTACTAAGAAATGTAAAAAATTTACTTAATAGTTTTTCCATATCTCCTCTTTATGATCACGACGAATAGCATGCACATCATCTGAATCATTTTTTCTAGATGATTAATATACGTGTGTTGCTAAATGTTGTACCCCAAAATTTTCCATCTTTATTTGAACCCTAATTGGCTTATACTTCATCATCATATGTATACATACATGTCATAGGGTCTACACTCATGGGATCAAGGCTTTTATCCGCAAGAAAGAATTGCGAAAGATGATTGTTCCTTTAAGTAACATTGTGAAGCAAACTCAGGGTTTTTGCATTTAAATGCACTCCGCCCGTGTTCCAAGATAGTAAGTCAACAAAAAATAAAGTCATCATCATATCAAGCTCTTATGTGTCTTGGCAAGTTTTGAATTTCACGAAAAGTTAAACATTTCAATCGAGTTAAGATAAGGCAAACAGAAATTCAGTATTTTGCGATTTGAGTTCAGAAATTCATAACTTGAGAATAGAAAATTATTTGGGAATGGTTCTTCAATATCGAGAACCGTCTTGAGATATTCTTCAATTAATCTGTTTAGATCGAAGGATAATTTTGTAAAGAATATTTTCAAGAGCGCAAGATACCTGAAATATGTTATACAGTGGATTTGCTGGTTCGCTGGTTTTCTGGATGCTTAAAAATTTGTAAATTCTAACCAGAAAATCATTTTTGTGTGGATCTTGGAGAATTTGAATTATCTTGTTACTTCCTTCGTGTTTCGTGTTTGGCTCAGAAGCCAATTCATTGAGGAAGATCTCTGAGTGTGCAAATACTTTGAAGATATACAATGAAAATACCGTGAAAATAGTGTGCTGAGCTGTTTATTGGACGTTCAAAAATTCATAACTTTCACCCGGTTCAACGTTTTTGGATGGTTATTTGGGAAAAAAATCCGTCTTTATTTTATCTTTGATTCATATGTTTGGGTCAGAAGTTAATTCTTTGAAGAAGATCTCTGAAAGTGCGAATTACTAGAGACAATTGCACCCCGAAATAGTTTTCTAACAGACTGTTTTTCGATATTGAAAAAATTCGTAACTTTCTAAATTTTTAACGGTTCAGGACGATTCTCAAAGTGTGAGATCACAAATTTTGTTAGCTATAAATTTACTTCAACTCTCTTGATTTTTATCGTATCGAGGTGATTCTTTCGGCACGACGTCATAAATATCGTCACTAACGATTTTGTTTCAGGTTGCGTATCAGGATTTTGCACCGAAAGTCATGAGCTTGTGATTTATTCGCGAATAGTACACAACATAAGCTGAAAAATTAACACTGTGAATTTTTTACATAGAGTTCTCGTTGTTCAAAGCATTATAACTTGCTCATTTTTTATCATAATGGAATGATTCTTTCGGCGCCACGTCACAAATTTCGTCATCAACGATTTTGTTTCTGGTTTCGCGTCAGGATTCCGCACTGAATGTCATGAGTTTATGGTTTGATCTTGCACTGTACACATAATAAGTAAAAGATTTAGCATTTGTCAAGCCAAACAAGATTTTGGAGCCAATTCTATGTAAGTTTGAAATTCAAATTTTAACACAACTGCCACTAATTATTTCAAAACTCACACAAAAACTCTCCAATTCTCTCAATTTTTCTCTCAAATTCTCAAGAACACTAATACGGTGGGAAAACTGACTTTTTGGTTTATCGCAAATGTTGCGGTTAGCAAGAGTCGCTACGACTTTTATTTTATCCAGTATTTAGGAAAGGTGAAAAGAAATGGAAAGATCTTTGATAGATTTTGAGTTTTTTATGTTATGAAAAGGGAAGGTGTTAGCACCCTTTTCATCTGTAGTTATCTACGGGCTCTTAAATTCTTAGCTCACTTTTGAAAACTTGCTTTGTGTGTGTGTGATTTATTTTAATATATCTTGAAATGACAATGTAAGGCAAACTTTATAATAATTCTTGTATCATTCCTCAAGAATGTATACAAAGTGTTTTTGAAAATATTTTTTGTTTTGAAAATGTGATTTTTGAACATGTTGTGAGCAAGCAACTAGGAGTCTTACCCACTAATAAGGTCTTTCTTATTATTTTCCCTATAATTTAGAGATAGTATTATCTATACCATTAGTTGGTAGGTAATCCTATCTATTGGATGTGAAGGGACATGCGTAAGGTCATCGTATGGTCATCGAAGGCAACATGTAAGGATACTTTAGCAATTGTATCGAAGGGACTATCATTATTTTGCTCGTAGGGTCATCGAATGGACTAGATCATTTCGTAGGCAACCCGAGGGACATCGAGGGACTATGATATTTATTCGAAATGGACCATGATGATATTGGTAAATCGAGGGTCTTTTGCTAAAGTATCCCCACTTTCGAGGGACGTGACCAATATTCGTAAGGCAACAAGAGAGGTTACCCTAGAGGTGCAAGTGAAAAGAGTGTGTTAATTCAGTTATTTAATCTTGGGAATTAGGGTTTTCTAGATTTCTTTTAGTCTTGACATACAAACCCTAGTTACTAGTAGTTAAATATGTACAGAAAAATAAATGGCGGAATGTAAAGTCTTACGCTATTACATGGCTTTGGAACAATTACATAATAGAAAAATGCGAGAAACTAAATATACGTTATTACATCAGTAGTTACGACCTATACAATTGTTCTAGGAATTTAAATATCAATAAGAAAAAGAACGTTAGAAAAATGTTTAAAGACCTAAAGTTCTAAATTAATAATTTAAGTTAATAATAGTAATTAAACGTAAATTCTAATTTATTTTATTGTTAAGAAAAGCTAATTAACCTAATTAATTAATAAATAAAACATGTCAAAAAATAAGTTACTAACTAGAAAAACCTAATCCTAATTTGTGATATTTTGAAAAAAATTTAAAGTTAGAAAATAGATTAATTAGAAAATAATTAGTAAAATGGAGTGAAAATTAGGGTTAGTGAAAATAGAGAAAAATAAATGCATGCGGTGGCAGTTGAACCCACACCCTCAGCCTTACAAATTATGCTCTTTACCACTGTGCTATGCTGTTTTTGTGATTGAGAATAGGAAGCGCCAACATATTATAAACATGCACGTTAGTTTGGAAAAAACAAAATAATTTTGCCAAAAGGCTGACTCGAACCCACGCCCTTTGCAATACTATAAAATGCCCTTACTAATTGTCCCACATTGTTTTTTTGTGTTATAGAATACAAACAAATCAATATATAATAAAATGTTATATCAGAGAAACGCCAGAGCCCTAGCTCCGGTTGTCTTCTTCGGTGGATCAAAAACCCTATCCTGCAAAAACACATGAGTTAGATCATAACATGGACCCTATTCCCCTAATTTGACCCTTGTGAATCCAATGGTGGCATTGTTTTAACCTGGAAATGCACGTGGAGTGGGTTTCGAAGAGAATGTTTCAAACCGCCCTAACAATGGAAGATCTTTATTCATGCATCAAAGCTTAAAAAAGATGGATCAAAACATTTCCAAACATCATCATGAACACATATGTATGCATCAAATCATTCAATAACGTGTATATTAAAAATTTGAAATTCAAGAAGTTTACCGAATCGACAATGTTGAGGGAGAGAGTTCTGGCGTGCTTCAAGCTTCAGTAAGGGCTGGAATGAACTCCAGGGAACCCCAGGAAGATGATTTGATACTTGGAATTGATTGAGAACGACTGCACACGAGGGTTTGAGTAGTCCCTAGTTTTGAAAATTTTGGAATTTAAGGGCTTGTTCTTGAGGTAGCTTTTCGTGTTTTTAGATGTCTGAATATGTTGGGTATTTATAGAGGGGAGATTTGGTCAATAAAAGTGAGATAAATATTTTGTATTTCATGATCAAATATTTGATTTGAATTTTGCATGAAAACTTTCTTTTTTAGGCTAATCTTATGCGAATCATCCTTACACGGTTTTGCCAAGTTGTCATGAGCTTTTTGGGCTTCAAATCTGATCAAAACAAAAGTCCACACACCTTGTATCATTTATTTGGTATTTTATTTGATTTATTTGTCTTTTAATTGAATAAAATCAAAATAAAAATAAATAAAAATCACAAAGATACATGAATGGATTTAGAGGTCTAATATGTGGTCATAAACATGTTTGAACCTAAGAACTTATGCCCATTAGCCCAAAAATCCAAGTTTGCTCAATTTGAACTTCATGCATTTTCTCAAAACTTCTAAATTTGCACCTTTCATAACTCCATCAATTTTTGTCATATGAATATGATCTTAACCTTTTTGGAAACCTCAAGATGTCTCCTACAATTTTCATGTTGGTCATTTTTTCATTTGAGGCTTTTATCTTTATGTAAATTGCTTTAACAAAAAAGTCTTTTTGTTGAATTTTAAAATGACCTGTAATGTTTTGGCTCATATCTCTCGAATGAATAATTTATGGAATTTCCTTCAAGATGGGACTTGGTTGAGAAATTTCAGATGAAGTATGTGAAAGTTATGTTCGGTCAAAGTTATGTTGACTTCTCCTAAAGAAAACCCTAATTTAGTAACTTTTGACTTTTGATGAATCTTGAGTTTTCTTGATGAATCATGATTAAACCTTTATCATATAATGAATGTGACTTCAAAATATTAATGTTGACCAAAAATCTTGAAGTTTGACTGTATATTGGTCAAAGTTGACTTTTTATCCAATATAGTTGATTTTCAATTATCTGAGCAATTGACTAAGCAAACTTGTACTACAAGGCTTGAAACTTGACATGGGGATTCTTTGAAGCATATGCGGAACTATGAAGTCCATTTGAGGCATTATAAGCTTAATTTACTTTGAGAGAAGAAAAACCCAGTTGTAGGTCAATTGCTTAGGAGGAGGGTTTGTCTAGTTAACCCTTGAGTAGTCTTAAGTGTTTGAGACGTTCATGAGCATGAGGAGGTATCTTGAATCATTTTGTCTTGAAAATGGGAAGGAAATTTTTGGGTACAATAGCTACCCATTTCAATCTTCTTAATCCTGAAGAGTTAGATTAGAATGCCTACCTTTCGTGATCTGAAGGTGGAAGAGGATTGAACAGTTAAGTGCCCAGAAATTTGCACTCACATGTGCACGAAGTAACACTCTTGGTTGATTGCACTGCTTGAACGAGCTTAAAGATGCCGTTAGGAGAGGTGATAAAGTGTCATCAAAGATGGGATTATAGATTCCATTCGAAGTAAATGTTAATAGGAGTATCAGAACGAGTCTATGCCCGACTGTATCCGAAAAAGTATACTACAATGAGACTGTGTCTGATTGTATCTAACAGACGTGCTAGGGAGTGTCAGAATGAATCTTATGTCTCGATTGTATGTGAGTGATGTTCTAGAATGAGTCTATGTCTTAACTGTATCTAAGAGAGGATCAAAATGAGTCTTCGTCCGACTGTATTCGAACAATATATTAGAATGAGTCTACGCCCGATTGTATCCAGAAGTGGATCAGAATGAGTCTTCGCATGACTGTATCTGAAATATATATTAGAATGAGTCTATGTATGACTGTATCTAAAAGTGGATCACAATGAGTCTACGCCCGACTCTATTTGAAGAATATGCTATAAAGAGTCTACGTCTGGCCGTATCTAGAAGATGTATTGGAATGAGTCTATGCCTGACTTTATCCAAAAGAGTGTCAGAATGAACTTTCGTCTAGTTTTATCTGACTGATGCTTTTCAGAATGAATCTATCTGATTCTATATGAGGAAAATGCTTTTCAAAATGAACCTTTGAAGGAAATGCTTGTCAGAATTAGTCTCTGATAGAAATGCTTTCAAGATGAATCTCTGAAGGAAATGCTGGCCATGTAGATAGTCTCTCTGTCTTGTTTCGGGAATTGATCTACAACCTTTCCATAAATCGCTGATAATAGTCGTCTGTTTGTGAACTTATCCTGAAAGCAAAGTTAGCTTCATGCAATGTCATGATGTATTAAATGTATTTCATAGTGATGTTCTCAAAATAAATGAGAATATATGTGTTTCTTATGCATATTTTATGATATTTTGTAAATGATGTATGGATTCAATATGTCGTTGGAGCGTATCGGTAGCTTCATGTAACAACGTCTAGCTGGGGAAAATAAATCTATGATTGTTGTTGGGGATAAAGGAAGTAATTCTTCAATTTTTCTTTAGAACGACTTTACTATGATTCTTGCTTTCTGTTTGAGGATACTCTGCTAAGGATCTTCGACTTTGCTTAGGGATAGAAGCATTCAAAGAGAGTCATTCGTTCGTTGTTCTTTTTACTGAAGGATTTGATTCTTGGGTACTCTGACTGGGGATAAAAGAGATAGATATTCTTATGATGCGCTATCTGACCAGGTTTCAGATATGGCTATTAGCTCTCCTAGGGAGGACAATGATGAATGACATCTGGATGGAGAAGAGAATTTTGTTGGGGAATTTGCAGTATCGGATAAATAAACTTCATTGGAGAATTAAACCCTGTAGACTGCATTGAGGAAATAATCTCTAATGGGGATTGGAAATTCATAGGCTGTGTTGAGGAAGTTTCCACCATATACTGGGGAAATGATCAAACTTCCTTATCTGCTAGGGGACCTATTGGGGAAGATAATCATGTCAAGCTATCTATCAGGGATATGGAGGTGAACTACTGGAAGATGCCCCAATTTCTGTCTGAGGGCATATTAGATTTGTTGGGGAACATATCTTTGTTGGGGATGAGCTTGTGAAGATAGCTCTGTAGAGATAGTTCCATGAAGATTATTCTGTGGGAATTTGTGGATAACTTGAACATTATCCTAACTCCTAGAGTCTTTATGCTAATCATGTTTTCATGCATACATTTGTAAACAATAATCATATTCAAATGCATATGTTCATTCAAAGTAATCATTGGACGTTTTTGCAAACAAAACAGAGAAAGTAAAAACAATTTTGAATTTTGAAATATATTTAATGGCATTGATTATGAAAGTTTGCCTATAAGTAGGCCTTTTTATACAAGAAGACATAAATCCTAGTAAGAGGAAATCATCGTAAAAATTGAAAAAGGGGTAAAAAGTGATAAACAAAGAAAAACAACTATGTGAAAACGACCCCATCAGGTTTCAACTCTACTATTACCCTTATGTCTTCAAGTATATCATCACTTGCCGTCGGAAGTAGATGATTGAATTGATTTGTACCGTTTGAACTTAACGCTAGTAATAAAGCTGGCTGTAAGTAGATGGGTGATCCAACGGGACATAGTCGTACACTTTAATCCCTAACTTTTTCCTGGACCGCCCTTTCGGGTTTTCGGTCCACCGGGATATCCTTTTTTTCCCAAGCCGCCTTTTCAGTTTTTCGATTTGTCGTATGTACAATTATTTATATATATATATATATATATATATATATATATATATATATATATATATATATATATATATATATATATATATATATATATATATATATATATATATATATATATATATATATATATATATATATATATATATATATATATATATATATATATATATATATATATATATATATATATATATATATATATATATATATATATATATATATATATATATATATATATATATATAATCTTTGCCCGAACCCTTTTGGTTCGCCGGGATGCCCTTATTTTTGCCTAGGCCTGTCAATCTAGCGGGTCTCTTTTTATGCGTAGTATTTTTTGACTATGTCTGCATTCATAGGGTGTGGAAAATCTTCACCGTACATGGTGGTAAGTATCATAGCCCCGCCATAAAATATATTTTTGATCACAAATGACCTTTCGTATATGGGAGTCCATTTTCCCCTGGGATCACCTTGTGGTAGGATGATGCGCTTAATTACCAAATCACCAGCCTTGTACACCTGATGTTTGAATTTCTTGTTAAAGGCCTTGATCATGCATTTCTGATATATCTGACCATGACAAACAACCATAAGCCTTTTTTATCAATCAAATTTATCTGGTCAATTCGAGTTTAAATCCATTCGTCTTCATCTAAACCCTCTTCTTTCATAATCCTTAGGGAAGGAACTTGGACTTCAACAGGTAAGACAACCTCTATACTATAGACTAGAGAGAACGAGGTTGCTCAAATTGATGTATGTACTTAAGTACAATAACCTTGCAGAGAAAATGGTAACATCTCATGCCAATCTTTGTATGTCACGATCATCTTCTACAAGATCTTCTTGATATTCTTGTTGGCGGCTTCCACTGTGTCATTCATCTTCGGTTGGTACAGTGAAGAATTATGATGCTTAATCTTGAATTGCGTGCAAAGTTATGTGATCATAGTATTGTTAGGATTGTTACCATTTTCCGTGATGATCCTTCCAGGGATGTCATACCGACAAACGAGGTTATGCTTAATGAATCGAGCCACCACATTCTTGGTAACGGAAGCAAACGAGGTTGCTTTTACCCACTTCGTGAAATAATCAATACAGACAAGGATGAAATGATGCCCATTGGAATAATTAGGCTTAATCTCTCCAATTATATCAATGCCCCACATTGCAAACGGCCAAGGAGCAGTCAAGACATTCAAAGGAAGCAGAGGCACATGTACTTTGTCAGCATAAATCTGGCATTTGTGGCAAGTTCTAAAATAATGATGGCAATCGGTTTCCATGGTAGACCAATAATAGCATGCTCTCAGAATCCTTTTAGCCATTGAATGTCCACTAGAATGAGTACCAAAGACACCTTCGTTCATATCTTCCATAGTTTTCTCAGCTTCCTTCTTGTCCACATAACGAAGCAAAGTCGAATCGTGGTTGCGCTTGTACATGATTTTGTTACTAAGAAAGAACTCGGAAGAGAACCTCCTTAGAAATTTCTTATCATTGATAGATGCTCCTTTAAAATACTCTTGAGTTTCGAGGTATCTTTTTACTTCATGGTACCAAGGCTTTTCCTCTACTCCATCAGTATCAACTTCGTAGTAATGTGTCGGTTCATTTAGTCTTTCAATAGTAATTCGAGGAACTTCATTATCCCATCTGACTTTGAACATAGATGAAATAGTAGCTAGTGCGTATGCGAATTGACTCTCTTCTCGTAGAATATGTTCAAAGGTGATTCCTTCGAAGTACGAAATTAACATCAACACATGCTCTCAATAAGGAATGAGATTTGGATGCTTCATGTACCATTCTCCCTTAACTTGACTGATCACTAGGGCTGAGCCCCCATATACATTCAAGAGTTTAATTCTCATATCGATGGCAACTTTGATACCCATGATGCATGCTTTGTACTCAGCCATATTATTGGTACAGTCAAAACATAATCTGGCGGTGAAGGTTGTATGGCAACCTTTGGGAGAGACAATCACATCACCAATTCCATTACCAAGCACGGTGGAAGCTCCATCAAAAACCATAGTCCATCAGGATCCCGATTCAGGTCCTTCATATGGTCCAGGTTTTTCATAGTCAGTAACTAAAATGATTCTCATCTAGGAACTCAAAATTCATAGATTGATAGTCATCTACAGCTTGATGAGCCAAATGATCTTCCAATACACTTCCTTTGATTGCCTTATGACTAGTGTACTGAATGTCGTATTCTGTCAAGACCATTTGCCATCTTGCTATTCTTCTTGAGAGAGCGGGTTTCTCAAATATGTATTTTATTGGATCCATATTAGAGATCAACAAAGTAGTATAAGTCAACATATATTGTCTTAGCCAGTGAGCAGCCCATGCCAAAGCGCAACAAGTTTTCTCAAGCAGTGAGTATCTTGTTTCATAGTCGGTAAACTTTTTGCTAAAGTAGTATATTGCATGATCTTTTCGACCAAACTCGTCATGTTTCCCCATTACACACCCCATTGAGTTCTCTAATACCGTCAAGTACATGATCAAAGGTCTTCCTTCAACCGGTCGCATCAGAATTGGAGGTTCCTGGAGGTACTCTTTGATTTTGTCAAAGGCTATCTGACAATCATCGTTCCACTTCACTACTTGATCTTTCTTCAATAACTTGAAGATTGGCTCACAAGAAACATATGACTTCCTTCTCAGTACGGGGAGATGGCATTTATTGAATGGCTTTAACCTTTCCAGGATCAAGTTCAATACCTTTACTGTTGACAATGAAACCTAGGAGTTTACTAAATCTTAGCTGAAAGGTACATTTGTTTTGATTCAACCTTAACTTGTACTTCTTCAATCTCTCAAACAGCTAGTACAGGTGGTCGAGATGCTCTTCTTCAGTATAATACCTGGCTATCATGTCATCAACGTAAACCTCTATCTCATGATGGATCATATCATGGAACAAAGCTACCATAGCACGCTGATATGTTGCACTGACGTTCTTCAAACCAAAAGGCATAACTTTGTAACAGAAAGCGCCCACTATGTGATAAGAGTAGTCTTCTCCATGTCTTCAGGTTCCATCTTGATTTGACTATAACCAGAGAAACCATCCATGAAGGAAAATACTTTGTGATGAGCGGTGTTATCAACGGGAACATCAATATGCAAAAGAGGAAAGTCATATTTGGGGCTTGCCCTATTCAAATCCCTGTAGTCTATGCACATACGCACCTTACCATCCTTCTTAGGTACTGGCACCACATTTGCAACCCACTGAGGATAGTACGGAACAACTAAGAAACCTGCATTGAACTAATTCATGACCTCAACTTTAATCTTTTTAGACATCTCGAGACACATACAATAAACCTTCTGCTTTATAAGAGGACAACCTTCTTTCATCGGTAGACGGTGAACCACAATGTTAGTATTAAGCCCTGGCATGTCTTCATAAGACCAAGCAAAGATCTCAACATAGTCACCTAACATCTGGATTTATCTCTTTTTGACATTGCCTTCTAGGTTGGCACCTATCTTGATTTCTTTCTTGTCCCCTTCAGTATCGAAGCTCACAACTTTGACTGGCTCTTCATTCGGTTGTATGGCTCTCTCTCTTCTTATTCTAACAGTCTAGAAAGGTCTCCAGGTACTTCACAATCTTCGTCACCATCGTCCTTGACTTGGTAGATCATATTTTCGAAGTCATAATTGGCAATAGCAGAATTCTTATCAATGGGACCCATGGTGGATATGGATCTACAATTTGTTATGTGGGTGTGTGTAAGAACACATAGCTATTTTGAAATTAATAAAGTAAAAGAAAGACAAAGAGCGCAAAATTTGAATGCAAACATCCAATGATTTATTAAATGAAAATATGCGAATAAAAATGACAACCCTAACAAATGGACAATTGTGCCCCGGGTAAGGCACAAGGATTAAAGTTATTATTCAAATTACATAACCAAAAACTTGAAAGAAATAAAATAGAAAATAATATTTACTCCTGACTAAAGGATATGTATATAAAGTCTTCAGCCTTCCAGTTGTTGAGCTTATTGCCGGTAGTAGGGAAAAGCCAATTGTCTATGTCACAGTCGCTATCAGCGTCTTCCACAATGTTGACTTGAGTCTTGTGAATTCCGTTGTTGTTGATGCGGAATAGCGGTTTCCCAGAATTAGCACGAGCACGAAGGACCTCCCTCTAAGCCTCTAAGGTTAAACCCAAACCAAATTTGTCGGACTTGTAAGGAATGTCGGGAAGCTGAGCTCAAACAGTTTCACCACCTTCTTCTACCACAACCTTAGCATCTTTTAGAGAAGCCATTCTTGGTGGAATCCTGGTAACCTTAGGAATAGTAGGAGCAACTTTAGCAATAGGGGTTGTCTGAGGAATAACTTCAAAGGTCTGGCAAGGAGTATCAAGGAATTCATCGTCCATCTCAACGTGCTTGAAGGAGTTCAAATGGCTCACCATGTATTCTTCTTCGCCACAAATTGTAATGATTTTTCCTTTCACGGGATACTTCAACTTTTGGTGTAGCTTATAAGTAACAGCGCTTGCCCCACGAATCCAAGGGTGTCCAAGCAAACATGAATAGACTGGACGAATGTCCATCACATAGAAAGTGGAGTCGAAGACCTAGGAACCCACTTTGATTGGAATATCAACCTCTCCATCCACCATTCTCTTTGAACCATCAAAAACTCTCACTACAACATCACGAGGTTTTAGCATAACCCCTTCATAATCGAGTTTGTCTAGAACAACTTTTGTTAATACATTTAATGAGGAACCTGTGTCTACCAACACATGAGATAAGGTAGTGCCCTTACACTCAATAGAGACATGCATAGCCTTATTATGGTTCCTTCTTGCGGGAGTTAAATCAGCGCCAGAAAAGCCTAGCCCATTATAAGTTGTCAGGCTAGCATCACAATTTTCGAACTGATCAATAGAGATTTCCTGTGGTACATGAGCAGATTTCAGAAACTTTACCAAAGCCTGATCATGGGCTTCAGATCACAACAATAGAGATATCATAGATATTTTAGAGGGGGTCTGCCCCAACTGTCCACCAATCTTATAGTCACTCTTTCGAATAATTTTCAGTACCTCTTCCATCTCTTGCTTGGAGGTATCTTCAACAGTAACCTCTTTTGGTGCCTCAGTCTGGGCAGGTTCAATCATCTGTTCTTTTCCTCGAGTCTCAGTAGTTGATTCAGTAGTAGTGATACAAACTGGTGTAGTAACAGCCTCTGGAGAGAACTCTAGAGAGAAAGTTCTTCCATTTCTGGTAACCTTACTAGTCCCAACAATATTGCCAACACTGGGATCAATAACTTCAATATTTTCATCTTCAACATCCAATGGTTCTTGCTTGACGCCATGGTAGTAGACATTAACTCCATAATTCCAAGGGATAGCCTTATCAAAAGAATATGGAATTGGCCCAGGTGTGGTAATGATCAGAGGAACAATCCTAGGCTCGACAGTAATCTTCACATGACCCTTAGAAGTGATCCTTACAGGAGTACCAGGAATTGTAATCACAAACAGGTCTTCAAGCTTCAGGCCTTGAGACATACTCCTACATAAGCTCTCCATAAAATGAGTCTTCTCAAATAGAATTACACGGTCATCTATCAAACGTTGACTACATTCTTTCAGCACTACACAACCATTGGAGTGGGATGCACAATAGTAGCAGTTTTCAACGCAACCCAGAAATAAACCGGCTTGTAACAACTTCTTATTAATAATCATCAGAGGAGTAGTCAAGTCACTTACAACAGAAACATAAGAATCATTAACAACAACATTAACGCCTTTGTCATGATTAGGCATAGGTGTAGTGACCACATTATGAGTCTCAGGAGGATCAAATTCAATCTCCTTAGAGTTAATCATATCTTAAATCTTATTTTTCAGAGCCCAACAGCTGTTAGTGTCATGTCCAGGACTGTTGGAGTGATACGCACACCTTGAATTGGGATTGTAATGGGGAGAGGAAGTATTGGGATTCTGAGGAGGATCCTTTAATGAAATCAGCTCTGCCTTCAACATGTATTGCAATGCTTGAGACAATTATATGTTGATTTTGGTGAACTGTCTCTTGGGTGCCTCCTACCTACGCTGATTGTTCTATTGTTGTTGTTGTTGTTGTTGTTGTTGTTGTTGTTGTTGTTGCACTGGCGCATAATTAGATATCAAAACTGCCCGCATAGATTGGTTGCGGTCACTCTTATTACAACCCTTCTGGCTGTACACAACATTGGATTCTCTCTTACCATTGTATGACTTCTTCGTAGTATTCGAAGATGTAGCCACCTAAATTTTACCACTTCTGATTCCATTCTCAACATTGTTCCCCAGTCAATAACAGTTCAAAGAAACCGAATGAAGAACTTCCAAGTAGGTTATTATAGAAAGGACCTGTTAGCCTACTCATGAACATGTCAACCAATTCTCTATCATCCAAAGGAGGTTGAACTCTGCCTACAAGATCTATCTATTTCTCTGCATACTCTTTAAAACCTTCCTCGGAACCCATGGATATACCTAGTAGTTACATGCGGTTTGGTGCCAAATCAGAATTATATTGATAATGTCTATAGAAAGCTGCAGCCAAATCTTCCCAGGTAAGGATATTGGTACCTTCAAGTTGAAAATACCATTCCAATTGTGTTCCAGACAGACTTTCTTGGAAGAAACGCGACCACAATTTCTTGTCAGTAGTGTGTGGTTGAATTTTCTGGAAATATGATCTCAAATGCAGCTCCAGGAAAGAAACGACATCATACTTAGAAAAGGTAGGAGTTTTGAACTTAGGAGGAATGACGACTCCTGAGACTAAACCCAATTATTTAAAGTTCAAGCCAGGCACCTTCTGGATCTCCATGGCTTTCAGACGTTCTTCTAATAACTTATACTTCTTACCAGCAGGGGGATATTGTTCATCCAAATAATCCTCTTCATCTTCATCAGAATATTTTTCAGAACCATGATTGCTTTTTTCAGTTTTAACACTCTTACCATCTTCATCTCGTTCGTCATCTTCGTCCAATGGGATATCAAGATCTTGAGCTTGCTTGACTGGACCTCTGAACTTTCTCCCCATGTTAAGGATGTCGATTGGTTTCTTTGTCTTCTTCTTCTTCTTCCCGTTGTCGATGAGCTCCTTCAGTTCTTCTTGCCCCTTGGCTAATTTTAGGAACATCTCTTAGAACTGAACATTTTGCGCCTGGAGATCTTTGATTGTCTGTTCGAGAGGCATTTTTTACTGAAATAAACAACAAGAAGATGAGAAACTTGTCTTGGAAACCTGTTATGCAATGATATTTATGGCATGTAGATGCATATGCAATGTTTTCAAGGACCTCGTGGGATTTAAATTTGTTAATCAAAAGGGAACAAAAATAAAGACTCTTAGTAAGTTCAAATTATAACTCCCTCTTAGGCTTATAATGAAAACAAAAAGGGTTACAAGGAATCAAATTATGAACTCCTAAGACCTGAGACTCAAGTCTCCCATGAACACTTCCTCTTTGTGTTGACATATGCATTAAGGCTCTGCTCTTCGTGAAGTTGTTTTGTTAGCTCTAACACTTTCTTCTAACTAGAATAGAACTGAGTCTCAAAGGTGTCCCTTTATTCTTTCATATGAATCCAAGACTTCTATAACTCTTCAAGGTCAGTAGGCATATTTGGATGAAAGATGGTATGAGGAATATCTCCTTCAACAACAGGCTCCACAATTATTGGTAGGATAGCGGGATATGGAATTATAAGATTCTGAGCACGATATCGCACCCATCTGAGGTAGGGCTCCAAAGGGATGGAGTTTTTCTGTCCCAAAGTCTTTCTATCGATATTATTCATCATGCCCTAAGCACATATAAACCTTTGACGGTAACCCTGAGGATCATTCTCATAATCAAATATAATACCCTGGATAAGCATGTCATGAGGACCGTCTCTTCGAGCATAACCAAATTGACATAGAGCTAGAGAAGGTTTGTAACTAATACCTCCCCTTATGCCAAGGAGTGGCACATTAGGGAATTCCCCACAAGCGTCAATAATAGTGATGTCCTCCGGAGATCGGGAACACCAATAGATATCTAAATAAGAGAGTGACATCATCCTTCAAGACCACCTCAAGCCTTGTTCATTCTTCATCAGTGATCGGGGAAGGTGCGATATAAACCACCTGGAAAGTAAAGGTATGCAAAACATGAGAGTCCCTCGCCCTCTCATAGTACGAGTGTGAAGAGAGTGCAAAATATCTCCAAGTAAAGTAAGCACATGATTATGAGTAAGAAATATTTTGATGGCGTTCACATCTATGAGTTGGTCTGGATTAGGGAATAGTACCAAACCATAGATCAACAGAGCCAAGATCTCCTAAAAGCATGAAAACTCATAGCATATAGAAACAAATGAGCCTTCTTTATCAGGAATTTAGCAAGAAGACATTTAACTCCACTTCTTGTTTCCCAATTAGACACAGTGTCTGACCTCTTCAGATGTAAGGCTGCTACAATAACTTCAGGTTTTGGAAATTTCTCTAAATCGGTGAAGGGTGTCTGATCAAGAATAGTAACTCCAAGTAGCTTAGAAAACTCTTCCATTGTGGGTACCAACTGATAATCTAGGAAGGTAAAATAGTGATGCTTAGGATCAAAGAACTGGAACAAAACACTCATCATGTCTTCTTCAAAACCTTAGGTAACCAAACTGAGTAGATTACCGTGCCTCTTGGTGAATTGAGAGTTTTCGAGAACCTTTGAGACTAACTCCTCAAGATTGGAAGGTATCCCCATAAAGTTGATTCAGATAGTATTTCTGTGAGCGGAGACCATAACATGTAACAAGGAACAAAGAGAAATCCCTAGGTCCTTGAAATAGCCAGTGAAAAATGTTATGTTATGATGTTATGTTAATGTTAAATTAGTAGCAAACACAAACAAGTCATACAATAACCTTAGGTTAAAGGCTTGCATGAAGCCCATAGGTAAATACCCTTCCCCACTGAATTTAAGTTGGCTCAACCTGTCCTTAAATAGTAACCGAGTTCTAAGAATCTCATACCGTGGATCTTTTTGGCATGCTTTATTTTAGCACGACAACCGTCTTGCCACCAAAACATCTCAAAAGTCGATTCTCAATGAACCTAGTATCGAGCATCAACCAACTTCAAACTGTACCAAAGCTGACTATCTCACTACTTTCTAATAGCCAAGATGGGTCAACTAAGGTTCTAAAGGTAAGTTAGTGTTAACAACACCATGCGGAAGCCTAATGTTATCCTCGACTGACTCAAGTAACATCAGTATAAACCAAAGTTCCACACTAACTGTAGCTATCATATTAACCATACCGGTCTATCCTATACAGTCTTTACGATCTATTGCTACTTACCTAAGGAATCAATAGATCTGGGTGTAGGATCTTTCACCCAAGAAATACCCAAACAAGCCCTTAAATTTAAAGAAAACAATTCAAACAATATAGGCAGGTAAAAATGATCTAAACTCTAAGGTAACCCCTCCCTTTTTAAGTAGATCCCCAGCAGAGTCGCCAGTTCTGTAATATGGTGGGAGAACTGACTTTTTGGTTTATTGCAAATGTTGCGGTTAGCAAGAGTCGCCCCCGGCTTTTCTTTTATCCAATATTTAGGAAAGATGAAAAGAACATGAAAGACCTTTGATAGATTTTGATTTCGGGGGGGTAAGTTATGAAAAGGGAATGTGTTAGCACCCTTTTGTGTGTGTGATTTGTTTAAAAATATTTTGAAATGCCAATGTAAGGCTAACTTTGTAATAATTCTTGTATTAGGCCTCAAGAATGTATACAAATTGTTTTTGAAAATATTTATTGTTTTGAAAATGTTATTTTTGAACATGTTGTGAGCAAGCAACTAGGAGTCTTACCCACTAATAAGGTCTTTCTTATTATTTTCCATCTCCTTTAGAGATAGTATTATCCATACCATTAGTTGGTAGGTAATCCTATCTATTGGATGTGAAGGGACATGCGTAGGGTCATCGTATGGTCATCGAAGGCAACATGTAAGGATACTTTAGCAATTGTATCAAAGGGACTATCATCATTTTGCTCGTAGGGTCATTTAATGGACTAGATCATTTTGTAGGCCACCCGAGGGACATCGAGGGACTATGATCTTTATTCAAAAGGGACCATGATGATATTGTTAAATTGAGGGTCTTTTGCTAAAGTATCCCCACTGTGATACGGTGGTAGAACCGACTGTTATACTGGTTTTGCATTTTACATTCGCAAATATCGCGGTAAGCAAGAGTCGCCACCGACTTTTATTTCATCCAACAAAGGAAAAGGAAAAAGAAAAAAAAACCTTTTTTTCGAGTTGTTTCTGAGTATAGGGGGTAGATTATAGAAAGGGAAGGTGTTAGCACCGTTTCTATCCGTGGTTTTCCACGGGCTCTTAGGTACTTTCTCATTTTGAAATTGCATGTGTGTGCTTGTTTTGAAAAAGTTTTATTTACTTCGTGATAACCCTTGTATTGGTCCACAAGAGTGTGACGAAGTTATTTTGAAAATTGTTTTGAAAAAGTGTTTGTGTGAAAAAGGTTTTTTATTTTGAGCAAGTACTTAAGATTTCTACTTACTCGAAAAAAAGTCTGTTCCTTTTTCGTTTCCTTTAGACAGCGCTATCCTACTATTAAGGAGTAGGTAGCTCCGTCATTGGAATTTTAAAGGGACGTTTGTAGGGACGAAATGGTCTCTTAAGGCAACAAGTAAAGATACCTTAGCATTTCGAAGGGACTATCATCATAAGATCAATTTGTAGGCAACTCAAGGGACAAGTAGGGACTATGATCTTTATGACGATTTTGAACCGCGGGTCATTGCTAAGGTATCCCTACATTCGAGGGACAAGACCATTATTTTTGAGGCAACCAAGTGGGGCAAACCCTAGGAGTGAACATGTGCAAGTGTGTTTTTTTCCAGTTAATTATCTTTGCACAATTAGGGTTTTCTACCGTATTAATCGTTTATCTTTCACATGCAAGCCTATTGTCCATACATCTAACAGTTAAATAGTTGCGGAAATTAAAAGCGAGAAATTAAAATCCTAACTATTACAAGGCTTTGGGGAGGGGATTACATAATAAAAAACTGGGGGATAAACAATAAATAAAACCCTAATTTGAAACTATTACAAACCATCAACAGTCACATTAATTGAAAAAAAATGGTACAAAAAGAAATAAACGCGCGAAGAATTAAGATAGGAATAAGTCAAAAAGTACTAAAAATCTAATTAATTAAAAAAACTTTTGTATTTTTTTTATTGTGAAAATAACATAAATTTTGAAATTTGCAAGTTAGTCCTAATTTCTATTAAATTTTAATTATAAAAAGACATTTAAGTTATCTAATTAAGTGCAAATAAATATTTTATGAAAATAATTAAACTAAATCTAATATTTTTTGTGGTTTTTCTGATTTTATGATTTAATAAAGAAATTTTTTTATTGTGAAATAATTAAATCAAATGCTTTTTTTTTTGTAAAATAATTAAAACAAATAAAAATTAAAAGTTAAAAGAGAATGGAAATTGGGCCTGCTGTTGGAAGGAAAAGGGGGTGTGATTCTGAATTTGATGGGCCCAAGGTTGGTGGCCCAAAAAAAGTGCAAAGGATCCTGTCATGCTAACCCTTTTGAATCTCCAGCGTGGTAATCAAATCTGGGACGTTTGATCCAGGATTGAGGAGATCTGACGGACTGTTGATGGGAATGCACGATGGACGCTTGACTGTGAAGCATACCAGATCTGGAAAGAATCATTCAGAAAATGAGAAAATGTTTGGACCTGGGATCGAACCCAAGTCCCTTGTTTCACATGCCCACACTCCTTGCCATCTGCGCTGTATTGCTTATCTGGTAATATAATAAACAAACAATATTATAATAACAACGCACGCCTTACGCCTAAAAATGCGCGTAAATTCAAATTTGCTAGTGGTTGACTGCCACGCCACCGTCTTCTTCCCTGGACCGTGGCTTTAGATATCAACCTTTTTACCTACGGACACCCACTGTCAGTATAACCCTGCAAACCTCAAAAATCAAAGCCAGGCATGATAAATTAATTCTAAGAATATAGATCAACTCGTTTTGATCTCACGAGTATGATGGTAACCTTCTTCTGGTCCAATTTTCCCTGCATTTCAAAGCCCTAAAACGGAGGTTAAAACCCTAACAATGGCAATTTGGCATTGATGCATCAAAACTAGAAATTAGGTATGCAGAAAGCTTCTAGGCATCCATATGAACACAAATATGCAATCAAAATATATTAACAATGCAAGAATGTATGGATACGAATTTGAAAAAAAAAGGCAAACCGTGATGATGTTATGCAACGATTCCTGGAGTTTTGAGGCGTGCAAATGGTACTGTTAGCTTCAGAAGGTGCCCAGGAGTGGATTGCAATTCTCAAATCTCCTTGAGGAAGGCTGCAATGTAGAATCCAAGTTTTGAATTTGTTCTTGAATTTTGAAAGCTTGAGATCAGTTATTTTTGCATCAGCAGCGTGCCTACTAGGTCTGGCCATATTGTGTATATGTATTAGGAGGCATTAGGTCAACAAAAGAAGAAATAAATCCATGCTTTCAATGAGAAAAATAATGGCGTTCAATGATTTGATTTTTCTCATTTTTGGAACAAATCCAATCTTTCTCTCTTTCCATGATTCCCCTCTGATTTGCCAGCACATTTTGATGTTTATTTGATGAGAAAAGGATTCACAATCATATCTTACATATTTTTCATTATTTATTTATTTAATTTTGAATTTTAATGAATAAATAATCAAAATAAATAATCAAAATAATGGAAAAATACATGAGTGAGCTCAAGGGTCGTGGGACATGTTAGAAGCACAATGTAAGCATAAAAGGTTAGGCCCATTAGACAAAAAAAATGCAATTTTGAGCATTATTGACCGTGGGCAAATTTCCAAAAATGGCCAACTTTGACAATGCATATCTCTCTCAATTTTAACCTTAAGTGGGTGTTCTTGGACTTTTTAGAAATCTTAGGATGTCCCCTAAGCAACCTATTTGTTTTCATCTCAATTGGATCTTCCATGTTCATGTAAGGAGCTTTGACCCACAAGGTGTTTTTGTTGACTTTTTGGAATGACCTATAATGTCTAAATCCATATCTTTTAATGAGTGGATTTCTTGAACTTGAGGGATGAAGACAAGTTATAGGGAATTGGATTCTCTTCAAAATGAGCCTTGGATGAGAAATTTCTGATAAAGTATGAGGAAGTTATGCCTGGTCCAAGTTTGGTTGCCTTTTCCTAAGAAACCCTAATTTAGCAACTTTTGAATTTTGAAGAATTAGGAGCATTCCTTGAGTAATCATGATCAAAAATTGATCGAATGATGGATATCACTTCGAAATGTTGATGTTGACCAAAAATCTTAAAGTTTGACTGTATGTGGGCCACAATTAACTTTTGACCTAATACAACTGATTTTTAAGCATCTGAGCAGTTGACTGAGCAAACTTCTTGTGCAAGGCTTGAAGCTTGACATGGAGGGACTTGAGAACATATTAGGACTATGGAGAGCATATGAGGCCTTTGGAGCTCACCCATCTTGATGAAAATGGAAACCCTAGTTAGAGGTCCATTGCTTTAGGAGAGAGTTTGTCTGGTCAACTCTTGGGCATTCTTGAGCAAGTTAAGGATCTCAATGAGCATGTGTTAGGTAAAATGAGAGGGTAAATTTTGGGGTACGACAGCTGCCCCTGTTCAATCTTCTTAAACCTGAGGATGTAGATTGTCCGGTCTGCCTCTCGTGATTTAAAGGTGGAAGATGATTGAACACTAAAGTGCCCAGAAATTTGCACTCGCATGAAGTAATACTGATTGGTGATGTCGGGAATGGGCTTACAGATGCCATTTGGAAGCCAATAGAGAATCGTCGGAGACAGGCTTAAAGATGCCATATAGAAAAGATATCGGTTGCATAAGAGATTCCTTTGCAAGAATTCCTGTACCTGCTGTTGAGGAGGACTTCATCGAGGAATGTTTATATGTGCCTTGGGAGATAGAGTATAGGAGCTTCGGTTGTCCATTACTCTACTGGGGAGCTAGCTCTTGATTGAGGAAGTGGAAGTGAACTGCATATCTAGTCAGGGTCCAGGCTGCATAATAACTTACTGGGGAATTTATGAAATTGACTATATCGGGTCGGGTCCAGGTCTTATAGTGTTGTAAACTGTTGTCTGGAGATAAAAGAGAAGGAACCTGGATAGTAAGGTTACTTCAGAATGAAAACCTGGATAGTAGGGCTTATGAGAAGGAACCTGGGTCGTAGGGTTACTTCGGGATGAAAGCCTGGATAGTAGGGCTTATGAGAAAGAACCTGGGTCGTAGGGTTACTTCGGAATGAAATCCTGGATAGTAGGGCTTATGAGAAGGAACCTGGGTCGTAGGGTTACTTTGGGATGAAAGCTTGGATAATAGGGATTATGAGAAGGAATCTGGGTCGTAGTGTTACTTCGGGATGAAAGCCTGGATAATAGGGCTTATGAGAAGGAACCTGGGTCGTAGGGTTTCTTCGGGATGAAAGCCTGGATAGTAGGGCTATAAGAAGGAACCTGGATAGTAGGGTTACTTCGAAATGAAAGCCTGGATAGTAAGGCTATAAGAAGGAACCTGGATAGTATGGTTACTTCAAAATGAAAGCTTGGATAGTAGGGCTATGAGAAGGAACCTGGATAGTAGGGTTACTTCGAGATGAAAGCCTGGATAGTAGGGCTATGAGAAGGAACCTAGATAGTATGGTTACTTCGAAATGAAAGCCTGGATAGTAGGGATATGAGAATGAACTTGGATAGTAGGGTTACTTCGAAATGAAATCCTGGATAGTAGGGCTATGAGAAGGAACCTGAATAGTAGGGTTACTTTGAGATGAAAGCCTGGATAGTAGGGCTATGAGAAGGAACCTGGATAGTAGGGTTACTTCGAAATGAAAGCCTGGATAATAGGGCTATGAGAAGGAACCTGGATGGTAGAGTTACCTTGAAATGAAAGCCTTGATAACAGGGCTTATGGGAAGGAACCTAGATAGTAGGATTACTTCGTGTTTGGTTATAGAGATTAGTTGACCCATTTGATCTTCGGGCACTGATTTTCCATTAGTTGTCTGCAGATATAGATTTAATCTTGAACTGTTGGAATTGTTGATGATAACTATCTTTCCTGAAAAGATACATAATTAATTATATGCGATGCATGAAATTCATTGTGTGATGATGTTCTCAAAATAAATGAGATTATGATGTATGCAACATGTATGCGCATGTCATGATGTATATACATGAAATGCTGTTAGGACATGTCCGAGCCTGGGAAAGTAAATCCCTGACTGCTGTTGTAGGGTATAGTATTTCTGACTGTTGTAGAGAACTATGATTCTTCTACTTCCGCTGGGAATGGTGAATGGAAATGACTGTACTTCTGCCAGGGAGAGACTCTTGTTTGAGAATAACTCTGCAGGGAATAACTTGGAAGGTGAATTTCCGTAGCTGAAGTAATGGGCTCTGTCGGGGATTGAGCTTCTGTATCCGGAGAAATAAACTCTGCTCGGGGAGATAAAAATTATGATGACCCGCTCGTGATTATGACATTCGGCTGAGGGATATAGCTGTCAGGTTTCTGAAAGACCCTAGCCGGGGAGCTTAATTCCTGTTTTGGAAAAGCTTACATCAATTCCTTGAATACTTTTACCTAGTGGGGAGTGTATGTAATGATGATTATGCTCCCAAGCTGTCTCTGCCCTGGTACCTGCTGGGCATAGTAACTGTCGATTTTGACATTTCTTGTTTTTGCCCCTGTTTCTTAAGTTACGAGCAATTGTCTTTTCATTTCTTTTGTAAATATTTATGAGCAACAATCATATTCAAATGCACATGTCAAGAATAAATCATTGTACGTTCGTGCAAAACAAAAAAAAAATAAAAAAAGTCATAGTTCCTTGTGAAAATGATTTTGTATTGATTTTTTGAAGTTAGTCTGTAATAGGCGTTATCGTACAAGAAGGTTGACGCTCTAGTAAGAGAACGCCGCCGTAAAAATAGAAGCTATACAATTTTGTGTTAAAGGAAAACAACTATGTGTAACAATCCCATTTAGTTCTAACTCTGCTATTGCCCCTATGTCTTCGAGCGTCTCATCACTTTTCTACTTGGCTGAAAGTTGATTAGATTGATTGGTGCCGTTCGAGCTTGATAGTCGATAATGAGGTCTGATCGCAAGGTGATCCAATGGGACATAGTGATACGCTTTACATCCCTAATATTTTCCTGGACTGCCCTTTCGGGTTTTCAGTCCACTGGGATACCCTTTTTTGCCCAAGCCGCCTTTTCAGGTTTTCGACATGCCGGGTGTACATATTTTTTTCATTTTCAGCCCTTATTTTTGCCGGAACCCTTTTGGTTCACCGGGAAGCCCTTATTTTTTCCTAGGCTAGTCAACCTAGAAAGTCTTTTAATCAGGCGTAATATGTTTTCACTATGTCTGCATTGACAGGGTGAGGGAGGTCGTCACCGTCCATGGTGGTTAGAATCATGGCTCCACCCGAGAAAATGTTTTTAATCACAAATGGCCCTTCGTAGGTGGGATTCCATTTGCCTCTGGGATTACCTTGAGGCAATATGGTGCGCTTGATTACCAGATATCTGACTTGATATTCTCGACGTCTGACTTTCTTGTTAAAAGCCTTGATCATTCGCTTTTGATACGTCTGACCATGAAAAATAGTAATAAGTCTCTTCTCGTCGATCAGGTTTAGTTGATCAAGTTGAGTCTGGATCCAGTCATCTTTGTTTAAACCCGCATCCTTCATAATCCTAAGAGAAGGTATTTGGACCTCGATGGGTAGGACCGCCTCCATGCCATATACCAGAGAGTAGGGTGTTGCCCCTGTAGATGTCGGTGCTGAGGTACGATATCCATGAAGAGCAAATGGTAACATCTCATGCCAGTCTTTGTATGTCACCGTCATCTTCTGTACAATCTTCTTGATGTTCTTGTTAGCCATTTCAACAACTCCATTCATCTTCGGCCGATAGGGAGAAGAGTTATGATGCTGTATCTTGAATTGTTTACAGAGCTCAGTGATCACCGTGTTGTTGATATTTGTACCATTATCAGTAATAATTCTTTCTGGCACACCATACCGACATATCAGATTATGTCGGATAAACCGCGCCACAACATTCTTGGACACAGTAGCAAAGGAGGCCACCTCAACCCATTTCATGAAGTAATCAATGGCCTCTAAGATGAAGCGATGTCCATTGGAAGCAGTAGGCCTGATTTCTACGATCATGTCAATGCCCTACATTGCAAAGGGCCACGGAGCAGTCAAGACGTTCAAGGGAACCGGAGGCACATGCACCTTATCAGCGTAGATTTGGCACTTATGACAAGTTCGGGAGTGCTGATAACAATCAGCTTCTGTAGTGGACCAGTAATATCCTGCCCGTAGAATCTTCTTAGCCATGGTATGTCCACTAGAATGGGTTCCGAAGGTACCTTCATGTAGATTCGTCATAATCTTCTCTGCTACGCTCTTGTCTACACACCGCAGTAAGGTAGAGTCATGGTTGTGCTTTTAGAGGATTCCATTATTAAGGAAGAATTTCACAGCGAACCTTCTCAAAAATTTCTTATCGTTGACGGATGCCCCTTCGGGATACTCTTGAGTCTCGAGGTACCTTTTCACTTCATGAAACAAGGGTTTATTTGCTACCTCTTCAATATCAATTTCACAGTAGTGCGCTGGTTCATCCAACCTCTCAATGGTGATTCGGGGAGCTTCGTTGTCCCACCTGACTTTGAACATAGAAGACATGGTAGCTAGCGCGTCCGCTAACTGATTCTCCTCTCGTGGGAAATGTTCAAAGGTTACCTCCTCAAAGTGTGGGAGCAACGTCAGTACGTGCTCTTTATACGGGATGAGATTCAGATGCTTCGTATCCCATTCGCCTTTGATCTGACTTATCACCAAGGATGAATCCCCGAAGACATTTAAGAACTTGATCCTGAGGTCAATAGCGGCTTTGAGACCCATGATGCAGGCTTCATACTCCGCCATGTTGTTAGTGTAGTTGAAACATAGCCGAGCAGTGAAAGGAGTATGACAAACCTCAGGAGATATGATTACTGCTCCAATGCTGTTACCGAGTGCGTTCAAAGCTCCGTCAAAAACCATAGTCCATCGGGATCCCTCCTCGAGTCCTTCATCCGGTCCAGGTTCTTTGTAGTCAGTAACCAGCATAATATTCTCATCCGGGAACTCAAAATTCATGGAATGATAGTCATCCACGGCCTGATGAGCCAAATGATTAGCCAATACACTCCCCTTGATTGCTTTCTGGGTTGTATATTGTATATCATATTCAATTAAGATCATCTGCCATCTGACTATCCTTCTGGAGCGAGCGGGCTTCTCGAAGATGTATTTGATTGGATCCATCTTATATATCAACAAAGTAGTGTGGGTCAACATGTACTATCTTAGTCGGAGAGCAACCCATGTCAAAGTGCAACAAGTTTTCTCAAGCAGTGAGTATCGTGTCTCACAGTCGGTAAACTTTTTTCTAAGGTAGTATATTGCGTTCTCTTTTCGACCAGAATCGTCATGCTGCCCCAACACACACCCCATTGAGTTGTCTAGAACTGTTAAGTATAGTATCAAAGGTCTTCCTTTAACCAGAGGCATTAGAATTGGCGGTTCTTGGAGATATTCTTTGATCCTTTCAAACGCCACCTGGAACTCGTCATTCCATTTTACCACTTGATCTGTCTTCAAAAGCTTGAAGAGGGGTCAATAAGTAGCAGTCAGGTGTGAAATGAACTTGGAAATATAATTTAAACCTCCCAAGAAACCTCTAACTTCCTTCTCTGTACGAGGAGCCAACATCTCTTGTATGGACTTTACTTTTGTTGGATCCACTTGAATACCTTTGTCACTGACAATGAAACCCAGAGGTTTGCCAGACCTTACCCCGAAGGTGCATTTGTTCGGATTCAACCTCAGCTTGTACGTCTTCAACCTGTCGAACAACTTTTGTAGATGATTCAAGTGTTCTTCCTCGGTTTGAGACATAGCTATCATGTCATCAACATAAACCTCGATCTCGTGGTGAATCATATCATGGAAAAAGGCGACCATGGCTCGCTGATAGGTTGCCCTAACATTTTTCAACCCAAAAGGCATCACCTTGTAACAAAAGGTGCCCCACTGTGTGACGAAAGTTATCTTCTCCATGTCTTCAGGAGCCATCTTGATCTGGTTGTAGCCAGAGAAACCATCCATGAAGGAGAAGATTTTATGCTGAGCGGTGTTGTCAACCAGAACATCAATGTGAGGAAGCGGGAAGTCATCCTTGGGGCTTGCCCTGCTCAGATCTTTGTAATCCATGCACATTCATACCTTTCCATCCTTCTTAGGTACTGGAACGACGTTAGCAACCCACTGTGGATAAGAGGTGATAGCTAAGAACCCTGTGTCAAACTGTTTCCTGACCTCTTCCTTGATCTTCTCTGACATTTCAGGGTGCATACGGCGGAGCTTATGTTTAACCGGAGGACAGTCTTCCTTGGTCGGTAGACGATGTACCACAATATCAGTGTCTAAACCTGGCATGTCTTCATATGACCAGGAAAATATTTAAACATAGTCGTGCAACATCTGTATTAAAAACTGTTTGGTCTTAGCCCCCAGGTTTGCGCCGATCTTGACTTCTTTTCTGTCCTCTTCTGTGCCCAAGTTTATTGTCTCAACTGACTCTTCATGGGGCTGTATAGCCCTCTCCTCCTGTTGTAGCAGTCTAGCAAGTTCTCTCGGCACCTCACAATCGTCCTCACCTTTGTCCTCGGTTTGGTTGATTGGACTTTCGAAGTTATAACCAACATTAGCAGAACTGTTATCAATGGGATCCAGAGTGGATATGGATCTGCAGTATGATATGTGAGTGTGTGTAAGAGCATAGCTGTTTTGATAAAGTGAAAGCAGAAAAGAAAAACAAGGAGCTTAAAATTTGTATGCAAGGAACGTCCAATTCTTTATTGATGATATATGAAATGACACATATTAGACCTCACAAAAAAAGCCAATGTGCCTCGGGCAAGACACAACGCTGTAGAGTTTAAATTGTTTATTACAATCTTAAAAAACAAGTAAGACAATTTTTGCGAAATAAAAGAAACAGGTATAAAATCCCTAGCCGTCCAGTTACTCGGTCCACCGTTGGTAGTTGGGTAGATCCAGCGGTCAATGTTAGAGTCTTCCTCACTGTCTTCAATGCCATTAATTCCCCGATTTCTGATGCGTAGGGGAGGTCCTCCAGCTCAAGCGCGCCGAACAACCCTTTGAGCTCCTGAAGTAAATCCCAAACCAAACTTGTCAATTTTGTGAATAAAATCAGGGAGTTGTCCCCAGTTGGTATACCCACCTTCTTCAACCACTTCTCTGGCGTCTTTGAGAGAAGCCGTATTCAGAGGAGGTTTGTTGCTGGTAGTAGTTTTAGTCGATGCCAAGATCTGGGGAACCTCTTAAAAATTCTGGCAAGTGTAGCGGTAGAAATGTTCAAGACTAAGCCATTGGATTGACTAGACTTTATACAAATCAAAAATAAAAATCGCCACGGCGCTTTATTGTTTCCAAAGTAATGGGAAAAGAGAGAATAACCAAAAAAGAGGGGGAACGATTCAAGGTAAAGGGGTTGGTTATGCAAAGGGAAGGTATTAGCACCCTAAACATCTACGACACTCCGCAGGAACCTCTTTGTAAAATCTGTATATTTTGGCTATAAAAATGTGTTGTATATAAAATGGATAGTGGAGGTGAGAAAAGAAGTATTTTTTGTGATTTTTGCACCCGCCGCGGTTGCGAACCATTAGTGCCTATGTAACACCTTTCGTGCAATAGGGGATCAGGGTACACGTAGTTCCTCTTTTAAAAATTGAAACACGAGTGTGTTGGTTAATTTTATGAGATAAGACGTCATCGTCATTGTCCGTGTGGAAAACATACTTACTACCCATAATCATGAGAAAGGAGAATTTGCATCATCTCAAAGTGGAGGATATGGCTTGGATTTTAAAATCAACAATGCCTCACTCAACACCCAAGTGAAAAATATCTCACTTTACTACATATTATAGAAGTATAGTTGTTTGCATCACTACACAGATTGACAAGAGCCTAATCTTTTAAGAAAAGTTTAAAGGTAAAAGCCAAAGTGGCAAAATGATTTGAAATGAGATTGATTGACTTTTAGTCTTTTCACAAAAAAATGTCAAGGTATTATTAAATTTATTGAAGTTTATTTATGAAAATGTTTTTTGAAAATGCATGGACATAAGCCCACGTTTATTATGAAAGTGTTTAAGTTTCAAAACAAGAAGGGTTTTCAAAAGGAGGGAGAAGATTTTTGAAATTAAAGAAGATGGGAGGAGAAGAAGAGGCTATCCTAAAGCATAAGGTAAAAGCTAAGGATAAGGACCATCTAACCAACAAGAGGCCAAAACTTGACATTATGAGGCAAGATAGAATTCCCATTCTTTGGAGTGAAACCAAGCAGGCAAAGATACTAGACCTCTTCAAATGTATTAAGTCTTCACAAAAATTGGGCAGAGTAACGGCTGTATACGGGTGAATTCCAGATTACAAACAGAGAGTGTAGTCATAAAAACCTGCACACAAAAACAAACAAGCAACCCAATGTCTTGAGGTAAACCTCAAGAGCTCCAAACAAAATAATCAGATAAGATCACAAGGTATCCAGGATAGACCAAGGTTTCTAATCTTAAGTCCAAAAAAAGTCCACTGCTCCATCATGCCAATGATAGTAACCAAATAGTCCAAGTACCATTAAGAGTTTTTTAGGGTTTAAGTTGGTTATTAATTATCTTAGAAAAAGGAAAAAGAAAAGCTCAAGTGAGCAAAGTAAAAATGACAAGAAAATAAATGCTCAAATGAGCAAAGATGAAAATGGCATGAAATGTAAAATGCTAAAAAATAAATAGTGCATAAAGCATAAAAGAATAAAAGCATAAAATAAAACAAGTCAATAATTAGTGGTTAGTTGGATGACCATCTTGAAACTTGCACCTGGAACTCATTAGAGGATTGGTAGAACCAAAGCCTCCACATAGCAAGTTGCATTTACTTTTTGTCAAGTACATCATCCATTTGGAACTCTCACAAGTAACATTTAATAATCAACGATGTTTAAGTGACCTGCGTTGACCAAAATTGATGAAGATCCATTAGAGGATTGGTAGAACCAAAGCCTCCACACAATGAATCTCAAGTTTATTGGATCAAATAGATCAAATTAACAAACTTGGGCTTGCAATCATAAGTTTGGCCCACGAATGATCATTTATTTGAATCAGGACAAAATTTAGCGCTATGTTAAGCAATTGTAAGTGGACTTATATAGAAGTCGCACCTATTTTGAAGAGGTCAATAGCAATCTATGCACCATTTGTTTTGAGACATGATATAGAGATCATGCTCTAACAACATTTAGTGCAGTAAGAAAGGGATGAGATGAAGAGGAATTAGGGTAAAAAGAAAAACCACATTTGAATTAATATTTAATCAAACTATTATTAAAATCATTCATCCATTTTTTGTGGAGTTAAACTCAACACCATGGATCCAATGATGTTAATAAAGCCATGACCAAAAAATTAACCCAAGACAACCATAAAATATTCACAAAATAATAATATAATTAATATGTTCATTAAAGGGTTTAAAAATAATTAAAAAAAATGGAAAATAATGAAGAAAATGCCAATTATATTCAAATTAATCATGAAATGAAAAATAAGACCATAGAAAAATCAGAAAAGAGGCCAAGTAATTTTACAAATTTTTTGAGAATTTTTAAAAGTCAGAAACTATTTTTAAAAATTAAAATAAATGGGTAAAATAAACAAAAATAGTAAAAAATAGCAAAGTCAGAAACAAAAACAAAATAAAGTCACTAATATTTGTCACAATATCATTGGATCCTTCCATAATTTTTTCAGAATTTAAAAATGTGTAAAAGTATTTTTAAACATTTTAAACAAATCAAATAAGTGTAAAATTCATAAAAAATATCAAAACACAAAATTAAATTGTAAAATAATAAAAATCAGAAAGAGAATAATCAAAAATATTTTTCATAATTTTTTGGACTAAAAATGAATTTTCTATGATTTTTTTGAAATTTAAAACAATTAAAATATAAAAATCAGAAAAAGAAAATAAAAGAAAAAGATATGGACCATTGGATGAGAGTCAAAACGCGTTAGTAATCAAATTCAAAGGATCTGGCGCGCTATGCATATCATGGTCTTTAATGAATAACGTACAAAATCATTAATAAAATCAGAATTTGAAAATAACAAATGTCACGCTTTCATTGGTTAGAAGATGACACGTTGGTCATCTTCAACCTCCAGCCTTCACGAATTGCAGGTCTCTCAAACTTTAAAATCAGAAGCTTAGACCTATGCCATTCGCTTCGTCTCTTCAAGACTAAGACAACTACACCCTCGCGCCAAATTTATATAAACTATAACTCAAGCAATTTGGAAAGAAAGTTTTGAAAAGGGATTTGAAAATTCATGGTCAAAACGTGCTTCCAGATAAAAGTAAGTGTTGCAACTAGAACCAGGGCAATGAGAGCAACATAATGATACAAAAGTCTTGAAGAATTGATGAAGGAATCTACCTATTAAAGTTGAGTTGCAGAGCTTTGAAACTGGACTTCTATGGAGCAATATAGGGCACGATTCTTGAATGTGATTATATGGTTAGATTCAGGGAAAATCAAGGAAGGTGAATTGATGAAAAAAATGGATTGAAAAAGGCTTGAGAATAGGATTCGAAGTAGCTGAATTCTGAGTTGTGAAGCAAGTTTGGCAGGGTGATTCTGGCTATCTAAGCTTGGGAAATTGAATAGGGGATGACCCTCTATTTATAGGGAATCAAATGGAATGTTCAAGCGTGTGGAATGAAGAAAATTGGAGGGAAATCGTGTGAACCTGATGCACGAGCAAAGTGTGATATGATTTGCATCAAACTCATCAAATCCTTGTGTTTCAAGGCTCTAATCCACTTTGGCAACTTGGTTAAACATGTTTAGATCACAAACGCGTGCTAATGTGATGTTTAAAGGCTAAAACATGGATTTCAAATTCTGACTTATGGTGAAACTTCAGTTCTAAGTTACCAAGTTCGATCAATTGGCATTTCCACCTCAGGGGGTCTTAGGGCAAAATTTTTGATGCTTTGGAAAGATGAGGTAACAAGCTTTGCAATGGAAAAAGAATGGAATCAAATGGATGCTTGAGCTGAAAACTACATGGAGTCAAAGTTGAAGAAAAAGAGTTGACTTTCCGTACTTAGAAATATTTTAAATTCTTCTTTAAAAATGACCTATAATCTCTTGCATCCAAACATGGCCTTGCACTTAGAATTTTCTCTTGACCAAAAAATATGGAATGAAGTAGATCTCTTGAATGAAATTTTTCAATTTGAACCACTCAAAATCTCCAAAAATTGAGCAAGTTATGACTTGTTGAAGTTGGCCAAAAATCATGAAATGACCTATAATCTCTTGCATTCTTAAGGCAACTTCCATCCATTTTATTACTTTGCACATAAAAGAAGGCATGAAGTACACATCCTTAGGGTCATCATGAAAAAAGAAAAGGCTCAAGGTGATAAAAATTGACCAAGTTATGACCATTTGAAGTCACATATGGAAAATGAGGGATTCATCTGGATGACTTGTAATCTTTCTTCTTCACCAAGTTCCTTCCTCATGAAAAATCCTTGGAACTTTTGAAGTGATTTGTTGGTAACTATTTGAAGAGAATAATATTTTTGGAATCACTCAAAAATAACAAAAGATGAGCAAGATATGCCCCTCTGAAGTCCAAAACCCTAGCCTCTAGATCAAGAGAATGCTTGGTGGAACTTTGCCAAGTTTGAACAAACTTTTTTGTGCCAATATTCTTCCTTTGTGAATAGAATTTGTTGAGGATGATGATGAGGACTCATGGACACCAAAATTACTTCCATACCAACTTCAAAACAACTTCAATGGTGAGGTTTGAATCTCTTAAGCTTTTTACTAGGGCATGGAAATAAACTCATGAACCCATGAAGCAACTTGCTAAAACTCATTGCCTTTACCTACATTATTAACAAGTAAGACAAACCAATATTGCATTTGTTAATTAGAGAGAAAACCAAAGCAAAATATCCATGATCACAAAAGAAAACAATTTAAGGTGCTTGGTAACTCCTCAAAGAGCAAGGCTAAAGATAGGGAGAAGAACCAAAAGTCCTAATGTGATTTTGTGGTGATTGAAACAATATGGTATGATGAAGGGATCTTAGGGGCAAAAATTGGGGTACAACACAAGGAGTCTCTATGAATTCCCCATCCATCTCTACGTATCTGAAGGAGTTGAGGTGGCTCACCATATACTTCTCTTTGCCACGTACAGTGACAATCTTCCACTTTACTGGATACTTCAGCATTTGGTGCAGTGTAGAAGTAACAGCCCCAGCTTCATGGATCCAAGGACGACTCAAGAAACAGGAGTATGATGGCTGGATGTCCATTACATAGAAAGTGGACTCAAAGGTCTGAGAACCTACCTTGACAGGGATGTCCACCTCCCTATGCGCCATTCTCTTTGTCCCGTCAAAAGCCCTTACCACAATATTACCAGGCTTTAAGGTCAAGCCCTCACAATCTAGTCGGTCGAGAGCCTTCTTCGGCAGGACATTCAGTGAAGACCCATTATCTACCAGCACATGAGCCATAGTGGTGCCCCTGCATTCGATCGAGACATGCAGAGCATCATTATGCTTCCTCCCCTTTGGTGTCAAATCTGCATTTGAAAAACCCATCCCATTGTCAGCAGTCATGATGGACACACAGTCTTTGAATTGATCAGCTGAGGTCTCCTGCGACACGTGCGCAATCTTGAGGAATATGATCAAAGCCTTCGCATGGGCCTCAGAACATAATAGCAAAGACAACATGGATATCTTTGAGGGGGTCTTCCCCAGCTGCTCGACCATATTGTAGTCACTATTTTTTATTATTTTTAATATTTCCTCTATCTCTTGCTTAGAGGCTTATACGAAAATTTTTCTAGGTGCCTCCGTCCGGGCAGGCTCACCTATAGCTTCTTTTCCTTGGGTACCAGATGACTCGCCGGCAGGGGTAACAATTGGAGTAAGAACAAGAACAGTAGTTGAAGCATCAGTAGGAATAGCAGGTGAAATAACAACAGGTCTATTGACAGTCCTTGGGGAAATCTCGGGGGAGAAAACCCTTCCACTTCTGGTAATTTTACTGGTCCCGACAATGTTACTGACATTGGGATCGGCCTCTTCATTCTCCAGGTCTTGTTTAACACCATGATAGTAGACATCAGTGCCATAATGCCAAGGGACGACTTTGTCCGAGGCGTATGGGACAGGACCAGGAAGGGTGATTATTAACGGAGCGACTTTTGGAGTAGATGTAATCCTAACAGGTCTTCTCGAGGAGACCTTGGAAGGATTGGCGGAAATGGTTATAATTGCGATATCTTCACATGGAATAGTTGGGATCAAAGTTTTCTCGAACAAAATTTCTCTGCTGTCCATCAGACGCTGAACACCTGTTTTCAGCAAATGGCAACCGGAAGGCAGAGATAAGCACACATGGCAACCTTCACCACAACCTTGAAATAAACACGACAACAACAAATTCTTCTTAATAGTCATAAGAGGAGTAGAAACTTCATCAACTGAGGTCACAAACAGATCGGTATCAACAACATTAACTCTACGATGATCCTGTACCTTATTTCTCAGAGCCCAACAATCATTTGAATTGTGGCCAGGACCCTCAGAATGATAAGCACACCGAGCATTTAGATTATATCAGGGAGATGTGGTATTCAGATTCTTGGGAGCCTCTTTCAAGGTTGCCAAGTTGGATCTTAGCAGATGGGGTAGAACTTTAGCCAACGTCATGTTAATCCGGGTAAACTGCCGTTGTGGTCTTTCCACCCTTTATTGATTATTGCATTGTGGAGCAGCCGTAGATCTAGGTATCATTATAGCACTTACTATCTGACAGTGTTCGACTCTACTTTGGCCTCTATGGATGACACTGGCTTCCTTTTTACCAGTAAAAGGCTTCTTTAACGAACTCGAAGAGGCGTATTTCTGTATCTTACCGCTCCGAATCCCAGCTTTTACCCTTTCTCCTGTTAATATCTGCTCGGTGAAACCAGTTGATGAGCTACCAATCAAATGTTTAAAGAAAGGACCAGACAGTGTCCCAAGAAACATATCGACTAACTCCCTGTCAGATAAAGGGGGTTGGACTCTTCAAGCCAAGTCTCTCCACTTCTGCGTATAGACCTTAAAGCCTTCACCTGTACCCATGGTCATACTCTGGAGTTGAGTACGAGTGGGGGCAAGATCGGAGTTGTATTGATACTGCTTATAAAAAGCAGGGGCCAAATCCTCCTAGTTTCGGACATTGGTTCTTTCCAGTTGGTAGAACCATTCAAGCTGAGTCCCTGACAAGATGTCTTGAAAGAAGTGAACCCACAAGTTTCTATCAGCGGTGTGGGGCTAGATCTTTCTTACATAGGAAAGGAGATGGAGTTTTGGGCAAGACACCTCATCGTACTTTGCAAAAATTGGAGCCTTAAACTTCTGCGGGATGACCACTCCTGACACCAATCCCAGTTCTTCGAAATCCAACCCAGATATCCTCTGGACTTCCATAACACTCAGATGATCCTCCAACTGCTTGTAATTATCCTCAGTAGGAGGACACTGCTCATCATTGCAGTTTGTATCATTGTCAGAAACTTCAGGACTGGGGTCCTTTTCCCTTGTCTCTCTTTCTTGGTTCTCCCCTTCTTTGGATGAGGAGGTCAGATCGACTGGATGCTTTAACGGCCCCCTGAACCTTCTGCCCATATTCAGAATACCAGAGACCTTCTTCTTTTTCTTCTTCTATTTCAGGATGAGGGCTTTCAAATCCTCCTGCCCTTTTTCCAGAGTTATGAACATCTGTTGGAATTGGGCATTTTGCGCCTGAAGATCTTTGTTGCTTTGTTCAGAAGACATTTCTGCTGAAATAAACAACGGAGAAGATGAGAAGCCTGTAATTGTACCTGTATATGCAATGCTATGGATGGGATGCGTATGTAATGCTTTTAAAGACTTTGGGAAATTTAAATTTGCGAACCAAAATGAAACAAAGATTTTATTAGTAGAATTCAAAGTTCAATTTCCTTTTAGGCGTTACAATAAAAATAATTCTAAAGACTAGAAAAAAAATCAAATTTCCCATGGATGCTTCCTCTTTGTGCTAAGATAGACATTAAGGTTTCTTTCCTCATGAAGTTTCCTTGTGAGCTCTAAAACCTTCCTCTCATGGGCATAGAACTGATCCCTGTAAGTATCCCGCTCTTTCTTCAACTGAATCCGAGACCTCTGTAGTTCTCCAAGATCACTGGGCATATCAGGATGGAGAACCGCGTAAGGAATACCCCTGTCAGTAGTGGGTTCCACAATCACTGGTAAAACAGCCGTGTAGGGCATCATAAGTTTCTGGGAGTGAGCTCGTACTCATTTGAGGTAAGGTTCCATAGGAATGGAAGCCTTCAGCCGCAAAGCCTTGGCGCCAGATCTGTTTACCATGCTCCAAGCTCGTATGAACCTCTGGCGATACCCTTGAATATCATCCTCATAGTTAAATATAATGCCCTCGATAAGTAACTCACGGGGACCATCACTTCGAGCGTAACCAAATTGTCACAGAGCTAAACAAGGGTTGTAAGTTATGCCTCCTCTAATGCCAAGTAATGGGACATTAGGGTACTCCCCGCAGTGGTCAATAATAACAATATCTCCCATAGCTCGGGAATACTAGAGAATATCCGTGTGAGTGAGTGACATTATCCTTTGCGACCAACCCAAACCTTCTTCATTCTTCAGTACAGACTTAAGGAGGTGAGAAATTTGTAGGTGTTTAGGTATTGGCTTGAATTTTTGGTAAATCCCAAGTGTATGTGTGAATGTCATGACTGATGTCATAACATTCTAGTTCAGTTTGTACTGGTTCATTAGGTACCTTTGCAGAAAAATATTGTAACTCAAATACTGATGTTTATAAGTGTGTATCTGAGCATTTTGCAAAATGATCACATTTTGCTAAATCAGTAGACAGGTTTTCTCAGATGTCATAACAGATGTTATGACATCCTGTTCTGAACTAACAGGATTGCAGGATTGGATAAGTCTGAGTTTTTTCAGGAAATAACTCAGTCCTTTCTGAACAGAATCCTGCGTTTTCTGAGGGGTAACCTAGCTCAACCCTAACCTGGTTAATAAAGTCCTGTGACCTGGTCTTTAGGTCAAACGGAATTAACCCTAGGTTTTTGGAAACCCTAACTGAAGCTGCAGCTGCTATATATTCAACAGAGCTGCTGTTTTTCAAGGATCCCTGCTGATTGATTAGAAGATCAATTTTGTAATCTGTATAGATTTGTTTATTGTACTCCAAGCAATTATCATTGTGATAAGTGCCTTGGAATACGTTTCGATTTTAAGGGTTGTGTAGCACTCAAAGCTTTGAAGAAAGAGTGTTTGAATGTCCCTTGACTAAAGCTGTGAAGCAGAGTCAAGTTAGTTGTGTACATCACTCAAAGCTGTGAAGCACGAGTGATTGTGTTGCTTGATTAAAAAGCTGTGAAGCTTAATCAAGTGTGTGTTTTTTTTGAAGAGTGTCTTCATCAATTCTTAAGTCAAATTGGTTTATGTATCACTGCTGTGATTGAGGGGGGGTGAGTAGGAACTCAGGTTTAAGTTGTACTTAGATTAGAATTGCATTGGGTAGGTCTTAAGTGAAGGAGATAAACTGGTTGGTTTATTCCTGAATTAACATCTCTTATAGTGGATTCTCTCCCTGGCTTGGTAGCCCCCAGAGTAGGTGTTGTTGCACACCGAACTGGGTAAACAATTGACTGTGTTCTTTACTGCTTTTGTATTTACTGTCATATAGTAAGTCAGATACGGTGTCATAACATTGGACGTGACATTGAGTATCTGCAGCCAGAATTTTCAATTGGCATCAGAGCAGGCACCCTGCCTGTATTACTGGGTGAGATCTAGGGATATCACTTTCTGGCACTATGGACAAAGAAGGAGTTTTTGGAAATATACCACCCATTCTGGATGGAACCAATTATGACTACTGGAAACCTCGTATGATTGCCTTCCTAAAATCTCTGGACAAAAAGGCTTGGAGAGCTGCTGACAAAGGATGGATTCATCCCACCATAACTGAGGAAGATGGGACAATCAGTCTGAAGCCTGAGGAAGATTGGAGTAAAGAAGAAGATGAGTTAGCCCTGAGAAATTCCAAAGCTCTAAATGCCTTGTTCAATGGAATTGATAGAAACATTTTCAGATTAGTTCATCAATATGAACTCGCCAAGGAAGTTTGGGACACTCTCAAAACTACTCATAAGGGAACTTCCAAAGTAAAAATGTCAAGGCTTCAGATGTTGACCACTAAGTTTGAGAATCTAAAAATGATGGAAGATGAAACCATTCATGAGTTTCACATGAACATCTTGGAGATTGCCAACACCTCAGGAGCACTGGGAGAAAAAATGTCAGAAGAAAAACTGGTGAGGAAGATTCTCAGATCCTTGCCTAAAAGATTTGCAATGAAGGTGACTGCCATAGAGGAAGCCCAGGACATTAGCAAGTTGAAAGTGGATGAACTTATTGGGTCTCTTCAGACTTTTGAGATGGGAATCACTAATGATGATGTCAAAAAGAACAAGAGCATAGCACTTATGTCCAACACTGATGTTGAAGAAAACATTTCAGAAGCTATAGCCATGCTCGGAAGACAGTTCAACAAACTCATCAAAAGAATAGATCCAAAGTCAAGGTCTAATGTTCATAACATTTCCTCTAACATTGACAGTTCCAGCAGAAGACCAAGGTCAGATGAGAAGGGAGTGCAAGGCAGAGGAATTCAATGCCATAGTTGTGAAGGATATGGGCATATTCGAGCTGAATGTCCTACCTTTCTTAAGAAACAAAAAGGAATGACAGTTACTTGGTCTGACTGTGATTCAGAAAGTAATTCTGAAGAAGAGACTGCCAAACGAGTTACTGCTTTAACTGGTGTTTGTACCTCTGAAAGTGACATCAGTGATGAAGAGGTGACTTTTGAAGAACTGGCTGATACGTACAAGGAATTGTGTATCAGAAGTACTGAAGTCTGTGTGCAGAATGAGAAACAATCAAAACTCATCATAAAGATGGAGGCTGAAAAACGGGCAAACCTTGAAACTATAAGTCATCTAGAAGGAGAAGTTCAATTGCTGAACTCACAACTGAATCAAATGACCAAATCTGTCAAGATGTTGACAAATGGAACTGACAAATTGGAAGAGATCCTTCAGGTTGGACAAAATGTGGGAAATAAATCTGGTCTAGGATTTATGAAAGCAACGAAATCTGGTTCTGGTAGGCAAATGTCAAAACAGATGTCTCAACACAACTCTCGACATCAGGAACAGAAACATATGAGGAAAAGGTACCAAAGATGGAAATGTCATCATTGTGGTAGATATGGCCACATAAAGCCCTTCTGCTTCAGATTACATGGATACCCTAGTCAGAACTCAAGTGTCAAACCTAAGTCTAAAAAGGTACCACTTGCTCCTCAATGGAAGAAAAAGGCTACTGCACTGATAGCTCACACTTCCCTGAGGGTCTCTGCAAAGGAAGACTGGTACTTTGACAGTGGATGTTCCAGACATATGACTGGAATCAAGAACCTCCTCAATAATGTTAAGCCTCACACCACCAGTTTTGTGACCTTTGGAGATGGGGCTAAAGGTGAAATCAAAGGAGTTGGTGATTTGGACTGCCCTGGAGTTCCAAGTCTGAATGAAGTACTGCTGGTGAAAGGACTGACCGCTAATCTCATTAGTATCAGTCAATTGTGTGATCTAGGATTCAAGGTCAATTTCTCAAAATCTGAATGCCTTGTAATCAATGACAAACAAGAGATAGTAATGAAAGGATTCAGATCCAAAGACAACTGTTACTTGTGGGAGGCTGAGAACACCAATTTCTCATCTGTGTGTTCCATTGCAAAAGAAGAAAAAGAGGTGAAACTGTGGCACCAAAAACTTGGCCATCTTCATCTAAGGGGTATGAAGAGGATTATCTCCTTGGAGGCAGTCAGAGGGATTCCAAAACTGCAAATTGATGAAGGAAGAGTTTGTGGTGAATGTCAGGTGGGTAAGCAGACTAGGATGTCACATCCAAAGTCAAGACATCTGACCACCTCTAAGGTTCTAGAACTCCTCCATATGGATCTGATGGGACCAATGCAAGTAGAGAGTCTTGGTGGTAAAAGATATGCCTATGTGGTTGTGGATGATTTTTCCAGATTCACCTGGATTAATTTCATTAGGGAAAAATCAGATGCATTTGAAGTTTTTAGAGAACTGTGCAAGAGAATTCAAAGAGAGAAGGAAGGATGTATTGTCAGAATCAGAAGTGATCATGGCAAGGAATTTGAAAACAGCAAGTTTGATGACTTCTGTGCTTCAGAAGGAATCAGTCATGAGTTTTCTTCTCCCATAACACCTCAGCAAAATGGAGTTGTGGAAAGAAAAAACAGGACCATACAAGAATCTGCCAGAGCAATGTTACATGCCAAAAGACTTCCTATGTACTTTTGGGCTGAAGCTATGAATACAGCTTGCTATGTTCATAACAGGGTCACCTTGAGAAAGGGAACCTCATCCACCATATATGAACTCTGGAAAGGAAGAAAACCAACTGTGAAGTACTTCCATGTGTTTGGCAGCAAATGCTATATCCTATCTGATCGTGAACAAAGAAGAAAACTGGACTCCAAAAGTGATGAAGGCATATTTCTAGGATACTCCTCAAACAGCAGAGCTTATAGAGTATTCAACTCCAGAACCAAAACCATGATGGAATCAATAAATGTTATAATTGATGACTATCATGAAGAAATAGAAGTTCCGTGTACTGTTGAGACATTCTTTGAGACTTCAACCCAACAGGATGATCTACCCAACTCCACCACAACAGAATCTGAATCAAAGGAATCTAGCAAGACTCCTTCCATCAGAATTCAGAAGGATCATCCAAAAGAGCTCATCATAGGAGATCCCAATAGTGGAGTCATCACAAGATCTAGAGAAATCATCTCAAACTCTTATTTTGTGTCCAAAATGGAACCAAAAAATGTCAAGGAAGCCTTAACTGATGAATATTGGATTGGTGCAATGCAAGATGAACTGAACCAATTCAAGCAACATGAAGTTTGGGAACTGGTTCCTAGACCTGAAGGAACTAACATCATTGGGACAAAATGGATATTCAAGAACAAGTCAGATGCTGAAGGAGTTGTCACCAGAAATAAGGCAAGATTTGTTGCTCAAGGATACACCCAGGTTGAAGGGATCGATTTTGATGAAACCTTTGCACCTGTAGCCAGGTTGGAATCAATCAGACTCTTGTTGTCAATTGCCTGTCTTCTGAAGTTCAAGTTATTTCAGATGGATGTGAAAAGTGCCTTTCTAAATGGGTACTTAAATGAGGAAGCTTATGTGGAACAACCTAAAGGTTTTGTGGATCCAACCCATCCTGATCATGTCTACAAATTGAGAAAAGCTCTATATGGGCTGAAACAAGCTCCTAGAGCATGGTATGACAGGTTGACAAAGTTTCTCTCAGACAAAGGCTACAGAAAAGGAGGCTTGGACAAAACTCTATTTGTCAAAACTGAAGGAGGGAAGTTGATGGTTGCCCAAATATATGTTGATGACATAGTGTTTGGAGGAATGTCAGAACATATGGTTAAACACTTTGCTGACCAGATGCAGGCTGAATTTGAAATGAGTCTCATGGGAGAACTAACTTATTTTCTTGGACTACAAGTCTTACAGATGGAGGACTCAATCTTCTTATCTCAAAGCAAGTATGCTAAGAATATTGTAAAGAAGTTTGGTATGGAGAATGCAAGTCACAAAAGGACTCCTGCTCCTACTCATCTAAAGCTTTCCAAAGATTCAAGTGGGGTTAAGGTGGATCAAAGTCTGTACAGAAGCATGATAGGAAGCTTGTTGTACTTAACTGCCAGCAGACCTGATATTGCCTTTGCAGTTGGAGTTTGTGCTAGATACCAAGCTGATCCCAAAGTCAGTCATATCAATCAAGTAAAGAGAATTTTGAAGTATGTAAGTGGTACTTACAACTATGGATTGTTGTATACTCATGGCTGTGAACCAGCTCTGACTGGCTACTGTGATGCTGATTGGGCTGGTAGTGCTGATGATAGAAAAAGCACCTCTGGAGGATGTTTCTTTTTGGGAAGTAATCTGGTTTCCTGGTTCAGCAAGAAACAGAATTGTGTGTCTCTTTCAACTGCTGAAGCTGAATACATTGCAGCTGGTAGTAGCTGCTCTCAAATGATATGGATGAAACAGATGCTCACTGAGTATAATGTCACACAAGATGTTATGACATTGTACTGTGACAATCTGAGTACAATCAACATATCCAAGAATCCCATTCAGCATAGCAGGACCAAACTTATTGACATACGACATCACTTTATTAGAGACCTTGTAGAAGAGAAGACAATCAAATTGGAACATGTTGCCACTGAGCTACAGCTGGCTGACATTTTTACCAAGGCTTTGGATGAAAACCAATTTGAAAACTTAAGGGGTAAGCTGGGTATTTGCCAACATGAGGAATTGTAGCAATTAATTTTGCTTAAAACAAAGACCAAAGGACTTACGCCTGTTCTGATTGATTTAAAATTGTATTTTCTCATTTCCTACAATTCTTTTAAGAAGTTGAATAGACACTCCTTTGCTCCCTTCATCTCTCGTCTCCTCAAAACCCAGTCTCTCAATCAGAAATTTCTCCTCATTTGCTGTTGGTCCTTCAAAACTGACGAAATGTCTCAAACACCATCATCATCCAATACGACCATCTCAACCTCTTCCTCTGATCAAGATTCTGGGACAATCTCTTCCTGTCTGGACTCTGACGTTCTGGAGATCTGTTCTCATAGAACTAACCCCACCAAGGCCAAAGAGTTGAGAACAAGACATCCATCTCATCCTTCCTCTTCAGTTCCCCCTGAAATTGCAAATAGGGAAGGGACAGCCTATGTTAATCAAGCAATAGCAAAAATTGTTTCAAGAATTCTGAACGAGAACCACTCAGTTCCTGGCATTTCTGTTCCTCTGAACCAAGAAAGCTCAAATGCTGAAACAAATCCAAATGTCTCTAAGAATGTTGAGACATCAAACAAAGAGAAGAATGCTGACATTGCTCACAAGAAAAGAAAGAAGCCTGAATCCTCTGGATCTGATGACAGTGCTTGAAGGATGACTGTTGTTTGGTGGTGTTGCTGGTTGGTGCTGAAGTGTATTCAATTGTTTGCTGCTGCTGCTCTTACTATTTTGTTTTGGATAACTGTATAATTTTTTTTTGAACATGTTTTCTTTGGCCCATTTGTGGCTAAAGAGGGAGAGAATATTTTGGTACTTACTTAATTAGTACTTGACATTCTATTTTTCTGCTGTCACTAATTTCTGCTGCTATCTATCTCTGATTGTTTAGGGTCTTTAGCCAAAAATCTGCCAAAGGGGGAGTTTGTAGGTGTTTAGGTATTGGCTTGAATTTTTGGTAAATCCCAAGTGTATGTGTGAATGTCATGACTGATGTCATAACATTCTAGTTCAGTTTGTACTGGTTCATTAGGTACCTTTGCAGAAAAATATTGTAACTCAAATACTGATGTTTATAAGTGTGTATCTGAGCATTTTGCAAAATGATCACATTTTGCTAAATCAGTAGACAGGTTTTCTCAGATGTCATAACAGATGTTATGACATCCTGTTCTGAACTAACAGGATTGCAGGATTGGATAAGTCTGAGTTTTTTCAGGAAATAACTCAGTCCTTTCTGAACAAAATCCTGCGTTTTCTGAGGGGTAACCTAGCTCAACCCTAACCTGGTTAATAAAGTCCTGTGGCCTGGTCTTTAGGTCAAACGGAATTAACCCTAGGTTTTTGGAAACCCTAACTGCAGCTGCAGCTGCTATATATTCAACAAAGCTGCTGTTTTTCAAGGATCCCTGCTGATTGATTAGAAGATCAATTTTGTAATCTGTATAGATTTGTTTATTGTACTCCAAGCAATTATCATTGTGATAAGTGCCTTGGAATAGGTTTCGATTGTAAGGGTTGTGTAGCACTCAAAGCTTTGAAGCAAGAGTGTTTGAATGTCCCTTGACTAAAGCTGTGAAGCAGAGTCAAGTTAGTTGTGTACATCACTCAAAGCTGTGAAGCACGAGTGATTGTGTTGCTTGATTAAAAAGCTGTGAAGCTTAATCAAGTGTGTGTTTTTTTTGAAGAGTGTCTTCATCAATTCTTAAGTCAAATTGGTTTATGTATCACTGTTGTGATTGAGGGGGAGTGAGTAGGAACTCAGGTTTAAGTTGTACTTAGATTAGAATTGCATTGGGTAGGTCTTAAGTGAAGGAGATAAACTGGTTGGTTTATTCCTGAATTAACATCTCTTATAGTGGATTCTCTCCCTGGCTTGGTAGCCCCCAGAGTAGGTGTTGTTGCACACCGAACTGGGTAAACAATTGACTGTGTTCTTTACTGCTTTTGTATTTACTGTTATATAGTAAGTCAGATACGGTGTCATAACATTGGACGTGACATTGAGTATCTGCAGCCAGAATTTTCAAAATTAACCACCTCGACAGCAATGGCATGCAGCACATAAGAACCCCTCTTCTCTTCATGGTACGAGTATGGAGAGCGTGCAAGATATCTCCGAGCAAGGTAGGCACAAGGTTGCGAGAGAGGAAGATCTTGATAGCATTCACATCTATGAGTGAGTCTGGATTAAGGAATAGTACTAACCCATAGATTAGAAGGGCCAAGACCTCCTCAAAAGCCTGAAAGTCTATATCATCCCAAAACAGCCGAGCCTTGTCTATTAGGAACTTGGCTAGAAAACCCTTGACCCCGCTTCTTGTTTCCCAATTGGATACCACGTCGGGACGTTTTGGATGCAAGGCTGAGGCAATGACTTCTGGCTTAGGAACTTCTTCCAAACCCGTGAAAGGCAACTGTTCAAGAATGGGTACATCCAATAACTGAGAGAACTCTTCCATGGTAGGCACCAACTGATAGTCTGGGAAGGTGAAGCAGTGGTGCTTGGGATCAAAGAACTGAAAGAGTACACCCATCATATTTTCATCAAAGTTTGAAGTAACTAGGTTGAGAAGTCGACCATGTCTCTTAGTGAACGCAGAAGTTTCAGGAACCTTCGATACTAGCTCCTTGAGTTGGGGAGGTATTCTCACAAAGCTGATTCAGATAGTGTTTCTACGAGCAGAAGCCATGATCTGCAAAACAGAACAAAGATAAATTCCCTTGGTCCTTGAAATGATTAGTGTGATAATAATGGATGGTATGTTATGATGCATGATGTTATGTTCAAACATAATAAATCACACACAAGGAAAACACACAATAGACCTTAAGTTCAAAGGCTTGCATGAGGTTAAAGGTAAGTACCCTCTTGAAGTTTAGTTGGTTTCAAACATGTCTTAGAAAAGTAACCGGGTTCTAACTATTCTCAATATCACTGATCATCCTTTATCAGGCATTATTTGAGCTCAAGCAACCTTTTCTTGCGGCTGAAATATCCCGAAAGTTTGACCTCAATGAGTGTAGCATCGAGTATCAACCAATCCTTGGCTTTATACCGAGGCCGGCTATCTCTCTACTTTTTAATGGCTAAGTTTGTTCAACTAAATGTTCTAAGGTCCGTTATTGCTTCACGACACCACACTGCGGCCCCGTATTCTCCTCGTTTCCACACGAAGGATACCGGTACCAACTAAAGTGTCACACCAACACAACCATCGCTCAAACCATATCGGTATATGACGTACAGTCTCCACGATCTATTGCTGTTTACCTAAAGAGTGTCCCCAGATCCGGGTGTAGGATCTTCAATAATACCCAAGCAAAAAACCATTAAAGATAAAGCATGCAAAGCAGACAAGAAAGCAATAAAAATGACCTAGATCCTAAGGTGTACCCCACTTATTATTATCTTCCCCATCAGAGTTTCCAGTTCTGTGATACGGTGGCAGAACCGACTGTTATACTGGTTTTGCTTTTTGCATTCACAAATGTCGCGGTAAGCAAGAGTCGTCACCGACTTTTATTTCATCCAACAAAGGAAAAGGAAAAAGAACAGAAAAAACCTTTTTTTGAGATGTTTCTGAGTACGGGGGGTAGATTATAGAAAGGGAAGGTGTTAGCACCCTTTCTATCTGTGGGTTTCCACGGGCTCTTAGGTACTTGCTCATTTTGAAATTGCTTGTGTGTGCTTGTTTTGAAAAAGTTTTGTTTACTTCGTGATAACCCTTGTATCAGTCTTCAAGATGTGACGAAGTTGTTTTGAAAACTATTTTAAAAAAGTGTTTGTGTGAAAAAGGTTTTTTACTTTGAGCAAGTACTTAAGATTTCTACCTACTCGAAAAAAAATCTGTTCATTTTTCGTTTCCTTTAGACAATGCTATCCTACTATTGAGGAGTAGGTAGCTCCGTCGTTGGAATTTTAAAGGGACGTTCGAAGGGACGAAATGGTCTCTGAAGGAAACAAGTAAAGATACCTTAGCATTTCGAAGGGACTATCATCATAAGATCAATTCGTAGGCAACTCAAGGGACAAGTAGGGACTGTGATCTTTATGATGATTTTGAATCGCGGGTCATTGCTAAGGTATCCCTACATTCGAGGGACAAGACCATTATTTCCGAGGCAACCAAGTGGGGCAAACCCTAGGAGTGAACATGTGCAAGTGTGTTTTTTTCCAGTTAATTATCTTTGCACAATTAGGGTTTTCTACCGTATTAATCGTTTATCTTTCACATGCAAGCCTATTGTCCATACATCTAACAGTTAAATAGTTGCGGAAATTAAAAGCGAGAAATTAAAATCCTAACTATGACAAGGCTTTGGGGAGGGGATTACATAATAAAAAAACGGGGGATAAACAGTAAATAAAACCCTAATTTGAAACTTTTACAAACCATCAACAATCACATTAATTGAAAAAAAATGGTACGGAAAGAAATAAACGCGCGAAGAATTAAGATGGGAATAAGTCAAAAAGTACTAAAAATCTAATTAATTAAAAAAGTTTTTGTATTTTTTTTATTGAGAAAATAACATAAATTTTGAAATTTGCAAGTTAGTCCTAATTTCTATAAATTTTAATTACAAAAAGACGTTTAAGTTAACCTAATTAAGCTAATTAATTAAGTGCAAATAAATATTTTATGAAAATAATTAAACTAAATCTAATATTTTTTGTGATTTTTCTGATTTTCTGATTTAATAAAGAAAAAACTTTATTGTGAAATAATTAAATCAAATGATTTTTTAAAAAAATAATTAAAACAAATAAATATTAAAAGTTAAAAGAGAATGGAAATTGGGCCTGCTGTTGGAAGGAAAAGGGGGGTGTGATTCTGAATTTGATGGGCCCAAGTTGGTGGCCCAAAAAAGCTGCAAAGGATCCTGTGATGCTAACCCTTTTGAATCTCCAGCGTGGTAATCAAATTTGGGACGTTTGATCCAGGCTTGAGGAGATATGACGGACTGTTGATGGGAACGCATGATGGACGCTTGACTGTGAGGCATACCAGATCTGGAAAGAATCATTCAGAAAATGAGAAAATGTTTGGACCTGGGGTCAAACCCAGGTCCCTTGTTTCACATGCCCACACTCCTTTCCATCTGTGCTGTATTTCTTATCTAGTAATATAATAAACAAACAATATTATAATAACAACACACGCCTTACGCCTAAAAACACGCGTAAATTCAAATTGGCCAGTGGTTGACTGCCACACCACCGTCTTCTTCCCTGGATCGTGGCTTTAGATATCAACCTTTTTACCTACGGATGCCCACTGTCACTATAACCCTGCAAACCTCAAAAATAAAATCCAGGCATGATAAATCAATTCTAAGCATACAAATCAACTCGTTTTGATATCACGAGTATGATGGTAACCTTCTTTTGGTCCAATTTTCCATGCAACTGAAAGCCCTAAAAGGGAGGTTAAAACCCTAACAATCGCAATTTGGCATTGATGCATCAAAAATAGAAATTAAGTATGCAGAAAGCTTCTAGGAATCCATATGAACACAAATATGCAATCAAAATAGATTAACAATGCAAGAATGTATGGATACGAATTTGAAAAAAATGGCAAACCATGATGATGTTATGCAACGATTCCTGGAGTTTTGAGGTGTGCAAATGGTATTGTTAGCTTCAGGAAGTGCCCAGGAGTGGATTGCAATCCTTAAATCCCCTTGAGGAAGGTTGCAATGTAGAATCCAAGTTTTGAGTTTTTTCTTGAATTTTGAAAGCTTGAGATCAGTTATTTTTGCATCAGCTGCGTGCCTACTAGGTCTGGCCATATTGTGTATATGTATTAGGAGGCATTAGGTAAACAAAAGAAGAAATAAATCCATGCTTTCAATGAGAAAAAAATTTCTTTCAATGATTTGATTTTGCTCATTTTTGGAACAAATCCAATCTTGCTCTCTTTCCATAATTCCCCTCTGATTTGCCAGTACATTTTGATGTTTATTTGATGAGAAAAGGATTCACAATCATATCTTACATATTTTCATTATTTATTTATTTAATTTTGACTTTTAATGAATAAATAATCAAAGTAAATAATAAAAATAATGGGAAAAATATATGAGTGAGCTCAAGGGTCGTGGGCCATGTTAGAAGCACAATGCAAGCATAAAAGGTTAGGCCCATTTGACAAAAAAAATGCAATTTTGAGCATTATTGACTTTGGGCAAATTTCCAAAAATGGCCAAATTTGACAATGCATATCTCTCTCAATTTTGAACTTAAGAGGGTGTTCTTGGACTTTTTTGAAAGCTTAGGATGTTCCCTAAGCAACCTCTTTGGTTTCATCTCAATTAGATCTTCCATATTCATGTAAGGAGCTTTGATCCACAAGGTGTTTTTGTTGACTTTTTGGAATGACCTATAATGTCTGAATCCATATCTTTTGATGAGTGCATTTCTTGAACTTGAGGGATGAGGATGAGTTATAGGTGATTGGACTCTCTTCAAAATGAGCCTTGGATGAGAAATTTCTGATAAAGTATGAGGAAGTTATGCCTGATCAAAGTTTGGTTAACTTTTCCTAAGAAACCATAATTTAGCAACTTTTGAATTTTGATGAATTAGGAGCATTACTTGAGTAATCATGATCAACACTTGATCAAATGATGGATATCACTTCAAAATGTTGATGTTGACCAAAAATCTTAAAGTTTGAGTGTATGTGGGCTACAATTGACTTTTGACCTAATACAATTGATTTTCAAGCATCTTAGAAGTTGACTGAGCAAACTTCTTGTGCAAGGCTTGAAGCTTGACATGGAGGGACTTGAGAATATATTAGGACTATGGAGAGAATATGAGGCCTTTGGAGCTCACCCATCTTGATGAAAATGGAAACCCTAGTTGGAGATCCATTGCTTTAGGAGAGAGTTTGTCTGGTCAACTCTTCGGCATTCTTGAGCAAGTTGAGGATCTCAATGAGCATGTGTTGGGTAAAATGAGAGTGAAAAGTTTGGGGTATAACACCCACTTTCGAAGGACGTGACCATATTCGTAAGGCAACAAGAGAGGTTATCCTATAGGTGCAAGTGAGAAGAGTGTGTTAATTCAATTATTTAATCTTGGGAATTAGGGTTTTCTAGATTTCACTTAGTCTTGCCATATAAACCCTAGTTACTAGTAGTTAAATATGTACAGAAAAATAAATAGAGGAATATAAAGTCCTACGCTATTACATGGCTTTGGAACAGTTACATAATAGAAAAAATGCGAGAAAATAAATCTACGTTATTACATCAGTAGTTACGACCTATACAATTGTTCTAGGAATTTAAATAGCGATAAGAAAAAGAACGTTAGAAAAATGTTTAAAGACCTAAAGTTCTAAATTAATAGTTTAAGTTAATAATAGTAATTAAACCTAAATTCTAATTTATTTTGATGTTAAGAAAAGCTAAGTAACCTAATTAATTAATAAATAAAACATGTCAAAAATTAGTTACTAACTAGAAAACCCTAATCCTAATTTGTGATAATTTTGAAAAAAATTTAAGGTTAGAAAATAGATTAATTAGAAAATAATTAGTAAAATGGAGTGAAAATTAGGGTTAGTGAAAATAGAGAAAAATAAATGCATGGGGTTGCTGCACCCCAAAATTTACCCTCTTGATTCATGCTTATGTTTCATCATAAACATCATAATGCATACATGCATTTCATGGGGTCAAGGTATTTGATCAACACAATAAAGCTCTCATAATTTTCAACGCATGTTTGAGTTGTGGAAGATTTGGGTGTTTTCGGTGAATTTAAAATAGTGCGAATTGGAAATAGTTTTTTTGGACTGATCTGAGTTTGAAAATTCACATCTCCAGCTTGGAATGGTGTTTTGGGTTGGTTCTTGAGGTTTTGAAACTATCTTGATGTTCTCTTCAATTTTTGGGTTTGGACCAAAAGCTAATTCTCAAAGGAAATTCTCCGAATACGTTGTTCTTTTGGAAGTTATATGGTGAAAAATATAAAGAAAAAGGTGCTGAAAATGCAGTTTTTTCGCACTAAAAAAATTCATAAATCAAAGCCTGTGACTCATTTTGAACCCGTTCAAGTGGCCAAAATTCAATCTTGATGTCATCTACATTTTGCATCTCACGTCTGGAAGCTAGTTCTACTCAGAGAGTCTTCGAATATATGAATTTATCAAATATGTTCGCACAAGAAAATTGTGGGAAATGTTCACCTACTTCATCTTCATAAAATCATAACTCGGTCGATTCTTATCACATCGAGCTGGTTCCGGTGGCATTGGTTCACAAATTGAGTTGGATAAATATTTATTTCAGCTTTCCAATTCGAACGGTATCTCGAAGGCCCTCGTTTTTGGTCTAAAACACACACAACACATTGAAAATCCTGAACCGAGAAATATTTTCATCTGAGACGAAACTTCAAAAAATCATAACTAAATTACCATTTATTTGATTGAGCTCATCTTTGGAAACGATGTTTTTCTTGACACTGGCTACATTTTAGGTTCACATTTCAACTTAGAAAGTCGCACTGAGGGACCTGCAAATTTGACCTTAAGGTGTCAGACTTTGATGAACTAAAAATTCACATTTGCTTGTGTTTATTGGAGGCTCATTCATTCAAAAAAAAGGCACACTATATATTCTTATTCCCTCCAATTTTCAAAGAGGCTCATAATTGACCAGTTCTAAAAAACACTCAAAAAACTTTCTCTCATCTTGCTCAAGGATCAAAGAGCAACTTTCTCTCATTTTCATCAAGAACACCAACAACTTTTCCAACAACTTCTTCAAGATCCAAAAGTCAAAGAATCTAAATTCTTCTCCGATCTCGAATCCGATTGTTATGATCTTTATACCTAAGCTTACCCTTTAATTATACGGAAATCTTTTCTTGATTTAAGCACTTTTCAAATAAGTGATTCTTAAATAAGCACTTTTGTGGATCAATAAATTGAACTTTGATCAAATTTGAATTATGGAAGTGATATCGATTATGAAAATGTGAATTGATCTTGAATCATGATGTGCAAATTCGGAATTGGATGATTAAATAAGTGCTTATTCAATTAATTGATTTTCATGAAAGTGCTTATTTGAGAAAATAAAATGTTGAAGTTGTTTCAGGCTTAATTGATGATTATTGATTGCTTATGCATGGTATAATTTGAATCTCTAATTGTACAAAAATCATGAGTTGAATTTTGGAGATTATGTGTTTGACAAAATGCTTGAGCCATTGTGCCTTGATCTTGCCGCGTGATTCCATTAGTTTTTGGTTGCGTACAAATTTCCTTGTGCTATGGTCATAGCATAATTGATGTGAATTTAGTTTTTGATCCGATGAAAATTGCGTCGAAACTCATAAAATCGGATCATGAATTCACATGTCGATCGTGCTAAGATCTGGGAATTTGTCGTATAATTTTCTTGTTTTGGGTTCCGTTTTGTGCCGTGGATATTCTATGATTTTCAAGCTTTCCAACGATTTGAACCATGCGCGAAACGGACACTCGACGCAAAATTTATGTTGCCTCAAAGTTTCAATTGAACAAGACTGCAGTTGAGTCGACACATACCCTTTTTGAGTCGACGCAAATGGTTCTGGTCACCTGCGGAAAGTGTTGCGCCGACCCAGCGGTCGATGCAAACTGAGAAAATCCTGGGCATGATTCAATGCATAGCCTGTTGCGGTTGATGAAAACAGTTCTAGTCACCTGCAGGAAGTGTTGCACCGACCCAGCGGTCGATGCAAACTGAGAAAATCCTAGGCATGAGTCGACGCATAGCCTGTTGCGGCCGACGCATCTTTTCTAAATTGTTGTTTTTTGCTTCCATGGCTTTGCTTTGGCTATTGTTTGCTCCAAATTTCCTTCTACTCTTTTATACTTTTATTTTCCTTTTTATTTTTAACATGTGTATTGATTCTGCAAGGTACATTTGGATAGTTTCCGATCATGTAATTATTACTCGATTATTTGATCAGAAAACTTGTTTAGACTTTCGATTTGTGGTCCAATTTTGCATTCGACACGTATGCCATTGTTTTGTGCCCCTTATCTTGTATAATTTTATTTTGTGCAGGTGCTCAGAAATACGGATGTGTCGATACACATTTCGTACTTGGTTTTCCTAAATGCATTTTGTGCAGGAACTTTGTGATACGGATGTGTCCGCTACACATTCTGATCTTGCTTATTGATGCTTCGACGGATATTCTCACTAAATTTCTTTGTTGATGCTAGCTTGCTTGAAGTTTTATGGGTTTCTTATTTTTGCTTTCTTGATACAGATTTTTATCCGTTTGATATTTCTCTCATACCTTTTTACCACATTCGTTATCGAATTATTTATTGATTTCTAGAGATCATGAGAAGTAGGAAGAAGGAAATAAAGAGTGTGTGCTCGAAGTATCTGTTTAAAGACCTGTAGTAGGCACCGCATTCTGTATGCTAATTGTGATTGTTTAAAATCCTACCTTTAAAGTAGGTATTATGCACGTGTGTTTATATTTGTGCCCGCATTATATTGCAGGTGATAAGTCCTCAAAAGGAGGCGAGCGAGGAGGGTCCGTAATTGACCCCTGCACATTCTAGTATGTGTCATCCTTAGTGTGATACGATGGCAGAACCAACTATTTATACTAGTTTTTCGTTTGTGTTTGCAAATGTTGCGGTAAAGAACAGGAAAAGACCTTTCGAGAATTTTTTGAGTAAGGGGGTAAATTATGGAAAGGGAAGGTGTTAGCATCCTTTCCATCCGTAGTTTTATACATGATCTTAGATGCTTAGCTCATTTTTTGAAATACCTTGTACTTTTATGTGTTTTTGAAAATTATTTTGAAATTGCCATAGTGAGGCAGTTTGCTTTATGGTAACTCTTGTATCAGTCCTCAAAAGTGTTGATAAAGCATTTTTTGAAAACATTTTTGAAAGTTTTCGTGTAGGTGTAAAATTTTTGTTTGAGCAAGCATTTAACAGCTATCTACTTTACTCGAAAGGGTCGTTCTTTTCCTCCTTTCCTTTAGACAAGGCTAGCCTACTACTAGTGAGTAGGTAGCCATAGTCGTTTGGATGTATGAGGGACATTCGTGGGTCATCGTACATTCATAAAGGCAACCTATAGAGATGCTTTAGCAGTTTTGTTTAAGGGACTAGATCATTTACCGAAAGGCAACACCGAAGGGTCATCGAGGGACTATGATCTTTGGATCCGAGGGTATTTGCTAAAGCGTCCCCACTTTCGAGGGACACGACTGTTTTATTTTCCGAAGGCAACCAAAGTGGGAGTACTCTAGAGGTGTATATGTGCAAGTGTGCTTGTTTCAGTTATTTTGTCTTGATGTTATGTTTGCTAACGTTTTGTTTTATTCTTGCCATACAATCCTAATTACTAACAATTAATATTTTGCAGAAATTTAAAGTGCGGGAATTTAAATCCTACGCTATTACAATGCTTCGGGGATGGGGTATTTACACATCCAAATGGGAGAAAAATAAAGAAAGTGATAAAGTCCTAGTTTAATCTATTACATACTGTCAGCAGGTACATTATTATAAAAAATGCGAGAATAAAATAAATGCGCGTGAAATAAAGAAAAGTCTAAAACCCTAAGAAATTTATAAGTAAAAATCTTTTGGTTGTTTTTGTGTTTAATAAGAAAAAACTTAAAGTTAAAGTGAGAAACATATGATCTTGTGATACGGTGGCAGAACCGACTATTTTTTGTTACTACTGGTTTTGTGTTTTTTTATTCTCAAATGTACGGTAAGCAAGAGTTGCCACCGACTTTTATTTCATCCAACAAAGGAAAATGGAAAAAGAACAGAAAAAACCTTTTTCGAGATGTTTATGAGTACGGGGGGTAGATTATAAAAAGGAAAGGTGTTAGCACCCTTTATATCCATGGTTTTCCATAGGCTCTTAGGTAGTTGCTCACTCTTAAATTGATTTTGTGTGTTTGAAAAAGTTTTGAAATTGCCTTAGTGCGGTGTTTCACTTTATGGTAACCCTTGTATCAGTTCTCAAGGGTGTGATAAAGTGTTTTTTTGAAAAAACTTTGTTTGAAAGTGTAAGTGTGAAAAAGTTGTTGTTTTGAGCAAGTACTTAAGAGTTTCTACCTACTCGAAAAAGACTGTTCGTTTTCTTATTTCCTTTAGACAATATTATCCTACTATTAAGGAGTAGGTAGCTCCATCGTTCGAGTTTAAGGGACAATCGAAAGGGACGAGTACGATCACTAAAGCAATGATTAGGAAATCTTAGTAGTTACCCTAGAGTCCTAAAGATCTTTCTGAGGCAACATTCGAATGGGTCATTTTTTGATCTTTTGGGACTAGAGGGAAACCACTAAAACTCCCTATACTTCATGACCGTTTACCGAGGGCAACCGAAGTGGGGTAAACCCTAGGAGTGAGCATGTGTAAGTGTTTGTTTTTCAGTTATTATTTTTGCACATTTAGCGTTTTCTAGTGTTTTAAATTATGATCTTTTACATACAATCCTACTATCAATCATCTAACAGTTTAATTAATCACAGAAAATAAAGTGCGAGAAATTTAAACCTAGCTATTACAAGGCTCTGGGGGAGGGGGATTACATAATCAAAAATTTGGGGAAAACAGTAAATGAAAATAGTAAACCTAATTAACTATTACAAACTCGGAGCAATTACATTAATTGGAGAAATAAACAAATAAATACGCGCGAGAATAAATTAAATGAGGGATTAAAATTAAATTCAAAAACATTTAACTAGTGAATAAAGAGAAAATATTTTTTGGAGAAAAGTAATTAATTTTACAAATTAACCCAACTTCTAAATGATTTTAATTATGAAAAAAAGAATTTAAGTTATCCTAATTACTAATTAATTAATGAAAAAAATATTTTATGAAAAATCTAATTCTAAGGTTTTTTTGTAATTTTTGTGATTTTTTGATTTAATTAAAAAAACATGATTTTTTTGTAAAATAATTAAAACTAAAAATTAAATAAAGAAAACTAAAAAGAAATAAAGTGGGCCTGGCATGGGAAGTGATTCAGGTGGGGGGGGGGTGTATGCTGAATTTGTGTAGGCCCATCTTGCTGGTGGCCAAATTGCTGCGTCTGATCTAGTGGGACTCTCATCTGAGGGTTTACCATGCTCCTTGCCTGCTGCATGTTGGATCTGATCAGTGGATGATCCAAGGAGTGAAATCTTGAGGTGTATGGTTAATGCCTTGGACTGGTACCACTGAATCTGCAGTTAAGCGTTAAGAAAAATATTATTTAGGAGGCAAGGATCGAACCCCTGACCTCCTACACACGCGCGTTGCAAACCCTCCTCCTTTGCCACTGAACCATTTGCTTCATTCATTAATACAAACACAAATAATATATTATAAAGAATTAAAAGTCAACTTTTTATAAACACGCACAAAAATTCAAATGGACCATTCAGGATCTGCCACGCCTTCATCTTCCTCGTCGGAACTGTTGTCTTAGGTAAAGACTTTTACCTACAGATGTTCACCATAGCTATAACCTGTGCATCTCAAAAATCATATCCATCCAATATAAATCAATTCTAATTACACAGACCAATTGTGTTTGGTCTCTTGAACACAGTGGTATCCATCTTTGGCCCTGATTTTGCCTGAAGCAAAAATCCCTAAAAAAAGCTATAAACCCTAATAATGGCAGGTTATCCAATACACATCAAAACTTACAATAAAATATGCAAACATGTTCTAAACCATGATACAAACATAAACGTATAGTTAGAAATCATTTATCAGGCATAAATTGCAAAAACCAATTTCAAGATAGAAGGCAAACCGTGGTATTTGTATAGCGCGTTTCTGGGCTTGTTGAGACTTGGTGATGATCCAAACAACTCCCAAATACTTGCAGGAATGAGCTACTGGCCTTGAAATACCTTGAATCTCCTTGTAGAATGAAATCCGATTGCCTTTTTTTTGTTCAAAATTTGAGTTTGTTCTCGCTTTTTAGAGAGGCAGGTTGCGCATGATCTCTCTTTCTCTAGGGTTGTAATGCATTGTTATAAGTAGTGAATCAGATTAGGTCAACAGAATTAGAAAAAATCCAAAGATGTAATGGTCTTGAATTTTGATTCAAATCTTTCCAGAATTGGAGATTTCCTCTTGTTTTAGAGCTTGCACGATTTGTTTTGTCCATTGACAGCATATGAGATCTATAATTAAATGCAAAATAAATCTCATTCCACAAATTTGATTTATCTTTGGTTTAACTTGATTTTATTTGAAATTTAAATAAATAAAATCAAAATAAATAAAATAAATAAGTGAGTAAGGCATGGAGGGTCCCATAGGTCGTGGACCATGCTAGGACTGAGATTCAATCTTGAAAAAATGGGCCCATGTGGGAAAAAAAGCAATTTTGAGCATTGTTGACTTTGGGCAAATTTCTAAAAATTGCCAACTTTGACAATGCACATCTCTCTCAAATTTGACCCTAAGAGGGTGTTCTTGGACTTTTTAGAAAGCTTAGGATGTCCTCTAAGCAAACTCTTTGGTTTCATCTCAATTGGATCTTCCATGTTCATGTAAGAAGCTTTGACCCAAAAGGTGTTTTTGTTAACTTTTTGAAATGACATATAATGTCTGAATTTATATATTTATATGAGTGCATTTCTTGAACTTGAGGGATGAAGTTGAGTTGTATGGAGTTGGATTCTCTTCAAAATGAGCCTTTGATGAGAAATTTCTGATAAAGTATGAGGAAGTTATGCCTGGTCAAAGTTTGGTTGACTTTTCCTATAGAAACCCTAATTTAGTAACTTTTGAGTTTTGATGAATTAGAGGAATTCCTTGAGGAATCATGATCAACACTTGATCAAATGATGGATTTTACTTCAAAATGTTGATGTTAACCAAAAATCTTGAAGTTTGACTGTATGTGGGTCATAGTTGACTTTTAACCTAGTACAGTTGATTTTCAGGCATTTGAGCAGTTGACTGAGCAAACTTCTTGTGCAAGGCATGAAACTTGGCATGGATGATATTGAGGACATATTAGGGCAATGGAAACCGTTTAGAACCCTTAGAGCTCAAACATCTTGCTTGAAATTGAAACCCTAGTTTGAGGCTCATTGTCTTAGGAGGAGGATTTGTCTGGTCAATCCTTAGTCAATCTTGAGCAATTGAGGACCTCTAGGAGTAGGTTTTGTGTAAAAAAATAGGAGGGAAAATTTTGGGGTACAACATATCCTAATTAATTAAATAAAATAAAAATGATTGTTAATTAATAAAACTAATTCTACTATTTTTTGGGTTTTTATTAAGAAAATATTTGAAAGAAATAAATCTAAGTCTAATTGATTTTAAATTAATAAAATAATGTCAAAATAATTAAATTAATTAATTTAAAAAATTAAGATTAATTTAAGAAAACCTAAGTCTATTTAATGTTTTTTAATTTTTTAATTTGTTAAAAATTAATTAAAAGAAATAAATGATAAAACAAATAAAAATAAAGAAAAAGCAAATTAGGCCTGGATGGTAAGAAAAAAAAAGGGGGGGTGCTGTTTGAAATTCATTAGGCCCATAAGTGAGGGAGCCCAGAAGCTGACTTGATTCAATGTTGTTGGTTCATGGGGAGTCCATCATGAAGGAGCATCCTAGGAGCATTGGATCTACCTCCGTTGGTATCTGATGGTCCAGATGAAGGCCATATCATGCGCTGACTAACCCTTATATGTATTGGATTTGCAAGGAGATTGTTAGAAAAGTAAAATGCAGATCTGGGATTCGAACCCAGGCCCTCACCCCTTTACACACACTGCCTTGCCATCTGAGCTACCTGTCCATTCATTTACATAATAAAATGCAAATAATATAATGATAAATCAATCCAAACGTCAAACTTTCAAACGCGCGCCAAATCAGTTTTAAGGGGCCAATAGAATTGCATGATTTTTCCATGTGGACTCCAACGTAGTCAACACCGGTCAGAGACGCCGGAGCAGGTCTCCAGTCGTCTTCTCTGGCCTCCCTAAAAATCAAAACCTGCGAAAAATGTTAGATCAAAGGAAAAGAAGATCATAGGCCCCCTAATTTGGGGGCTGCGAATCCATTGGTACCCTCTATTTGGTCTGAAAAGGTCTGTATGTAGTGAACCAACGCTTGACCATAATCATGCCCTAACATAGACATACTCTTAGTTTTACATCTATCTTTTCATGTAGCACGTTAAAACAGTTCCAAACAATGATATGAACATGAAAATATGCCTCAAACTTATTTAAATTAAATGATTTGAAAGACCCAGATGTGAAAAAATTACCTAACCGGAGTAAATTGGTTCACACGTTCTATGATGTTCCAGGTGTTGAGAATGAATGGTATGCACTCCTGGATATCTCAGGGACACGTTGGAGTCTCTTGTTTGGACCGAGGGAGGCTGGACCAGTGGTTTTGGAATTTGACAACTTTGGAGATTTTTGTAATTTTTCGTGGCTCTTTCTAGGTTGTATCTATGCGTGCACGAGGCTTGCAAATGCCACCCTTATATAGAGAAGATGGAGGGGACAAGGTAAGAAGGAATAAATCAAAGCTTTAAAGGCTATGATCATGATCTCATTTTGAAAAATTGCCATAACTTGTGATTTCATGCCATGTTGGGAGCTGGATGAACCTGGTCACTTCTTGCACGAATTTGTGGGCTTATAAGCAAACCAAAATACTAGCCCAAAGGTCAAGGCCCATCTCTATACATTTTGTGCCATTTATTTTATATTTATTTGAAATAAATCAAAAATATTATTAAAATAAAGGAAAAATGCAAGGTAAGGTAGAAATGCTTTTAGAGGTCCTTTATAATGTTAGGAGGGTGTTTGAAGTCCAAACATTTGGGCCATTGCCTTAACAATCCAAGGTTATTCAATGCATAATTCTTGAAATTTCCCAAATTTTCCCAACTTGGGAAAGCCATAACTTGCTCAATTTTTATCTCATGATAATGATCTTGGAATTTTTGGGAAGACTAAGATGTCTAATTCAATCACTATTTTGATAAATTTTGCATTTGAAGACTTTATTTTAGTGTAAAAGGTCTTGACAAAAAGTGCCTTTTGTTGGCTTTCCGAAAATGACCTGTAATGTATGGGCTTGTATCTTTCAAATGGTGAATCTCTTGATCTTTAGGGAAAAATAAAAGTTGTAGGGAATGATATTCTCTTTAGAATGAGCTTTGGTTGGGGAAAAATGGATGAAGTATGTGAAAGTTATGCCTGGTCAAAGTTCAGTTGACTTTTCCTATAGAAACCCTAATTTAGCAATTCTTGACTTTTGATAGATTAGGAGTATTTCTTGAGGAACCATGATCAACCCTTGATAAAATGATGGTTACCACTTCAAAATGTTAATGTTGACCAAAAATCTTGAAGTTTGACTGTACATGGGCCACAGTTGACTTTTGACCTAGTACCGTTGATTTTCAAGCATTTGAGAAATTGACTGAGGAAAGTTGTAGTGGAAGACATGGAACTTGGCATGGACAATCTTGAAGGCATATTAGGACCATGGAAAAAATTTGAGACCTTTGGGGCTCATATATCTTGATGAAAAGTGAAACCCGAATTAGAGGTTCATTGCTTAGGAGGAGAATTTGTCTGGTCAATTCTTGGTCAACCTTGAGCAATTGAGAACCTCAATGAGCATGCTTGAGTGAAATTGGGAGGGAAAATTTTGGGGTACAACAACTGCCCCTGTTCAATCTTCTTAAACCTGAGGATTTAGACTGGCTTGTCTACCTTTCATAATCTGAAGGTGGAAGATGATTGAACACTAGAGTGCCTAGAAATTTGCACTCACATGAAGTGATACTGTTGGTTGATGATGTCGGGAATGGGCTTACAGATGCCATTTGGAGAAGATGACAGAGAGTCGTCAGAGATGGGCTTAAAGATGGCATCCAAAGTAGATGCTGACTTTATAAATGGTCCCTTTGGGGGTTCCTTTTCCTGCTGTCTGAGGAGGAGTTCGATGGGGAAGGTTGATTTCTGTTATTCTCCTGCTTGAGGAAACTCTGTGGGGAATATAGTCTAGGAACTTCAGTTGTCCAAGGCTCTGCTGAAGGGTTATCTATGGAGAGGTGAAAGTTTGTTGTTTTCTGGTTGAAGTCCAGGCTTCACAGTAATTTGCTAGGGATAATGGAATTAACTGTTACCTGAAGATGTAATAAAAAGAGCCTGTATAGGGTTGTCCCAGGATGAGTCCGTGTTAGTCTGCATCTGGAGATATATGAGAAGGAGCCTGTGTGGGACTGCTTCAGGATGAGTCCGTGTTAGACTACATCAGGATGATGAGAAGGAACCCGTGTAAGATTGCTTCAGGATGGTCATGTAGATAGTTTTCCTGTCTAGTTTTAGGTGTTAATTTATAATCGATCATCCACAAATAGTTCTCCTGGCTTGTTATAGGTGTTAATCTAGAACTTGAAAATTATCGATCACTGAGATAGTTGTCATGGCTTGTTACAAGTATTAATCTCTGACCTGAGAAAGAAAGATAGTTTTCCTGGCTTGTTACAGGTATTAATCTTCAATCTCCTTACATAGATAGTTCTCCTGGCTGGTTATAGGTGTTAATCCACAATTGTTCGTCCACATATACTTCACCTGGCTTGTCACAGGTATTAATCTGTGTTTTACCCCAAAATTTTCTCTCTCATTTTACTCAAGGCATGCCCATTGAGGTCCCCAACTTGCTCAAGGATGACCATGAATTGATCAGGCAAATTCTCCTCCTAAGACAATGAACCTCATACTAGGGTTTCAATTTTCATCAAGATGTGAGAGCTCCAATGGTCTCAAATGTTTTCCATGGTCCTATTTTCCTTCAAGTTTGTCCATGATAAATTTCATGCCTTGCACTACAAGTTTGCTCAGTCAAATGCTCAAATGCCTGAAAATCAATTGTATTAGGTCAAAAGTCGACTGTGGCCTATATACAGTCAAACTTCAAGATTTTTGGTCAACATCAACATTTTGAAATGATATCGATCATTTGATCAAGGGTTGATCATGATTCCTTAAGAAATGCTCCTAATTCATAAAAAGTAAAGAATTGCTAATTAGGGTTTCTATAGGAAAAGTCAACCAAACTTTGACCAGGCATAACTTTCTCATACTTTATCAGAAATTTTTATACCAAATCTCATTTTGAATATAATCCAATTCCCTACAACTTCTCTTCATCCCTCAAGTTCAATAAATTCACCAATTGAAAGATACAAGCTTATACATTATGGGTCCTTTCAAAAAGTCAACAAAAACACCTTTTGTGTCAAAGCTCCTTACATCAACATGGAAGATTCAATTGAGTTGAAACCAAAAGGGTTGTTTAGAGGACATCCTAAGCTCTCTAAAAAGTCCAAGAACACCCTCATAAGGTTAAAATTGAGATAGATATGCATTGCTAAAGTTAACCAATTTTTGGAAAAGTGCATGAAGCAAATATTGAGCTAACTGAGAATTTTCCCAAATGGGCTTATCTTTTTATGTATGAAACTTATTTCTAACATGGTCCATGACCTCTAAGCCCACCCATGCATTATTATATTATTTATGCTATTTATTTTGATATTTTATTCATTAAAATTCAAAATTAAATAAATAAATAATGGAAATAATATAAGGTTTGATTTGAAATCTTTTTCCCATTAAATCATGGAAAAATATGCTGATTATGTCAAGGCAAAAACGTGCAAGCCAAGAGGAGAAAGAATATCCAAAATGGGAATGATTTTCAAGTGAACATTTGAAACAAATCATGTACTCAATGCCATGGATTCTTTCTCTTTTTGTTGACCTAATATGATATACTATATAAGCATAACAATATCAGACCTTAAGAGGAGGCACAACTACTTTAGAAACAACCCTAACAAAGTTTCAAAATTGTTCAAAGTGGTGAAACTCGAGATCTCCTTCTCCAGCCAGTTTCAATCACTTCCAGCCATCCATTCACGTTCCTGAGAGCCCCAGCAAGCCAACCCATCTATCCTTGAAGGCCAAACGATCCCATAACTCCCTCTCCAACAACTCATGGTTTGCCAAGTTATCATGTTTCAAACTTTTTATTCATGGCATTTAAATGATATCTCTGCATATATTTGTGTTTAATATCATGTTTGCAAGTGTTTAGAACCATTATACACAAGCTTGGACGTGGAAACAAAAAAGGGCCATTGTTAGGGCACAAAGGTCCTTCTTCTTCATATCTGGACTTGCAGGCCATTTCCGTCAAAAAGGATGCCACCATCGTGATCGCAACCCTCGAAATAGGGGGGTAGGGTACCCTTGTCATCTTTATCTTTACCCTATGCATGCGTGTCTTGCTGACTCATCCATAGACCTGTTTTATATTATATTGCTTTTTTATTATTATATACATGAATTAACAAGTGGCTCAGATGGCAAAGGTATAAGCGTGTGAAGGATGGGACCTGGGTTCGATCCCAGGTCCAACAATTTTCCTTTTTTCTCCAACATTTCTTTTAGGTTCCAGTGCATGGCATCTCAACACGTCCACCATGCATCTCCAGATCTCCATCATTGGATCATCCACAATTCAGATCCAGCTCCCATCAATCAATCCCCATGGTGGACCATCAAGCACATCCCCCACTAGATCTCAGATAAGGCGTTGGGCTTCTGTTGACCTAGGCCTAGCATGTTTTCAATTTTCACCCCCCAAACTGCTTTTACTATCAGGCCCATTCTCTCATTTTTTTTGTTATCTTTCAATTTCTTTATTTTGTTTTAATTGTTTCAAAAGTCAATTTTTTTTATTTTAATCATAAAATCAAAAAAATCACAAAGAATAGAATTAGTTTTTTTTCATAATTAAAATTAATTTTGTAAATTAATATAATTTAATTACTTTGACTTGTTTTCCTTAAAATAAAATTAATTAGAACCTAGGATTAAATTTCAAATCTTTTTCTTTAAAAATACCAAAAAATATTAGTTTCATTAGAATTAATTTTAATTAATAATTCTTTCCTTTCCTTTTTTAATTTAGTTAATTAGGATATTATTATTATAACTTAATATTTTCATAAATAAATAAAAACAAAAAAATATTTTCTTTAAAACATTTTTAGGGTTTAAACGCTCTTTCCATTTTTCGGCGCTTATTATTCTTTTCAAATTGATTGTATTTGTACACAATTTGTAATAGTTTAACTTATGATTTATTTACTTATTTTAATTTCCACACTCCCAAGTTTGATTATGTATCCCCCTCCCAGAAGCCCTGTAATAGCTAGGTTTAATTTCTGCCTTTTAAATTCTCGCAGTATTATTAACTGTTTAGATTAATAGGATTGCATGGAAAGACTGAAATTAAATCAATTAGATAACCCTAAAGCGCAAGATAAATGAACTGAATCAACACACTCGCACATGCTCACCCTTAGGGTATCTTCCACTTCGGTTGCCTTCGAAAACGGTCACAATTCTCGAAATGTGAGGATTTTTAGTGGTTGTCCTTTAGTTCAAGAGATCACAAGTCCCTCGATGACCCTTTCGACTATTGCTTCGGTTAAAAAGTGATCTTAGAACTTTAGGACAACTACTAAGAGTTCTTGCCCAGTTGCCTTAGTGACCGTAACGTCCTTTTCGATTGTCCCTCAAACATCCAACGATAGGTCCACCTACTCACTAATAGTAGGATATCACTGTCTAAAGGAAAAGAGGAAAAGAACAACCCTTTTCGAGTATAAAGTAGATAACTGTTAGACGTTTTCTCAAACATTTTGCACTTACACAAAAACTACTTTTCAAAAGACATTTCGAAACACTTTGTATACTTTCTCCACTATCCCGGGAAACATTACAAAGTTCTCCGTACTAAGGCGTTTTCAAAACATTTTCAAACACAAAGCATAAAGGTATTTTAAAAATGAGCAAACCTCTAAGACCCCATGGAAAACCACAGATGGAAAGGGTGCTAACACCTTCCCTTTCCATAATCTACCCTCCTTACTGAGAAAACTCTCAAAAAGGTATTTTTCTGTTCTTTTCACCCTTTCCTTTGTTGGATAAAAGAAAAGACGATGGCGACTCTTGCTTACCGCAACATTTGCAAACACAAAACACAAACCAGTATAACAGTCGGTTCTGCCACCGTATCACAGAACTGACGACTCTGCTGGGGATAATATAAAAAAGTGGGGTTTACCTTAGGGTCTAGTTCATTTTAAAATTTCCTTCTTTTTTTTCTTTGATTGCTTTATCTTTAAGGGTTTGTTGGGGGTATTCTTGTAAAGATCCTACACCCGGATCTGGGGCACCTTTTAGGTAAGTAGCAATAAATCATGGAGGTTGTACGACGTAGACCGATACGGATAAAGTGGTGGCTACATTAGCGCGATACTCTAGATTATACTAATGTTCCTTGATTAAGTCAAGGATAACATTAGGCTTCTGTTGCACCCCAAAATTTACCCTCTTGATTCAGGCTTATGTTCCATCATAAACATCATATTGCATTGCATTAATACATGGTGATGGGATCAAAACATTATGTTTATCAGGTCTTTCTCAAGCTTTGGAGGTTGATTGTGTCGTCAAGTTTCTCAAGGAGAGACTTATTACTTAAATCTATGGATCTTTCTAGCCCAAAGGATTCACATATCCTAAGATAGCTCACCCACTTCATTGTATCATCAGAAGATTGAAGATTGTGTTGATTATAAGGAGAATCACATCCTTTTGATTCATCAGTCAAAATTAAGGTTTTGGTTGATTAAATCTATTGATGCATGAGCAAGTCTTAATTTTGAAGCCACAACACCTCACTGACATTGGAGATATCTTTGTGAAAGAAATTGTCCAAGATATCCAGAGGATTTGAAGTTTTGAAGATGATTCATCATTCTCCTAAAGTGTTGACCAAAATTAGGGTTTGGGATTTCATCAGGTTCTCTTGAGTATTTAGAGATGAAACTTTATACATGGCCTCTATATATTTGGAAGATCATATGTTTGAGGTCTTGATCATCAATTTTGAAGGGAAGTGGATCAATTGATTCAAAGGGGTAAAATGGTCATTTTGGCCAGAATCAGTCAAAGTCAAGGTTGACCAAGTGAACTTTTGGTCAACCATCAATTCGAGGGTGTGATTTTCATTTTTAAAGTCCATTTTAATCATTGGATCAAGAAGATTGAGGTTTGGATTGAAACTTGTTCATGAAGAAATCCAAAAAGTTTCTAAATTTGGAAAATGAGTATCAAACTTTTAAAATTAATATTTTATTTATATTTGATATAAAAAAAATGCAAATGAAGTATGCTTGGAAAGCTAAGAGGGATCTCTTTCACATGTTTCCGTTTTTGAGATCAATGCATGAAGTGGTGGTAAGTTATGAAGCTTGGAATTCACAAAATTATAGGTCATTTCTCAAAATTTGTGATTTTCATGCCATATTTTGAAGGACCCAATGGAATCAAATGTGATGCAATTTGCCATAGGATTGAAGAGAATTGCAAGACCTTTCTAAAGAGTGCTCATTTGTGTCAAAATTAAAAAATATGAGCAAGTTATGAGCTTTGGAATTTTGAGGCATTTTATTGAATTTTGACCAAGCAAGCAAAATGCAATTTATTGAGAAATCGAGTTTCAACCATTCCTTTTGTTTCTAATCAAGCCCATAACCAATTTGTAACATGCTGAAGCTAATTACACTCACCATTTCGTGCCTCATATGGTATTGTACTTGTTTGATTGAAAAAAATCAAAAACTTGCCCGATTTTGCAAATTCATCAACACTCTCTCATTTCAAATAGTCATGACCTGGAACTTTGAGCATTTGTTTCTGACCTCATTTGGCTCATAAAACGCAAAGAAAATGAGAGCTTGCACGAGTGAAACACAGGCTCCACGTGCAATCTAACTTTTTGCATAAACTACCAAACTTGCCCTCCAACGGCTTTAAGGACCAAATACCACTTCTATCCTCTTCCTCTCGTGCTATATAATAAGAACCAATGCTTAGTTTGAAGGGGAGAGGTTCATAGTCCCCACACTTCAGATCTGAAAATTTTCAAGTATCTCTGTAAATTGCTTCAAATCTCTCTTCTCCTTGGATCATTCTTCAAAATTCTCGGTGGTTCAGATTCACTGAAGTAAGGACATCAAGCTTGCACCATCGGTTTTCTTCTAGAGTGAAGGAATCGAGTTTCCAGTTTTCATATCAATGTGAGTTTTCTTGAACTTTGATTTGCATGATTCAACTTGAATTGATGATGTAGATCATGTTCATTGAGTTACTAGCTGGCTAATCATTAAGATTGATGTATATTTGAGCTTTGATTCAAGCGGAATTGCTGAAATCGTGTTTCTGGTTTTGGTATTTACAGTGTGTTTTTCCAGTTTTTGAGACTTGATTTCTTGATCCATGCTTGATCTTTGAGATTGATTCGAATTGCATAATGTAGTATGATATGTTATCTTTGATTTGCGCTTGATTTGATGAATTTTGGTTGAGAATTGAGATAGAACGAAGGATCTGAACATGAGGTGTTGAACCTATTTCTGCGCATGTTTTTGCCCTAGCCAGAGGTTGAAGATGATGACGTGGCCTCATCTGATTAGCTGTTGTGTTATTTATTTATTTGAATTTTGTTTCATAACTTGATTTTCATGATTTTATTTCTTGCTCAAAAATGGTTGGAAAATTCTGAAAAAATTCAGGGAGCTTAAAAATAATATTTCTGAATTTGTGTCTTTTTTTACAATTTTTGAAAATGTTTTGATTGGTTTAAAAATTTGTGTGATTAATTAATTGTTTGTTTAATGTCTATTTTTGTTTTAATATTTCCTTTTATCCAAAAATTCCACAAAAAATATTTTGGACTCCTAAAATTATTTGGAATTTGACTCTGAAATTTGTTTGGCATTTTTCTTATTTTTGATCAGAAAATTAATTTGAGAAATTAATTTTGTTTATTTTTGTTTCATAATTTTTCTTTTCATATTTTCCTTAATCAAAAAATTATGAAAAAAATCAGGGAGCTTAAAAATAATATTTCTGACTTTGTATAATTTTCTTGGAAACTTTAAAAATGTTTTGATTGATTTTTAAAATTTGTATGACTAATTAATTTTTTGTTGATATTTGATTTTTATTTTTGACATTTTTTTGATGCAAAAATTATGGAAAAATTCATGGAAGCTTGTTTGGATCAGGGTAATCATAAAAATATTTTGTTTGGCATGTGCTTTGTGTTTTGATCATAATTCCATTTTGTTGATTAAATAATTGCTAAATTATTTAATCAATTAAAAAATTGCTAAATTTTGAATTTCCTCTTGGTTTAAAAATGTAAAAAAAATGGTTCCCCTTACCTTTTGAGTTTACTCATGTTTGATGTATCTTTGTTTTGAATTGTTTGGGATTTGATCTTAAATAATCAATTGTTAAGATTAATTTCCAAATAATTAGGGTTTTGTTGCTTACTTAGAAAGTTTCCATTTCAAAATCAACTTACCTTGAGTATTCAATTGAATTTAGCTCTTGTCTGAAGTTCATAGATGGATTGAGAATCTAAAAGTGATTTTTATTGAATTAATTGACTTGGTTTGATATTTTTCCTCAAATCATTTTGAAAACTTGTCTAGTTTGACACTTTGGTCAACTAGTTTTGATGTTTGAAGCTTGTTTGACCCCCTCCTCATCTATACATGAACTTGAGACTTGCTTCCTGACTTCTACACATCTCAAAGATGCTATGGAAATTTTGGTTTGAATTATTGAAGCCCCTTTCTATTTTTGATGAATTTTCAAAGTGAAAGTTCCCAATTTATGTTGCATATCTTGTTGCAATTTGTTTGATGGCCAATGAACTTGTGTGAGGCCTGTAATTTGGCACTAAATGATCATGTTGCTCCTGTTTCCTCACACCAATTCAAGTCAATCCTCTTGGTTTCCCATAATTGGTTGATGAGCCATTTTTTTTACACATGCCTCCTAAATAATGATTCACTTCTTGTTTTTGCTTTGAATTTTGAATTTTTTCCTTGAGGTCATCAAATTACCAATGATAACATGATGAAGGATGATACATCAAGGATAGTCTCATAAAGACTTGAGATCACTTGACCTTTAATGCTTGAACCAATTTCATCCATATATGAACTTGATGTTCCCTTCTTATTTCCTTTTGAATCTTTGAGGTATATTGAATGCACTTGTGCAACATGTATTAGAACCCACATTTAAATTTTGATCATATCCTCATAAGAATTTTAGGAGCTTGATTTCAAGTCATTGAATGGTTTAAGCCTTCTAACTTTTCTTTTTTGTTTGAATTCTTTTCCTTGCTAACTTGTGATCCAAGCTTTGTGATTCATTTTTTATGGTGCCCCTCTTTTGTTATGCTTGTGAACCATGATGAAATGAATGAGTATGGATGTTAAATGTTTTCTACTGACTTCTAAAGTCTTTTGATTGTATTCTTCTCTAGCTCTTTTGATCCTTTATTGATATTGACTTGTCAATTCAACATGGTGATAAAAAGGAGCAACAATTTTTTTGTTTTGACTTAATTGTTGCCTGTGCCTATTTGATGTTTCTCATATATAATGCTTTGATATATTCCACCATGATTTTCCATTTCCTTGTTATGTCATCATCCATCCCTTATTTGATTCATCACTTCTCTTTGAGATCACTAATTTGTCTGTTGAATGTGCGAGGTACTCTGAGAAAAGTTTTCCATTCTTGATGTTGTAGTGTTCCACTTTATTTGTGGAACACAATTGACTGTACTTGAACCATTCTTGTGCTTTGTATATTTAATAGTCTTTGCAGGATATATATGTGATTGTGACTGCCATACATCACATGTGGGATATATTCATACTTGAAAGCCTCAGTGCTTATATTTGATGGCATGATTTTTTACTCGATTTATTTGCTGATGCTAGCTTTCTTGAAGTTCTCTGGGTTTATTTTCCTCTTGCTCAGTTGCTACGGATAGTTATCCGCTTGGTATTGCACTATTGCCTTTTTACTGTTTCTGCTCTTTGTTGCTTTCTATTGCATGACAGGACCTCTGTTGCTGATATATATGTCAGGAGGCCCTTGGTTTTATTTAAAGACCTGTAGCAGGCATTCTGCACTTCATTTGTTATATGTGTTGTTTTTGTGTTTGCTTCCTCGGTTGTTGATCGATGAGTAACTCAATTTAGAAATTGAGATCACGACTTCGCTCTCAGTGCATGTTCCCTATAGGATTTTATTGCTTTCCTTAGTCGTTGATCGATGAGTCACTCAATCTAGAAATTGAGATCACGACTTCACTCTCAGTGCATGCTCCCTATAAGATTTCATTGCTTTCCTTAGTTGATTGATCGATGAGTCACTCAATTTAGAAATTGAGATCACGACTTCGCTCTCAGTGCATGCTCCCTATAGGATCTCATTGCTTTCCTTAGTTGATTGATCGATGAGTCACTCAATTTAGAAATTGAGATCACGACTTCGCTCTCATTTCCTGTTCCCCATAGGATAGTTTTGTTAGTCTTTATTTGGAATTCTAACCAAGATAGGATCTCTCTAGGTGTTCTCTCTTGAGATTATTAGTTTGCTTGCTTGTTTCATCTTTGTGTGATATACCCTCACCATGCTCCCTTAGGATCGCTCGTGTAGGTTTAGTTCTCGAGCTAGACATTAGGATAGGTATCCATGCATGCTAACTTAGGGTAGAAAATTCCCTCTTTCATCCTCAACCTTAAGGCCAATCAATGTATGATAACATTAGGGCTAGAGATTAGGATAGTCTCTCTTAGTTGTTTTATTTTCCTTTGCATTCTTGCATCTTAAAACTAAAGCTTCTTCTTGGAAAATCATAAAACATCTCTAATAAACTATAAGTGTTTAGTTATTGGCATGTATTTTTGGTAAAACCAGGTGTGTGAATGTCATGATTGATGTCATAACATTCTGGATTATTAGGTACTTTATGCAGAAAAAGTATGGCATACAGTAGCTGCTGTTTATGAGTGTGTATCTGAGCATTTTGCAATGATCACATTTATTACTTTCTACCAAAATCAGTAAACAGGAATTCTGATGTCATAACAAATGTTAAGACATCCTGTACTGATCTAACAGTTATGCAGTTTGGTTAATTCTGAGATTTTTCAGGAAGTTGGTTCATTCATTCCAGAACAGAATCTCACGTAGACTTTAGGTTAACCTAGCTCAACCCTAATCTGGTTGATAAAGTCTTGTGACCAAGTATTGAGGTTAACCCTAATTAACCCTAGCTTTTCGTGGAAGCCCTAACTGAAGAAACAGCTGCATATATATTCAACAGGAAAGCTGATTGGAAATTAACTCTTAGACAGAAGATCAATTAGGAGCTGTATAGTTTTAACTGCTGTAATCCAAGCAAGTATCATTGTGATAAGTGACTTGGAATAGGTTTTGATTGTAAGGGTTTTTGTATCACTCAAAGCTTTGAAGCAAGAGTGTTTGTGTCTCTTGACTAAAGCTTTGAAGCAAAGTCAAGTTAGGTTTATGTATCACTCAAAGCTGTGAAGCACGAGTGCTTGTGTTACTTGATTAAAAGCTGTGAAGCATAATCAAGTGTATGTTCTGAAGAGTGTCTTCATTATTTCATTAGTCAATTGTTTAAGTATCACTACTGTGATTGAGGGGGAGTGAGTAGGAACTCAGGTTTAAGTTGAACTTAGATTGAAGTTGCATTGGGTAGGTCTTAAGTGAAGGAGATAAACTGGTTGGTTTATTCCTGAATTAATATCTCTTATAGTGGATTTCCTCCCTGGCTTGGTAGCCCCCAGAGTAGGTGTTGTTTCACACTGAACTGGGTAAACAATTGACTGTGTTCTTTACTGTTTTTATTTACTGTCTTATAGAAAGTCAGATACGGTGTCATAACATTCACTGTGACATTGAGTATCTTCTGCCAGAATTTCAATTGGCATCAGAGCAGGCACCCTGCCTGTATTACTGGGTGAGATCTAGGGATATCACTTTCTGGCACTATGGACAAAGAAGGAGTTTTTGGAAACAGACCACCCATTCTGGATGGATCAAATTATGACTACTGGAAACCTCGTATGATTGCCTTCTTAAAATCACTGGACAAAAAGGCTTGGAGAGCTGCTGACAAAGGATGGAACCATCCCACCATAACTGAGAAAGATGGGACAATCAGTCTGAAGCCTGTGGAAGAATGGAGCAAAGAAGAAGATGAGTTAGCCCTGGGTAATTCCAAAGCTTTAAATGCCTTGTTCAATGGAATTGATATAAACATATTCAGACTGGTACATCAATGTGAACTGGCCAAGGAAGTTTGGGACACTCTCAAAACTACCCATGAGGGCACATCTAAAGTAAAAATGTCAAGGCTTCAGATGCTGACTACCAAGTTTGAGAACCTAAGGATGATGGAAGATGAAACCATTCATGAGTTTCACATGAACATCTTGGAGATTGCCAACACCTCAGGAGCATTGGGAGAAAAGATGTCAGAAGAAAAACTGGTGAGAAAGATTCTCAGATCCTTGCCAAAAAAATTTGCAATGAAGGTAACTGCTATAGAGGAAGCCCAGGATATCAGCAAGTTGAAGGTGGATGAACTCATTGGGTCTCTTCAGACTTTTGAGATGGGGATCAGTGAAAATGTTGACAAGAAGAACAAGAGCATAACACTTGTATCCAAAACTGAAGATGAAAACAAGGAGGATGAAGAAGAAAGTATTTCAGAAGCTATAGCCATGCTTGGAAGAAAATTCAACAGACTCATCAAGATAATGGATCCAAAGTCAAGGTCAAATGTTAAGAACATTTCTTCTGACATTAACAGATCTTATGACTCCAGCAGAAAACCAAGGTCTGGAGAGAAGGGAAATTAAAGCAGAGGAATTCAATGTCATGGATGTGAAGGATATGGGCACATTCGAGCTGAATGTCCTACCTTTCTTAAGAAACAAAAGAAAGGAATGTCTGTTACCTGGTCTGACTGTGATTCAGAAAGTAATTCTGAAGAAGAATCTGCCAAACTAGTTACTGCACTAACTAGTGTTTGTACCTCTGAAAGTGACACTAGTGATGAGGAAGTGACATTTGAAGAACTGGCTGATACCTACAAGAAATTATGTATCAGAAGTGCTGAAGTCTGTCTGCAAAATGAGAGACAAACAAAACTCATAATAAAGTTGGAGTCTGAAAAAAGGGCAGACATTGAAACTATAAGTCATCTAGAAGAGGAAGTTCAAATGCTGAACTCAAAACTGAACCAGATGACCAAATCTGTCAAGATGCTAACAAATGGAACTGACAAATTGGAAGAAATCCTTCAGGTTGGACAAAATGTGGGAAACAAGTCTGGTCTAGGATTTGTGGCAGCAAAGAAATCTGGTGCAGACAAGAAGATCAGGCCTGATAAACAAATGTCAAAGCAGATGTCACAACACAACACTCAACATCGGGAACAGAGAAATATGAAGAAAAAATACCAAAGATGGAGATGTCATCATTGTGGGAGGTTTGGTCACATAAAGCCATTCTGCTTCAGATTGTATGGATACCCTAATCAGAACCCAGGTGTCAAACCTAAGTCTAACAAGGTACCACATACTCCACAATGGAAGAAAAAGGCTACTGCCCTGATAGCCCACACTTCCCTTAGAGTCTCTGCAAAGGAAGACTGGTACTTTGACAGTGGGTGCTCTAAGCACATGACTGGAATCAAGAACCTTCTAAAAAATGTCAAACCTCACACCACTAGTTATGTGACCTTTGGAGATGGTGCTAGAGGAGAAATCAAAGGAGTTGGTAACTTGGACTGCCCTGGAGTTCCAAATCTAAATGAAGTACTATTGGTAAAAGGCCTGACTGCTAATCTCATTAGTATCAGTCAATTATGTGATCTAGGATTCAAGGTCAATTTCTCAAAATCTGAATGCCTTGTAATCAATGACAAACAAGAGATAGTAATGAAAGGATTCAGATCCAAAGACAACTGTTACTTGTGGGAGGCTGAGAACACCAATTTCTCATCTGTGTGTTCCATTGCAAAAGAAGAAAAAGAGGTGAAACTGTGGCACCAAAAACTTGGCCATCTTCATCTAAGGGGTATAAAGAGGATTATCTCCTTGGAGGCAGTCAGAGGGATTCCAAAACTGCAAATTGATGAAGGAAGAGTTTGTGGTGAATGTCAGGTGGGTAAGCAGACTAGGATGTCACATCCAAAGTCAAGACATCTGACCACCTCTAAGGTTCTAGAACTTCTACATATGGATCTGATGGGACTAATGCAGGTGGAAAGTCTTGGTGGAAAAAGATATGCCTATTTTTTTGTGGATGATTTTTCCAGATTCACCTGGATTAACTTCATTAGGGAAAAATCTGATGTGTTTGAAGTTTTTAAAGAACCGTGCAAAAGAATTCAAAGAGAAAAAGAAGGGTGTATTGTCAGAATCAGAAGTGATCATGGCAAGGAATTTGAAAACAATAAGTTTAATGAGTTCTGTTCCTCAGAAGGAATTAGTCATGAATTCTCTTCTCCAATAACTCCTCAACAAAATGGAGTTGTAGAAAGGAAAAATAGGACCATACAGGAATCTGCCAGAGCTATGATACATGCCAAAAGACTTCCTATTCATTTTTGAGCTGAAGCTATGAATATAGCCTATTATGTCCATAACAGAGTCACTTTGAGAAAGGGAACCTCATCCACCATTTATGAACTCTGGAAAGGAAGAAAGCCAACTGTGAAGTACTTCCATGTATTTGGCAGCAAATGCTATATTCTGGCAGATCGTGAACAAAGGAGAAAGCTGGACCCTAAAAGTGATGAAGGTATATTTCTAGGATACTCCTCCAACAACAGAGCTTATAAGGTATTCAATTCCAGGACCAAAGTCATGATGGAATCAATAAATGTCATAGTTGATGATTATCATGAAGAAACAGATGTCCCTTGTAATGTTGAGACATTCTTTGAGACTCCAACTCAATAGAATGACCTTCCTAACACCACTACAGCAGACTCTGAATCCAAGGAAGCTAGCAAAATCCCTTCCATCAGAATTCAGAAAGATCATCCTAAAGAACTCATCATAGGGGATCCTAACAGTGGAGTCATTACAAGATCTAGAGAAATCATCTCAAACTCTTGCTTTGTGTCTAAAATTGAACCAAGAAATGTTAAGGAGGCTTTAACTGATGATTACTGGATTGGTGCAATGCAAGATGAATTGAACCAATTTAAGCAACATGAAGTTTGGGAGTTAGTTCCTAGACCAGAGGGAATAAACATCATTGGCACAAAATGGATATACAAGAACAAATCAGATGCTGAAGGAGTTGTCACTAGGAATAAGGCAAGACTTGTTGCCCAAGGATACACTCAAGTTGAAGGGGTTGATTTTGATGAGACCTTTGCCCCTGTAGCCAGACTGGAATCTATCAGATTCCTATTGGGAATTGCTTGTCTCCTGAAGTTCAAGCTATTTCAGATGGATGTAAAAAGTGCCTTCCTAAATGGGTACTTAAATGAGGAAGTTTATGTGGAACAGCCTAAAGGTTTTGTGGATCCAAACCACCCCGATCATGTCTACAAATTGAGGAAAGCACTATATGGCCTAAAACAAGCTCATAGAGCATGGTATGACAGGTTAACAAAATTTCTCTCAGACAAAGGATACAGAAAAGGAGGCTTGGATAAAACCCTCTTTGTTAAAAATGAAGGAGGGAAGTTAATGGTAGCTCAAATATATGTTGATGACATAGTGTTTGGGGGAATGTCAGAACAAATGGTTAAACATTTTGCTGACCAGATGCAGGCTGAATTCGAAATGAGTCTCATGGGAGAATTGACTTATTTTCTTGGACTGCAAGTCTCATAGATGGAGGACTCAATCTTTCTATCTCAAAGCAAGTATGCAAAGAACATTGTCAAGAAGTTTGGTATGGAGAATGCCAATCACAAAAGGACTCCTGCACCTTCTCATTTAAAGCTATCCAAAGATTCAAGTGGGGTTAAGGTGGACCAAAGTCTGTACAGAAGCATGATAGGAAGTTTGCTGTACTTAACAGCCAGCAAACCTGACATTGCTTTTGCAGTTGGAGTTTGTGCAAGATACCAAGCTGATCCTAAAGTCAGTCATATCAACCAAGTGAAGAGAATTTTGAAGTATGTAAGTGGAACTTACAACTATGGCTTGCTATACTCTCATGGCTGTGAACCAACTCTGACTGGTTATTGTGATGCTGATTGGGCTGGAAGTGCTGATGATAGAAAAAGCACCTCTGGAGGATGTTTCTTCTTAGGAAATAATCTGGTCTCCTGGTTCAGCAAGAAACAGAACTGTGTGTCTCTCTCTATTGCTGAAGCTGAATACATTGCAACTGGTAGTAGCTGTTCTCAAATGATCTGGATGAAACAGATGCTTACTGAGTATAATGTCACACAAGATGTTATGACATTGTACTGTGACAATCTGAGTACAATCAACATTTCCAAGAATCCTATTCAGCATAGCAGGACCAAGCATATTGACATAAGACATCACTTTATCAGAGACCTTGTAGAAGAGAAGACGATCAAACTGGAACATGTTGCCACTGAGCTACAGCTGGCTGACATTTTTACCAAGGCACTTGATGCAAATCAATTTGAAAACTTGAGGGGCAAGTTGGGTATTTGCCAACATGAGGAATTGTAGCAATTAATTTTGCTTAAAACAAGGGTTGAAGGAGTAATTTTTGTTAAGTCTATTTTGATTGGGTTAATCATATGTTTTCCCATTTCTTTCAAAATTATTAAGAAGTTGAATAGACACTCATTTGCCTCCTTCCTCTCTCGACTCTGCAACAAATCCCATTCTCTCAATCAAAGTTTTCTCTCTAGTTGCTACTGGTTTTCCAAGACTATCAAAATGTCTCAAACATCATCCTCATCCAAGATGACCGTTTCATCCTCATCCTCTGATCGAGATTCTCGGGCAATCACATCATGCATGGATTCTGAAGTCCTGGAGATTACTCCTCTTAGAGAAATGGCAACTAACCCATCCAAGGTCAAAAAGCTGAGAACAAGGCATGCAGGAAGGTCTCAAGCTACTTCATCCGGTAATCCCTCTCAACCTTCATCTTCTGTTCCAAATAGGGAAGGCTCAGCTTATGTACATCAAGCAATAGCTAGGCTTGTTACAAGAATTCTGAGTGAGAACCACTCTGTACCGGGGATTTCTGTTCCATTAAATCAAGAATCAGCAAGCCCAAATGTTGAAGCAAATCCAGATGTCTCTGAGAATGTTGAGACACCAAATGACAACATTCAGAAATCATCTGAAAATCTTGATGATATCCAGAACCCTTCAGAGAAGAATGTTGAACCACCGGTTATTGATGTGGATGAGGAATACTCAGACAATGACCTAATTGCAAATATCAACCCTAGCATAGCTAGAAGAATGATGAACAGAAAGGGTAATCAGGATGTTGCAAAATGTCTGACCAAAGAGAAGCCTGCTGATAAGAAAACCAGGTCTAAAGGAAAGACTGGTGTAGAAACTGTGAAGACTGGACTGTCCAAAGGGAAGGTGAAAGCCCAAGTACATGCTGGGAGTCTCTCAAAGCCTGTGAGACAACCAATAGCAAAGAAGAGGAAAGAGCCTGAACCTTCTGATTCTGATGAGGAATCAGAATTTGAAATTGATGCTGAAGACATTCCTCTCAGAAGGAAATTCCCTTCCAGCAAAATGGCTAGAGTTCCTGAAGTCCCCACTGACAACATTTCATTTCACCACCCTGAAAATGCCAACAGATGGAAGTATGTTTGCTTGAAGAGAATAGCCTTGGAAAGAGAACTAAACAATGGTGCCATGGATTGTAAGGAAATCATGGACCTAATCAAAGCTGCTAGACTAATGAAGACTGTGGTAAAGTTTACCAAATGCTATGAAAATCTTGTCAAGGAATTCATAGTGAATTTTTCTGATGAATGTGCTGATGGAAGGTCAGATGAATTTGAATGTGTCTATGTGAGAGGAAGAAAGATTAATTTCTCTCCCTCTGAAATTAACAAATTCCTTGGAAGATCAAATGAGGCTTGCCCTGAACTAGAAGTTACTGACAATGAAGTATGCCAAACCATCACAGCAAGACAAGTCAAGTGTTGGCCCTTAAAAGGCAAGCTGAATGCTAGCAAGCTAAGCATGAAATTTGCCATCCTGTACAAGATTGGTGCAGCCAACTGGGTCCCTACCAACCATAAATCAACCATCTCCACAGGATTGGGGAGATTCATTTATGCCGTTGGAACCAGGACTGAATTTGACTATGGCAGGTATATTTTTGATCAAACCTTAAAACATGCTGGAAGCTATGCTGTTAAAGGCCCTATTGCCTTTCCCTCCCTCCTATGTGGAATTGTCCTTGCTCAGTACCCTGACATCCTGGTGGAAAGAGATACGGTTTGCAAAAGAGCTCCTGCTCTTGGGTTACACTACAAGCTATTTCAGGGATCTCATGTTCCGGACATTGTCCTGACATCAGCTGAAACATCAACTGTCAAAACTCAGCCCAAAAATTCTGATGTTATAGCTGTGCTGAAGGAAACCTGCAAAGAACTGGAGACAAGGAAAAGGACTCTAGAGAACCTAATTGCCAGATTAGAACAGGAGGAGACTGAAGGACACAGAAGGGAAGAGGATGCTGCTGAAGATCAGCTCAATGCTGAAGAAAGTGCCTCCTCTGAAGATGACAGTGCTTAAAGTTTGGTGGAGTTGACAGTTGATGCAAGTGATTTCAGTTTTTTTTATTGTTTTTATTACTCATTTTGGATAACTGTATAACATATAAGTACATGTATCTTTGGCCTATTTGTGGCTAAAGAGGGGGAGATATTTTGTGTTAATTACTTGGTAGACATTATATTTTTCTGCAGACATATTCATTCTGCTGCTCTCTATTCTCTGATTGCTTAGGGGTTTTAGCCAAAAATCTGCCAAAGGGGGAGTTTGTAAGTGTTTAGTTATTGGCATGTATTTTTGGTAAAACTAGGTGTGTGAATGTCATGACTGATGTCATAACATTCTGGATTATTAGGTACTTTATGCAGAAAAAGTATGGCATACAGTAGCTGCTGTTTATGAGTGTGTATCTGAGCATATTGCAATGATCACATTTATTACTTTCTACCAAAATCAGTAAACAGGAATTCTGATGTCATAACAAATGTTAAGACATCCTGTACTGATCTAACAGTTATGCAGTTTGGTTAATTCTGAGATTTTTCAGGAAGTTAGTTCATTCATTCCAGAACAGAATCTCACGTGGACTTTAGGTTAACCTAGCTCAACCCTAATCTGGTTGATAAAGTCTTGTGACCAAGTATTGAGGTTAACCCTAATTAACCCTAGCTTTTCGTGGAAGCCCTAACTGAAGAAACAGCTGCATATATATTCAACAGGAAAGCTGATTGGAAATTAACTCTTAGACAGAAGATCAATTAGGAGCTGTATAGTTTTAACTGCTGTAATCCAAGCAAGTATCATTGTGATAAGTGACTTGGAATAGGTTTTGATTGTAAGGGTTTTTGTATCACTCAAAGCTTTGAAGCAAGAGTGTTTGTGTCTCTTGACTAAAGCTTTGAAGCAAAGTCAAGTTAGGTTTATGTATCACTCAAAGCTGTGAAGCACGAGTGCTTGTGTTACTTGATTAAAAGCTGTGAAGCATAATCAAGTGTATGTTCTGAAGAGTGTCTTCATTATTTCATTAGTCAATTGTTTAAGTATCACTGCTGTGATTGAGGGGGAGTGAGTAGGAACTCAGGTTTAAGTTGAACTTAGATTGAAGTTGCATTGGGTAGGTCTTAAGTGAAGGAGATAAACTGGTTGGTTTATTCCTGAATTAATATCTCTTATAGTGGATTTCCTCCCTAGCTTGGTAGCCCCCAGAGTAGGTGTTGTTTCACACTGAACTGGGTAAACAATTGACTGTGTTCTTTACTGTTTTTATTTACTGTCTTATAGAAAGTCAGATACGGTGTCATAACATTCACTATGACATTGAGTATCTGCTGCCAGAATTTCATAAACTTAAATCCTTTTTCAAGGTACAAAAATACAAACCAATCTTATTTGTTTGTGCGCCTCTTGGCTTTGTTTTAAATCTTGTCAAATTGATGTTTTTCCATCCTTACCATGATATGTTGTTATCTTTTAGCCGATGTCTCGCCATCACACATGTCAATTATCTACTTTTATTCTTAATATCATTGTTAGGTGTGTTGCTTTATCATCTGATTTATTAATGTTTCGCCATCTTTGCCATGCTATCTTCCCATCTCTTATTCAATGTTTCTCCATCGCATATTTGTTTGAAGCCGATGTTTCGCCATCGCACATGTTTGTTATCCTACTTTGATTCCCCATATCATATTTAGGTGTGATGTTTTATCATTTGGTTTATTGATGTTTCGCCATCTTTTCCATGATACCTTGTTATCTTTTAGCCGATGTTTCGCCATCGCATATTTGTTTAAAGCTGATGTTTCACCATCGCACATGTTTGTTATCCTACTCTGATTCTCAATATCATTGTTACGTGTGATGTTTTTTTATCTGGTTTATTGATGTTTCTCCATCTTTTCATTGTTATTCTGTTATCTTTTAGCCGATGTTTCGCCATCGCATTTGTTTATTGTTTTATCTGAAGTTTTTCCATCTTGACTGTTTCTTTTGTTCTCTTAACTAAAAAACATAAACCAACCAAAATATGTGAGCCGAACTACGGCTGTTCTGATTCCTTAAAAGGGATACATAGGCATTAGGGTAGGGCCCGAGCGAGCATAACTTTTATTTTCCCTACATTATTTTCTTCTTTCTTTTGCATGCATTCCCTCTTTGTATTTTATTTTAGCTATTAAGCTTTAGATATAGATTCACACACCCATTAGATTAGAACAACAAGAGTGGATACCATAGAGTACTACGGGCGTGTGAGATGCTAATACCTTCCCCTCGCGTAACAGACTCCCTTACCCAATATCTTGGTCGCAAGACCGTGACTTCTCTCTCTTCAGGTTTTCTCGATGTTTACCTTTCCCCTTCTTGTGGGATAAAAGACGTTCGGTGGTGACTTCATTGATTTTATATCAGATGACGGTTCGGCCGATTATTTCAGCTGGCGACTTCATTAGGGATAAGAGCGACCTATTGTTGGTCCATCCCAGAGTCGATCCTAGCTCGTGTTTGTTTTTCTTTTTGGGTGTTCATTTTACCGCTTTGCATATTTATCTATTTGCATGGCATCCTATGTGTGCTTTATTTTCTGCATACTGGATTTGGCTGGACTATTTGGATTCTAGTTTTCTTGGTGGGTGGGTTATTCCATGAGGTAAAAGGCCTCATACCCAGGTTATGAGTGGATTCCATAAGAACTAGGAATAGAGTGGCCATGGCGGCTATGAGGCGTATGTCTTGTAGACCCGAACATGAGACCCATGACCTCAGAGGAAGTTCAGATAGGTGTTATCATATGATAAATACCAACATATGAGCTCTTGTACTCTGATTTGACCTTTAAACTTACCTTGACCTAGACTACACCCGTGAGAGGGGCGGAAAAATTTTCTTACAGGTGCAGGTACTGTTGGTGACTTTGTGTTTTGATGGTGACTCGGGCTCCCATGTTAGTACTGAAGATGTGGGATTGTTGTTCTTGAGTTGTGTGGGTCTATATAATGGTCCAGTCATTATCCAGTGTGGAAACTTTGATCCTGTCATGTCACATCATAGCATATTTATTTATTTTTATAAAAAAAAAATGTATAAATAAAAAAATAATAATAACTAGCATATGCATGTCATTTTCCAGGGGAATTCAAGAGTTTTCTTTCCATTAGGAATGGCCGACTTCCTGTCAGATGAGTTTGAGTCAGTTGCTGCCAAAGAACCCACCAGGCATACATTCGCTTATCAGATTCCGACTATTGATGTGTCCTATTTGAAGAGGTTGAGTTCTTATCCGAAGGGTGATATTCTGAACAATTTCAATAGGGACTATGACAATTTGTTATTAATCCTCAATACTTCATTTAACCCAATAACTTTGATCACTCTCTTCCAGTTCTATGACAAGGAATTACGGTGTTTTACTTTCCAAGATTACCAACTGGTTCCCACGCTAGAAGAATACTCTTATCTTCTTAATATCAAGTTGTCCAATGAAATTCCTTTTACCCAAGTGCCGGAGAAGTTGAAGTTCTAAGTTATTGCTTAAACCCTTCATTTGAGTTGGAAAGAGGTGAAGGACAATTGGAAATCAAGTAAAGATGCTACGGGGTTTTATTTGGATTTCTTAGTGAAGAAAGTTGAAGACTGGGCAAAGAAAGGAAATTGGGGTGACTTTAGCCTTTTGTTTGCTCTCATGATATATGGTATTGTTCTCTTTCCTCACAAAATAAATTTTATGGATTTGGCGGCTATTTGTGTTTTTAGAAATAAGAACCCGATACCGACGCTTTTGGCAGATACTCTTTATACTATTAATTTCAGGCATGGAAAGGGAGGTAATGTTAGCTTATGTAATTCGATGTTGTATCAGTGGTTTAAGTTGCATTTACCAGTAAATGGCCCTTTCATGGATACAAGGCATTCTCTCCAATGGTCGTCAAGGCTTGTCAACCTCACTTCTTTCGATATCGGGTGGAATTATGTTATGGGAGAGGTACGAAGTATCATCACTAGCTGCAGAGATTTCCCTAATGTTCCCCTCATGGGCACTAAGGGGTGTATCAACTATAACCCTGCGCTCGCTTATCGCCAATTGGGATATGCAATGGATGGACCGCCAAAAGATGGAGAAGTGTTTGAATCAGTGTACTTTGTTAGAGGAAGTGATCCTGAGATGTTAAAAAGAATGACAAGTGCTTGGAAGGGAATTCACGAGAAGGGTAGAACTACTTTTGGAAAACAGGTTCCTATTGCTAGGGTTCCTTACATGGAATAGATTAAAGACAGGGTTAAGATTTTACGGTTACCATTTGCAAGGTCGAATCCTTTATGTGAGAAACCTCCTGTTGTTCTAAATGACACCGTGCCTACTGAGGTTTTCACCCAAGTTCATGTCGAGAACATTCAACTTCGTACAAAAGACCGTGAGGCAGGAATGAAATTCTATTGGGTAGATCAGGAGAGGGCTGAATTAGCTCGCAAACTCAAAGAAGCCCAAGGAAAAACTTCTGACGTAACTAGGTTTAGAAAGAGGTATCATGTTGAAATGGAAGAAGAGTTGATTAGGAAGCAGCGAGAGTGCCAGCAACTTCGGGCATCTGAAAGTAGCTACAAGAAGAAGATTCAGAACTTGGAAAAATAGCTCAAAGACAAGGACACTCAGATTGAGAAGGATGTAGCCCAGAGACGTGCCATGGAGGATCATTTCCAAGGAAGTAAATAGCTTGCATCAAAACGTTTTAAGGAGAAATCCAGGCTTGAAGAGTATTATCAACACCTCGAAGCATGCCTTGTTCCGAAGATTTAGTCTTGCTATTTACCTTTGATGTTTTGGTCACCCCCAGGATTGTTGGAGGGGACCATTTTTTTAATCTTTTTGTACTTAGTTTTTGTTATGTCTGTCACGCTCTTGGTTGTTTGAAATCACATGAACATCATCCTGTGCTTATGAATGAATGAAGTATTTGTTTTGTTAATTTTCCTTTTTCTTTAATTGTACAATTATGATTACATCTGGTTGCACGCCACGGTTGATGGTTAAAAGGACTCTTGAATACCTGGAAATGACAAACATATCATGCATATCATACATCTCATAACATGACAGGTTATTTCAAGACGGTTTTCTTATTATTCTGCTTTTCTTATTTAGAATTCAAGACGACTACTCCCCGGTATTCCACCAGACGCAATTTGCCAAGACAGATGGAACAAGTCTAAGCTGAACTCGCTGAAATGAGAGCCCAGATGGCTACTCAGATGACCCAGTTCATGGAGGTCATCACCAATGTGAATCGCCGACAGGAGGAATTGGCTGCCATTGTCAATAATCAACGCTGCTATCCAGTGGATAATGGGAACCAAGGGGTTTATCAGGATGTTTCTGTAGGATTGGGAGAGGTGCAGGACCAATCTATCGGGAATTTTCACGGGCTACCTGGCAACCCTTTTGTGCGCAACGTGGGGCAGTTTCCCACGTCCCCGGGACCTCGTCTTGTAGGGAACATAAGAGATAATCAGGGAGGTATAAGGAACTATCAGGAGCAGGATTATAACTATGATCATGATGAAGATCAGCTTTTTATTTTGCATTCTGAGCCGGAGGTTCAGGTTGAGGATAAGAGGTATCAATTGTTGGAAGAACATATGAAGGCTGTGGAAGGGCAAGGAGTCCTCAGCATGGATGCTAATGATCTTGGGCTGGTATCTGGGGTGAAAGTTTCTCCAATGTTCAAACCACGTGCATTTGAAAAGTACAACGAACCGTCATGTCCCGTTACTCATGCAACTTCTTATTTCGGAAAGATGTCGGTGCATACTGAAGATCAGGGTTTTTTGATTCATTTCTTCTAGGATATCCTATCTGGGGCATCCCTACAGTGGTACATGAAGTTGGAGAAAACCCATATTCGTTGCTGGAACGATCTTGCTCGAGATTTTGTTAAACATTATCAGTACAATGTGGATATGGCGCCTAATCGCACTCAGTTACATAATTTGTCACAGGGACCAAAAGAATCTTTCAAGGAATACGCTCAGAAGTGGCGTGAGCTGGTTGCGAGGGTTCAACCTCCACTAATGGAGCAAGAACTCATTGATATTTTTATGAGTACCTTGCAAGGGACGTTTTACGAACACATGATAGGAAGTGCTTCAATGGAATTTGTAGATTTGGTTATGGCTGGTGAAAGAATTGAGGTGGGTTTGAAATTGGGGAAAATTCAGATTGGAGGCTCTAGTGGCTTGTCAGGGGGTGGTAAGAAACCATTCAATACTTACCCTAAGAAAAGGGAAGGCGACACAAGTGCAGTTTACTCTCAGGGAGGAAGAAGAGAAGATCGTCAACACCAATAAATCAACGTTGTTTCTATTCCTGTTAATGCTCCTCCGCAACAGAGACATAATCCAGCACCTCAACAATAAAGACATCAAGACGTTCCCCATCAGTATAATAACCAAAAATAGAGGCATCCAAGAAATCTCAATCCTTTGCCAATATCTCTCACCGAAGCACTCCACCATTTGCTCGATTTTAAATTGATCAATTTGAGAAGTATGCCACCACCCACCGAAAGACTTCCTCATAATTATGATGCTAACGCAAGATGTGAATTCCATTCCGGGGGAGTTGGTCATTCTAATGATGATTTTTTTGCGTTAAAATGCAAAGTACAAGACTTGTTGGATGCCAAGACAATCGAGTTTACTCTAGCGACTGGTCCGAATGTAGTCCAAAACCCAATGCCTAGACATGGAAGGGGTGTTGTTAATATGATTGACGATAATGGAGAAATTTCGAATTTAGTTGTGAATGTGGAACAAGTGACTACTCTGTTATGGTATGTTAAAAGGTATCTGCTTGACAATTATATTTTCCCGGGCCGTGCTTCAGACTGTTCCAGGTGTAGAGAGCAACCGAAGGGCTGTGATGATTTGAAAGCTGGTATCCAATTCATGATGGATGAGGGTTCTCTATAGTTCGATAGAAGACCAAGATGCTGAAGGGTTACCAAAGAGGATGTTGATGTGATATATATTCCTTACACCCCTGCACCTATTCCTACTCCATCTAGAGCGCCTCCTTTGATGTTTACGGTACCTGGTCCCATATCATATACTAGTGAGAAGGCCATCCCACGGAATTATGGTGCTGATGTTTATTATCACGGGGTGAAGCAAGAGATAAATCCTAGTTTTTCTGAGAAAGGAGTTATTGAAGACAATGAAAGGGATGTTCATAATTTCTTTGGCGTGGGTTGAATGAATAGAAGTGGGAGAATGTTTGGTCCTTCCAATGTACAAGCTGCAGTTGATGCTTCTACCAGAGAAAAAGGAAAATATCAGGTGATGATTGGAAATCCAAGGGTTATACCAGCCAATGTGACTCAACAAATTCCGGTACTAGAAACTTCTTCAGTTCCTGACGAGGTTTAGGAGTTAATGCGAATTATCAGGAAGAGAGATTATAGCATAATTGATCAGTTAAGTCACACCCCTTCTAAGATGTCTATCTTGTCGCTGTTGATTTATTCAGAACCTCATAGAAATGCTTTGATGAAGTTGTTAAAAAATGCATTTGTGCCACATGAGATAACCGTCAATCAGTTCGAGAATGTTTGTGCTAATATATCTGCTGGGAACGACCTGGGCTTCACAGATTTCAATCTTCCTCCAGAAGGGCAAGACCATAACAAAGCGTTACACATTTCTATGGAGTGCAGGGGCACTACTTTATCCCTAGTTTTGGTAGACACGTGGTCGTCTTTTAATGTACTGCCTAAGTCAGTGTTGATGAAGATTGATTATTCTGGTCTGGAGCTACGTCCTAGTGATTTGATGGTGAAAGCTTTTGATGGGTCTCGAAGATTAGTATTTGGGGAGGTGGAGTTACCAATTAAGGTTGGCCCTCGCACCTTCACTAGTACCTTTTTTGTGATGGATATACAGCCAAGATATTATTGTTTTTTGGGGCGGCCGTGGATTCATAAAGCAGGGGCGATCACTTCTACTCTTCACCAGAAACTCAATTATCCTACAGAAGGAAAGGTGATAACTGTGTGCGGTGAAGAAGAGTATATTGTGAGTAATTTGACATCTTTCCGCTATGTTGAGGTTGAAGGTGAGATACACGAGACTCATTTTCAGGCATTTGAGACAGATCATGCGGTCAATTTTCCTCCTCCAGAGCTGAAAAGAAAGCCGGAAACTGTCATGTCTTCTCTCAGAGATGCCAGAGCTGTGGTGGAGAACGGTAACCCTGAAGGTTGGAGTCAAGTGTTGGACGTCATCCCTAAATTCAACAAATTCGGTCTTGGATTCAGTCCGGGTCAGCAAAGTGCAACTCCCAGAGCTTCCAGTTTATCAACTCCTGTGAAGTTTTCCCGTCCTGGTGTTGCTCAAGAAGGACACGCCAATGCAATTGGTGATGATAGAGTTGATAGCTACAATCTTGAAGATTGGATTCGTCCAAGTATTCCAGGCCATGCACTCAACAATTGTACTTCTGTAGATGTTATCCAAGTTTCAAGTGCTGAGGAGTAATTTTCTTGTTTTCTTTTCTTATCATATCATAATTCCTACGCTCTGCCCAAGGTGTAGTGGATCACTTGTGTAGGGCCACCATGTTTATTTTCAAAAGTTTATCATGAAATAAAGGATGTTTTTGCATTCAAAATCTTGTTCCATTTATTTTTTTCTTTCTTTCTCTTTTTTCACTTTTCTTTGAATGGAAATGTCTCCCTTTTCACACACTGTCACTAAAAACACCAAAATATCGTTTATGCAGATGCACTTCCACCACGGATTATATTGATAACGACTATGATATTTCTCATTATGACTTTGTTAATCCAATATATCAAGCTGAAGAAGGGGCATATGAGGATTGTGATCTTCCTGAGGAATTAGCAAGATTATTGAAACAAGAAGAGAAGGTTATCCAGCCGAATCAAGAGTCAATTGAGGTGGTGAGTATTGGCACAGAAGAGGTAAGAAGAGAAGTCAAGATAGGGGCAGATCTCGAAGAAAGTATAAAAGTCAAATTAATTGAGCTATTCCGTGAATATTCTGATATCTTTGCTTGGTCTTATAAGGATATGCCAGGGTTGGATACATATATCATGGTGCATCGATTGCCGCTCAAAGAAGGTTGCTCTTCTATCAAGCAAAAGCTCCAAAGAACTCATCCTGAGATGTCCTAGAATATTAAAGAAGAAGTTCAAAAACAGTTGAATGCGAATTTCTTAAAAGTCATCAATTATTCGCCATGGATTGCAAATATTGTGCATGTGCCCAAGAAATATGGTAAAGTCAGAATGTGCATGGATTATAGAGATTTGAACAGAGCCATACCTAAGGATGACTTTCCTCTTCCTCATATTGATGTATTGGTCGATAATACTGCTCACTCTAGAGTGTTTTCATTTATGGATGTTTTAAAGTTACAATCAAATTAAGATGGCTTTGGAGGATATGGAGAAGACAACATTTATCACACCTATAAGGTGATGCTGTTTTGTTTGAAAAATGCTGGGGAAACGTATCAGCGTGCCATGGTTACTCTCTTCCATGATATGATCCACAAGGAGATTGAGGTGTACGTGGATGATATGATTGCTAAGTCTGACACAGAAGAGAAGCATCTTGTTCATCTGGAGAAGTTGTTCGAGAGACTGAGGCAGTTCCTGTTGAGGCTGAATCCAAATAAGTGCACCTTCGGGGTGAGATCCGATAAGTTGTTGGGTTTTATTGTAAGTGAAAAAGGCATCAAGGTTGACCCTGCTAAAGTGAAGGCGATACAGGAAATGCCTGAACCAAAAACATAGAAGGAAGTCGTAGTTTCTTAGGGAGGTTAAACTACACTTCTAGATTTATTTCTCATCTCACGGCCACATGTGAACCTTTGTTCAAGTTGTTAAAGAAAAATCAGACAGTAAAATGGAATGAAGATTGCCAGAAGGCATTTGATAAGATAAAGGAGTACTTGCAGGAACCTTTGATACTCATGCCGCTGGTGGAAGGGAAGCCACTAATCATGTATTTAACTGTGTTGGAGAAATCTATGGGTTGTATCCTCGGTCAGCATGATGAGATAGGGAAGAAAGAACAGACCATTTATTACTTGAGTAAGAAGTTTACGAAGTGCGAGTTGAGGTACTCATTGTTGGAAAAGACATGTTGTGCACTTGCTTGGGCTACCAGACGTTTAAGGCAATACATGTTAACTCACACCACCTACTTGATATCCAAAATGGATCCAATCAAGTAGATTTTTGATAAGCCAGCTCTTACAGGTAGAGTAGCCCATTGGCAGATGATACTCACTAAATATGATATCTAGTACACTACGCAGAAAGAAATCAAGGGTAGTATACTGGCTGATCATCTTGCTCATCAACCCATGGACGATTATGAACCAATGAAGTTTGATTTTCCAAATGAGTAAATAATGTATATTCGGGATTGTAATATACCAAGCCTAGACGAAGGACCTGAGCCAGGATCATGTTGGACGCTTGTGTTTGGCGGTGCCTCCAATGCCATGGGCAACAACGTCGAAGCTATTATCACTTCCCCTGAGGGATTCCACATTCCTTTCACGTCTCGTATTTGTTTCGATTGTACTAACAATATGGCCGAATATGAAGCTTGCATTTATGGTATTGAAGCGACGATCGACCTGCGAATCAAGTTTTTGAAAGTTTACCGGGATTCCAATCTTGTAATCAGCCAGATTAATGGAGATTGGGAGACTCGTCATCAGAACCTGATTCCCTATCGTGAGCATGTTATGAAGTTGATTCCGTACTTCAAAGAGATCACGTTTGAACACATTTCCAGTGAAGAGAACAATCTAGCTGACGCACTGTCAACTTTGTCCTCCATGTTCAAAGTTAAGTGGGCTAACGAGGCACCTTCCATTACCATCAAAATATTGAATGAGCCAACTTTCTATTTTGAGGCCAGTTTGGAGTCAGATGGTAAACCTTGGTTTCATGATATTAAAATATATCTTGAAACGCAAGAGTACCCTGAAGAGGCATCTGTCAGAGATAAGAAGTTCCTGAGAAGATTTTCGGCCAAGTTCTTTCTCAATGGTGGTGTGTTGTATAAGAGACATCATGATGGTTTACTGCTCAGATGTGTTGACAAGAGAGAAGCAGCCAAAACCATTGAAGAGATACATGAGGGTGATTTTGGGACTCACTCCAGTGGGAATTCCAAGGCTAAAAATATTTTACGAGCTGGTTATTATTGGTCCACCATGGAAACTGACTGTTATAATCATGCACGAGTTTGCCATAAATGTCAAGTCTATGTTGATAAAATACATGTGCCGCTTGTGCCGTTGAATGTCTTAACCTCCCCTTGGTTGTTCGCGATATGGGGAATTGATATGATTGGCAAGATTGAACCGACTGCATCCAAAGAACACCATTTCATTCTGGTTGCCTCGATTATTTCATGAAGTGGGTCGAAGCTGCATCTTATGCCAATGTCACCAAGCAGGTGGTAACTCGATTCATTAAGCACAATATTATCTGTCGTTACGGAGTTCCCGAAAAGATCATCACCGATAATGGGTCCAATTTGAACAACAAAATAATGAAGGAGCTTTCTGAGTCTTTCAAAATCACGCATCATAATTCTTCCCCACCGAAGATGAATGGCACTGTCGAAGCGGACAATAAGAATATTAAGAAGATTGTACAGAAGATGGTGGTAACCTATAAAGATTGGCATGAGATGCTGCCTTTTTATTTACATGGTTATCGTACCACTGTGCATACTTCGATTGGGGAAACCCCTTTTTCTCTGGTTTACGCCATGGAAGCAGTGTTTCTTGTAGAAGTCGAGATCCCTTCTCTTAGGATCATGAGGGATGTTGAGCTTGATAAAAGTGAATGGGTACAAAATCAGCTGGGTCAGTTAGAACTTATTGATGAGAAGAGGTTGACGCCTGTATGTCATGGTCAAGTATATCAACAAAGGATGAGGAAAGCTTTTGACAAAAGGGTACAACCTCAGTGTTACAAGTCAGGTGATCTTGTGCTAAAAAGGGAAATTCTTCCCCAGGGAGATCCCAGAGGAAAGTGGGCTCCGACTTATGAAGGACCATTCATGGTCAGAAAGGTTTTCTCTGGTGGAGCGATGATGCTCGCAACCATGGATGGAGAATATTTCCCTCTCCCTATGAATGCTGACGTAGTTAAAAAATACTTTGCATAAAAAAAAGAGCCCGCTAAGTTGAAAACCCGAAAAGGAAACTTAGGCAAAAGAGGGTGTCCTGGTGAATTGAAAACCCGAAAGGGCGATTCAGGCAAAAGTTAGGGACTTAAAGCAAATGACTGCGCTCAGCATGTGATCCTTTGTCTCTTTTCTCTGTTTCCTCATTCGACCACCTGGCCGAAGTTCGGAACTAGTCCAATAAGGCTTTGTCTGAAAGTAGGAAGACAAAAGCTTCAAAGTCATGAGGGTTATAACAGAGTCGGAATTTGATAGATATTCGTATTCACATTGCCATTTGTAAACACCTGTTTGTTTTAATTTTGTAATTATTTGCTTCCAAATGTAAGTGCCATTTTCACAGGCTGATTTCTCAAAATCAATAAAAGATCTTCTTTCAGTATACGTGCACATAATGTTCCTTTTACTATTTTGTTTGCAAAAACATCCACTATTTTTGATAAACACGTGCATATGAATGTTGTTGGCCCTACATGAACATGATAATCTAAGCTATCATTGCTTGAAATCGGATAATAAGCACAATTGTCATGATATGCAAGGGGCATGATAATTTTTCTTCTTGTTGATACTCAACTACTTTTCTTGTGGGTACTCTGCTAAGCCATTTCATGACTCTGTACTTGGGGAAAAGGTTTATCGCTCCCCTTTTGAATGCTCATCTCTTCGGAAAGACGCAAGGAAAACCATTCGCAACTTCCCTTCATAATAAAGAGATCATGTGTCAGGATAGTGGCGAGTTTTCGATACATTGACAAGCCCGGATAGAGACGATTCTCCTCCGGGGTGGCATTTTTTTTCTCTTCTGTACTTTCATGTGTATTATTATTGACTGATTTAACATTGTCTGCATGTAGGAACTTGTTTATTTTTTAATGTCAATCCCGATGCGCTGAATATGTTTTCCTTGACGTTTTTTTTTTGTGTTTACTTAAACCGTTCATTATCATTCTTTAAATGATTTTCTGGCATTTTAATACCAACTGCGCCAACTCTTTTGCCTAGTTAAAAGATTGGAGGAAGGGTGATATCTCTAATTGTATGCTTTTGAGTAGAACCCTGTTGACGATGTACAAGCCTTATTTCAATCCCCAAACATCGGAGATATAAGGGAGATAGACCCTCGTTAACCCCTCTGAGCCTTCAAAGTAGGAGTTTCTTTTCTGTTAAAAAAACCCTTATTTTTAAACCCGAGGCAGGGTAGATGTTCAGATAATTTGATCGGGCATTAAAATTTCAGAAGGAGCGTCCCATTTAAGGATCACCACCTTTTATCCCTCGGATTATGAGGTCAGAAAATGTCAAAACAACAATAGTTATTTCCCTAGTGCAAAAAAAAACACACAACAAAAAATCCAGAGGTCGAGATAGAATCGATACAACAATGGTTATCCCTCGCCGACCAAGGAATGGGGCAGTCACTTTTCTTCAAAAAAAAGAGGTTCAAAGACTTAGGGTCACAAGACTTGTTCAAAAAGGAAAGTATGAATAAAAAAGGAAATAAAGAAAAAGCACCGCTAAGTCGAAACTCGAAAACAAGTCGCTTAGGTAAAAGTTAGGGCATCCCGCTGGACTTCCAAATTGAAATTCAAAAGAATTGGTCCAGGAAAAAGTTAGGGAAATAAAAAAGGAGGAACTTGAAAAGCCTGAAAGGCAAAAAATGATTATCCAATGAAAATCCACATCAAAAGAAACGCCGTGTGATCGAACACCCAAAAAATCAAAAGTTAACGTGACTGTCGTGTCAAAGTAACTGTTGAGATCCCTCAATCATTATAGCCTCTTTTGAGATATGAGTACTCGCATCAAGTTAACTGAACTTAGGACTGAAGAAGATCAAGGAGAATGGGTGGGCACCAAATAATTTTGAGCCTTAAAAAATCTTTTTTTCAAAAACCCGAGAACCAGGCCATGTTACAACCTTCAAAAGTCCTAACTGAAACATGGGTTTAGCTCTAAAGCATACTATAAAAGTATAGTGCTTCCTAAACATGTGTTATACGTATATGTTGGTATCATATCGACTGCATCATGTTTTTTTTTTAAAAGGAAAAAAGTTTTTGAAATTATGTACTCTAACTAGTGATTCACTCACGACAGGGATGCAACATCATTTTCATTCAAAATTTTCAATTTCAAGATTTACGTAATCGTCGCATTGGGGGTTGTTATTCTCATAATAAACATCCTTTTGCATAAAAAACAATTGTTTGACATCAAAAAGAGCTTACACAATGAACATTAGTAAAGAACTTAAAGTTGTCAAGAGGGGAAGATTTGGCTGTTCTGTTGGACAGAGGCCATTTGTGTCTTGAAAAAGATCTTTCCCTATCCCCAGTAAAATTTCACCTCCTCAACAGAGTTTTTTTTACTACCCCTAGAAATATTTTTCAAGAGAAAGGCTTCATTCTAAGACTCCAGGTCTGAAGATGTCGCATATCCCCAATGGAGTGGTTTAAATGGGAACTCATATTTTGAAGAAATTTAAATTCTCTAGCGGAGTTGCCGATTAGAGATTTATCGTCTTGATTTCTCATCTTCCAGCTAATTTGTTGCTTGGGGCATACCTATGTTAAGGTCTTTCCTTGTCCCCAGTAAAGTCAATATTGTATGACTATCTGCATGATCCCTCCAATAGTTGCATTCCAAAAGTTCAATAATCTCCAACAAGATGTTCTTTGACAGAGTTCTGTTTCCCCGGTGAAATCTCGTTTCCTCAACAGATCTTTGATCCCTCTGCAAAGGTTTTAACCCCTCACGTCTGGTTTATCATCTCAGTGTCATCCTCAACACGGCTGTGCGTTGTCTTTTCCAGAGATTACAGTCTCTCCTTGATCTTCTCCCATAATGCCCAATATCCATTTGGCATCATTCTCCAGAAGCTACAGTTTTGGTCTGATCCTCTCTAGAAGTTTGCAATTTATTTTTGCAACCCCTCTCTGTTTGTAGCCCGTTCTTACCGGTTACTCATTCGTTATTACCCACAGGGTCTCATCTCCTAAAGGGTTTCTCTCCAGCATTTTCTTATATCTTCTCTTCTCTAGCAGATTTTGCAATTTATTTTTGCAAAGTCTTGCCAAATCTTGACTACTCGGTCACTGGCTTCTCAAATTGATCATTCCCCGGTGAACATTTAAGAAAACATGCATCATTACATTGCATCTCCCAAAACATGTAGCATTTCCATTATATGGAGCATTACGCTATATATAAAAAAAATATTCGAACATGCATCGAAACATAAGTCATTACTGTTTCTATTTACCCCCAGTGATTTGCTAACTCTGCGAGCTTATTTGCAACAAGGTATTCTTCCACATTATCTTAAGTTTCACCCCATACAAATATCCTTTTGATGTTAATCATTTGATTGTTTGAGTGTTTACTCTTGATCGTAGTTCAGTTTTGCCCTGGCACAGTCTTCTCGGGTCTTCACTACCTTCGTTGGTTCATTTCAATGTCTATTGATATACCTTTTGAATACTGGTTTCGCCCTGGTTATTCACTTTCAGCAGGTTTTTAAGTGTACTCCCTAATCTCCTTGCTTTGGGTCGAGCTCAGAGTTTCATCTCCTCACCCGCGCATGAAATCTAGTTTCGTCCTGGTACTCATCTAGTTTAGTTTTGTCTAACTAGTTATAATGAGTCGAGTTTCATCTCGTTTTTATTTTCATACCTTGGAATTTATACTTATCATTTAATGAACCCTTTTTCGGTTATCGTTTACCGAGTCTCTTTGCGGTGTTCGTGCTGCGTCCCTTGTTGAATTCAGTCTCTTGTGTTCCTTGGATTCTTCTATCAGTTTTTGTTACTATTTATCCATTGATCTGAGACCAACAGGTGCTCTGAGAAACATGCACTCTCATCACTTCTCTATGGGTCGTGTTTCGCCTCGTCACCCGTGCGTGTAATCCAGTTTCTTCCTGGTACTCATCTAGTTTAGTTTTGTCTAACTGGTTATTTGGGTAGAGTTTCATTTCGCTTTTGTTCCTCACTCCTGGGATTCTTTCAGTTCCTTCATACTGGTTATCTTAGTTTGAGTTTAGCATGTGCTCCTAGAATCGTTCACTCTAGCCACTTTTCTTTGGGTCGAGCTCAGAGTTTCGTCTCCTCACCCGCGTACTTTTTCTTTTCCAGAGTTTAGTTTCGCCTATTCTCTTTGGTTTGAGTCTTATCTCACCCTTTTATGGTCCGGTTTTTCCCTGACACATTTTTGCAGAGGTTTAGTTTCGTCTATTCTTCTAAGCTTTGGTTGTGTCTCATTTTTATTAAAATCTGCATTACAGCTTCATTCTGACGCATGTCTTGAGGTTTTTTCTGCTTCTTCTTCAAGAGTGTAAATTTTTGGGTTCTTTTATATTCAATCATCTTCAACTCTGAATGGTCGAAGGCTTTCATTTTTCTCACTTATCTAGTTAAAGATGATTGAATAGGGGCAGCTGTTGCACCCCAAAATTTACCCTCTTGATTCAGGCTTATGTTCCATCATAAACATCATATTGCATTGTATTCATACATGGTGATGGGATCAAAACATTATGTTTATCAGGTATTTCTCAAGATTTGGAAGTTGATTGTGTCGACAAGTTGCTCAAGGATAGCCTTATTATTTAAATCTCTGGATCATTCTAGCCCAAAGGATTCACATATCCTAAGATAGCTCACCCACTTGATTGAATCATCAGAAGATTGAAGATTGTGTTGATTATAAGGAGAATCACATCCTTTTGATTCATCAGTCAAAATTAGGTTTTTGGTTGATTAAAGCTATTGATGCATGATCAAGTCTTGATTTTGAAGCCACAATACCTCATTGACTTTGGAGATATCTTTGTGCAAGAAATTGTCCAACATATCCAGAGGATTTGAAGTTTTGAAGATGATTCATCATTCTCCTAAGGTGTTAACCAAAATTAGGGTTTGGGATTTCATCAGGTTCTCTTGAGTATTTAGAGATGAAACTTTATAAATGGTCTCTACATATTTGGAAGATCATATGTTTGAAGTCTTGATCATCAATTTTGAAGGGAAGTGGATCAATTGATTCAAAGGGGCAAAATGGTCATTTTGGCCAGAATCAGTCAAAGTCAAGGTTGACCAAGTGAACTTTTGGTCAAACAACAGTTCTAGGGTGTAATTTTAATTTTTCAAGTCCATTTTAATCATTGGATCAAGAAGATTGAGGTTTGGATTGAAAGTTGTTCATGAAGAAATCCAAAAAGTTTCTAAATTTAGAAAATGAGTATCAAACTTTGAAAATTCATATTTTATTCATCTTTGATCAAAAAATGCAAATGAAGTATGCTTTGAAAGATAAGAGGGAGCTCTTTCACATGATTCCATTTTTGAGAACAGTGCATGAAGTGGTGGTAAGTTATGAAGCTAGGAAGTCACAAAATTATGGGTCATTTCTCAAAATTTGTGATTTTCATGCCATATTTTGAAGGAGCGAATGGAATCAAATGTGAGGCCATTTTCCACAGGGTTGAAGATGATTGCAAGACCTTTCCAAAGAGTGCTCATTTGTGTCAAAATTCAAAAATATGAGCAAGTTATGAGCTTTGGAATTTTGAGGCATTTACTAGAATTTTGACCAAGCAAGCAAAATGCAATTTCTTGAGAACTCGAGTTTAAGCCATTCCTTTAGTTTCTAATCAAGCCCATAACCAATTTGTAACATGCTGAGGCGCATTACACTCACCATTTCGTGCCCCATATGGTATTGTACTGGTTTTGATTTAAAAAGATCACAAACTTGCCCGATTTTGCAAATTCACCAACACTCTCTCATTTCAAATAGTCATGACCTGGAACTTTGAGAATTTGTTTCTGATCTCACTTGGCTCATAAAACACAAAGAAAATAAGAGCTTGCACGAGTGAAATGCAGGCTCCATGTGTAACCTCACTTTTTGCATAAACTACCAAACTTTCTCTCCAACGGCTTTGAGGACCAAATACCACTTTTATCCTCTTCCTCTCGTGCTATATAATAAGAACCAAGGCTCAGTTTGAAGGGGGGAGGTTCATAGTCACCACACTTCAGATCTGAAAATTTTCAAATATCTCTGCAAATTGCTTCGAATCTCTCTTCTCCTTGGATCATTCTTCAAAATTCTCGGTGGTTCTAATTCAGTGAAGTAAGGAGATCAAGCTTGCACCATTGGTTTTCTTCTGGAGTGAAGGAATCGAGTTTCCAGTTTTCACATTAATGTGAGTTTTCTTGAACTTTGATTTGCATGATTCAGCTTGAATTGATGATGTAGATCATGTTCATTGAGTTGCTAGCTGACCAATCATTAGGATTGATGTATATTTGAGCTTTGATTCAAGCAGAATTGGTGAAATCATGTTTCTGGTTTTGGTATTTACAGTGTGTTTTTTTTCAGTTTTTGAGACTTGATTTCTTGATCCATGCTTGATCTTTGAGATTGATTCGAATTGCATAATGTAGTATGATATGTTAGCTTTGATTTGCGCTTAATTTGATGAATTTTGGTTGAGAATTGAGATAGAACGAAGGATCTGAACATGAGGTGTTGAAACTATTTCTACACTTGTTTTTGCCCTAGCCAGAGGTTGAAGATGATGACGTGGCCTCATATGATTGGCTGTTGTGTTTTTTTTATTTGAATTTTGTTTCATAACTTGATTTTCATGATTTTATTTCTTGCTCAAAAATGGTTGGAAAATTATGAAAAAAACCAGGGAGCTTAAAAATAATATTTGACTTTTTGTATATTTAATAGTCTTTTCAAGATATATATGTGACTGTGACTGTCATACATCAGCTGTGGGATATGTTCATACTTGAAAGCCTCAATGCTTATATTTGATGGTGTGATTTCTGACTCGATTTATTTGTTGATGCTAGCTTTCTTAAAGTTCTCTGGGTTTCTTTTCCTCTTGCTCAGTTGCTACGGATAGTTATCCGCTTGGTATTGCACTATGGCCTTTTTACTGTTTCTGCTCTTTGTTGCTTTCTATTGCATGATGGGACCTCTGTTGCTGATATATGTCAGGAGGCCCTCGGTTTTATTTAAAGACTTGTAGCAGGAATTCTTCACTTCATTTTTTATATGTGTTTTTGTGTGTTTGCTTCCTCGGTTATTGATCGATGAGTCACTCAATTTAGAAATTGAGATCACGACTTCTCTCTCTCTCAGTGCATGTTCCCTATAGGATTTTATTGCTTTCCTTAGTCGTTGATCGATGAGTCACTCAATCTAGAAATTAAGATCACGACTTCGCTCTCATTGCATGCTCCCTATAGGATTTCATTGTTTTCCTTAGTTGATTGATCGATGAGTCACTCAATTTAGAAATTGAGATCACGACTTCACTCTCAGTGCATGCTCCCTATAGGATTTCATTGCTTTCCTTAGTTGATTGATCGATGAGTCACTCAATTTAGAAATTGAGATCACGACTTCGCTCTCATTGCCTGTTCCCTGTAGGATAGTTTTTTTAGTCTTTATTTGGCATGCTAACCAAGATAGGATCTCTCTAGGTGTTCTCTCTCGAGCTTATTAGTTTGCTTGATTGATTTCATCTTTGTGTGATATACCCTCACCATGCTCCCTTAGGTTCGCTCGTGTAGGTTTAGTTCTCGAGCTAGACATTAGGATAGGTATCCATGCATGCTAACTTAGGGTAGAAAATTCCCTCTTTCATCCTCAACCTTAAGGCCAATCATTGTATGATAACATTAGGGCTATAGATTAGGAAAGTCTCCCTTAGTTGTTTTCTTTTCCTTTGCATTCTTGCATCTTAAAACTAAAACTTCTTCTTGGCAAATCATAAAATATCTCTAATAAACTTAAATCCTTTTTCAAGGTAAAGAAATACAAACCAATCTTATTTGTTTGTGCGCCTCTTGGCTTTGTTTTAAATCTTGACAAATTGATGTTTTTCCATCCTTACCATGACATGTTGTTATCTTTTAGTCGATGTCTCGCCATCACACATGTCTATTATCCTACTTTGATTCTTAATATCATTGTTAGGTGTGTTGCTTTATCATCTAATTTATTGATGTTTCACCATCTTTGCCATGTTATCTTCCTGTCTCTTAGCCGATGTTTTGCCATCGCATATTTGTTTGAAACCGATGTTTCGCCATCGCACATGTTTGTTATCCTACTTTGATTCCCCATATCATATTTAGGTATGATGTTTTATCATTTGGTTTGTTGATGTTTCGCCATCTTTGCCATGATAGCTTGTTATCTTTTTGCCGATGTTTCGCCATCGCATATTTGTTTAAAGCCGATGTTTCTCCATCACACATGTTTGTTATCCTACTCTGATTCTCAATATCATTGTTAGGTGTGATGTTTTTGTTATCTGGTTTATTGATGTTTCACCATCTTTTCCATGTTATTCTGTTATCTTTTAGCCGATGTTTCACCATCACATTTTTTTGTTGTTTTATCTGACGTTTTCCCATTTTGACTGTTTCTTTTGTTCTCTTAACTAAATAACACAAACCAACCAAAATATATTAGCCGAACTACGGCTGCTCTGATTCCTTAAAAGGGATACGTAGGCATTAGGATAGGGCCCGAGCGAGCATAACTTTTATTTTCCCTACATTATTTTCTTCTTTCTTTTGCATGCATTCCCTCTTTGCATTTTATTTTAGCTATTAAGCTTTAGATATATATTTACACACCCATTAGATTAGAACAACAAGAGTGGATATCATAGAATACTACGGGCGTGTGGGGTGCTAATAACTTCCCCTCGTGTAACAGACTCCCTTACCCGATCTCTCGATCGCAAGACCGTGAATTCTCCCTCTTCAGGTTTTCTCGATGTTTACCTCTCCCCTTCTTGTGGGATAAAAGACGTTCGGTGGAGACTTCATTGATTTTATATCAGATGACGATTCAACCGGTTGTTTCAGCTTCCTCATAGTGTCACCAAGTGCTAACTAACCTTTAGAACCTTTAATCGACTCATCCTAGCCATTAGAAAGTAGTGAGATAACCGACTTTGGTTCTGACCGAATATTGTTGATACTCGATATTACACTCATTGAGACTGGACTTTCGGGATTTTTTGGCTGCAATACTTCGGTGCGTGAGCTGAAACAATTCCTGATGGGAAGGTCAATGATATTGAGACTCCTTAGAACCCGGTTACTATTAATAGGACATGTTGAGCCAACTAAACATTCAAGAGGGTATTTACCTTAAAACCTCATGCAAGCCTTTAAACCTAAGGTCTATTGTGTGATTTGCTTGTGTTTATCTGTGATTTAAGCATAATCATGACATAATAAACATCATGACATTCATATATACTAACCATTTCAAGGACTTGTTGGATTTACCTCTTTGCTATTTTGTAGGATATGAATTCAGGTCGCAGAAAAACCATCTGGATTAACTTCACAGAACTCCCTCCCAAGCTCAAGGAATTGGTCTTGAAAGTTACCGATGACTCTTCATTCAACAAAAGACATGTTCATTTGCTCAACTTGGTTACTACCGAATTTGACGAAGTTTTGATGAGTGTTTTATTCCAATTCTTTGATCCCGAGCACCATTGTTTCACATTTCCCGATTATCAAATGGTACCTACACTGGAAGAATACTTGGTTTACCTATATTGGAGCGAGTACCTTTCACTGGTTTAGAACAAGATCCAACTGCTGAAGATGTTGCCATAGATTTTAACTTGAAGCCATCTGATATTGAATCCCATTGGGAAAGAAGAAGTGGAGTTAAAGGCCTTCTTGAAAAATTTCTAATGGAGAAAGCTCAGATTTTCCTAGACGCTATGAATTACCATGACTTCGAAGATGGCTTAGCTCTCTCTATCCATGGGTTGGTCCTGTTTCCTAATTCAAATCAATTTATAGATGTGAGTGCCATCAATATCTTCCTTCCTCACAATCTGGTTCCTACATTGCTCGGGGATATCCTACATTCTCTCTATACTCGTACTCTGAAGAAGCGAGGAACTCTCATGTGTTGCACCCCTCTGATATATATGTGGTTTATTTTGCACCTTCCTCGGTCAACAATGTAGAATGATTTAGGCTTAAGGTGGAGTCAAAGATTAATGTCTCTCTGTCACTCTGACATCCGTTGGTGTCCTCGCTCTCAAGAAGACATCTCTTTTATTGATCACCGTGGAGAATTTCCTAATGTGCCACTCCTGGGAATTAGGGGAGACATCACCTACAATTCTTCTTTAGCACTATGTCAGTTTGGATATGCATGGAGAGATGGTCCATCAGATATGCTCATCCCGGGTATTGTGTTCAACTACTCAAATGATTTGCAAAATTATCGTTAGAGGTTCATCCGCGCTTGGGGCATTATTAAGAATACTGATGGTAAGACTTTGGGGCGCAAGAATTCCATCCCTTTGGAACCTTACCTCAAATGGGTGTGAGCTCGAGCCTAAAGTCTTATGATGCCATACGATGCCATCTTACCAGTGATCTTGGAACCTGTTGTTCGAGGGGGCGAGTCCTGAATTATTCTCCATCCTGATATGCCAACCAACTTCGAAGAGTTGAAAAAGTCTTGGATCCAGCTCAAGGAAGAACAGGATAATTTTGAGGCTCAATTCTATGCAAGTGAGAAGAAGGTGCTGGAATTAAAAAAGAAGCTTCACGAAGAGAGGAATCTCAACACCTACCTCAACACCAAGAGGAAGCGCCCATGGGAGACTTAGGAGTTTAGAATTTCCTTTCAATGTTTATCCATGTGTAATCTTTTGTTTCTTTAAAAAACTTATTTCCTGTTTGGTTTAAAAGAACTTAAATCCAATAAGGTCCTTGAAAGCATTGCATAAGCATATCATACATCTCATTGCATAAGCAGGTTTTAAAGCAGGGTTCTTATCTTCTTCGCTGTTTATTTCAGCAAGTAAAGAAATGGCTCTTAAACAAAACATCAAGGATATCCATGTGCAAAACTTCTAGTTCCAGCAAATGATTGTGGCTCTAGCTAAAGGGAAGGAAGATATGAAAGCCCTCATACTAAAGGACAAAAAGAAGAAGCCAAAGAAACTAGCTGGTGTGTGTTGTACCCCAAAATTTTCCCTCCCATTTTCTCATTGATTTCTCATCACAAAGCCCTTGGAGTTCAAGATCCAGTTAGGGTTTCATCTGCTCAAGACTTCTCCTTGCACTGTTGACCCAAATTAGGGTTTGTGTTTGCACAAGGATGATTTGACCTAAAATGCCTAATATGACTTCCATGCTTCATATTGGACTCCCAAGTTTATTCACATCAAGTTTCAAGCCTTGATTCCAAGTTTTGCCCAGTCAATTGGACAGTTGACCTAGAAATCAGCTGTATTGGGGAAAAAGTCAACTGTGGCCAATTGACAGTCAAACCTCATGGAAATTGACCCACATCAACATTATGAACTCATATGAACCATTTGATCAAGTTTGGATCACAATTCCACAAGAAATTTGATCAAATCACCAAAAGGGCAAAATGGTCATTTTTAGGGTTTTGACTGCACAAAGGCAATTTTTGACTGTTTGACCTAGCCAATGGCAAACCAAGCTCACATATGGACTCAAGGACCCTATGGAATTATCTTGACATGCTCAACAAACTCAAAAGATCCCAAGTACACAAGATTGACAGTTGAATTTCCCAGTCAATTGATCAATTTTGACTGTATACTGAAAAGTCAAACTTTGACTTTTTGGTCAAAATCAAGAGTCAAGATTCATTTTTCATCAAAACATGCCAAATCATGAAACTTGTTCACCAAGAAATCACAAAATGCAAATTAGGGTTAGAAATTAGAATTTTTCATAACTTAGAATTTTTCTAAGTTATAAAAAACCCTAATTTTTTCCCAACTTTGCCCCACTTTTTCACCAAGATCCATTTGGATTCAAACAAAAGTCAAAACATGAAAGTTGTATCTTGTTTCATAATCTACAACTTTGATTCACAAAGTTTTCCCATTTGAGGCTTGTATCTCAAGTTACAAATTTTTGAATAAGGGCACTAAACCATTCTTAACTTAGTGAAATTTTAACCTATTTTGACAAGGTTTTCTACCCAACTTCAAGGCCATTTTCCATACACTTCCACTTGGAATTTCAATTGGCATTTCAAAGAAGGATTGTAGTACACATTCCAAGCTTTCCAAAATGTCCAAGAACTTCTCAAACAACCTCATAACTTGAGAGAATCGAATTTCACAATTTGGCAAAAACTCACTTTTGAATTGATCATGAACATGTTCATAACTTTAGCCATTTTCAAGTTAGCATAGTTTGTGCTAAATTACAGGTCCTAAAACCCTTTGACACTCAATAATTCAATGCAAAACCTTTGTGCCAAGGCCTTGTTTCATGAGTTCAAGCATTGCCTAAAGGATTAATCCATTTATAGATAAAGCATTTCTTCCATTTTTGCAAAAGGTAACTTTATGTCCAATTGAAAATCCAAGCAGTACATATGAGATCTAATTGGCACAAGATTATGAGCAAAACACTCTGATCAAGGAGGGATTATGCAGCTCATTAGGGGGCCTCTACTGACCTAGAATACAACTTGGGCATTTGTTGCTTAAAGTGTAAGTAACTTGGCATATTGTAACATAACTCTCATATCAGCTTGCAAACATTTAAGTGAACTGGTGAAACACACTCAAGACATCATAACCAAGCTAGTACACGACCCTAACATCTCTCATACACTCCTAATCTCAGAATCACCTTCAAACTGTAAAAACAGGGCCAGGCCTGCAGTTTGAGTGCCATCTTCCATTTCCCTCAAGCTCTCTTGCCCAAACCAGTTCACACACATTCCCTAGCATCTATGCAAGCTAACCATGACTTGAAACACGACCTGTAATCCCTCTAACCAGTTCCACCATTTTCAGTTTCTTGTTTTGCAGGTGAAGTGCTCTAGCACGATTCAAAAGCTTTCAAGACAAAGTAAACATTGGAATAGAATCCCTGGACCTCAAGGAAGCTATACCAATCATCACCTTGCACTGAAAGCTTCCCCATTGCCAGATAGAACTTCAACTGAACAGGTATTTTGGTGAACTTCTATCTCTCTTATTAGGCATCATTAGCTCTAAGTTTGTGAATAAACAATGTTCTACTCATGCCACTGAACATGTACATATTTTTACTTTTCATTTCTTTTGCTTGAGCTGTGAGAATTTAAGGTTCGAAAATGGCAGAAAATCTAGGTTAGGATTTGGGGGAGAAGAAATTCTCCCTCATCTTAGAGAGTTAGATCAAGTTCTGCATATGGTTGGATTCGTCTCTTGATGCAGAACATTTTTTATGTTAAGAGTTTTCATTAATAAGCCAGGAATCAGGAGTTAGAAGTTTGAGAAGAAGGGCGCGCGTTTTGAACTGGTTTTGTCTGAAGGTTGAAGACAATGTCTTCTTGGGCTGGGCCTGAGTTATTTTCTTATTCACACCACCTTTTTGGTTTTACACCCCCTGAGCCCATTTGCTTTATTTTTAATGTTTTTTTACTTTTTCTTTTTTTAATTGACTCATTTATTTTTTTCTCAGCATGTTAAAAATATAAAAATATTTTTTCTCATCGTTTTTGAATTTATTAGGTATTTATTTGATTTTTCTTTTAGTTTGTACATAAATAAATAAATATATACTTTTTTGTTTAAAATACTAAAATAGCACAAATATATTTTATACACTTTTATCTTATTTTTACTTCCTGAAAATATTTTATAGAAAAATACTTTTTTATTTAAATATTAAATATTATTAATTAATATATATAATACATATTTTGTAAATAATATAAATAAATAGGTATATATTAATACACTTAGGATATAAATACCAAAAAAATGTACATATTTTATTTTATTAATATTTAATGCTAAAAAATACATTTTTACAAATATACTTCATTTTTCTTTTATCCTTTGTATATAAATAGTAAATATTATATATATTAAATAATTATTACCTTTTGATTAAAATTAGGGTTTTGCCCTAAATATGAAAATACTCCAAAAATAATACCCTTTTTATTTCTCTTTTTTATTTTACATAAATAATACTTTTTTTTCATACATATAAAAATTCTTTTTGCACCTTGCATATTTATTTCATTTCCATTTAATTTATGCCTTTAATTATATTGTAAATATTCAAAGAAAATGATGTAATAGTTAGGTTTAAATTCTTGTCTAAATAATCCCCATTTGAAACATTTGTACCCCCCTCCCCATGTTATTGTGTTGTAATAGTGTAGGAATTTTATTTTTCGCACTTTAAGTATACCATGCTAGAATTAGGGTTTGTATGCGAATAAAACGAATAAAATAGTTTGACCTAATTTCAAGATAAATAAGCATGAAAATGGACAACACATTTCACACTTGCACCCCTAGGGTATTCCACTTTGTTGCTTTCAAATAAATTGGGCCATATTGCATGTTGAAATTCTTTGGGTAAAACAAACAATCAAATGATCATAGTCCCTCAAAATGTTGCCTAAATGAATGATCAAGTCCCTTTTAAAGAAAAAATTGCCCAAAGACATTTAACACTATTGCAATTATGGTCTAAACGATGACCCACGCCCGTCCCTTTCACCTCCTAAATACAAGATTGTACACCAAATGCAATGGTGGAACAAAATTGTCAAAAGGTTTAGAGCATAACAAAAATCTTTGAGAAAACTTTAGGGTAGATAACTCTTAAGTACTTGTCAATTTGCAAAGAAAACACTTGCCTATTTTCAAACCACACTTCACAAACACTTTCAAAACAAACTTTCAGAAAACCTTGAAACATCTTTTCAAAAGACAAAACACCTTTTGTAAAACATTCGAGTAAAGAATTGTTACAAGGGTAGCCTATACAAGGCATCTTTTCAAAACATTTTCAAAACCACACACCAAGCACCATTTCAAACAATTGAAAACCAAGGCAAGTTGATCTAAGCAAGTACCTAAGAGCCCATGGATAACCATGGATAGAAAGGGTGCTAATACCTTCCCTTTCTATAATCTACTCCCTGAACCCAAGAAAATATCTCAAAGGTTTTTGCTGTGCTTTTTAAACCTTTCCTTAGGATAAAATAAAAAGTCGGTGGCGACTCTTGCTCAACCGAAACATTTGCGAAAACAAACGCAAAACCATAGTCAGTTCTCCCACCGTATCACAGAACTGGCGACTCTGCTGGGGAAAATTTTAAAAGTGGAGTAACCTTAGGGCTTAGATCACCCTCTTGCATGACAAATTGTTTGAATTGTTTGCTTAATATCTTGGCTCTATTGTTTGGGTTTACAATCCTACACCCGAATTTTGGGAAACATTCATAAATAGCAATACGTTGTGGAAACTGTGCGGGGTATACCGACACGGTCGAAGCAATAACTATATTAGTGCGACATATTTGTGAGTACCGGTAACCCTTGAGTTCAATCAAGGAGAGTACGGGGCCGCTGAGTGATGTCACTAAGCACTAATGACCTAGAACCTTACTTGACCATCTTGGCCTTTTATTAGGGGTAGTGAGATGACCGGCTTTGGTGCAGTCCGAAGTTGGTAGATACTCGATACTACACTCATTGAGGGTTGTTTTCTTGGAATATTTTGGTCACTAGTTAAGTGGCTAAACCAAAACAATGAACAATGAAGACAATCCAATGATATTGAGCTCCTTAGAACCCGGTTACTATTTATAGGACAGGTTTTTAAGCCAACTACACTCAAGAGGGTACTTACCTATGAAACCCCATGCAAGCCTGAAACTAGGGTTTGGTGTGATTTGCTTGTACATATGTTTTGTGCATACATCATAAACATCATAAAACATCATATGCATTCACTAACCATTTCAAGGGTTTTGGATCTTCATCTTTGTTCTTTGTTTTGTAGGACATGGAAATTCCTCGCAGAAATACCATTCAAGTCAACCTTGTGAGAATCTCTCCTCAACTCAAGGAGCTCACCTCAAGAATTCCGGAAAATTCATCCTTCAGTGAAAGACATGGCAGACTGCTCAGCCTAGTCAACACCAACATTGAAGAAGACATGATGAAAGTGCTATTCCAGTTCTTTGACCCTCTTCACCACTGCTTCACTTTCCCTGATTATCAGTTGGTACCCACTTTGGAGGAGTTTTCTCAACTCCTAAGAATCCTTATCCTTAATCAACTACAATTCAACGGTACGGAGAAGGAACCAAAGCCGGAAGATGTTGCTCGAGCATTACATCTACAACCATCCGACATCAAGGGGCATTGGGAAATCAGAAGCGGCGTCAAAGGATTCTTAGCAAAGTTCTTGTTTGAGAAGGCACAAGAATGTTGGAACTCATTGGACCTACAAGCCTTTGAAGAGATTGTGGCACTTCTTATCTATGGGTTGGTCTTGTTCCCAAATCCTGACCAATTGGTAGATGTCAATGCCGTCAAAATCTTCTTGTCTAGAAATCCAATACCAACATTGCTTGGGGACATTCTTCACTCATTTTACACACGAACAATGAGAAAGAGGGGTGTTCTCATGTGTTGTACTCCTATCCTTGCAAGGTGGTTTATTTCGCACCTTCCGCAATCTGTCTTGAAGAATGACCAAGATACAAGGTGGTCCCAACGGTTGATGACTCTTACTCATTCTGATGTGCATTGGTGTTCTCGGTCCAGAGAAAATGTCATCATTGTCGATCGTTGCGGAGAATTTCCTAATGTTTCTTTACTTGGAATCAGGGGAGGTATCACCTACAACCCTTGCCTAGCTTTGAGGCAATTTGGATATGCACAGAGGGATGGCCCTCATGACATGTTGATTCCTAACCTAGTTTTTGACTTCGACAACGATGCACAAGGACTTCGCCAAAGATTCATCAGAGCTTGGGGAAAACTCAACAAGGTTGATAGCAAGACTCTGGGACACAAGAACTCCATCCCTCTTGAGCCCTATCTCAAGTGGGTACGAGCCCGAGCCCAAAGTCTAATGATGCCTTATCCTCATGTACTCCCAGTGATTAAAGAGCCCGTCAATGAAGGAGAGGTCCCCTACACCATCCTACATCCAGACATGCCTACATCGTGGGAGGAAATGCAGAAAAGTTGGATTCAGCTCAAGGAAGAACATAATACTTTTGAAGCTAGCTTCTACGCCAGTGAGAAGAAGGTTCTAGAGCTTACCCGCCGACTCCACGAGCAAGAGGCCCTCAACACCTACATCGCACCAAAGAGGATGCGCAATGTCTTTCTGCCTTAAGAAGTTTATTTTGTAATATTTGGCCCATGGGGCATTTATGTACTAACAAATTTCTTCTTATTAATATGACGTGCGTTCATCTTTGTCTGAAACAATTTTGAATGTTCTAAATCCTTGAATGCATTGCATACATAAGCATACCATTCATCATGTGCATAAGCAGGTCTCACTCCAGGTTTCCTTATCTGTCTGCTGTTTATTTCAGTAGGATGGATCTCGAGCAAACAGTCAAAGACATACAAGCTCAGAATGCACAGTTCCAGCAACTCCTGATGACCTTGGCTAAGGGTCAGGAGGATATCAAGACTCAATTGGGGAATAAAGACCCAGTAAAAAAGAAGAAAAAGAGGATCGGGGTGGCTACTTTGGGGAGAAGATTTGACGGAGAAGCTCAGAGAGTGCTTGAATTTCCTCCTACTTCTGATGAAGGGACCAGTAAGAGAGATGGAGTTGCGGTGCCTTCCGAGTCTGATGCGGAAGAAGAAGAGGTTGAAGAGGATGAAGATTATTCTGACCAGCAATACCCTCCAGCTGATGATAAATACAAAGGGTTAGAAGACAGGTTGGCCGCCATGGAATTGCAAAGAGTACCGGGTTTGGATTTTGAAGACTTGGGTTTGGTTGCCGGGATTGTGATTCCACCAAAGTTCAAAGTGCCAGTGTTTGTGAGGTATAATGGGCTGTCCTGCCCTAAAATGCATCTCAGGTCCTACGTAAGAAAGATTCAACCCTATACGGCAGATAAGAATCTTTGGATTCATTTCTTTCAAGACAGCCTTTCGGGAGCTTAGTTGGAGTGGTTTTATCAGCTAGAAGGAACCAGTGTCAGAAATTGGGAAGATTTGGCCACCGCTTTTTACAAACAATACCAATATAATTCTGATCTTGCTCCTACTCGTACCCAACTTCAGGGTATGTCACTAGGAACAAGTGAGGGATTCAAAGAATATGCACAAACATGGAGGGATTTGGATGGCAGAGTGCAGCCTCCTTTAACCGATCGTGAGCTTGTTGATATGTTTCTTGGGACCCTATCTGGGCCATTTTTCAATCATCTAATTGGTAGCTCTTCTGCGGGGTTTACCGATTTGATCTTAACAGGCGAAAGAATAGAAGCTGGCATCAAGTCAGGAAAGATTCAGAAGGGTGTTGCTGCAAGTGTCGAGAAGAAACCTTTTAAGAAGGAAACATCTGTGGTATATTCTCAAAGAAGAGCAGGGAATATGGAGTGTCGGCCAACTGTGGGGGCCGTAATGATTCAAAACACTCCAAGTGAGCAGCCTCGCTATAACCAGTCCATACCAAATCAACAACGGGTGGAACGACCACAACGGCAGTTCACCCGCATTAATATGACTCCAGCGCAAGTGCTTCCCCATCTACTGAAGTTGAACCTCGCCACCATCAAGGAGGCACCAAAGAATGTGAATACGTCCTCTCCGCATTATCATGCCAATGCTAAATGCGCCTACCATTCAGACAGTGTTGGACACGACACCAATGATTGCTGGGCACTCAAGCATAAAATCCAAGACCTGATAGAGGCTAAGGAAGTAGAGTTTGACGCTCCAGAGAAGCCTAATGTGATATCTGCACCCATGCCGAAGCACGGCCGAAATGTCAACGCCATTGAAGAAGATTTGTATGTTGCTGATGTCAGTGATCTGACTACTCCACTGCTAACCATTAAGTTGAATCTGTTGAGGGCCGGGATCTTCCCGGGATGTAAGGAAGACTGCTATTGTTGTTACTCTCTGCCGTTTGATTGTCCGTTACTAAAGAAAGGCATCCAAGGCCTTATGGATAGTCGACAAATTTTGTTCGAAAAAGTCTCTGCTGTTCTAGTTCATACTGAAGATGTCTCAATCATAACCATTCACGCCAATCTTTCCAAGGCCGTCAAAAAGCCTGTTAAGATTACACCAGCTGCGAAATCTGTTCCTTTGAAGATAACAATGCCGGGGCCTGTTCCCTATGTTTCTGAGAAGTCGATACCTTGGAACTATGGCGGTGACGTCTACTACCATGGTGTCAAGCAAATCGAAATAATTGAAGAAAGTTCGGATGATGAAGAAGCCAACATTAGCAACATTGCGGGCACTAGCAAAATCACCAGGAGCGGGAGAATATTTTCTCCAGAGATTGCCCCTCCAAGAGCAGTCTTTGGACCCTCATCAGCCGACAAGGTCGTCCCTGCACCAATCAAACTCTCTGCTAGAACCCCTTTGATTGAAGATGTTGTTGTTCCTAGTACCGTCTCTCCTACCGCTGCTGACAAAGGTAAGGGAATCCAAGATGAGCCCGTCAGGACGAGGGCTCAACCCTTGGTAATCCCGGAAACCTCCAAGAAGGAAATGGACGAGATTTTGAGGATAATCAAAAGAAGTGATTACGATGTGGTGGAACAGTTGGGGCAAACCCCCTCCAAGATCTCCATGCTGGCACTACTACTTTGCTCAGAAGCGCACGCTAAAGCCCTGATAAAATTCCTGAAGGCAGCTCATGTTCCCCAGGAAACCTCTGCGGATCAATTTCAGAATTGCGTGGCTAGCCTGACTGCAGACAATGGATTAGGTTTTTCTGATGCCGACTTAACTCCTAAAGGTAGAAATCACAATGATGCTTTGCACATTTCAGTCTAGTGTCGAGGAACTACTCTCGCACATGTCTTGGTTGATACTGGTTCGTCGCTGAATGTTTTGCCTAAGAAGGCCTTGGACCGACTAGATTGTGAAGGATTGGAATTGAAGCCAAGTGATATTGTTGTCAGAGCTTTCGATGGTTCGAAGAGAATGGTCCATGGAGAGGTTGAAATTCCCATCAAGATAGGCACCGAGGTGTTTAAATCCACTTTCTATGTGATGGACATCCGTCCATCATACTCTTGCCTGCTGGGTAGACCTTGGATACACCATGCTGGGGCAGTCACCTCCTCCTTACATCAGATGTTGAAGTATCCTGTCAAGGGAAAGATCATCACTGTCCATGGCGAAGAAGAGTACATGATTAGCCACTTAAATTCTTTTCGGTATGTGGAGGTTGAAGGAGAATTCATCGAGACACCGTTTCAACATTTCAAAGAAGTCCTTCCTGAAATAGCAGTAGCGAAGTTGACGGCTGAGACACCGAGGCAGATGGCCAGGATGGCATCTCTGGAGGATGCAAGGGCCGCAATAAAAGAAGGGAAGAATTCAGCATGGGGGCAGTTACCCGACTTTCCGCATAAGACTGACAAGTTTGGGTTAGGGTTCACAGCCGCCGGCCAGAAAGCTATGCGCCGTGCGAAGATTGAAAGGGTGCCAGTCAAAATTTCTCCCTACGGAATCAACGCCCTGGAAGATGAAGACAAGGAGAGCAACATTGAAGAGTGTATTTATCCAACTGTCAAAGGAGGATTGAGCAATTGGGAGGCTAAGGACTTTGTCCCCATCAATTTTATTCATCAGTAATTTATCTGTTAAACATTTATTATTTGGTCTGTAATATTTACTTTCAAACAATCCATACACTATCTTTTCACCTCCTGCCTTGCCCGGGGCATGTAGGTCCATTTTTAAGGGTTTTGATTATTTTTCATATCCATATGCCATGTTTAATGATTCATTGGACGTTTTTCATTTGATAAACTGCTTATGTTCATTTTCTTTCCTTTTGCATTTTTGTTTAAGGATGGCTATCCCTTACACACACCCACACTCACCAATGCAGGTACCCATCCACTCCGGATTCCATGGGTGACTATTCTGCTATATCTTTCAATAACTCTGAGGATCTGGTCAATCTAGCCGAGTATGAAGATGACGAAGGTTGTGAAGTACCCGGGGAACTAGCCAGACTCCTGCAACAAGAGGAAAGGGCCATCTTACCGCATGAAGAGTCACTGGAAACTGTCAACTTAGGGACCGAGGAAGACTGGAAGGAGGTGCAAGTGGGTGCCAATCTGGAACCAAAAGTCAAGGAGCACTTAGTACAGTTGTTGAATGAGTATGTTGAAATCTTCGCTTGGTCCTATGAAGACATGCCGGGTTTAGACACAGACATCGTGGTTCACCGTCTCCCCACAAGAGAGGATTGTCCGCCGATCAAGCAAAAAGTTCGCCGAATGAGGCCTGACATGTCTGAAAAGATCAAAGCAGAAGTAATGAAGCAATTCGATGCTGGCTTTCTGGCTGTTACGTCCTATCCTCAATGGGTCGCTAACATTGTGCCAGTACCTAAGAAAGATGGCAAAGTCAGGATGTGTGTGGACTACCGGGATTTGAATAGGGCCAGCCCTAAAGATGATTTCCCGCTACCTCACATTGACATCTTGATCGATAATACAGCTCAGCATAAAGTGTTTTCCTTCATGGATGGATTCTCGGGCTACAATCAAATCAAAATGGCCCCCGAGGATATGGAGAAAACAACTTTTGTCACACAATGGGGCACTTTCTGTTACAAGGTGATGCCGTTCGGGCTGAAGAACGCAGGGGCAACTTATCAACGCGCCATGGTAGCTTTATTTCATGATATGATACATCATGAGATTGAAGTTTACGTAGACGATATGATAGCTCGGTCACAAACATAGGAAGAGCACCTTGAACATCTAGAGAAGCTGTTTGCCAGGTTAAAAGAATACAAGCTCAGGCTGAATCTAAGTAAATGCACTTTTGGAGTTAGGTCTAGTAAACTCCTGGGATTCATTGTAAGCAACAAAGGCATTGAGGTCGATCCCGCAAAAGTGAAAGCAATACAAGAAATGTTGGCTCCCCGTACTGAAAAGGAGGTTAGAGGGTTCTTGGGGCGCTTAAACTATATTGCCAGATTCATCTCACATCTGACTTCTACATGTGAGCCAATTTTCAAACTCTTGAAGAAAGATCAGGTAGTCGAATGGAAAGACGATTGTCAAGCTGCTTTTGATAGAATCAAGGAGTATTTGCTAGAACCTCCTATTCTGATGCCACCCGTCGAAGGAAGACCATTGATCATGTATTTGACCGTCTTGGATAATTCTATGGGGTGTGTGTTGGGCCAGCATGACGAGTCTGGTCGAAAAGAGCATGCTATTTATTACCTTAGCAAAAAGTTTACTGACTATGAAACTCGCTATTCACTGCTCGAGAAAACTTGCTGCGCTTTGGTATGGGCTGCTCGCCGACTAAGACAGTATATGTTGACTCATACTACCTTGTTGATCTCCAAAATGGATCCTATTAAGTATATCTTCGAAAAGCCCGCTTTATCTGGAAGGATAGCTAGATGGTAAATGATCTTAACTGAGTATGACATCCAGTACACCACCCAAAAAGCTATAAAAGGGAGTGTATTAGCTGACCATCTGGCTCATCAGGCTATCAAAGACTATCAACCCATGAGATTTGACTTCCCAGACGAGGACATCATGAATTTGGACAACGTTGAAGGTGACGGACCGTATGACGGACCTGAAAAGGGATCCCGATGGACCCTGTACTTTGATGGTGCTTCAAATGCGCTTGGAAACGGTATTGGCGCAGTACTCATTTCTCCGGAAGGTTGTCACACACCTTTCACGGCCCGACTTTGCTTCAGCTGCACAAACAACATGGCTGAGTATGAAGCCTGCATCTTTGGTCTCAAGGCTGCTATAGACTTGGGGATCAAATCTTTGATCGTATTTGGGGACTCGGCTTTGGTTATCAGTCAAATCAAAGGAGGATGGGATACCAAACATCCTAATCTCGTCCCATACGAAGAACATGTCCTGACATTGTTGCCGCATTTCGAGCAAATTACGTTCGAGCATTTCCCGCGAGAAGAGAATCAACTAGCAGATGCTCTAGCCACAATGTCCTCCATGTTTAAACTCAACTGGGATAACGAGGCTCCCCAAATCACCATCGAGCGAATGGATGAACCGGCGCATTGCCACGAGATTAATATCGAAGAAGTAGTGGAACAACCTTGGTTCCATGAAATCAAAAGGTATCTCGAGACCCGAGATTATCCTGAAGGAGCTTCTGTGAATGACAAGAAGTTCTTAAGGAAATTTGCTGCTAAGTTCTTCCTGAGCAACGGCATCCTTTACAAGCGAAGCCATGATTGCGTATTACTCCGATGCGTAGATAAAGCTGAAGCAGAGTTGATCATGACTGATATACACAGCGGCACATTTGGCACTCACTTGAGCGGGCATACAATGGCTAAGAAGATCCTAAGGGCAGGCTATTACTGGTCTACTATGGAGGCTGACTGCCATCAACATTCCCGTACTTGCCACAAGTGTCAAGTCTATGCTGACAAAGTTCATATTCCTCCGGTTCCTCTCAACGTCCTGACTGCTCCGTGGCCCTTTGCAATGTGGGGAATTGATATGATTGGAGAGATCAAGCCCACGGCTTCCAATGGACATCGCTTCATCCTGGTTGCCATTGACTACTTCACTAAATGGGTCGAAGCAGCTTCCTTCGCCTCTGTCACTAAAAATGTGGTTGCCCGCTTTATCAAGCAAAATCTCATATGTCGGTATGGTGTTCCAGACAGGATCATCACAGACAACGGTACAAATCTGAATAACACAATGATCACTCTATTGTGCGAACAGTTCAAGATTTATCATCACAATTCATCTCCCTATCGGCCGAAGATGAACGATGTTGTTGAAGCTGCGAACAAAAACATTAAGAAAATCATTCAGAAAATGACAGTCACTTACAAAGACTGGCATGAGATGTTACCGTTTGCTCTGCATGGATACCGTACGACGGTACGTACTTCAACCGGGGCAACCCCATTTTCTTTGGTTTATGGCATGGAAGCTGTTTTGCCTATGGAAGTCCAGATCCCTTCTCTAAAGATTATGAAGGATGCAGGTTTGAATGAAGATGATTGGATGCAGACCCGACTTGATCAACTCAATCTAATCGACGAAAAGCGACTTGCTGCTATATGCCATGGTCAGACGTATCAAAAGCGAATGATCAAGGCCTTCAATAAGAAAGTCAGACGTCAAGTGTATCAAGTCGGAGACCTCGTAATCAAGCGGATTATCTTGCCGCAAAGTGATCCCAGGGGCAAATGGACTCCTACATATGAAGGACCATTTGTGATCAAGAGCATATTTTCTGGTGGTGCAATGATTCTGACCACCATGGACGGCGACGATTTGCCGCATCCTGTGAACGCAGACATAGTCAAAAGATACTATGCATAAAATAACCCGACAAGTCGAAAACCCGAAAGGGCGGCTTGGGCAAAAAATGGGCATCCCGGTGAGCCGAAAACCCGAAAGGGCGGTTCAGGCAAAAATTAGGGATAAAAAGCAACAAAAAAATCTGTACACCCGGCAAGTCGAAAACCCGAAAGGGCGGCTTGGGCAAAAAGGGGTTTCCCGGTGGATCGAAAACCCGAAAGGGCGATTCAGGCAAAAGTTAGGGAATTAAAGCGTATGACTATGTCTCGTCGGATCACTTCAAGGACAATCTCTTCATCAACCGGTTCCAGGCTTCTGATCAATCCAGTCATCGTCAAGCGAGGCATTGAATGGACAGATATTCAGAGTTGTGAAAGCTATAGCGGAATGGAATCCCATGGAATTATTTCACATAGCCATCCTTATTTTGTATAAACCTTTCAAATATTTACGACAAAATCCTCTTACTAAGATGATTGTCTCCTTTGTACAAATATACTCATAGAAAATCAATACAAATACTTTTCCCAGAAATTTGTGTCATTTCCTTTTCTTTTTCTCTTGCACTATTTGTTTATTTTGAGAAACGTCCAATGTTTTGTTAAATAGGCATATGCATTTGAAACATAATCATTTCCTTATGAACCAAGAAAGAGGATTACTGATAAGTCAAAGGTACAGTTGGATAACCCGATACCCTTTTAAAAGGAAACCCCCGGGAGATTTGGAATCCATATCCCTAGCAAGTCTTGAAGCTCATCCCCAATAGGTTCTGGAAGCTTATCCCCCGTAGAGTACGGACGTCTCTCCCGAGTTTTATTCAAAGTTATTCCTCCCAGGGACTTATAACTGGGTTATCCTCAGCTAACAACCGCGGAAGATCGCGCTCGCCAAAATTCTTCCTATCCCCAGCGGAGTTCATCAAAATTCCCCAGCAGTAACTTATCTTTACAATCCCCCAGCCAGAGGATCCTCAGGAATCCAATTTCCCTCAGAATTTAAGTTTCAATATCCCCAGCGGAGCCAGACTAATGAACCTTCTCCCCACAGAGTTTTAGGAAGGAAAATCTTGAGTTCCCCAGTGAAGTCGCCAGAGATACTTCCCGCCAAACTGAAGATTCTCAGTCTTGCATCCCCGGCATAAGTCTACTAGATTGGTACTCCCCAGTAGAAGTCATCAGGATTTCCCCAGAGGTTTGGTATACAACCCAAGCTCTTTGTTCCCCAGCAACAGCCAAGGATTTGTTCTTCCCGGCAGCAGTCAAGTTGTTCTTATCTTCAGTCATCCAGGATTCATCTATCCCCAGCAAGACAGCTCATCAGCTTACATACGCATTCATTGCATTCATATCATAAACATTCATATAACATATATTGCATCATGCATTTCATGCAACATAATTCTGTGTTTAGCTAACATTTTGTCCGAACAGGATAAGAATAAAAGGCTATCATTAACAGTTTCAGATGCAGTTTTACACGGACCCCTCGTCAAGCAACCCTACGCCGTTACTTATTCAACTTCAAGATTTCTGAAAACATTTTACGGGTTCTCCAAGTAACGGATGTTAACCTATCGCTTGTTCAGTTTCTTCTCCAGACTTCTGAAAACAGTCTATGGATTCTTCCCAACGACGGATGTTAATCTATCACTTGTTCAGATACAACTTTTGAAAACAGTTTACGGACGCTTCCCAACAACGGATGCTGCTCTATTGCTTATTCATCTTCAAGATTTCTGAAAACAGTTCACGGGTTCTCCAAGTAACGGATGTTAACCTATCGCTTGTTCAGACTTTTCTCAAACTTCTGAAAACAGTTTACGGATTCCTCCCAACAACGAATGTCAATCTATTGCTTACTCAGACCCCCAGTTCAGAAATGGTCCAAAGCATGGACACCTTCCTGATACTCATTCCAGATGGCATCTCTAAGCCCATCCCCGACAAGTCTTTGTCACTCTTCCAGATGGCATCATTAAGCCCATCTCCAAATGGCATCTCTAAGCCCATTCCCGCATCCATTGCTTTGACAAGTGCAAATTTCCGGGCACTCTAGTGTCCAATCTCCTTTTACCCTCGAGTCACGAAAGGCAAACTTGCCAATCTAACTCTTCGGATTCAAGAAGATTGAACATGGGAAACTGTTGTACCCCAAAATTTTCCCTCCCATTTTCTCATTGATTTCTCATCACAAATCCCTTGGAGTTCAAGATCCAGTTAGGGTTTCATCTGCTCAAGACTTCTCCTTGCACTGTTGACCCAAATTAGGGTTTGTGTTTGCACAAGGATGATTTGACCTAAAATTCCTAAGATGACTTCCATGCTTCATATTGGACTCCCAAGTTTATCCACATCAAGTTTCAAGCCTTGATTCCAAGTTTTGCCCATTCAATTGGACAGTTGACCTAGAAATCAGCTGTATTGGGGAAAAAGTCAACTGTGGCCAATTGACAGTCAAACCTCATGGAAATTGACCCACATCAACATTATGAACTCATATGAACCATTTGATCAAGTTTGGATCACAATTCCACAAGAAATTTGATCAAATCACCAAAAGGGCAAAATGGTCATTTTTAGGGTTTTGACTGCACAAAGGCAATTTTTGACTGTTTGACCTAGCCAATGGCAAACCAAGCTCACATATGGACTCAAGGACCCCATGGAATTATCTTGACATGCTCAACAAACTCAAAAGATCCCAAGTACACAAGATTGACAATTGAATTTCCCAGTCAATTGATCAATTTTGACTGTATACTGAAAAGTCAAACTTTGACTTTTTGGTCAAAATCAAGAGTCAAGATTCATTTTTCATCAAAACATGCCAAATCATGAAACTTGTTCACCAAGAAATCACAAAATGCAAATTAGGGTTAGAAATTAGAATTTTTTATAACTTAGAATTTTTCTAAGTTATAAAAAACCCTAATTTTTCCCAACTTTGCCCCACTTTTTCACCAAGATCCATTTGGATTCAAACAAAAGTCAAAACATGAAAGTTGTAGCTTGTTGCATTATCTACAACTTTGATTCACAAAGTTTTCCAATTTGAGGCTTGTATCTCAAGTTACAAATTTTTTAATAAGGGCACTAAACCATTCTTAACTTAGTGAAATTTTAACCTATTTTGACAAGGTTTTCTATCCAACTTCAAGGCCATTTTCCATACACTTCCACTTGGAATTTCAATTGGCATTTCAAAGAAGGATTGTATTACACATTCCAAGCTTTCCAAAATGTCCAAGAACTTCTCAAACAACCTCATAACTTGAGAGAATCGAATTTCACAATTTGGCAAAAACTCACTTTTGAATTGATCATGAACATGTTCATAACTTTAGCCATTTTCAAGTTAGCATAGTTTGTGCTAAATTACAGGTCCTAAAACCCTTTGACACTCAATAATTCAATGCAAAACCTTTGTGCCAAGGCCTTGTTTCATGAGTTCAAGCATTGCCTAAAGGATTAATCCATTTATAGATAAAGCATTTCTTCCATTTTTGCAAAAGGTAACTTTATGTCCAATTGAAAATCCAAGCAGTACATATGAGATCTAATTGGCACAAGATTATGAGCAAAACACTCTGATCAAGGAGGGATTATGCAGCTCATTAGGGGGCCTCTACTGACCTAGAATACAACTTGGGCATTTGTTGCTTAAAGTGTAAGTAACTTGGCATATTGTAACATAACTCTCATATCAGCTTGCAAACATTTAAGTGAACTGGTGAAACACACTCAAGACATCATAACCAAGCTAGTACACGACCCTAACATCTCTCATACACTCCTAATCTCAGAATCACCTTCAAACTGTAAAAACAGGGCCAGGCCTGCAGTTTGAGTGCCATCTTCCATTTCCCTCAAGCTCTCTTGCCCAAACCAGTTCACACACATTCCCTAGCATCTATGCAAGCTAACCATGACTTGAAACACGACCTGTAATCCCTCTAACCAGTTCCACCATTTTCAGTTTCTTGTTTTGCAGGTGAAGTGCTCTAGCACGATTCAAAAGCTTTCAAGACAAAGTAAACATTGGAATAGCATCCCTGGACCTCAAGGAAGCTATACCAATCATCACCTTGCACTGAAAGCTTCCCCATTTCCAGATAGAACTTCAACTGAACAGGTATTTTGGTGAACTTCTATCTCTCTTATTAGGCATCATTAGCTCTAAGTTTGTGAATAAACAATGTTCTACTCATGCCACTGAACATGTACATATTTTTACTTTTCATTTCTTTTGCTTGAGCTGTGAGAATTTAAGGTTCGAAAATGGCAGAAAATCTAGGTTAGGATTTGGGGGAGAAGAAATTCTCCCTCATCTTAGAGAGTTAGATCAAGTTCTGCATATGGTTGGATTCGTCTCTTGATGCTGAACATTTTTTATGTTATGAGTTTTCATTAATAAGCTAGGAATCAGGAGTTAGAAGTTTGAGAAGAAGGGCGCGCGTTTTGAACTGGTTTTGTCTGAAGGTTGAAGACAATGTCTTCTTGGGCTGGGCCTGAGTTATTTTCTTATTCACACCACCTTTTTGGTTTTACACCCCCTGAGCCCATTTGCTTTATTTTTAATGTTTTTTGACTTTTTCTTTTTTTAATTGACTCATTTATTTTTTCTCAGCATGTTAAAAATATAAAAATATTTTTTCTCATCGTTTTTGAATTTATTAGGTATTTATTTGATTTTTCTTTTAGTTTGTACATAAATAAATAAATATATACTTTTTTGTTTAAAATACTAAAATAGCACAAATATATTTTATACACTTTTATCTTATTTTTACTTCCTGAAAATATTTTATAGAAAAATACTTTTTTATTTAAATATTAAATATTATTAATTAATATATATAATACATATTTTGTAAATAATATAAATAAATAGGTATATATTAATACACTTAGGATATAAATACCAAAAAAATGTACATATTTTATTTTATTAATATTTAATGCTAAAAAATACATTTTTACAAATATACTTCATTTTTCTTTTATCCTTTGTATATAAATAGTAAATATTATATATATTAAATAATTATTACCTTTTGATTAAAATTAGGGTTTTGCCCTAAATATGAAAATACTCCAAAAATAATACCCTTTTTATTTCTCTTTTTTATTTTACATAAATAATACTTTTTTTTCATACATATAAAAATTCTTTTTGCACCTTGCATATTTATTTCATTTCCATTTAATTTATGCCTTTAATTATATTGTAAATATTCAAAGAAAATGATGTAATAGTTAGGTTTAAATTCTTGTCTAAATAATCCCCATTTGAAACATTTGTACCCCCCTCCCCATATTATTGTGTTGTAATAGTGTAGGAATTTGATTTTTCGCACTTTAAGTATACCATGTTAGAATTAGGGTTTGTATGCGAATAAAACGAATAAAATAGTTTGACCTAATTTCAAGATAAATAAGCATGAAAATGGACAACACATTTCACACTTGCACCCCTAGGGTATTCCACTTTGTTGCCTTCAAATAAATTGGGCCATATTGCATGTTGAAATTCTTTGGGTAAAACAAACAATCAAATGATCATAGTCCCTCAAAATGTTGCCTAAATGAATGATCAAGTCCCTTTTAAAGAAAAATTGCCCAAAGACATTTAACACTATTGCAATTATGGTCTAAACGATGACCCACGCCCGTCCCTTTCACCTCCTAAATACAAGATTGTCCACCAAATGCAATGGTGGAACAAAATTGTTAAAAGGTTTAGAGCATAACAAAAATCTTTGAGAAAACTTTAGGGTAGATAACTCTTAAGTACTTGTCAATTTGCAAAGAAAACACTTGCCTATTTTCAAACCACACTTCACAAACACTTTCAAAACAAACTTTCAAAAAACCTTGAAACATCTTTTCAAAAGACAAAACACCTTTTGTAAAACATTCGAGTAAAGAATTGTTACAAGGGTAGCCTATACAAGGCATCTTTTCAAAACATTTTCAAAACCACACACCAAGCACCATTTCAAACAATTGAAAACCAAGGCAAGTTGATCTAAGCAAGTACCTAAGAGCCCATGGATAACCATGGATAGAAAGGGTGCTAATACCTTCCCTTTCTATAATCTACTCCCCGAACCCAAGAAAATATCTCAAAGGTTTTTGCTGTGCTTTTTAAACCTTTCCTTAGGATAAAATAAAAAGTCGGTGGCGACTCTTGCTCAACCAAAACATTTGCGAAAACAAACGCAAAACCATAGTCAGTTCTCCCATCGTATCACAGTGTGGTGAACTTGGGAAGAAGGATCAGAGGACTAGTGCGGCGAGCTTCAGAACTAGTAACTTCATCAAAAGAAGGAGACAATCAAGAAGGGGAGACCATAGAGGAAGACCTCAGCCAGAGGGAATCAGATGGTGAATCTGACTATAATGAGAAGCAGTATCCTCCTGCTGATGATAAATATAAACAGCTAGAGGAACGTCTGAACGCAATGGAAATCCAGAAGGTACCTGGGATGGATTTTGAAGAGATGGGTTTGGTTTCTGGGTTATCATCTCGCATAAGTTTAATGCTACAGTGTTTGCTAAGTATGATGGGGTCTGATGTCCCAAGATGCATCTCCGATCTTATGTGAGGAATATTTAGCCTCACACCGCTGACAGAGATTTGTGGGTCCACTTCTTCCAAGACAACCTATCTGGGACTCAGCTTGAATGGTTCTATTAGCTGGAGGGAACCAATATCCGTAACTGGGAAGACCTGGCTGCTGTTTTCTATAAGAAGTACCAATATAATGCAGATCTTACTCCGACCCGTACACAACTCCAAAGTATGTCTATGGGTTCTAGCGAGGGTTTTAAAGACTATTCCTAGAAGTGGAGAGACCTAGCAGGAAGAGTCCAACCCCCTCTGTCTGATAGGGAGTTGGTGGATATGTTCTTGAGTACTCTATCCGGTCCATTTTTCAACCATCTAATTGGAAGCTCCTCAATTGGTTTTACTGAGCTGATCCTAACTGGAGAAAGAGTGGAAGCTCGTATTAGAAGTGGCAAGATTCAGAAGGACGCCTCTTCAAGTGCAGGAAAGAGACCTTTCGTGGGAAAGAAAGAGGTTAGTGCTGCTTATAGTCAAAGAAATCAAGGCAGAACCAAACACCGTCCAATGGTAGGGGCTGTAATGATATCCAAGCCTGCAGCTACTCAATAGCAGAACAATCATCCTAGATCAGAAAGGCCTACGAGACAGTTTACCCGGATTAATATGACTTTGTCTCAAGTTTTGCCACACTTACTGAAATCCAATCTGGTAAATTTTAGGGAAGCTCCCAAAAATCCAAAAACTGCATCTCCTCACTATAATCCAAAGGCTTGGTGTGCTTACCATTTTGAAAGTCCAGGCCATGATACAAACGACTGCTGGGCTTTAAAGAATAAGGTGCAGGATCTAATCGATGCAAAGGAGATTGAATTCGATGCTCCAGAAATTCATAATATTATAACTGCTCCCATGCCCAAACACGGCCGTGGTGTTAATGCTATTGATGATGATATGTTTGTTACTTCTGTCGAGGAACTTGTTACTCCTCTCATGTATGTTAAAAGGAATCTGTTGCAAGCCAGTTTATTTCCGGGCTATGGTGAAGGTTGCCACTTATGTTTATCTCTACCAACTGGTTGATATTTGTTAAAAGCAAGTGTTCAACGCTTGCTGGATGATATAGAGATTCTATTTGAGAAGACTGCCGTCACAACTGTTTCATGTAAAGATGTTTTGATTATAACCATTTCCGCCAATCCTCCCAGGGTCTCCACCAAAAGACCCGTCAGGACTACATCTTCTCCAAAGTTGGCTCCCCTAATCATCACTATGCCATGGCCAATACCATATTCCTCGGACAAAGCGGTTCCCTAGAATTATGGGGCTGACGTCTATTACCATGGCGTCAAGCAAGACCTGTTGGCTGCTGAAGACAAAAATACTGGAAGTATTGATCCTGACATCGGAAATATCGTTGGGACCAATAAAATAACAAGAAGCGAAAGAGTGTTCTCTCCCGAGATTTTTCCTCCTAAAGCCATTACTATTCCTAGGATCATTCCTGCTGTTGTTCCTGCTAATACTACCACTACAACTCCTATGATTAACCCTGTTGCCACCCCTGTCACCGAGTCGGCCAAGACTCGGGGCAAATAGATATTGGTTGAGCCTGTCCAGACGAAGGCGTATTGGGAATCCATTATGGAGGTTTCTAAGAAAGAAATGGAAGGAATCTTGAAAATAATTAAAAAGAGCGACTACAATATGGTCAAACAACTGGGGCAGATCCCTTCCAAGATATCAATGCTGGCCCTACTGTTGTGTTCTAAAGCTCATGCAATGTCTTTGGTAAAATTCCTCAAGACTGCTCTTGTGCCACAGGAAACCTCCACTGACCAATTCGAAGATTGTGTGGCTAGTTTGATCGCTGATAATGGACTCGGTTTTTCTGATGCTGATTTGACACATAGAGGAAGAAAACACAATAATGCGCTACATGTCTCCATCGAATGCAGGGCACCACTTTGGCCCATGTTTTAGTAGATATTGGTTCATCGCTGAATGTTATGCCCAAAAAGGCTCTTGACAGATTAGACTGCAAAGGTTTGAATCTGAAGCCCATCAATATTGTGGTGAGGGCTTTCGATGGTTCAAAAATAATGGTGCAAGGGGAGGTGGACATCCCTATCAAAGTTCATTCTCAGACCTTTGACTCCACCTTCTACGTGATGGACATCCGACCATCTTACTCCTGTTTGTTGGGGCGCCCTTGGATCCATGGGGCTGGAGCTGTTACTTCCACTCTGCATCAGATGTTGAAATACCCAGTGAGGAGAAAGATTGTCACAGTACGTGGTGAGGAGGAATACATGGTAAGCCACCTGTAATCTTTCAGGTATGTTGAAATGGACGGCGATTTCATCGAGACTCCTTGTCAGAATTTTGAAGAGATGCCTCAGACCATGGCTGCAACCAAGACTATTACCAGTGTGCCAAAGACCACCAGACCTCCCTTGAAAATGGCTTCTCTCAAGGACGCCAAAGTAGTAATTGAAGAAGGTGGGTGTACCATTTAGGACCAACTCCCTAACATTCCATACAAATATGATAAGTTTGGTTTGGGTTTCTCTTTAGGGGCTCAAATGGATGTTCGTCGTGCTCGCACTGGAGGACCTCCCCTACGCATCAGCAATCATGGGATCAACGCTTTAGAAGACAGTGATGGTGACTATGGCATGGACAACTGGATCTTCCATACTACAAATGGTGGACCCATTAATTGGACAGCTAAAGACTTTGTGCTGATTACTTTTATTCAACAGTAATTGTCTTTTTGTTTTTTCTGGATATGTAATAAATGAACAATATAAACTCTATGGCCTTGTGTCTTACCCGGGGAAAAATGGTTTATTTGTGAGGGTTATCATTTTTCAATGTCATAAGTCATTAATAAAGCATTGGACATTTTTGCATACAAATTTTGCGCTCTTTATTTTTCTTTTCTGATTTTATTTTATCAATGCAACTATGATCTTACACACACTCATACATCAAACTGCAGATCCATATCCACTCTGGATCCCATTAATAACGGTTCTGCTATTGCCGGTTATGACTTTGAAAATCCAATCAACCAAGCTGAGGACAACGGTGAGGAAGATTGTGAGGTACCAGAAGAACTTGCCAGACTGTTACAACAGGAAGAAAGGGCTATACAGCCTCATGAAGAGCCAGTTGAGACAGTGAATCTGGGTACAAAATAGGACAAAAAAGAAGTCAAGATAGGTGAAAATTTTGGAGCTTTGTGTAAAACAACGATTGATTCATATGTTGCATGATTATGTCGAGATCTTTGCCTGGTCATACAAAGACATGCCAGGACTTGACACTGATATTGTGGTTCATCGCCTGCCGACAAAAGAGGATTGCCCTCCAGTAAAACAGAAGGTTCGTCGTATGCGCCCTGAAATGTCAGAGAAGATCAAAGCAGAAGTTATGAACAATTCAACACTGGGTTCTTAGCTGTCACCTCCTATCCATAATGGGTTGCTAACATAGTTTGGGTGCCTAAAAAGGACGGTAAAGTACGGATGTGTGTGTACTACAGAGATTTGAACAGGGCAAGCCCCAAGGATGACTTCCTGCTTCCCCATATTGACATTCTAGTTGACAACACCGCGAAGCATAAGATCTTTACCTTCATGGACAGTTTCTCTGGTTACAATCAGATCAAGCTGGCACTCGAAGACATGGAGAAGACAACCTTTGTCACACAATGGGGCACTTTCTGTTACAAAGTGATGCCATTTGGGTTGAAGAATGTTGGGGCAACCTATCAGCGAACTATGGTAGCTTTGTTCCATGATATGATTCACCATGAGATAGAGGTTTATGTTGACGACATGATAGCCAGATCTCAAACGGAAGAAGAGCATCTTGACCACTTGAAAAAGCTGTTTGATAGACTGAAGACGTATAAGTTGAGGCTAAATACGAACAAGTGCACCTTTGGGGTAAGGTCTGGTAAACTCCTAGGTTTCATTGTCAGTGACAAGGGTATTCAGGTACACCCTGCTAAGGTAAAAGCTATACAAAAGATGCCGGCTCCTCGCACTGAGAAGGAAATTAGAGGTTTCTTGGGACGCCTAAATTACATTGCTAGGTTCATTTCCCATCTAACTGCTACTTGTGAGGCAATCTTCAAACTCCTGAAGAAAGATTAAGTGGTAAAGTGGAATGAGGAATTCCAGACTGCCTTTGATAGAATCAAGGAATACCTTCAAGAGCCTCCAATTCTGATGCCTCTGATTGAAGGAAAACCTTTGATAATGTACTTAACAATATTAGATAATTCAATGGGTGTGTGTGTTGGGGCAACATGACGAGTCTGGTCGAAAAGATCATGCAATATACTACCTTAGCAAAAATTTTACCGAATGTGAAACAAGATACTCACTGCTCAAGAAAACTTGTTGCGCTTTGGCATGGGCTGCTCGCTGACTAAGACAGTATATGTTGACTCACACTACCTTGTTGATATCTAAGATGGATCCTATCAAGTACATCTTTGAGAAGCCCGCTCTCTCCGGTAGCATAGCAAGATGGCAGATGATCCTAGTTGAATATGATATTCAATACACAACCCATAAAGCAATCAAGGGAAGTGTGTTAGCTGATCATTTGGCTCATTAGGCCGTGGACGAATACCAATCCATGAATTTTGAGTTCCTGGACGAGAACATCATGTTAGTAACTGATTGTGAAGAACCCGGACCGAATGAAGGACCTGATAAAGGATCCCGATGGACTATGGTTTTTGACAGAGCTTCCAACGCACTTGGCAATGGTATCGGTTCTGTAATCATATCTCCCGAGGGATGTCATACTCCTTTCACCGCCAGACTATGTTTCAACTCTACCAACAATATGGCTGAGTATGAAGCATGCATCATGGGTCTCAAAGCTGCTATTGACCTAAGGATCAAGTTCTTAAGTATTTTCGGAGATTCGGCCTTTGTAATAAGTCAAATCAAAGAAGAGTGGGACACGAAGAACCCTAATCTAATCCCTTACAAAGAACATGTACTGACATTGCTTCCACACTTTAAAGAAGTCGCCTTTGAACATTTTCCACTAGAAGAGAATCAGTTAGCGAACGTGCTAGCTACTATGTCATCCATGTTCAAGGTTAGATGGGACAACGAAGCTCCTCAGATCACTATTGAGAGATTGGATGAGCCATCTTACTGCTATGAGATTGATACTGAAGGAGTAATGGATAAACCTTGGTTCCACGAAGTGAAAAGGTATCTCGAAGCTCAAGAATACCCTGAGGGGGCATCTGTCAATGGTAAGAAATTTCTGAGAAGGTTCTCTGCTAAGTTCTTCCTCAGTAATGGAATCCTCTACAAGCCAACCACAATTCCACTTTGCTTCGGTGTGTAGACAAGAATGAAGCGGAAAAGATTATGGCTGATTTACATGAAGGTACCTTTGGCACCCATTCTAGTGGACACACCATGGCTAAAAAGATCCTACGGGTAGGATACTATTGGTCCACTATGGAAGCAAACTGTTATCAACATTCACAGACTTGTCACAAATGCCAGATCTACACTGAGAAGGTGCACATACCTCCGGTTCCTCTAAACGTCTTGACTTCTCCCTGGCCCTTTTCAATGTGGGGCATTGATATGATTGGAGAAATCAGACCTACCGCTTCAAACAGGCATCGTTTCATCCTAGTCGCGATTGATTACTTCACAAAGTGGGTTGAGGCTGCCTTATTTGCTTTCATTACCAAGAATGTTGTGGCACGGTTCATCAAGCATAACCTTATCTGTCGGTATGGTATCCCCGAAAGAATCATTACAGATAATGGTACAAATCTCAACAACACTATGATCACCAAACTTTGTAAGCAATTCAAGATCCAGCATCATAACTCTTCTCCTTATCGACCGAAGATGAATGGCACTGTGGAAGCTGCTAATAAGAATATTAAGAAGATCATCCAGAAGATGACGGTGACATACAAAGACTGGCATGAGATGTTACCATTTGCCCTTCATGGTTACCGCACCTCAGCATGTACGTCAACAGGAGCAACACCTTTCTCTCTGGTGTATGGTATAGAGGTTGTCCTACCTATTGAAGTCCAGATCCCTTCTTTGAGAATCATGAAGGATGCAGGTTTGGACAGAGATGATTGGATCCAGACCCGGCTTGACCAACTGAACCTGATTGACGAGAAAAGGTTAGCTGTTGTTTGTCATGGTCGGATGTAACAAAAGCGAATGATCAAGGCTTTTAACAAGAAGGTCAGACATCAGGTATATCAATTTGGTGATCTAGTAATCAAGCACATCATTCTGACGCAAGGTGATCCCAGGGGCAAATGGATTCCCACATATGAAGGGCCATTTGTGATCAAGAACATATTTTCTGGTGGAGCCATGATCTTAACCACTATGAACGATGACGACCTTCCTCACCCTGTGAACGCGGACATAGTTAAAAGATACTACGCATGAATAAAGACCCGTTAGGTTGACTGGCCTAGGCAAAAATAAAGGTATTTGGGCGAACCAAAAGGGTTCAGGAAAAAATTAGGGATAAATACAAAAAAAATCTATACACCCGGCAAGTCGAAAACCTGAAAAGGCGGCTTGGGCAAAAAAGGGTATCCAGTGGACTGAAAACCCGAAAGGGTGGTCTAGGAAAAATTTAAGGATTTAAAGCGTATAACTATGTCCCGTTGGATCACCTTGCCACCAGACTTCAGTATCAACTATCAAGCTCAAACAATACAAAGTAATCCAGTCAACTTCGGACAAGTAGAAAAGTGATGAGACGCTTAAGGACATAAGGGCAATAGAAAAATTGAAACTTAATGGGATCATTACACATAGACGTTTTCTCTTTGTACACTATTTTGTATAGTTTTCATTTTCACGACGACATTCTCCTACTAAAGTGTCAGTCTCTTTGTACAAAAAACGCCTATTATAGGCAAACTTCAAAATCAATACAAATCATTTCTTTGAAAGTATAAATCTTTTCGTTTTTATTTTTTCTGTTTTGTTTTGCAAAAAACGTCCAGTGATTATTTTTTACATATGCATTTAAATATGATTATTGTTTGCAAATACTTGCATGAAAAACAGAAAGATAGTTGCTAATGACTTTAAGAGACGAGACCAAGTCTAATAATCCATTCGTAGTCCCCGCAATTATGTTCTCCAGTAGGTACAAAGGCATAGATGTCCTACTGCAAAGTCACCACTACATCCTCAACTTACGTCCTAGTCATGTCTATGTTCCCTGCAGAGTGAAAAAACCAAAGTTTTGATCTCTTCTTCCCCAAGCAGGAATTACCTCCTCCAATAAAGTTCCCTCAGAGAACTGAAATCCATGTTTCCAGCTAAGTTTTATAATCTCAAACAGTTTATAAAGCCTCACCCCCGGTAGAGTTTATTTCCCTAGTTGCGGAAGTTCATCCCTCAATGAAGTTTATTTCTCTACATTGGTAAGATTTTTCAACAGAGCATCTTCTCCCCAACAGAGCATTCTCAAGCAGAAGTCAAAGATCACCGGAAGAGTATCCCCAAACGGAAAGAGAAAATCCCTGGAAAATCATCTCCATTCATCATCCCCAGCGGAAATAAAAGAATCACTTTCCTTATCTACCAAACAACAGTATGGGAGTCAACTTCCCAGTACTCTCCAGCAAGCAGTCAGAGATTTATTTTCCCAGACTACGAAATGTCACAACAACATTCCATGTTCATACATCATGGTATGCGCATATATATTACATACAACACAATCTCATTTATTTTGAGAACATCATTACACGATGCATTTCATACATCATGACATTGCATACAACTAACTCTTTATTTTTTCAGATAAGATCAATCAACAAACACCATTAACTGCTTATATGGCCTGACAGTCTTCTCAAAGGCTACATATGACGAAATGCTATCTTATAATTTTCCTCAGAAAAATCATTCTCAAGACCTCTACTAGTTCAGTTTAAATAGACCAATGATTTATTCTGATTCATTTCCGGTGGATACTTTCTCTGGTTCAGTCAAATTTACCCTAAGATTTCTATGATTCTATTCCAATTATATATAACTCAAGGCCTCTAGTCGTCTAGTTTAAATCGACCAATGATTTATTCTGATTCATTTCTGGTGGATACTTTCTCTGGTTCAGTCAAATCGACCCTAAGATTTTTCTAATTCTTATCTAGTTGAAGATAATTCAATACCTCTGTTGGTTCAGTTTAAATCAACCAATGATTTTATTCTGATTCTTTTCCGGTAGACACCTCCTCTGGTTCAGTTGAATCGACCCTAAGATTTCTCTGATTCTATTCCAGTTAAAGGTAACTCAAGACCTCTATTGGTTCAGTTAAATCGACACTAAGATTTTCTGATTATTTATCCAGTTAAAGATAATTCAAGACCTTTCTTTGGTTCAGTTAAATCGACACTAAGATTTTATGATTCTTATCCAGTTAAGAATACTGGAGCCTAGATACGACCAGATAATAGTTCAATTTCTACAATTACTGCGAAGCCTGGAGCCGACCAGATAGCAGTTAATTTCATATTCCCCAATAAGTCGTTGTGAAGCCTGGAATACAACCAGATAGTAGTCAATCTTATTGTCCTCAGCAAGTCGATGTGTAGCCTAGATCCCGACCAGATAACAACTCACTTTCGTCTCTCCAATCAAGAGATAACTTCCCAGTAGAGTAACGGACAACCAAAGATCCTAGACTCTATTCCCCCAAAACATTCCCCAGTGGACTCCTCCTCAGACAGCAGGAACAGGAATCCCACAAAGATACTTCTTATGAAGTCAACATCTACTTTGGATGGAATCTCTAAGCCCATCTCCGATGACTCTCCGTCATGTTCTGTAGATGGCATCTTTAAGCCCATCTCTGAAGACTCTCCCTCATATTCCTTGGATGGCATCTTTAAGACCATCTCCAACAGTATTTCATCATCTTTTCCAAATGGAATCTGTAAGCCCATTCCCGATATTGTCCACCAACAGTATCACTTCAGACCAGTGCAAATTTCTGGGCACTCCAGTGTTTAATCATCTTTCACCTTCAGATCACGAAAGGCAGACCAGCCAATCTACATCCTCAGGTATAAGAAGATTGAACAGGGGCAAATTATGTACCCCAAAATTTTCCCTCTCATTTTACTCAAAGCATGCCCATTGAGGTCCCCAACTTTCTCAAGGATGACCAAGAATTGATCAGGCAAATTCTCCTCCTAAGGCAATGAACCTCAAACTAGGGTTTCAATTTTCATCAAGATATGAGAACTCCAATGGTATCAAATGTTTTCCATGGTCCTAATTTGCCTTCAAGTTTGTCCATGAGAAATTTTATGCCTTCCACTACAAGTTTGCTCAGTCAAATGCTCAAATGCCTAAAAATCAATTGTATTAGGTCAAAAGTCGATTGTGGCCTATATACAGTCAAACTTCAAGATTTTTGGTCAACATCAACATTTTAAAATGATATCCATCATTTGATCAAGGGTTTATCATGATTCCTTAAGAAATGCTCCTAATTCATCAAAAGTCAAGAATTGCTAATTAGGGTTTCTATAGGAAAAGTCAACCAAAGTTTGACCAGGCATAACTTTCTCACACTTTATCATAAATTTTTTCTCCAAAGCTCATTTTTAGGAGAATCCAATTCCCTATAACTTATCTTCATCCCTCAAGTTCAAGAAATGAACCAATTGAAAGATACAAGCTTATACATTATGGGTCCTTTCAAAAAGTCAACAAAAACACCTTTTGGGTCAAAGTTCCAAACATGAACATGGAAGATTAAATTGAGATGAAACAAAAAGGGTTATTTAGAGGACATCCTAAGCTCTTTAAAAAGTTCAATAACACCCTCATAAAGTTAAAATTAAGAGAGATATGCATTGCTAAAATTGACCAATTTGTGGAAAAGTGCATGAAGCAAATATTGAGCTAACTTTGAATTTTTCCAAATGGGCCTATCTTTTTATGTTTGAAACTTATTCCTAACATGGTCCACGACCTCTAAGCCCGCCCATGCATTTTTCTGTTATTTATGCTATTTATTTTGATATTTTATTCATTAAAATTCAAAATTAAATAAATAAATAATGGAAATAATATAAGGTTTGATTTGAAATCTTTTTCCCATTAAATCATGGACAAATATGTTGATTATGTCAAGGCAAAAACGTGCAAGCCAAGAGGAGAAATAATATCCAAAATGAGGAAGATTTTCAAGTGAATATTTGAAACAAATCATGTACTCAATGCCATGGATTCTTGCTCTCTTTATTGACCTAATATGATATACTATATAAGCATAACAATATCAGACCTTAAGAGGAGGCGCAACTACATTAGAAACAACCCTAACAAAGTTTCAAAATTGTTCAAAGTGGTGCAACTTGAGATCTCCTTCTCCAGCCAGTTTCAATCACTTCCAATCATCCATTCACGTTCCTGAGACCCCCAACAAGCCAACCCATCTATCCTTGAAGGCCAAACGATCCCAAAACTCCCTCTCCAACAACTCACGGTTTGCCAACTTTTCATGTTTCAAACTTTTTATTCATGGAATGTAAATGATATCTCTGCTTATATTTGTGTTTAAATCATGTTTACAAGTGTTTAGAACCATTATACGCAAGCTTGGACGTGGAAACAAAAAAGTTCCATTGTTAGGGAACGAATGTTTTTCTTCTTCGTATCTAGACTTGCAGGCCGTTTCAGTAAAAAAGGATGCCACCATCGTGATTGCAACCCTCGAAATAGGGGGTAGGGTACCCTTGGCATCTTTATCTGGCGTGATTCGTAGGTTTGGGTTTTTGAGAAATCAGAGGGGATGACCGGAGCCACCGTCTGAGGTGTTTTGACCATCCGGATACCCTGCATGGCATATTGGGTCCTTTTGGTTGGTTCATTTAAAATACAGGGACCCCACAATGCATGTGTGTCTTGCTGACTCAGCCATAAACCTATTTTATATTATATTGCTTTTTTTATTATTCTATACATGAATTAACAAGTGGCTCAGATGGAAAAGGCATAAGCATGTGAAGGAGGGGACCTGGGTTCGATCCTAGGTCCAGAAATTTTCCCTTTTTTTCCAATATTTCTTGTAGGTTCCAGTGTATGGCATCTCAACACGTCCACCATGCATCTCCAGATCTCCATCATTGGATCATCCATAATTCAGATCCAGCGTCCAACAATCAGTCCCCGTGATGGACCATCAAGCACATCCCCCACTAGATCTCAGACAAGGCGTTGGGCTTTTGTTGACCTGGGCCTAGCATGTTTTCAATTTTCACCCCCCAAACTGCTTTTACTATCAGGCCCATTCTCTCATTTTTTTGTTATTTTTCAATTTCTTTATTTTATTTTAATTGTTTCAAAAATCAATTTTTTTTTATTTTAATCATAAAATCAAAAAAATCACAAAGAATAGAATTAGATTTTTTTTTCATAATTAAAATTAATTTTGTAAATTAATATAATTTAATTACTTTGACTTGTTTTCCTTAAAATAAAATTAATTAGAACCTAGGATTAAATTTCAAATCTTTTTCTTTAAAAATACAAAAAAATATTAGTTTCATTAGAATTAATTGTAATTAATAATTCTTTCCTTTCCTTTTTTAATTTAGTTAATTAGGATATTATTATTATAACCTAATATTTTCATAAATAAATAAAAATAAAAAAAGATTTTATTTTAAACATTTTTAGGGTTTAGACGTTGTTTCCATTCTTCGCGCACTTATTATTCTTTTCAAATTGATTGTATTTGTACACAATTTGTAATAGTTTAACTTAGGGTTTTTTACTGCTTTTAATTTTCGCACTCCCATGTTTGGTTATGTATCCCCCTCCCCGAGGCCCTGTAATAGCTAGGTTTAATTTCTGCCTTTTAAATTTTCGCTCTATTATTAACTGTTTAGATTAATAGGATTGCATGGAAAGACTGAAATTAAAACGATTAGATAACCCTAAAGCGCAAGATAAATGAACTGAATCAACACACTTGGACATGCTCACCCCTAGGGTATCTCCCACTTCGGTTGCCTTCGAAAACCGTCACAATTCTCTAAACGTGAGGATTTTTAGTGGCTGTCCTTTAGTTCAAAAGATCACAAGTCCCTCGATGACCCTTTCGACTGTTGCTTCGGTTAAAAAGTGATCTTAGAACTTTAGGACAATTACTAAGAGTTCTTGTCCAGTTGTCTTAGTGACCGTAATGTCCCTTTCAATTTTCCCTCAAACATTTAACGATAGGTCTACCTACTCACTAATAGTAGGATATCACTGTCTAAAGGAAAAGAGGAAAAGAACAACCCTTTTCGAGTATAAAGTAGATAGTTGTTAGAAGCTTGCTCAAACATTTTGCACTTACACAAAAACTATTTTCAAAGGACATTTCAAAACACTTTGTATACTTTCTCCACTATCTCGAGAAACATTACAAAGTTTGCCGTACTAAGGCGTTTTCAAAACATTTTCAAATACAAAGCACAAAGGTATTTTAAAAATGAGCAAACCTCTAGGAGCCCGTGGAAAACCATGGATGGAAAGGGTGCTAACACCTTCCCTTTCCATAATCTACCCCCTTACTCAGAAAACTCTCGAAAAGGTCTTTTTCTATTCTTTTCACCCTTTCCTTTGTTGGATAAAAGAAAAGACAGTGGCGACTCTTGCTTACCGTAACATTTGCAAACACAAAATGCAAACCAGTATAACAGTCGATTCTGCCATCATATCACAATCTTGAACTTGAAAATTGTCGGTCGTTGAGATATTTGTTCTGGCTTGTTACAGGTATTAATCTCGGACCTGAGAAAGAAAGATATTTTTCCTGGCTTTTGCAGGTATTAATCTTCAATATCCTTATGTAGATAGTTCTCCTGGATGGTTACAAGTGTTAATCCACAGTTAGTCGTCAACAAACAGTTCTCCTAGCTTGTTACAGGTATTAATCTTGGACTTGGCAACATTGATCACATAGATAGTCCCCGTCTGGTTTCGGGCATTAATCTATGGCCTGCTGTATTTGTTGGTAAACCCGTCTTGATTCAGGAGTTCATACCACTTGGTCGTATAGATAGTTTCCCCGTCTGGTTTTGGGCATTAACCTTTGACCTGCTGTATAAGTTGATGGTATTTGTCTGTCTGCTGATTTAACTTGAAAAGGTAAAACCGGTTTCATGCGATGTCATGATGTATGAATTGCATGATGCTCTCAAAATAAATGAGATTGTGATATACACGTTTGTGCTGCATAGGATATGATGTTTGTAGAAATGATGTATGAATGGAATGTATGAATGTGTCAGTTGTTCCATTGCAGTGTTGTTAAACTAAGGAAAAATATATCCATAATTTTTGCTGGGAATGAAGAATGTAGGACTTCAAATATTTGTTGAAGTTGAAATGTTGGGAGATGATCTTCTGTTTGTTAGAGAAATAAACTTTGTTGGGGAAGGAAAACTCCGTGCACTGTCTGGGGATTTTGTTGGAATCCTACTGAGGAATCTTGAGAAGCTTGGCGACTTCACTGGGGGATCTTTTGTTGAAGCAATAATTTGAAGATTCTTGCTCCGCCGGGGAAATGGGAACCTGACACCATTAGGTTGCATACTGAGAATGTAGCAGTGACCTTGTAATAGGATGTCTCTGCCTCTGTTCCTGCTGGAGAAGGTATCTGTTGGAGGAAATATATGCGGGGATTTTATGGATGGCCCTTAGATATTGTCCTGCTTCTTAAAGTCATTAGCAACTGTCTTTCTGTTTTTAGGTGTATATTTGTAAGAAGTAATCACATTAAAATGCATATGTTCAAAAATATTCACTGGACGTTTTTGCACACAAAACAGAAAAATAAAAACAGAAGTTTTGCACTTTCAAAGGAATAGTTTTGTATTAACTTGAATAAGCGTTGTTGTACTAGGAGACGGACATTCTAGTAAGAGAATGTCGTCGTAAGAATAGAAACTATACAAAGATAGTATACAAAGAAAAACAGCTATGTGAAATAATCCCATTGGGTTCCCATTCTGCTATTGCCTTCACGTCTTTGAGCGTCTCATATCTTTCGCTGCTTGTCCGAAGCTGACTGGATTGATTAGTACCATTTAAGCTCGATAGTTGATACTAAAGATTGGTTGTAAGGTGATCCAACGGGACATAGTTATACACTTTAAATCCCTAACTTTTGCCTGGACCTTCCTTTTGGGTTTTCAGTCCACTGGGATACCCTTTTTTACCCAAGCCGCCTTTTCAGGTTTTCGACTTGCCGGGTGTACAGATTTTTTATGTATTTCCCTAATTTTTTCCCGAACCCTTTTGGTTCGCTGGGATGCCCTAATTTTTGCCTAGGCCAGTCGACCTAGCCAGGATTTTGTTATGCGTAGTATCTTTTAACTGTGTCCGCGTTTACAGGGTGCGGAAGGTCGTCACCGTCCATAGTAGTTAAGATCATGGCCCCACCAGAAAATATGTTCTTGATTATAAACTGCCCTTCGTATGTGGGAGTCCATTTACCCATGGGATCACCTTGTGACAATATAATGCGCTTAATTACCAGGTCACCAGCCTGATATACCTGACGTCTGACCTTCTTGTTAAAAGCTTTGATCATACGCTTTTGGTACATCTGACCATGACAAACAACCGTGAGCCTCTTCTCATCAATCAAGTTTAATTGGTCAAGTAGAGTCTGAACCCATTCAGCTTCGCTCAATCCTGCATATTTCATGATCCTCAAGGAAGGGATCTGGACCTCAATGGGAAAGACAACTTCCATACTGTATACCAAAGAGAAAGGAGTTTCCCTTGTTGATGTACGTATTGTGGTACGGTAACCATGAAGAGAAAATGGTAACATCTTGTGCCAGTATTTATATGTCATCGTCATCTTCTGTACGATTTTCTTGATATTTTTATTGGCAGCTTCTACAGCGTCGTTCATCTTCGTCCAGTAAGGAGAAGAGTTATGATGTTGGATCTTGAATTGCATGCAGAGCTCAGTGATCATAGTGTTATTGAGATTGGTACCATTATCCGTAATGATTCTTTTTAGAATACCGTGCCAATAGATAAGGTTATGTTTGATGAATCGGGCCATAACGTTCTTGGTAACAGAAGCAAATGGAGCTCCCTCGACCCACTTCATGAAGTAATCAATGGCAACCAAGATGAAGCGATGTCCATTAGAAGTTGTAGGTCTAATTTCCCCAATCATATCAATGCCCCACGTTGCGAATGGCCAAGGAGCAGTCAGGACATTTAGAGGAACCGGAGGCACATGCACCTTGTCAGCATAGATCTGGCATTTGTGACAAGTCCGCGAATACTGATAATAGTCTACTTCCATAGTGAACTAGTAATATCCTGTCCATAGGATCTTTTTATCCATCATATGTCCACTGGAATGAGTGCCAAAGGTACCTTCATGCAAATCAACCATAATCTTTTCTGCCTCACTCTTGTCTACACACTGAAGCAAGGTAGAGTCATGGTTGTGCTTATAGAGGATCCCATTACTGAGTAAGAATTTGGCAGAGAACCTTCTTATCATTAACTGATGCTCCCTCAAGGTACTCTATGGATTCAAGATATCTTTTGACTTCATGGAACCAAGGCTTGTCCACTACTTCTTTAGTACCGATCTCGTGACAATATACTGGTGCATCCATCCTTTCTATAGTGATCCGAGGAGCATCATTATCCCACCTAACCTTGAACATGGATGACATAGTATTTAGCACGTCCGCTACTTGATTTTCCTCTCATAATCAGTGTCAACACATGCTCTTTGTAATGAATAAGATTAGGATGCTTCATGTCACATTATCCTTTGATTTGATTGATTACTAAGGCTAAGTCTCCAAATACACTCAAAAAATTTATCCTCAAGTCGATAACGACTTTGAGACCCATAATGCATGCTTCATATTCAGCCATATTGTTGATACAATTGAAACATAATTTGGCAGTGAAAGGAGTATGACAGCCTTCAGGAGATATGATCATAGCACCGATGCCATTTCCAAGAGATTTGGAAGCTCCATCAAAAACCATGGTCCATCGGGATCCTTTTTCAGGTCCTTCATCCGGTCCAAGATCTTCACAATCAGTCACTAACAAGATGTTCTCATCCGAGAACTCAAAATTCATGGATTGGTAGTCTTCCACTGCCTGATGAGCCAAATGATCAGCTAGTACACTTCCCTTAATTGCTTTCTGAGTTCGGGAAAAAATATTCACAAAATAGGGATATTTACCAAAAGGGTTTGGGAAAAAAATAAGGATATTTATATAAAGATTGTACATCCGCCAAGTTGAAAACCTGAAAAGGCGGCTTGGAAAAAAAGGGTATCCCAGTAGACTGAAAACCCTAAAGGGCGGTCCATGAAAAAGTTAGGGATTAAAGTGTATGACTATGTCCCGTTGGATCATCTACATTAAACAGATTTATTATCAACAACAAGTTCAACTGGTGCAAATCAATTCATTCAACTTCTTCCGACAATAAGGGATGAGATGCTCAAAGACATAGGGGCAATAGAAGAGTTGAAACACGATGGGATCATTCCCACATAGTTGTTTTTCTCTAATTTACTTTTTACTCTTTTTATTTTACGGTGATTTCCTCTTACTAGGGTCTCTGTCTCTTTGTACAAAACCGTCTGTTTATAGGCAAATTATCAATACAAGTCAATTTCTAAATTCAAAATTGCTTTACTTTCTCTGTTTTGTTTGCAAAAACGTTCAATGACTAATTTGAATGAACATATGCATATGAATATGATTACTGTTAGCAAATATGTTCATAAAAACAAGAATAAGCATTTACCAAAGACTCTAGGAGTTGGGATAACGTTCAAGTCATCCACAAATCCCCACAGAAAATCCTCGTAGAGTTTGTCTTCAAAGCTCATCCCCGACAGAGATATATTCCTCAGCAAGTCTAATACGCCAGAAAATATTCACAAAATAATAATATAATTAATATGTTCATTAAAGGGTTTAAAAATGTTTTTTAAAAAATGGAAAATAACGAAGAAAATGCCAATTTTATTCAAATTAATCAAGAAATGAAAAATAAGACCATAGAAAAATCAGAAAAGAGGCCAAGTAATTTTACAAAATTTTTGGGAATTTTTAAAAGTTAGAAAATATTTTTAAAAATTAAAATAAATGGGTAAAATAAACAAAAATAGTAAAAAATAGTAAAGTCAGAAACAAAAATAAAATAAGGTCACCTATATTTGTCACAATATCATTGGATCATTCCATAATTTTTTCAGAATTTAAAAATGTGTAAAAGTATTTTTAAACATTTTAAATAAATCAAATAAGTGTAAAATTCATAAAAAATATCAAAACACAAAATTAAATTGTGAAAAAATAAAAATCAGAACGAGAATAATCAAAAATATTTTTCATAAATTGTTTTGATTTTTTGGACTAAAAATGAATTTTCTATGATTTTTTTTTGAAATTTAAAACAATTAAAATATAAAAATCAGAAAAAGAAAATAAAAGAAAAAGATGTGGACCATTGGATGAGAGTCAAAACGCGTTAGTAATCAAATCCAAAGGATCTGGCGCACTGTGCAGAATTTTTTTTATTAATAACCAAGTATTAAAAAAATATTTCGCGAATAACCGGGTTTCGGAAAAAATTACGCAAATAACCATGTTTGAGATGGCTCCACAAAGGAGGAGCCATCTCATTTGGCGCATCCTCCTCTTTTTATAAGGGAGGCGCCATCTCATTTGGCGCCTAAGGGCAAATGGCAAGCCCTAAGCCAAGTGAGATGGCGCCTATGTACAAAGCTAGGTCAAAAAAAAAATTTTTTTTTTTCTTTCCTGCGCGTTGCGTATTAGACAGAGATAAACAAAATTGATTTTTTATTTGATAAAAAATAATTACATTGAACTGTTTTACATTTAAATAACAGTAAAAAAAAAGATACAAAAAATACTGGAAAAAAAAAAGATACATCAATGATCCCCAGGAACCCGGTAATGACCCCCAGTTCCGCATCCCCGTCCTCGCCTTTCTCTTGCTGGGTGCCGTCTCGTTTCCTGTTGCGGCAAGGTCGATGGCCCAGCGAAGTCAATGCGATCCGAATCCATAAAATCAGTAAGATCTCCATATCTCGAAGATCCGCTCTGGTACAGTCGGTTACCCATACCCTCGAAGTTTGGTCGTGTTGGCGGTGGGTGGGGTTCCATGGTTGGTCGGTAGCATTGGTCGTCTGAGTATGGGGGGTAGAAAGGAAATGGATCTTGGGGTGTTTGGTACTGTGGATGTTGGGTTGTTTGGTGATATGGTGGTTGATGGTAGGTTTGGTCGGGTTCGTCATAATCTTCTGACATTCCCATATCAGGGCTAAGGCTGGATGTTGAGGGCCCCATATTGGGATATGTGGAAGACTGAAATTGTGTATGGGGTATGTGGGTTTGCTGGTATTGGGGTTGGTATTGTGGTTGGGTTTGAGGCATATCTGGGTATTGGTAGTTTGGCGGTGACTGTGGTTGGTAGTAAGGCATTTGGTTGTAGTTGTGTTGTGGCGGGGAATGTGGTTGTGTGTTTGTTGGTCTGTTTCTTCTAGGGGGTTGGTTTGAGGTTGATGGATTTTGGGTTTGTTGGTGGGGAATCGAGGGTTGTGCCCATTGTGTGCGTGGGTCAACCAAGTACCTCGGATGAGACACGTGCATATCTGGGTTACTAACCGACCTGTACCACGACATATATTGATCGGTGTGTCGCATGTTACCTTGAGTAAGGAAAATAGGGGATTGCAAGATGTAGCGGTGACGCCTTTGCCACATTTTACACCATTCTGGAGCAAAGTCTTTCCAGTTGGTTAGATTCCACTGGGCGTCGACCCTTTTTAGATGCCAGGGGGACAAATCTGTTGGATCACTTGGTATGTCTTGGATCATTCCGAACTGCATCTTCACACGGTCGCTGTGGTGCATCTCCACAATGTTGAACCGAATGAGTGCAGTCTTTGCAGTCCAAGTTGCTGCATCCTCTGGATTTGGAGAATGGTCCAAACCCAAATATGGTCTCCAGAAGAACTGCGATAAAATTTAAATCAGGTAAGCGCAAAAGTAATGTATAAATAATTAAAATGAACAAAAGTTAAAAGCTACGACTTACGTCATCTGGGCCTAAGTGATCCAACAGATTCCGGTAGAGTGCGACATTGAATCTGAGATTCTTGCCGTAATCCATACCCCTCACGCAGTACCTATAGGAAATGAGAAACATGTTATTTTTAGCATATATTTTGGAAAGAGAAGAATAGTTATAAATGCTATAACTTAATGACTTACTTTGTTGCGTAAGGGAAACCAAAAGTGTTGTTGTTGATGGGGTTTAAGGACTCCATCCTCCACCAACCCCAGGCTTGTAGTAAAAATGCGCACCCATAAAATGTACATTTTTCCTTGACTGCGTTTTTGCACAAGGAACTGTACAGGTGGGCTAATACTGCAGAACCCCAACTAAATTTTCTAGTTTTATCAAAATTTGTTAGTAAATGTAAGTACATGAAATTTACACTATTTCCCGTACTTTCGGGAAATAAAAAAGTACCAAAAAGTATCATAATATAAGTTCGGGCTTTTACTACTCGGTCATTCTCTGAGGAATTTTCATTTAATTCCATACTTGCATAATGCCGTTTCAGGTCAGTGAGTAGTATTCCCTGCCCTCTTGCTCCACCACCTTCTACCATGTCCCTACCTAACAGTTCCTCACACTGTGAGTTGGGTTGTTGAACCGACCCGTTCACCGCTTTACCGTCAATAGGGAGGCCCAGTAGCATGTACACATCTTCGAGAGTGATGGTACATTCACCTATTGGTAGGTGAAATGTATGGGTCTCCGGTCTCCACCTCTCCAACATTGCAAGGATGAATTTGGAGTCAACGGTGCAGTTGGAGATCTTTATCACGTGTCCAAAACCTGCATATTCCAGATAAGGGACGATGAAAGGGTCGGGAGCCAGGTATTTGTGCGAACGGATTCTGAATCTTTGTGTATCCTGAGATCATAATTAAACAAGAGTAAGATTAATTAAGATGAACAACACGTTTTTTAAAGTATGAAAATGTATAACCAAAGAAGAGACTTACAAATGCAGCAATGTTTTCCCTTGTGCCTCTGTGAGTTTCTCCCATTGTTAGAAGGGCCATTCTTCAGAACGCTTGAGAGAATGAAAGACTTAGGAAGAAATAGAGAGTATGATAGACTTAAGAAATATTTCGTAGCAGAGAGTGAGAGTTGTGTGGGTGTGAGAGATGTTTCATAAGGTATGTATTTATAGGCAAATAATTTTGATGTAGTGGTTGCATGCCTGCGAGGTGTCACATTTGCATGCTTAGGGAGTTACACATATGCATGCACATAGTACAAAAATGAATGGTGTCGCCACCCCATTTGGCGAATAAGAGGTGTCACGTTTTACAGCATTGGCTCAGGCTACGTGACAGCCTTTGGGATTCCTTTCTCTGTTGCATGCAAGGCCATTGGAGTAGACGGGTGGCAGGCTTAGACAAAACATTAATGTGTGTATTATAGGGCCAGGCTAGGTGGCAGCCTAAGCCCATGCATGTATCACGATTGGACAGTAAGGGAGGCGCCATCTCACTTGGCGAAATAGTACAAAAATGAATGGTGTCGCCACCCCATTTGGCGAATAAGAGGTGTCACGTTTTACAGCATTGGCTAAGGCTACGTGACAGCCTTTGGGATTCCTTTCTCTGTTGCATGCAAGGCCATTGGAGTAGACGGGTGGCAGGCTTAGACAAAACATTAATGTGTGTATTATAGGGCCAGGCTAGGTGGCAGCATAAGCCCATGCATGTATCACGATTGGACAGTAAGGGAGGCGCCATCTCACTTGGCGAAATAGTACAAAAATGAATGGTGTCGCCACCCCATTTGGCGAATAAGAGGTGTCACGTTTTACAGCATTGGCTCAGGCTACGTGACAGCCTTTGGGATTCCTTTCTCTGTTGCATGCAAGGCCATTGGAGTAGATGGGTGGCAGGCTTAGACAAAACATTAATGTGTGTATTATAGGGCCAGGCTAGGTGGCAGCATAAGCCCATGCATGTAATATTATTGGCAGCCTTGGGGGGTTGCATCACTTACTTAATTGAAATATTTTGCCTTAGGTTGAACATAACATTCATTCACATAAACTGTAAAATTTTCCAACCTTCGAATCAGTCATTTAACCTTCAAACATTCCAGCATTCATACCTTCATATAATCAATAAACCCAAAACATTCCCACCTTCATACCTAAAACAATTCTACACAATGGCCTCTTCACCACAATTTGTTGTCAAAGCACATTTCAACGGTGAGACATACATGTGTCCCACAGTTGGGTTTTTGTTTAGAAACACCGACAATGTCCGATTTCTCTTAAACGGGAAAGCAAATTTCTCCTACTTTAAGAAAAGATTGGAGGCCAAACTTGAACGAGGCCCGGTATCCCAGATATTTTATCAGAGTCCAGTCTTTTTTGGAAACAACCAAGTCATATTTTATAAGGTTGCAATTCAAGATGACGAGGATTTCCAGAACATGATTTCCAGCCATGTCTATTCTGGAAACGACTCTATTGAGTTGTACGTTCTGTTTCAAGAGCCTCCGGTGACACAGGAGGTAGAGCCTCCGGTGACACAGGAGGTTGATCCTTTGGAGAATGAGCAAGATGAGGTGGATGCAGTTGATGATGAAGAAGAAGATAACGAGTTAGAGTTCGATGAAATGGTGAACGACGATTCTGACGATGATGGCATCCCAAGTATTCCTACCGACAAAATCTACACACCACCTACGCACATGACAAACTTCAACATGGGCGGAGATGAACCTTCTACGGACTTGTTTTTCCAACCGTATATGCAATCAGATGAAAATTTAAAAGAGAAGGACAAGTTTCGTAATAGAGAGGAATGCATAAGGGCCATCAAAAAATTTCACATGCTCAACTCGGTTGATTATAAGGTGGATCGTGTAAACCCGGAAAGGTACAAGATCAAGTGTGTCCACCCTGACTGCATGTTCAAGCTGACCGCTTCATACAGACTAAGGGGTGACTGCTGGGTCATAGGTTCCATGACAACCCATACTTGTGTAAGTTCCACTCAATCACAAGACCACCGAAAACTCAACCATGATCTAATCTGTCAAGAAATCCTACCCCTGGTGAGCAACGACCCTTCTTTGAAGGTGAAAACAATCATCTCCCACATCACCACGGTTTTTAACTACACTCCGTCTTACCGTAAGGCGTGGTTAGCAAAGACTAAGGCGATTGAAAGGGTGTATGGAAACTGGGAGGAGTCATACCGAGAACTTCCCCGCTACCTCAATGCACTAAAGACATATTCTCCAGGTAGTGTTTATGTTCTGGAAACATTGCCCGCGTACGCCCAAGATGGTAGTGTACTACATGGCAACGGAATATTCAGTCGCGTCTTTTGGGCATTTCAACCATGCATCACAGGGTTTGCATCATGTAAACCAATTCTACAAATAGACGGGACTTGGTTGTATGGGAAGTACAAAGGCACGCTTTTGATGGCAGTTGCACAAGATGGCAACAATAACATTTTCCCCGTTGCGTTTGCCCTTGTCGAGGGGGAGACCGGTGGTGATTGGAGCTTTTTCCTGAAAAATCTTCGTACACACGTGGCTCCTCAACCAGATCTATGTTTGATCTCGGACAGACATGCCTCCATTGAAAGTGCCTATAATAATCCGGCAAATGGTTGGCATGACCCTCCTTCTACGCATGTCTATTGCATCAGGCATATCGTCCAGAATTTCTCGAGGGAGGTCAAGGACAAAATTTTGAGGAAAGCGGTGATGAATGCGGGATACGCACTGACACAGCCCACATTCAAATATTACCGCAACGAGATCCGTTTGTCTAACCCAGAAGCCGGTACGTGGATCGACAACATACCGGTCGAAAAGTGGACTAGGTCATACGACAATGGCCAAAGATGGGGGCATATGACAACAAATCTTATTGAATCAATGAATGGGGTATTCAAGGGCATACGAAACCTCCCCATCACTGCCTTGGTGAAATCCACGTATTTTAGGATGGCTGCGTTATTTGCCAAAAGAGGTGAAATGTGGTATTCGGTCTTGCAATCAGGACAACTATGGAGTGAAAGCTGTATGAAATACATTAAGGCTGAAAGTGCTAAAGCCAACACTCACATGGTTACACGGTTTGACCGCCATAGCCACAACTTCATTGTGAAAGAGACAATTGACCACAATGAAGGCCTGGCAAGACAGGAATACAGGGTCATTTTACCTTCTCAATGGTGCGATTGTGGCAGGTTTCAAGCTTTTCGTATGCCTTGCTCTCATGTCATTGCCGCTTGTGCGCATACCCATCAAGACGCGCTTCAACTGCTCTCAAACGTTTATAAATCTGAAACGTTGCTCACTGTTTACAACAACAACTTTCCTTTGGTGGCAAAACCGGACTATTGGCCTGAATACAACGGTGATATAGTTTGGCACAATGACCAAATGCGAAGGAACAAGAAGGGTCGTCCCAAAAGCAGGCGCATAACAACAGAAATGGACGATCTTGACAGGTTGGAAAGAAAGTGTGGTTTATGCCGTCAGGTCGGACACAATCGCAAAAACTGTCCGAATCGGGCGTCTGGCTCGACCACATAAATTTTGTAATACAATAAATCTTTTCAATATTTGTGTTGTAAACATTATGGGTTTTCCGTTAATAAAACTGTTCACACAATTTAAGAAATTCAATATAGGAAATTACATTAGGGTTTTTGCGTACAACAATGATTAACGATAATCAATCTAGGAAATTACAACTGTTAACACAATTTCATCTGACCCATGCATCATCATCATTACATCACTGTCTGTTTTGACTTCCTCCAACCACACATTAGGTCTTCCTGTCGCATACGAGGTTGTTGTTCGTTTTCGCTGGATCCTTCGAATTTTTTCCCCCTCGACGATGTCTCCATCTAGCCACCACATCAACTCCCGCTTCAGACGCTCCATGGAGTGAATGTGCCAAAATTTCATTTTCATCGCAGGTTTCGTGGCGGAGAATATAACGTAACCATCTCTGCTAAAAATCATAGGCGACGTCATTACGTAAATAAGGGAGTACAAAATAAAAATACAGTGCGATAAAGTGTGAGAAATTTCAAAGAAACGGACGAATTATTTATAAAACAGCAAAAAACCCTAGTTTTGCCCTAGGCGCCAAGTGAGATGGCGCCTCCTCTCCTTTTTAAGGAGCATGCGCCATCTCACTTGGCTAAAAGCCAATGGAGGCGCCAAGTGAGATGGCGCCTAGGGCAAAACCCTAGGTGCATGCGCCAAATGAGATGGCTCCTCCTTTGTGGAGCCATCTCAAACATGGTTATTTGCGTAATTTTTTCCGAAACCCGGTTATTTGCGAAATATTTTTTTAATACTTGGTTATTAATAAAAAAAATTCCACTGTGCATATCAGGGTCTTTAATGAATAATGTACATAATCATTAATAAAATCAGAATTTGAAAATAACAAATGTCACGCTTTCATTGGTTGGAAGATGACACGTTGGTCATCTTTAACATCCAGCCCTCACGAATTGTAGGTCTCTCAAACTGTAAAATCAGAAGCTCAGACCTATGCCATTTGCTTCGTCTCTTCAAGATGAAGACAACCATATCCTCGCGCCAAATTCATATAGGCTGTAACTCAAGCAATTTGGAAATAAAGTTTTGAAAAGGGATTTGAAAATTCATGGTCAAAACGTGCTTCCAGATAAAAGTAAGTGTTGTGACTAGAACCAGGGAAATGAGAGCAACAAAATGATACCAAAGTTTTGAAGAATTGATGAAGGAATCTACCTATTGAAGTCGAGTTGCAGAGCTCTGAAACTGGACTTCTATGCAGCAATATAGGGCACGATTCTTGAATGTGATTATATGGTTAGCTTCAGGGAAGATTAAGGAAGGTGAATTGATGAAAAAAATGGATTGAAAAAGGCTTGAGAATAGGATTCGAAGTAGCTGAATTCTAAGTTGTGAAGCAAGTTTGGCAGGGTGATTCTGGCTATATAAGCTTGGGAAATTGAATGTGGGATGACCCTCTATTTATAGGGAATCAAATGGAATGTTCAAGCGTGTGGAATGATGCAAATTGGAGGGAAATCGTGTGAACCTGATACATGAGCAAAGTGTGATCTGATTTGCATCAACACTCATCTAATCCTTGCGTTTCAAGGCCCTAATCCACTTTGGCAACTTGGTTAAACATGTTTAGATCACAAACGCGTGCTAATTTGATGTTTAGAGGCCAAAACATGAATTTCAAATTCTGACTTATGGAGAAAGTTCAGTTCCAAGTTACCAAGTTCAATCCAATGGCATTTCCACCTCAGGGGGTCTTAGGGCAAAATTATTGATGCTTTATAAAGATGAGGGAACAAGATTTGCAATGGAAAAAGAATGGAATCAAATGGATGCTTGAGCTGAAAATTACATGGAGTCAAAGTTGAAGAAAAAGAGTTGACTTTCCATCCTTAGAAATATTTCAAATTCTTCTTTAAAAATGACCTATAATTTCTTGCATCCAAACATGACCTTCCACTTAGAATTTTCTCTTGACCAAAAAAGATGGAATGAAGTAGATCTCTTGAAATACATTTTTCAATTTGAACCACTCAAAATCTCCAAAAATTGAGCAAGTTATGACTTATTGAAGTTGGCCAAAAATCATGAAATGACCTATAATCTTTTGCATTCTTAAGGAAACTTCCATCCATTTTCATACTTCGCACATAAAAGAAGGCTTGAAGTAAACATCCTTAGGGTCATCATGAAAAAAGAATGGGCTCAAGGTGATAAAAAATGACCAAGTTATGACCATTTGAAGTCACATATGGAAAATTGGGGATTCATCTGGATGACTTGTAATCTTTCTTCTTCACCAAGTTCCTTCCACATGAAAACTCCTTAGAAATTTTGAAGTGATTTATTGGTAACTCTTTTAAGAGAAGAATTCTTTTGGAATCACTCAAAAATACCAAAAGATGAGCAAGATATGCCCCTTTGAAGTCCAAAACCCTACCCTCTAGATCAAGGGAATGCTTGGTGGAACTTTGCCAAGTTTGAACAAACTTTTTGTGCCAATATTCTTCATTTGTGAATAGAATTTGTTGAGGATGATGATGAGGACTTATGGCCACCAAAACCACTTCCATACCAATTCTTCCAAAACAAATTCAATGGTAAGGCCTGAATTTCTCAAACTATGTTGACTAGGGAATGGAAATAAACTCATGAACCCATGATGCAACTTGCTAAACATCATTGGCTTTACCTACATTATTAAAAAGTAAGACAAACCAATATTGCATTTTGTTAATTATAGAGAAAATCAAACCAAAATATCCATGATCACAAAAGAAAACAAGTTAAGGTGCTTGGTAACTCCTCAAAGAGCAAGGCTAAAGATAGGGAGAAGAACCAAAAGCCCTAATGTGATTTTGTGGTGATTGAAACAATATGGTATGGTGAAGAGACCTTAGGGGAAAAAATTGGGGTACAACACCATCGGCAGTGAACGTCAGTGTTTGTTATCTTTTTGCTACCCTCAGTGAACGTTGGTAGTTCATCTTCAGTGAACGGCGGTGATATGATATATTCTCTTTCTACCTTCAGTGAAAATTGGTAGACCATCGGCAGTGAACGTCAGTGTTTGTTATCTTTTTGCTACCCTCAGTGAATGTTGGTAGTTCATCGTTAGTGAACGACGATGATATGATATATTCTATTTCTACCTTCAGTGAAAGTTGGTAGACCACCGGCAGTGAACGTTGGTCTTTGTTATCTTTTTGCTACCCTCAGTGAACGTTGGTAGTTCATCGTTAGTGAACGGCGGTGATATGATATATTCTCTTTCTACCTTCAGTGAAAGTTGGTAGACCATCGGTAGTGAACATTGGTGTTTGTTATCTTTTTTCTACCCACAATGAATGTTTGTAGTTCATCATCAGTGAACGATAGTGATATGATATATTCTATTTCTACCTTCGGTGAAAGTTGGTAGACTATCGACAATGAACATCGGTGTTTGTTATCTTTTTTCTACCCTCAGTGAACGTTGGTAGTTCATTGTCAATGAACAACGATGATATGATATATTCTCTTTCTACCTTCAGTGAAAGTTGGTAGACCATCGGCAGTGAACGTCGGTGTTTGTTATATTTTTGCTACCCTCAGTGAATGTTGGTAGTTCATCATCAATGAACGACGGTGATATGATATATTCTATTTCTATGTTCAGTGAAAGTTGGTAGACCGTCGGCAGTGAACGTTGGTGTTTGTTATCTTTTTGCTATCCTCAGTGAATGTTGGTAGTTCATTGTTAGTGAACGACGGTGATATGATATATTCTCTTTCTACCTCAGTGAAAGATGGTAGACCATCGGCAGTGGACGTTAGTGTTTGTTATCTTTTTGCTACCCTCAGTGAACGTTGGTAGTTCATCGTCAGTGAGTGTCAGTGATATGATATATTCTCTTTCTACCTTCAGTGAAAGTTGGTAGACCATCGACAGTGTATTTCGATGTTTGTTATCTTTTTGCTACCCTCAGTGAATGTTGGTAGTTCATCGTCAGTGAACGGAGGTGATATGATATATTCTCTTTCTACCTTCAGTGAAAGTTTGTAGACCATCGACAATGAACGTCGGTATTTGTCATCTTTTTGCTACCCTCGGTGAATGTTGGTAGTTCATCGTCAGTGAACGACAGTGATATGATATTCTCTTTCTACCTTAAGTGAAAGTTGGTAGACCATCGGCAATGAACGTTGGTGTTTTTTATCTTTTTGCTACCCTCAGTGAACGTTGGTAGTTCATTGTCAATGAACGGTGGTGATATGATATATTCTCTTTCTACCTTCAATGAAAGTTGGTAGGACATTGGCAGTGAACGTTAATGTTTGTTATCTTTCTCTCTGCCTTCAGTAAACGTCGGTAGCTTCGCCTTCAGAAGAAGTTGGTGTGTCCTTTGACCATCCTACCATCCTCTCTGATTCAGTTCTCTGGGTCTACTAGTGATTTATTTTCCTGGTGGGGGTGCTCCTTTTTTTCTTTATTATTGTTTCATCCCCAGTGTTATTTTTGCGTCTCTTTGGTCCTGTTCATATGCATTCATGATCATAAGCATTTGCATGGTATCTTAGGGCCAAAAATAGGGTTTGTTTTATATTTAAGTATCTTCCATCGCGTTGACACGAAGATTTTTAACCTTCGTATCTCCGGATAGAAGAAACTTAAATAAGGAAAGCTGTTGTACCGCAATTTTTTGCCCCTAAGATCCCTTCATCATACCATGTTGATTCACTCACAACAAGATCACACTAGGATTCTTGGTTCCCCTCCCTACATTTAGTTTTTCCCTTTTTGAGGGATTACCAAGCACCTTGACTTATGTTCCTTTTGTGATCATGAATATTGTTTTGTTTTCTTCATTTAACTAATAAAATACAATGTTGGTTTGTCTTGCTTGTTATCCATGTAGGTGAAGGCAATGAGATTTAACAAGCTACCCCATGGGTTCATGACTTTATTTCCATGCCCTAGTCAATATAGCTTGAGAAGCTCAAACCTCACCATTGGATTTGCTTTGGTAGAATTGGCATGGCAAGGTTGCTTTGGTTCATCACATTTCAAGGTTATTAGATTTGACTCAAAAGTACAAGGGGTTGATTGGAGAAGTTGTCATGTTTGGACAAGGCCTTGTTCCTATTGGTCACAAGATCATATTTCTATCAAATTTCAATATATAAAAGTGGTTTTGGTGGCTATGAGTCCTCATTATCATCCTCAACAACTTCTATTCACAAATCAAGAATATTGGTACAAGAAGTTTGTTCAAACTTGTCAAAGTTCCTCAAAGCATTTTCTTGATCTAGGAGCTAGGGTTTTGAACTTCAAAGGAGTACATCTTGCTCAAATTTTGGTATTTTTGAGTGATTCCAAAGATATCCTCCTCTTCAAAGGGTTATAAACAAATCACTTCAAAAGTTCCAAGGAGTTTTCATGTGGAAGAAACTTGGTGAAGAAGAAAGATTACAAGTCATCCAGATGAATCCACAATTTTACATGAGTGACTTCAAATGGTCCTAACTTGGTAAATTTTTATCACCTTTAGTCCATTCTTTTTTCTAAATTATCTTGAAGATGTGAACTTTATGCCTTATTTTATGTGCAAAGTGGGAAAATGGATGGAAGTTGCCTTAAAGATGCAAAAGATTATAGGTCATTTCATGATTTTTTGCCAACTTCAACAAGTCATAACTTTCTCAAAATTTTGATATTTTGAATGATTAAAGTTTCAAAGTGTCATTCAAGAGGTCTACTTCATTCCATATTTTTTTGGTCAAGAGAAAATTCCAAGTGGAAGGCCATGTTTGGATGCAAGACATTATAGGTCATTTTTGAAGAAGAATGTGAAATATTTCTAAGTATGAAAAGTCAACCCTTTTTATTCAACTTTGACTCAATAAAACTTTCATCTCAAGCATCCATTTAACTCCATTCTTTTTCCATTGCAAAGCTTGTAACCTCATATTTCTAAAGCATCAAGAATCATGCCCTAAGACCCCTTGAGTTGAAAATGCCATTGGTCAGAAGTTGGCACTTTGAAATTGAATTTCTCACCAAGTCAGAATTTTGAAATCCATAATGTGGCCTCTAATCACAAGTTTTCCACGCGTTTTTGCCTCTAAACATGTTTAGTGAAGTTCCAGATTTGTTTAGCGCATCAAAACGCAAGAATTGGATGAGTTTTGATGAAGTTTGTATCACACTTCACTCGTGCATCAGGTGTGCATGATTTCCATCCAAAATGCATCATTCACTCTTCCTTTTGATCCCATTCGCTTCTCCTATAAATACATGAGCTATCCCATTCAATTTTCCAAGCTTGGATAGCCAGAATCACCCTGCCAAACTTTCTCCATAACTCAATTTTCTGTAACTTCAAAATCCATTCTCGATCCTTTTTCAATCCAATTTTTCCATCAATTCACTTCATTGATCTTCCCTGAAGCTAACCATATAATTAAATTCAAGAATCGTGCCTTATACTGCTCCATAGAAGTCCAGTTTCAGAGCTCTGCAACTCAACTTCAATAGGTAGATTCCTTCATCAATTCTTCAAAACTCTGATATCATTGTGTTGCTCTCATTTCCCTTGTTGAAGTCGCAACACTTAGCTTTTATTGGAAACACGTTTTGACCATGAAATTTCAAATCCATTTTCAAAACTTTCCTTCCAAATTGCTTGAGCTACAATTTATATAAATTTGGCGCGAGGGTGAGGTTGTCTTCGTCTTGAAGAGACGAAGCGAATGGCATAGGTCTGAGCTTCTGATTTTATAGTTTAAGAGACCTACAATTCATGATGGCTGGAGGTTAAAGATGATCAATGTGTCATCTTCTAACCAATGAAGGCGCGCCATCTGTATTTTTTAAATTCTGATTTAATTAATGATTCTGTACAATATTCACTAATGACCATGATTGTTTCTGATTTTTATATTTTAATTGTTTTAAATTTCAAAAAATCATAGAAAATTCATTTTTAGTCCAAAAAATCAGAAAAAATTATGAAAAATATTTTTGATTATTCTCTTTCTGATTTTTATTTTTTCATAATTTAATTTTGTGTTTTTGTATTTTTTTAAAATTTTACACTTATTTTATTTGTTTTAAATGATTAAAAATACTTTTATACATTTTTAAATTCTGAAAAATTATGGAATAATCCAATGATATTGTGACAAATGTTGGTGACCTCATTTTTTTTTTGTTTCTAACTTTACTATTTTTTACCATTTTTTGTTTATTTGACCCATTTATTTTAATTTTAAAAATAGTTCCTGACTTTAAAAAATTACCAAAAAAAATTGTAAAATTACTTGGGCCTTTTTCTGATTTTTCTATGGTCTTACTTTTCATTTCTTGATTAATTTGAACATAGTTGATATTTTTCTCATTATTTTCTATTTTTAAAACATTTTTAAAAATCCTTTTTGTGTATATTAAATGTGATATTATTCTGTGGTTATTTTCTGGCTGATCTTGGGTTAGATTTTGGATCATGAACTTTATTAACATCATTGGATCCATGGTGTTGAGTTTAACTCTACAAAAATGGATGAATGATTTTAACAATAGTTTGATTAAATTTTAATTCAAATGTGGTTTGTATATTCTTTCCCACCCTTCTTCATCTTATCCCTTTCTTATTGCACTAAGTGTTGTTGGAGCTTGATCTCTATATCATGTCTCAAAAAAAATGGTGCATAGATTGCTATTGACCGGCCTCAAAATAGGTGCGACTTCTATATAAGTCCACTTACGATTGCTTAACATAGCGTTAAATTTTGTCCCAATTCGAATAAATGATCATTCGTGGCCCAAACTTATGATTGCAAGCCCAAGTATGTTAATTTGATCTCTTTGATCCAACAACCTTGAGATTCATTGTGTGGAGGCTTTAGTTCTACCAATCCTCTAATGGATCTACAACACCTTTGGTCAACGCGGATCACTTAAACATCGTTGATCATTAAATGGTACTTATGAGAATTCCAAATGGATGATATACTTGACAAAAAGAAAATGTAACTTGTTGTGTGGAGGCTTTGGTTCTACCAATTCTCTAATGAGTTCCAAATGCAAGCTTCAAGATGGTCATCCAACTAACCACTAATTATTGACTTGTTTACCTTATACTTTTATTTTTTTATGCTTTATGTACTATTTACTTTTAGCATTTATATTTCATGCCATTTTCATCTTTGATCATTTGAGCATTTATTTTCTTGCCATTTTTATTTTTGCTCACTTGAGCTTTTCTTTTCCTTTCTTAAGATACTTAATAATCAATATAAACCCTAAAGAATCTTTAATGGTGCTTGGACTATTTGGTTACTATCCTTGGCATTATGGAGCATGGGACTTTTCTTGTACTTAGGATTAGAAACCTTGACCTATCTCGGAGATCTTATCTGATTATTTTGTCTGGAGTTCTTGAGGTTTACCTCAAGACATTGGGTTGTTTGTTTGTTTTTTTGTGCAGGATTTTGTGATTACACCCTTTGTTTGTAATATGGAATTCACCTGTATACAACCGTTACTCTGCCCAATTTTTTGTGAAGACTTAATACACTTGATGTTTGGTTCTCTCAAGAGGTCTAGTATTTCTTTGCTTGATTGGTTTCAATCCAAGGAATGGGAATTCTATCTTGGCTCATAATGTCAAGTATTGGTTTCTTGTTAGTTAGATGGTTCTTATCTCTAGCTTTTACCTTATGCTTTAGGATAGTCCTTTCTTCTCCTTCCGTCTTCTTTTATTTCAAAAATCTTCTTTCCCTTTTTGAAAACTCTTCTTGTTTTTGAACTTGAACCACTTTCATAATAAACTTGGACTTATGTCCATGCATTTTCAAAACATTTTTCATAAATAAACTCCAATCAACTTAATAATGCCTTGACATTTTTGTGAGAAGACTAAAAGTCAATCAATCTCATTTCAAACCATTTTTCCACTTTGGCTCTTTTATTTTAAAAACTTTTCTCAAAAAAGGTTGAACTCTTGTAAATCCTTGTAGTGATGCAAACAACTATACTTCTACAATATGTAGTAAAGAGAGATATTTTCCACTTGGATGTTGAGTGAGGCATTGTTGATTTTTTTACAATCCAAGCCATATCCTCCACTTTGAGATGATGCAAATTCTCCTTTCTCATGATTGAGGGTAGAAGGTATGTTTTCCATACGGACAATGACAATGATGTTTCATCTTGTTGTACCCCAAAATTTTCCCTCCCATATTTCTCAAAACATGTCAAGAATGATCTCAAGTTGCTCAAGATGGCTCAAGAATTGGACAATCAAATCATCTCCTAAGGCAGTCAATTCAAAATTAGGGTTTTGTGTTGCATCAATGTCCTTACATCCAAATGACCTCAAGTTCTTCCCAATGTCCTAATATGTTCTTAAGTTCATCCATGTCAAATTTCAAGCCTTGCAGAGGAAGTTTGGTCAGTCAATTGCTCAAGAGGCCCAAAAATCGACTGTGTTAGGGCAAAAGTCAACTGGGACCTACAAATAGTCAAACCTCAAGATTTTTTGTCAACATTCTCATTTTTAAGGATAATTCATCATTTGATCAAGGGTTGATCATGATTCATCAAGGATTGCTCAAGATTCATCAAGATTCAAAAGTTGTTAAATTAGGGTTTTGTAGGAAAAGTCAACTCAACTTTGACCAAGCATAACTTTCTCATACTTTATGAGAAATGACCCATCCAAAGCTCATTTGGAATAGGATGCAATTTCCTACAATCCAACTTCACACCCCAAGATCAAGAAATGCACTCATAAAAAGATACAAATTCTGACATTATAGGTCATTTTTGAAAGTCAACAAAAACACCTTTTTTGCCAAAGCTTATAACTTGAGTATGAAATATCAAAATGAGATGATACCAAAAGGGTTGGTTTTAGGACATCTCAAGGTTTCTAAAAAGTCCAAGAACACCTCCAAACGTCCAAAATTGAAGAAGTTATGCATTGTTGAAGTTGGGCATTTTGCCAAAAGTGCCAAAAGTCAACTATCCTCAAAACTCCAATTTTTGACAAAAGGGCCCACTTTTTTCCACTTGATTTGTTCTTATCACACCACACACGTGTCCTATCTTCAGTTTCATGTCCATTCATTTATTTTTCTATTTTATTTAATTTTTATTGAATTAATTCATTTTAAATCAATATTAATTCAAATAAAATACAAAAATTGATGGAATAGAATCTTTTTGATTGGCATAGGCTTCAATTTTCATCATGGACCAAATCAAATCCGAATCATGCCATGTTGTGCACAAAATATTTGATTTGAGGCATTTTTGGAAACTTGTTAATGGAAGATCATATCAAATCATGATTCATCAATTCCCATGGATTCAAGCCCAAAGATTAAACCTAATTCACTCTATAACACCTGTACAAGCCAATGATACAAAAAAACACGACCTGAAGCTTCCCAAGATGGCCAAACAAAGTTGAAAAAAGCTTGAAAAAAGTGAAAACTAAAATCATACTTAGAGCACGATTCAATCCAAAATCTCAACATAGCTTCCTTGCCTGACGTTCACTGAAGCCAAAGGGATCAAAATCAAGTCCTGAAACCACCTGAAAAGCGCTGTAAGTACTCCTGAACATAGCTCTGAACATGAGATCGTGATTCCATATTTTGCAATTTTCTGAACAAATCGTTTGTGCATTCATGTTTAACGTCCAATTTCTAACATTTCTGCATTATTCAATTGGATTTTCGTAGCCTGTAAGGCCCTACCCGAAACTAGGGTTTGGGTTTCTTGTTTTTAGGCGTTTTGATTTCAGGGAAAATTGGAACAAGCCATGGCCATAGATGGATGTGGGAGAACGAGACGAGCAGGATGCTGGTTTTGGTTTACATTTTTGTGACCTAGAATTCATTATAGGATGATGCTATGGATTTTGCCACAGATTCAAATCCGCAGGAAATAAACCAGGGCCATTGGAGAAGACGACTAGGTGTCCTCCCCTAATTGGCCAGCTTTGAAAATTCGCGCTTGTTTTTTTTTTATTCAGGCATAATTGTTTGTTGTACATATAATATTCATTGCTTATTCTATTAACAAAAAGAATCAATAGCTCAGCTGGCATAGGCGTTAGTGCATGATCCCATGGGACCTGGGTTCGAATCCCAGGTCCCCCAAATTGCTTATTATTATTTTGTTCTAGGTATTCAGGCGTGCTTCATCAACTGTAATCCACCATACGCTTGCAAAGATCAACGTGCCAGATGGCCTTCAGGCCAAATCTAAAGGCTATGATTGAAGGACCATCATATGTCCAGGTCAACAGGCGCGTATGGAATCAATAAAGTCAAAGCAGGCTGGAACGAAAATGGGCCTCTGAAATGCTGATTCTACCTCCAGATTGGGCCAAGTACCCCCCATTTGGTTATTTCTCTCTTTTTTAATTTCATTTTATTATTTTGTTTTGCTTAATTATTATTATTATTTACACTAACCAATTTATTTTTCTTAATAAAATCAGAAAAAATAAAAAATATTATTTTTATTTATTAAATTTAATTTCATCACTTTATTTTTGTAAATAAACATTAATACATTAATTTAGTTTTTAATTAGGTACAATTTTAATATTTTTTGCAATAAATTAAAATTAATGTAGAATTAGGTTTTTAATAACTTTAATCATTTTTATTTTATTTCTTTAAATATAAAAAACCCAAAAAATATATATTTTTATTTAAATTAATTAACTTAGGTTTAATTTCATTTAATTCAAAAATAACAAAAAACATGCTTTCTTTCAAAAAGGGTCAAAACCCTAAAAGTGCGCCGATTTAATTTTCTCGCACGCGATCCATATTTCAATATTGTAATTGCTTCCAATATGTAATAGCTTTTAATTAGGACTTTAATTTATTTATCTCTTTATTTTACTTTCCGCAATTTAAATTAAAGGGTTTGTTTTTGGCGATGTAAATACCCGACGCCTTGTAATAGCTTAGATTTAATTTCCGCAAATTTAATTTCCACAACTATACAATGTTAGATGTTTGATAATAGGGAATGCATGACAAGATCCAATTTATGAACTTAAAATCAACATAGATAACCCATGATATGTACAAAGATAAAATTAACCGAAATAACACACTCACACATGCCACTCTTAGGGTACACCTCACTTTGTTGCCTCGAACATGGTCATTAAGTATAGGAAGTTTTAGAGGTCGTCCTCTTGTCCAAAGATCATAAGTTGCCTCGAAACGGTTGCCTCAGATAAAATGATCTAAGACATTAGGGTTACTGCTAAGGTGTCCTAACATTGCTTTAGTGACCACACGTCCCTTAATCGAATTGACCCGAAAACTCCAACGACGGTGCTACCTACTCCTTAATAGTGGGATAGCGTTGTCTAAAGGACATTCGTACAGACTAATTCCTTTTTCGAGTAGGTAGATGGTTCTTAAGTACTTGCTCCTTTTAAAACAAAACAAAACTTTTCGCACTTACACTCTCTTTCAAACAAAAACTTCTTTCAAACCCACAAACACAAAGAAAAGCAAATTTTGAAAACACTATGAGCAAGTACCTAAGAGCCCGTGGATAACCACAGATAGAAAGGGTGCTAACACCTTCCCTTTATATAATCTACCTCCCGAACCCGAGAAATATCTCAAAAAGGAATTTTTTTGTGCTTTTGTCCTTTCCTTGTTGGATAAAATAAAAGACGGTGGCGACTCTTGCTTACCGCGACATTTTGAAAAAACAAACGCAAACGTGATCCAACATTCCAAAACAGTCAGTTCTCATTCCCACCGATCACACATCTCATAAAATTAATCAACGCATTTTTGTCTTAAATTTTTAAAAGAGAAACTACGCGTACCCTGATCCCCTATTGCATGAAAAGGTGGTACGTAGGCACTAAAGGTTCGCAACCGCGGCGGGTGCAAAAATTATAAAAACATATATTTCTTTTCTCACCTCCACCATCCATTTTTTTATATATACAACATTTTTATAGCCAAAATATACAGATTTTACAAAGAGGCTCCTGCGGAGTACCGTAGATGTTTAGGGTGCTAATACCTTCCCTTTGCATAACCAACCCCCTTACCTTGAATCTTTCCCCCTCTTTTTGGGTTATTCGCTCTTTTCCCATTCCTTTGGAAACAATAAAGCGCGATGGCGATTTTTATTTTGATTTGTATAAAGTCTAGTCAATCCAATGGCTTAGTCTTGAACATTCTACCGTTACAAGTGGTCTTGGTTGCAGCAACGGTCTGTGAAACCTCCTTAAAGTTCTGACAGGGAGTCTCAATGAACTCGCCGTCCATTTCAAAGCACCTAAAAGAGTTCAGGTGGCTCACCATGTACTCCTCCTCCCCATGGACTGTGATAATTTTCCTATTGACTGGATATTTCAGCATCTGATGTAGGGTGGAAGTCACAGCACCAGCCCCATGGATCCAGGGTCGACCCAATAAATAGGAGTAAGACGAGCGGATATCCATCACATAGAAAGTGGAATTAAAAGTTTCAGTATCCACTTTGATAGGGATGTCCACCTGCCTGTGCACTATTCTTTTAGAACCGTCAAAGGCCCTCACCACAATGTTACTAGGCTTTAGTGTGAGTCCTTTGCAATCTAACCTGTCCATAGAATTCTTGGGAAAAATGTTCAGTGACGAACCTGTATCCACCATAACATGGGCTAATGTAGTGCCCCTGCACTCAATGGATACATGTAGGGCATCATTGTGTTTCCTTCCCTTGGTAGTTAGGTCTGCATCAAAGAATCCCAAGCCATTGTCAGTTGTCAAACTATCCATGCAATTCTCGAATTGATCAGCGGAGGTCTCTTGAGGCACGTGGGCAGACTTTAGAAATTTTACCAAAGCCTTAGCATGGGCTTCAGAGCACATCAGTAGGGCCAACATTGAGATTTTTAAGGGGGTCTTCCCCAATTTCTCCACGACATTATAATAACTTTTCTTGATTATCTTTAAAATATCTTCCATTTCCTTTTTAGAAGCCTCGAGAATGACTTATGGGTGCGCCTTCATCCGGAAAGGCTAAACCAATACCTCTTTGCCCCGAGTCTCGGTCGACCCGGGTAGCAGGGATAACAACGGAACTAACATTAGGAGTAGCAATAGGAATACTAACATGAGCAACAACAAGAATGATCACTGGAGTAGTAATATGAGTACAAGCAAGAGTAGCAGCAGGGATGATCACATGAGTAGCAATGGTCTTCAGAGAGATTTTGGGGGAGAAAAGTCTTCCACTTCTCATTATTTTATTAGTCCCAACAATATTGTCGACATCAGGATCAGTATTTTCAACAGCTTTATCTTCAACAACCAATAGGTCTTGCTTGACGCCGTGGTAATAGACGCCAGCCCCATAAATCCAGGGAACAACTTTATCCGAGGAATATGGTATTGGCCCCGGCATGGTGATGATTAAGGGAGCAAACTTTGGAACAAATGTAATCTTGATGGGTATTTTGGTGGAGACACTGAGAGGATTGTCTGAAATGGTGATTATCGAAACGTCTTCACATGAACTTCTGGAAATAGGAAATTTCTCGAACATGATTTCTTTGTTAACCATCAGGCGATGAACGCCCATCTTCAACAATAAACAACCATATGGTAGAGGAGTAGTTAATTCATCCACAGAAATAAACCGGCTTGCAATAGATTTTCTTTAACAGTCAAAAGAGGAGTAGTTAATTCATCCACAGAAGAAACAAAACAACCATCATTTATAGCATTGACACCTTGGCCATGTATGAGCATTGGCGTTGTTATTATGTTAGGTGTCTCGGGAAGGTCAAACTCAATCTCTTTCACCTTAATGACATCATGTACCTTATTATTTAAAGCCAAAAAATCATTTGTATCATGCCTAGGAGTCTCAGAATGGTAAGCACATCGAGCATTCAGATTGTAGCAAGGAGAGGCAGTATTAGGATTCTTCGGGGCTTCTTTCAGAGTTACCAAATTGGACTTTAGCAGGTATATAAAAACCTGAGATAGGTTCATGTTGACCCGAGTAAATTGTCTTCTGGGCACATCTGGTATACGCTGATTGATTCGTTGTTGGTTTGAAGCAGGATTGGAAATTATAACAGCCCCTACCGTTGGACGATGCTCAGTTTTGTTGTGATTTCTCTGGCCATAGGCAACAATGACCTCCTTATTTCTAGTGAAAGGTTTATTTGCAGTACTGGAGGATGTATATCTCTGTATTTTACCACTTTTAATGCCCGCTTCCACCCATTCACCAGCCAAGATCAATTCAGTAAACCCAACAAAAGAACTTCCAATCAGATGGTTAAAGAACGACCTATATAATATGCCCAAGAACATGTCCACCAGCTCCCTATCAGACAACGGAGGCTGGACTCTCCCCGCAAGGTCTCTCCATTTTTGGGCATAATCTTTAAAACCTTCTCTGGAACCTATAGACATACTTTGCAACTGCGTACGATTCGGGGCAAGGTCAGCATTATATTGGTACTTCTTATAAAAGCAGCAGCCAGATCTTCCCAATTGCGGACGCTGGTTCTCTCCAGTTGATAGAACCATTCCAACTGAGTCCCTGTCAAACTCTCCTGGAAGAAATATACCCACCGATTCCTGTCAGTAGTGTGGGGTTGAATCTTCCTAACATACGACCTTAAATGCAGCTTAGGACAGGAGACACCGTTGTACTTAGCAAAGGTAGGAATTTTGAGTTTTTGTGGGATGACCACCCTTAAAATTAGTCCCAACTCCTCAAAATCTAGCTCGGGTATCCTCTGGATCTCCATAGCATTGAGCTAATCCTCCATCTGTTTGTATTTATCATCAACAGAAGGATACTTCTCCTCAGAATAGTCAGGTTCATCTTCCTCAGACCCTGGATTGTTGTTTTCTTCCATTGACTTATCTTCATGATTATTCCCCTCATTCGACGGGGTTGCGAAATCTATAGCCCGCTTAACCGGCCCTCTGATCCTTCTTCCCAAATTCACTACACCAGCTGGTTTCTTTGACTTCTTGGTCTTCTCTTTGATGATTAAAGCTTTCAGATCTTCTTGCTCCTGGGCCAGAGCCAAGAACATTTGCTGAAACTGGGCGTTCTGAGCTTGGAGTTCCTTCACTGTCTGTTCGAGAGCCATTTCTTTTGCTGAAATAAATAGCGAGAAGAATAAGAAACCTGTCTTGAAAACCCTGCTTATGCGATGAAATGCATGATAATGTTTATGCAATGTTTTCAAGGACTTTTAACATCTTAAATTTGCTTAGCCAAAAAAAAGAACAAACATTAATTGCACTCAATAGTTTGAATCGTTACAAAGATTCCTTTTGGGATTTACAATAGAAGAAACAAAGATAAAATAAAAATCTTAAATTAGATAGGACTCAGACTTCCCATGGGCGCATCCTCTTTGGTGCAATATAGGCGTTCAAACTTCGTTCTTCATGCAGTTGTCTTGTAACTTCTAAAGCCTTTTTCTCACTTGCATAGAATTGGGATTCAAAGGTATCTCACACCTCTTTGAGCTAGATCCAAGATCGTTGCAACTCCCCGAGAGTAGTCCGCATGTCAGGATGGAGAGTGGTATAAGGTACCTCTTCATCAGCAACAGGTTCCATTATGATAGGTAGGATGGCAAGATAAGGCATCATAAGATTTTTAGCACGTGCTCGTACCACTTAAGATAACGCTCCAAAGGGATGGAGTTCTTATGCCCCAATGTCTTGCTATCCACTTTGTTTACCATGCCCCAAGCTCGTATGAACCTCTGAAGGTAACCTTGAACATCATCCTCGTAGTTGAACATAATGCCTTAAACCAATACATCATGAGTACCATCCCTCCTAGCATACCCAAACTGTTGCAACGCCAAACAAGGATTATAAGTGATTCCTACCCTAATGCCTAGGAGAGGGACATTAGGGAATTCCCCACAACGATCAATGATGGTAACATTCTCCAAGGATCGAGGACACCAATGAATATTTGAATGTGTGAGGAACATCAACCTATTAGACCATCTCATTCCTTGCTCATTCTTCCAAATAGATAGAGGTAGGTGTGAAATAAACCACCTATCCAACAAAGGAGTGCAACACATAAGATTCTCTCTTCTCTTTACAGTGCGGGTATGCAGAGAGTGTAGAACGTCTCCAAGTAAAGTAGGCATCGGATTATGAGACAGAAAAACCTTGACCGCGTTCACATCTATGAGTTGGTCCGGATTAGGAAATAGTACCATCCCATAGATGAGAAGGGATAACACTTCTTCAAAAGCTTGTAAATCCAAGGTATCCCAAAAATGGCGAGCCTTCTCAAATAGAAACTTAGCTAGAAAACCTTTGACGCCTCTTCTTATTTCCCAATTTTCCACGACATATGACCGTTGTAAAGACAGAGCTTGAGCAATCTCCTCAAGTTTTGGGTCCTTTTCCATACCATTGAATGGAAATTGATTAAGGATGGGTACTCCCAAATACTGAGAAAACTCCTCCATAGTAGGCACCAATTGGTAATCAGGAAAGGTGAAGCAGTGATGTAAAGTGTTGAAGAACTGAAAGAGCACCTTCAACATTTCTTCATTAGGGCTTGAGGTGACCAGATTGAGAAGTCGACCATGTCTTTCAGTGAATGGATATCTCTCAGGAACCCTTGATGCTAATTCCTTGAGTTGAGGAGGTACTCTTACAAGGTTGACCTGGATAGTACTTCTGCGAATGGGAGCCATGTCCTACAAAATAGACACCAAGGTAAGTCCTAAAAGTCCTTGAAATGGTTAGTATGATATGCCATGTTATTCTGTTATGATGTTATGTACAAACACACACACACACACACACACACACACACACACACACACACACACACACACACACACACACACACACACACACACACACACACACACACACACACACACATATATATATATATATATATATATATATATATATATATATATATATATATATATATATATATATATATATATATATATATATATATATATATATATATATATATATATATATATATATATATATATATATATATATATATATATATATATATATATATATATATATATATATATATATATATATATATATATATATATATATATATATATATATATATATATATATATATATATATATATATATATATACAATCACACGAACAAATCCTTAGGTTTAGGCTTGCATGGATTCCATAGGTAAGTACCCTCTTGAAGTATAGTTGGTTCAACATGTCCTATCAATAGTAACCAGGTTCTAGGGAATCTCAATATCACTAATTTTTCCCACAAGTTTCATTCTGATCGACAACTGAATTTCCACCAAACCAAACTCGGGAGTCAAATCTAAATGAGTGTAGTATCGAGTATCAACCGACTTAGGACTACACTAAAGACAACTATCTCATAACTTCTTAATGGCTACGTCATTCAATTAAAGGTTCTAAGGTCAGTTGATGCTTCATGACACCATGCAGCAGCCCCGTATTCTCCCTTACTACTCAAGGGCTATCGGTACCAACCAAAGTGTTACATAAATATAGCTATCGCTTCAACCATGTCGGTATACCCTGCACAACCCCCACGATCTATTGCTACTTACCTAAAAGGTGCCCCAGATCCGAGTGTAGGATCTATAGTAACAACCCAAACAAACCCTCCAAGGATAAAGCATACAAAGCAAGAAATTAAAACAGTTTTAAAATGAACTAACTCTAAGGTAACCCCACTTTTTATTCCTCCCCAGCAGAGTCGCCCGGTGGCAGAACCGACTGTTTATACTGGTTTTGCATTTTTGTTCACAAATGTCACGGTAAGCAAGAGTCTCCACTGACTTTTCTTTTATCCAAATTAAGGAAAGGGTGAAAAGAATAAAAAAAGACCTTTCGAGAATTTTCTGAGTAAGGGGGGTAGATTATGGAAAGGGAAGGTGTTAGCACCCTTTCCATCCGTATTTTTCTACGGGCTCTTAGATGCTTAGCTCATTTTTTGAAATACCTTTTACTTTTGTGTGTTTTTGAAAAGTATTTTGAAATTTCCATAGTGAGGCAGTTTGCTTTATGGTAACTCTTGTATCAGTCCTCAAGAGTGTTGATAAAGCATTTTTTGAAAACGTTTTTGAAATTTTTTGTGTAGGTGTAAAAAATTTGTTTGAGCAAGCATCTAACAGCTATCTACTTTACTTGAAAGGGTCGTTCTTTTCCTCCTTTCCTTTATACAAGGATAGCCTACTATTAGTGAGTAGGTAGCCATGTCGTTTGGATGTATGAAGGACATTCGTGGGTCATTGTACAGTCATAAAGGTAACATATAAAGACTCTTTAGCAATTTTGTTTAAGGGACTAGATCATTTACCGAAAGGCAACACCGAAGGGTCATCGAGGGACTATGATCTTTGGATCCGAGGGTATTTGCTAAAGCTTCCCCACTTTCGAGGGACACGACTGTTTTATTTTTCGCAGGAAACCAAAGTGGGAGTACCCTAGAGGTGTATATGTGCAAGTGTGCTTGTTTCAGTTATTTTGTCTTGATGTTATGTTTGCTAACATTTTGTTTTATTCTTGCCATACAATCCTAATTACTAACAGTTAATATTTTGCAGAAATTTAAAGTGCGGGAATTTAAATCCTATGCTATTACAATCCTTCGGAGAGAGGGTATTTACATATTCAAATGGGAGAAAAATAAAGAAAGCGATAAAGTCCTAGTTTAATCTAAACTATCAGCAGGCACATTATTATAAAAAATGTGAGAATAAAATAAATATGCGCGAAATAAACAAACGTCTAAAACCCTAAGAAATTGCTAAGTAAAAATCTTTTTGTTGTTTTTGTGTTTATTAAGAAAACACTTAAAGTTAAAGTGAGAAAAATATGATCCTAATTAATTAAATAAAAGAAAAATGATTGTTAATTAATAAAACTAATTCCACTATTTTTTGGGTTTTTATTAATAAAATATTTGAATGAAATAAATCTAAGTCTAATTGATTTTAAATTAATAAAATAATGTCAAAATAATTAAATTAATTAATTAACAAAATTAAGATTAATTTAAGAAAACTTAAGTCTATTTAATGTTTTTTGATTTTATGATTAGTTAAAAAATGATTAAAAGAAATAAATGGTAAAACAAATAAAAATAAAGAAAAATTAAATTGGGCCTGGATGGTAAGAAAAAAATGGGGGGGTGTTGTTTGAAATTCGTTAGGCCCATAAGTATAAGTGAGGGAGCCCAGAAGCTGACTTGATTCAATGCTGTTGGCTCATGGGGAGTCCATCATGAAGGAGCATCCTAGGAGCATTGGATCTACCTCCGTTGGTATCTGATGGTCCAGATGAAGGCCATATCATGCGCTGACTAACCCTTATATGTATTGGATCTGCAGGGAGATTGTTAGAAAAATAAAATGTAGACCTGGGATTCGAACCCACGCCCTCACCCCTTTACACACATTTCCTTGCCATCTGAGCTACCTGTTCATTCGTTTACATAATAAAATGCAAATAATATAATGATAAATCAATCCAAATGTCAAACTTTCAAATGCGTGCCAGATCAGTTTTAAAGGGCCAATAGAATTGCGTGATTTTGCCACACGGACTCCAACGGAGTCAACACCGATCAGAGACGTCGGAGTAGATCTCCGGTCATCTTCTCCGGCCTCCCTAAAAATCAAAACCTGCGAAAAATGTTAGATCAAAGGAAAAGAAGATCATAATCCCGCTAATTTGGGGACTGTGAATCCATTGGTGCCCTCTGTTTGGTCTAAAAAGGTTTGTATGTAGTGAACCAATGCTCGACTGTAATCATGCCCTAACAATGGCATACTCTTATTTCTACATCTATCTTTACATGTAGCACGTTAAAATAGTTCTAAACAATTATATAAACGTGAAAATATGCCTCGAACTTATTTAAATTATATGATTTGAAAGATCCAGATGCGAGAAAATTACCTAACCTGAGTAAATTGGTTCACACGTTATAGGATGTTTCAGGTGTTGAGAATGAATGGTATGCACTCCTGGATATCTTAGGGACATGTTGGAGTCTCTTGTTTGGACTGAGGAAGGCTGGATCAGTGGTTTTGGAATTTGACAACTTTGGAGATTTTTGCAATTTTTTGTGGCTCTTTCTAGGTTGTATCTATGCGTGCATGAGGCTTGCAAGTGCCACCCTTATATAGAGAAGATGGAGGGGACAAGGTAAGAAGGAAAGAATCAAAGCTTTAAAGTCTATGATAAAGCCATGATCTCATTTTGAAAAATTGCCATAACTTGTGATTTCATGCCATGTTGGGAGCTGGATGAACCTGGTCACTTCTTGCACGAATTTGTGGGCTTCTAAGCAAACCAAAACACTAGCCCAATGGTCAAGGCCCATCTCTATACATTTTGTGCCATTTATTTTATATTTATTTGAAATAAATCAAAATAAATATGATTAAAATAAAGGAAAAATGCAAGGTAAGGTAGAAATGCTTTTAGAGGTCCTTTATAATATTAGGAGGGTGTTTGAAGTCCAAAAAGTTGGGCCATTGCCTTATCAATCCAAGTTTATTCAATGTATAATTCTTGAAATTTCCCAAATTTTCCCAACTTGGGAAAGCCATAACTTGCTCAATTTTTATCTCATGTAATGATCTTTGACTTTTTGTAAAGCCCGAGATGTCTACTTCAATCCCTCCTTTGATCAATTTTGCATTTGAAGACATTATTTTGATGTAAAAGTGCCTTTTGTTGACTTTCTGAAAATGACTTGTAATGTATGGGCTTGTATCTTTCAAATGGTGCATCTCTTGATCTTGAGGGAAAAAGAGAAGTTTTAGGGAATGAGATTCTCTTCATAATGAGCTTTGGTTAGTGAAAAGTGGATGAAGTATGTGAAAGTTATGCCTGGTCAAAGGTCAGTTGACTTTTCCTATAGAAACCCTAATTTAGCAATTCTTGACTTTTGATAGATTAGAAGTATTTCTTGAGGAATCATGATCAACCCTTGATCAAATGATGGATATCACTTCAAAATATTGATGTTGACCAAAAATCTTGAAGTTTGACTGTACATGGGCCACAATTGACTTTTGACCTAGTACAGTTGATTTTTAAGCATTTGACAATTGACTGAGAAAACTTGTAGTGGAAGACATGTAACTTGGCATGGACAACCTTGAAGGCATATTAGGACCATGGAAAACATTTGAGACCTTTTGGGCTCACACATATTGATGAAAAGTGAAACCCTAATTAGAGGTTCATTGCTTAGGAGGAGAATTTGTCTGGTCAATTCTTGGTTAACCTTGAGTAATTGAGAACCTCAATGAGCATGCCTTGAGTGAAATTGGGAGGGAAAATTTTGGGGTACAACATCTAGCTCACGTGGTACGTCGATGCTTCGAAGTCGTGCAGATCATATGTATCGAGTCTGTCAAGTGGGAAGGGTTTTGCAATCAAACCCCCACGCTTTGTCAGGAGTTCTCATTGGCCGATGTTGACACTCCGTGATCGTTCATATATCCTTATATCGCCTACCTCAATCTTCTATATCTTGGTTAGGTTTTCAGTCGCTTTGTATGTCACATTTTTGTTCTTTTCATCCATCTCCCACTTGTTTGCTTCAGGTGATATGCTCCCCTTGGATAAAGCATTTCTCTTGATTCCCCCATCCCTTTGAGTCAATATATGCTACTCATGGTTGTGTGATTTTTTCAAAGCACTTGTTTTCCTATTTGTTTGCTATACCATGTTTCCTTAGAACAGGAATTTGTATGCCTCCCTTAGGATCGCTCGATTAGAGTAGTTTTCGAGCTAGACATTAGGATACATATCCATGTATTCTAACATAGGGTAGAGATTTCCCTTTTATCCTCAACCTTAGGGTCAATCATTGTATTATAACATTATGACTAGATATTAGGATAGTCCCCCTTAGTTGTTTTCTTTCTTTTGCATGTTGCATCTTAAAACTAAAACTTCTTCTTGGAAAATCTTAAAACATCTCTAATAAACTTAAATCCTTCTTCAAGGTAAAAAATACAAACCAATCTTATTTGTTTGTGTGCCTTTTGGACTTGTTTTAAACCCTATCAAATTGATGCCTTGCCATCTTTTCCATGTTTCCTTGATACCTTTTTAGCCGATGTTACGCCATCACATATGTTTGTAACCGATGTTTCTCCATCGCATACCTTTTTAGTCGATGTTCCCCATCACACATGTTTTTTTTCCAATGTTTCGTCATTGCATATGTTTTTTTGTCGATGTTTCACCATCGCATATGTTTGTAGCCAATGTTTCGCCATCGCATATGTTTGTTGCCGATGTTTCGCCATCACATACTGTTTTACCCCAAAATTTACCCTCTTTATTTCGATCTTTTTGGCTTACGTTTCATTATTACATACATGCATATCATTGGTTTTATGGTTATGGAATCAAGGTATATTTAGCAAGCTTCGTCAGGTTACAAGTGACATTTATTTCACCAATGGATGTTCTCAAAGTATTTTCCGTGCTGAAGATCGATTCGCCGTTTCACAACGATTCGGGGTTCAAAGATTCACAAGTCCAACCCGGTGCGTCATATTCAGGTGTTCTTTCGCCAAGATATCCCTGATAACATATTCTCAAATTCAGGTTTGGCTCGAGAGCCAATTCTTTAAATAAGGTCTCTGAATGTGCGATTTTTCTCGAAGAAATATGGTGAAAAAGTGTGCTGAAAGTGTAATTTTTACACACTAAAAAAATCATAACTTGAATATCGTGGCTCATTTTGAACCCGTTACAGTGGAAAAAATTCCGTCTTGATGTCATCTATGTTTTCATCTCTCACGGATGGAAGCCAATTTCGATCAGAAGGTCTTCAAAAATGCGGATCTATCAAGTATTTTCGTACAGAAAATTTGTGACAGAAGTTTTTTTGTGTCATGTTCAGAAAATCATAACATGGTCGATTTTCATTGTATTGAGCTGGTTCTAGCGCCAACATTTCACGAAATGAGTTGGATATGTTTTCACAGGAATTATCGAGTTCGAACGGTATCCAAAAGACCTTTGTTTTAAGCCCAGAGTGCGCGTGACGCATCGAAAATCTTGAATGCTGAATATTATTTCATCTGGGTCGAAACTTCGAAAATTCATAACTCGGTCAATTTTTATCGGATCAGACCCATCTTTTTACACAAGGTCACTGACTCATAGATCTACAACTTTTCTTCCAAAGTCGAGACCGGGTTCTGCTCCGATTAATACCAGTTTTTTATTGAAGAATGTGTCAGAGTTGACACTGGAGCCCAAAATAAGTTTGTCTGAGGCGAAACTTCAAAAATTCATAACCAATTCACCGTTTATCTGATTGAGCCTATTTTTGGACAGGAGTTTTTTTCCGATGTCGGCTACATTTTATTTTCACATTTCAACTTCAAAAACTGCACTTAAGTCCCTACGATTTAGCCTGGAACGAATAAAAATATGCACTATTGCTTGTGGTTATTGGAGGCCCAATTGTACATTCAAAGCCCATATCTTTTCTCTAATTTTCATTATATAATCTCATTCTTTTCACACAAATAGGACGAGAAAAAAACTTTGACCACAACCCTGTCAAAATATCAAATTCTTTCAAGAACCCTAAAAATCTTTAAATCCTTATTACAAACCCCATCTCACTACAAACAAGTCATCCTTGTTACAAACCTCCATCTTACTACTTCTTCATTAAGGGTAAGACTGGTTTAATCTCCATGATCAAAAAGATATAGAAGCATTCATACATGCTATATTGGTTTTAACATTACAAAATTTCATATATTTGATTTCTTTGTATTTCATGATATAACAATTTATTTAATGTGTTCATGAGATTCAACGCTGCAGATTTAGACATGGTCCCATGCAGGGTTATTACAAAACGCTGAGGCCGAATCATAACAACAACCAACGACACCATGGCACAGTGGTAAAGGTGGTGATTAGTAAGGTTAAGGGCGTGAGTTCAACACTCACCCCTATTGGTCTTCCTTTCTATTTATCCTTTTACCTATTTTCATTCTTTCTGTTTAAAACCTTTTTCATAAAACTTAACATTTTTCACAAACTTTAGATTTTTCATAATAAACTCGAATAATTAATTTTAGGTTTTTTAAATTTAATTTTAGGTTTTAAATTAATTTTTGGTTCAACACTCACCTTGATATTTGCATTATTTATATTTTCTAACCCTATTTTTCATTGATGTTTCTTTCCCTATCTATTTTTTGACAAACTTAATTCTTTCTTGTTAGTCATTACAAATAAACTTTTTTTAAAACCTTTTTTTTAATTCGAATTAATTAGGTTTTATGTTTTTTTAATTAACCTTTTTTTCTTTCAAAATTAACCTTTTTTTTATTAAAATTAATTAGGTTTTTAAGTTTTTTTTAATTAACCTTTTTTTTCTTCAAAATTAACCTTTTTTTTAATTAAAATTAATTAGGTTTTAGATTTTTTTAATTAACCTTTTTTTATTATTAATTCAGATTAATTAGGTTTTAGGTATTTTAATTAACTTTTTTTTTCAAAATTAACATTTTTTATTAATTAAAATTAATTAGGTTTTTTAGGTTTATTTAATTAGTTATCATAAATCATTTTTTTCATAAAAATCACCAAAACATTTTCTTTGCTATTTTCATCTTCTTTTTATTTTCCTAGATAAAGTGTACAGGGCGCGTTCAATTGTAATCGCGTAGCTTTATTTTTCCCGCTTTTTTTATCATTATCATGTAATTGCTTCTGGGATGTAATAGTTTTAGGATTTCTTTTCCACACTCTTCACTATTATGTAACTGCCCTAAAGCTCTATAATAGCCTTGGTTTACATTTCCGCCGTTATCTTCAGCTACTATATTTTATGTAATGCTCAGATTAATAGGATTGTATGAAAAGATAAAAATGAACGATAAAAAACCCTAATTGTAAGATAAATAACTGAACTGAATCATTTGCACACTCGCACCTCTAGGATAACCTCACTTGTTGCCTTTGGAAAAACAATGGTCATGTCCCTCGAACATAAGGATACCCTTAGCAAAGACCATCGGTTAAAGTCATCATAAAGAACATAGTCCCTCAATTCCCCTCGAGTTGCCTACGAGAAATGATCTTGTCTCTCGATGTTGCCTAAGAATATATGATGGCAGTCCCTTCGAACTGCTAAGGTATCCATATATGTTTCCTTCTATGACCATAACGATGACCCGCACTTGTCCCTCACACATCAAACAATAGGGCTACCTACTTACTAATAGTAGGATAGCACTATCTAAAGGTTAGGAGGAAAAGAACGACCTTTTCGAGTATAAGTAGATAAGTTCTTAGATGCTTTCTCAAAAAAACTTTTTGCACCTACACAAAAATATTTCAAAACACTTTAAAAAACATTCGCCTTGTCAACATTCTTAAGGACTGATACAAGAGTTATCACAAAGCAAATTGTCGCACTAAGGCATTTTCAAAACAATTTTCAAAACACACAAAGCACAAGAAATTTTCAAAACATAAGCTAGCATCTAAGAGCCCGTAAATAACTACGGATGGAAAGGGTGCTAACACCTTCCCTTTCCATAATCTACCCCCCTTACTCAGAAAACTCTCGAAAGGTATTTTTCTGTTCTTTTCACCCTTTCCTTAAATTGGATAAAAGAAAATTCGGTGGTGACTCTTGCTTACCGCGCATTTGCGAACAAAAAACGCAAACCAGTATTAACAACCAGTTCTCCCACCGTATCACACATACCTTTTTAGCCGATGTTTCACCATCGCATATGTTTGTAGCCGATGTTTCGCCATCGCATACCTTTTTAGCCAATGTTTCACCATTGCAGATGTTTTTTTGCCGATGTTTCGCCATCGCATATGTTCGTAGCCGATGTTTCGCCATCACATATGTTTTTTTGCCGATGTTTCTCCATCACATGTGTTTGTAGCTGATGTTTCGCCATTGCATATGTTTGTTGTCGATCTTTTGCCATCGCGTATGTTTGTTATCCTACTTTGGTTCTCAATATCATTGTTAGGTGTGATGTTTGTCATCTGAATTGTTGATGTCTCGCCATCTTTGCCACGCTATCTTGCTATCTTTTTGCCGATGTTTCACCATCGTATATGTTTGTTTCCAATGTTTCTCCATCACGTATGTTTGTCATCCTACTTCAATTTTCAATATCATTGTTAGGTGTAATGTTTCATTGTCTTGTCGGATAATTTATTATCATGCTGGTGTTTTATCATCTTATCTAAGTTTGTACTGCCATGCGATGTCTTGTCATCCTTTTTTGTTGCTTTATCATCGTTGTTGATGTTTTGTCATTTTATCTGATGTTTTTTCATCTTGATTGTTGCTTTTGTCTTCTTAACTAAAAAATATAAACCAACCAAAATATATGAGCCGAGCTATGGCTGCTCTAATTTCTTAAAAGGGATACGTAGGCGGAGGTTTTTGTGAGGCCTAATCGAGCATATATTTGTAAATATTCCTTTCTTTTCCCCACACTTTCTTTTCCATTTTCTTTGCATGCATTCCCTTTTCAGCTTTAAGCCTTAGACATAGATTTTACACACCCATAATATAGACAACAAGAGTGGATACCATAGAGTACTACGGGCGTGTGGGGTTCTAATACCTTCCCCTCGCGTAACAGACTCCCTTACCCAATCTCTATGGTCGAAAGACCGTGATTTCATCTCTTTAGGTTTTCTCGATGTCTACCTTTCCTTTTCGGAGGGATAAAAGACGTTTGATGGCGACTTCATTGATATTTTATCAGATGATGGTTCAACTGGTTGTTTCATGGATGAGAGTTAAACCCACACCCTCAACCTCACAGATTATGCCCTTTACCACTGTGCTATGCTGTTTTTTGTGATTGAGAATAGGAAGCGCTCAACATACTATAAACATGTGTGTTAGTTTAGAAAAAACAAAATAATTTTGACAAAAGGATGGCTCGAGCCCACGCCATTTGCAATGTTATACAATGCCCTTACCAATTGTGCCAAACTGTTTTTTGTGTTATAGAATACAAACAAATCAATATATAATAAAAACGTTAGATTAGAGAAATGTCGGAGCCCTAGCTCCAGTCGTCTTCTCTGGTGGATCAAAAACCCTATCCTGCAAAAACACATGAGTTAGATCATAGCAGGGACCTTATCCCCCTAATTTGATGCTTGCTAATCCAATGGGGGCATTGGTTTGACCTGAAAATGCATGTGGAGTGAGTTTAAAAAAAAGTTTAAAACTGCCCTAACAATGGAAGATCTTTATTCCTGTGTCAAAGCTTGCAAACGATGGATCAAAATAGTTTCAAACATCATCATGAACACACATATATATATATATATATATATATATATATATATATATATATATATATATATATATATATATATATATATATATATATATATATATATATATATATATATATATATATATATATATATATATATATATGCATCAAATCATTAAATAATGCATATATTAAAAATTTGAAATTAAAGAAGTTTACCAAGCTGGCGATGTTGAGGGAGAGAGTTCTGGTGTGATTCAAGCATCAGTAAGGGCTGGATTGAACTCATGGGAACCTCAAGAAGATGATTTGATGCTTGAAATTGATTGAGAACGGATGGACACGACGATTTGAGGTTGCCCTAGTTTTGAAAATTTTGGAATTTTAGGGCTTGTTCTTGAGGCAACTTTTCGTGTTCTTTGATGTTTGAATATGTTGGGTATTTATAGAGGGAAGATTAGTTCAATAAAAGTGAGATAAATCTTTTGTATTTCATGATCAAATATTTGATTGGAATTTTGCATGAAAACTTTCCTTTTTAGGCCAATCTTATGCCAATCATCCTTACATGATTTTGCCAAGTTGTCATGAGCTTTTTGGGCTTCAAATCTGACTAAAACAAAAGTCCACATGCCTTGTATCATTTATTTGGTATTTTATTTGATTTATTTTAATTTTAATTGAATAAAATCAAAATCAAAATAAATAAAAATCACAAAGATACATGAATGGATTTAGAGGTCTAATATGAGGTCATGAACATGTTTGAACCTAAGAACTTAGGCCCATTAGACCAAAAATCCAAGTTTGCTCAATTTGAACTTCATGCATTTTCTCAAAACTTCTCAATTTGCACCAATCATAACTCCCTCAATTTTTCATTTGAGGCTTTTATCTTTATGTGAATTGCTTTGACAAAAAATGTCTTTTTGTTGACTTTTAAAATGACCTGTAATGTTTTGGCTCATATCTCTCAAATGAAGCATTTTCGGCTTTGAGCTTAGAGAGAAAAGTTGTAGAGAATTAAATTTCCTTCAAGTTAGGCTTTGGTTGACGAATTTCCGATGAAGTATGTGAAAGTTATGCTTGGTCAAAGTTTTGTTGACTTCTCCTAAAGAAAACCCTAATTTAGTATCTTTTGACTTTTGATGAATCTTGAGTTTTCTTGATGAATTATGATCAACCCTTTATCAAATGATGAATGTGACTTAAAAATATTAATGTTGACCAAAAATCTTGAAGTTTGACTTAAAATTGGTCAAAGTTGACTTTTTGTCTAATATAGTTAATTTTCAATCATCTGAGAAATTAACTGAGCAAACTTGTACTGCAAGGCTTGAAACTTGACATGGGAATTCTTTAAATCATATGAGGAACCATGAATTCCATTTGAGGCATTAGAAACTCAATTTCCTTTGAGAGAAGAAAAATCCTAGTTGTAGGTCAATTGCTTAGAATGGTGGTTTGTCTGGTCAACCCTTGAGTTGTCTTGAGTGTTTGAGACCTTCATGAGCATGAGGAGGTATCTTGAATCATTTTGTATTGAAAATGGGAGGACAAATTTTGGGGTACAACAAACACAAAAGGGAAAAGTTACAAGAAAAACTTCATCTCTCACACTCTCAACCGCCAGAATCATCACCGAGCCACTGTCACTCCTTCAGTGAATTGCTCTGACCTCAAGAACTACCTTCTCGTGTCGATCGCTCACTTTTCCTCCCACTCGCGGACATCCCTCTCGTGGCCATGTCCCTCGCCTCCAGACGTACTCCCTCTCCAATTTTCACAGCTGGAAAAATCCCACTTCCTCTGCAAGCTCCATGTGTTGTCGCCTGTAATACCCCAAATTTGTCCTACCTTTCTACTTTTATCTGGTTTATGCATTGTCGCGCTTTTCTCATGTACATGTCTCCATTAGGTCATTTAACATTGCATACATTCGCTAACAACATAACTTCGCAAGGGGTCGAGAACCTTCAGGATTAGGGTTTTATCAACTGGCTAAGGTGTATATGTTCAAATAGAGCCTGATTCTTCCGGTTATTTTTCAAGGCAGTGAAATTGCAGAATTAGGGTTTTGTGTTCATGGATGTTATGGATCTTTTCTTCATCAAGCCACAAGATCATCCTCCATTAAGAATTCATCAAACACAAGTTGATTAGGGTGTCACATCTTCTATGTTCGAATTTGTAGTATCTATCGACTGAGGTTCATTGGGCATCATATTACGTTTCTTTCTGTACTTCGAAGCGCCCTCAAGACATTGTTGTTGTCCATGAAGTCAAGATAAGTGTGGATTGGATTATAAAATGCAAGCCGTGTATATAGCATGAAGTTGTAAGTACATTGAGTTCGAAACTTCATCGTTCTTTTGAATACTTGTTACCTAAATCGCAAGTAACTTGGATTGCTGATGATTATTGAATTGGATTCATTGAAACTTCTAATTATGCTCAAGATTGATATTAGTTCAAGGTTTCAGTTTCGTGATTTGGCAATGGTTTATTCAAGATAAGGTTGGAAGATTCGTTCATGTGGTTCTCTTGGTGTACAAGTTATAAATTTGCAAAGAATTATAAGTCATAACATCATTCAAAGTTAATCAATTAGTTTTGTTCATCAAAACTCATCAAGATCCAAGGGTTCACGTTCATTCAACGATATGATCTTTACAAGTTCTAGGCATTACACATGATTTGTCAAAGGGTTATCCAAATTCATTCGAGGTCATAACCATGCAATTTACAAGCCTTGTCATTGGAGCATTACAAGAGAAGATTACAAAGGCCATTTACATCCAAGATTACTAAATCAAAACAAGAATTTACATTAAATCTTCAAGTGGTCTAAAGCTAAAGAATTCTAAATCGAGGTCTCCATCATTCATTTCTAAACTTATTCATCTTCAATCCATTATATTCCAAGATTTCTTTATTCCAACTTGGTTATATCCATGCCTTAGTCCATGCTTCATGCCAAAAGAAAACCTGCATAAATGACCATTTTCCAAGCAAGTTCAGTGCCAATGTATAATCAACTTAATTCAATTTGAAGTACAAAAATCAACAATTACACCAAGTGTTATGTACTTAAATCAACCCAATTTATCACATTCATAACACATACACTACACTCTTAACCAATTCCATAACAGCCCCTTAACTGTCCTAACCGAATTCTAGCTTTTTTTAAACTACTTTCCAACCTATAATCACTAATAAAAACTACATTAGCAAAAGCCCATAACAGATTTACAAACAACAAAACCATTTCCTAACTCCAACTAACTATCAAACAAAATAACTAACTTCTATAACAATAACCAAAACATAATTCTATAAACTCCTTAACCATAACAAACTCCTAACAAACTTCCCATAACAGAAGCATAGCAGAATAAAAATCAACTGTCAAACTGCTAACCAAAATAAAGCTCTAACTTCCAGTTCAGTTTTAATAGAAACTCTTAACAAACCCCAACCATCTCTAACTTCCATATAACCTCTATAACTGCTATCCAAAACAGAATTTTATAAACATTCCCTAACCATTTTCTAAAGAAGCCCTGCACAATAACAAACTTCAAACAGAATAACTAACCTCCCAACAGCTAACCAAACTTCCTAACAAATTCGTAACCAACTTTCCAATTCCCACAGATTTAACAGCATATGCATAACAGGATAATAAAAGAGAACATATTGCAGATATTTCCAGTAGATACTTTCACAAAGAGTTCACACAGAGGAGAGGGAGGGAAAAACAGAATATATAAAAGCAATTCTCACCTTGATCCTTCTTCAACCTTTTTCAAAAGAACTCACGAAATATCAAGAACTCCCTGAAGCTACCTCTCTCGACACCTACATCATCATCATCTTCCATAAAATCTGCAAGAACTTGATCTATCTCGACATCATGTTTGAGGCCTTCAACATCTTCACCCTGCAATCTTTATCTTCTCGGCCTTCCATCATAATCAATATACAACGACAACTTCCACAACATCGCGATGGCAATGCCAATATGCAATCAATGATAATTCCAGTAGCAGCAATTAGTAACAACGTTGCGTAGTAACAGAAGAAGGTAATCAAAACCATAAGAGGGAAAAATTCAGAAAGTGGAATAAGAAGGAGGCGGAAATACCTGGGATTCTGTTTCCTTTGGGTTTTATCGTTATCATCCTCATGTTTGAAGGAGCGCCAGACTCGTCTCCGGCGGGTAAGTCTCATGATCTCATCGCTTTCAATCTTCGATTTCCTCCATCTATTTCACGTTTCGATATAACCTGAGGTGTTCCCGTGCGTATTAGTTCGTCTCCATTAACTTAGGGTTAGGGTTCCTTCTTGATTGGATAGGACGAGGGTCAAACGGAACCGTTGAGTTGGTGGCCATTCACGACGGATAGGTGTCAGAGAAGAAGAGTGAGGGAATGAACGGGGCCGAAGAAGTTGAGATAAGATGGTGATGATTTCCCGATGGCGTCTGTGTTCAGAATAGAAAAGGAGTCGATCGAAGGCTGGAGTTATAGCATCATCGGCGGCGGAAGAAGGAATATGTAGAGAGGCTGGTGTTGATCGATTCCGCCGCTGAGTGAAAGAGAAGAGAGTGCTATTGAACCCTAACTCCCCAAAGTAACATCATATTATTTTCTTTTGTTTTTAATTTTTATATTTTATTATTATTGAAACATAATCATGCTGAAAAATAAAAAATATGAATACAATGGCTATGGAGTGGGCTTGTTATTCCTTAGATCGGATTGCATCTTGGCTAGGCCCGTTGGTCTTGTATTTTTGACATTGGGAAACCTTACACACACAAAAAAAAACTCTTCTTAGACTCAATATGGACGAGCCTAGTGTCTGGACCCTCTGGTTACACCCCTGGATTTGATCCTTACACCACCTTGTTCTTTGTAATTTTCACTTTAATTTTTTAATTTTTGCAATTAATTATTGATGATTCATTCATGATTTTTTGCTGAAATTTGGTGTGGATATTAATATGTTGATTCCTGACTTATTTATATTTTTTAATATTTTTTTCTATTAGCGTATGAATTAATCGAATTAGTGTTTAGTACATGATTAAAATTAAGATTTAACACGTTCTTGTCGATTTTGTATCCTTGATTCAATTTCCTTGGCATGATGAGTGGTTTAGAGGTAGGTTCTGATCCTTGAATAATGCCATGTTATTTATGATGTGTTTGTTCATTGTGCAAGATACGTTCTTTTTGCTTTCAATTATGTAACATAACAAGTAGTTAGGCGATCAAAGGATACGACTTATGCTCGCTTCTGATGCAACACGCTTTATTTCTCATTGTCCTGAGAAATTCATATCATATTATATGTTATCCTGATACATGTGATATTTTGTGATACTTTGCACAGTAACTTCTAGTCATGCGTTGCATTCGCAACACGCGTTTGCATTTATCTTAGTTGGATAGTGCTTCTGACTCTGTTTGTTTCTTGGTGAAGCTTGCTCGACGCGTACTCCCTGCTTTTTTAGTGCTTGCGTATGCTCTTGACAACTTGCTCACTTTGGTAGCCTCCGCTACTACTCTTGCACCTCATTTCACACTTTATTGCATTTCTTTACTTCTTGCTAATATTAGATAGAATTCCCTCGAGAACCCGAATCTTATGACCACCTATGCATAAGAACATTAGGTGTGGAAATAAGCTAGTCCCCTTTGACTCTTCTCTCCCTTTTTGTATATACATTTAAAACAAAAAAACTTCTTTCTCTTTCAAAATTCAAAAAACTTTAAAACTACTGATGAGAATCATGCATTTGCTTAGTGTGGGGAATGATAAGTGGGTCTCTTCTCGATCTTATTGTTCTTCATCTCAAGTTTAGGTGTGGTTCAATTCTCAAAAGACTCCTTTCATGACTAAGTAGAAAGGCGGATAATATCTCTCTCTTGAGGTCAATCAGTCATCATCTACAACAAAAATATAAACCAATTCAAATCTTTTGTGCGCTCGAGCACCTTTCTTTAAAAACCCTTTTCAGGTAAGGACATGATTAATTTACTTCTGTGCCAACGCATAAGTCTCCAAAGGTCGAGCTGCGGCAGAAGGCGGAATTAACTCCGTCCATAAAAAACACAAACGAACAAAAACATATGAGCCGAACTACAGTAGCTCTGATTCCTCAAAGCGGATACGTGGGCATTGGGGTAGGGCCCAAGTGAGCATAATTTTATTTTCCCTACATTTTCCCCCCTTTCTTTTGCATGCATTCTCCCTTCAGTAGTATAGTAAACTGTAAGCATAGATTAAACACACCCATAAGATAGACAACAATAGTGGATACCATAGAGTACTACGGGCGTGTGGGGTGCTAATACCTTCCCCTCGCGTAACAGACTCCCTTACTCGATCTCTCGGTCGCAAGACCATGACTTCTCCCTTCTCAGGTTTTATCAATGTTTACCTTTCCCTGCATATGGGGTAAAAGACGTTCGATGACGACTTCATTGTTTGATCATTTTCAGCCAATTGTTTCATCGCCTCTCCACCGAACCTCTCCACCGTGGTAACCGTGCTCTCTAATGGTGATCCTCCCGTACATCATGCAAGCTTCACGCGGACACTCCCTTCGCGGATTCTTCCGCCGTCTCTAGTCAAATTCCGGAGACTCTCTCCCTATTCTAATCGCAAATTTCTTGCCAGCATCTTCATCTTTATCTCCGATTCAATTCTTGCTTCTTGAAAATTCACATTACTACTTGAATTAAATGCTTAGTGATTAACTTATTATAGGTTAATTGCTTAATTAATTATTACATGAGTTGAATTCTTGAATATTAAGAGATGCTAGATTTTTAAATTGATAATGATGTTGAGATGTGGTATTGGATAAATGATTGTTGAATTTGTTTGAATCTTGAGATTTCAATTGTTAATTGATGATGACTTTTGATGTCGATTTATGTCGAGTTGTGGAATTTTAATGAGAATTGATGTGGATTTCTTGTGTTAATGCAATTTCAGATCAATTTGATGGTATCCTCATTTTTTCGACGTTAAAATGCTTTGATCAAATTTAATGCATGAACACTTGAATTATGTTGTTTGTGGCTTGGAGTCATTGTTTGCAAGCAGAATTAATTGTTACAAAGTGTTTTTAATTTCTAAGCGACAATACATGAATCGGTGAACATTTTTGTGTAACTGTTGTGAGTTTTAAACTGGTTTTTGTCTGATGGCGATACATGTATATGTTTATGCTTGGATATTACAAATGCCTTGTAAATTGATTTTCAAAAGTTTTTTGATGCTTACTTGAACGTGTTTATGCATTCATGGACCGTTGGTGTTAAGTTTTATCGTTTTCGACATAATTTCTGAGCGATTCCATGTGACAGTGTAATGCTTCCCGGTTTGATAAGTTAGTGCAAACATGCAAATTAATTGTTATGTTTGGGATAAGTGAACTTGCTTTGGATTTTTTTTGGGATTGATATCAAGTTTGCTCGATTTCGGATCAACATTTTGTGAGGTTCATGTATTAACGACAATGCTTCCCGGTTTTCGATGTTGATGTTCCAATGCTTATTTGGATTGTGTTTCTTTGCAATTTAATCTTAATTTGATTTGTGATGTAGATACTTGGTTCCGATTATGCCTCATTGTTATTACTAATGTGTTTTTTGACTTGTGCAAGACATTTCAAGATAGTTTTCAATCGTGTAATTAAGTCTTGATTATTCTATTGAAAATCATTTGTATTCCACTCCTTTGTGGATTTGAGTTCGCTACTGACGAGTTTGATTGTTGATTATTATTCCATGAAATACATATACATTTTTATTTGTCTAGATTTGTATTTCATACAGGTTCATTGATTGATATTAGGATGCGTCTCACACACATTGTCCTTGTGCTTTATGGTTGCTTCGACACATATTCTGACTATTTGTTGTTGATGCTAGCTTGCACGAAGTTTTCTGGGTTTCTCTGCTTTTGTTTGCTTTCTACGAACTCTTGTTCATTTGGTATTATACTGATTCTAGTTTATTTTCCATATTACTTACCGCTTTCCTTGCCATGAGAAGTAGGAATAGAGATAAATGACTGGGAGTCCCTATATTAAGTTGGCAAATCTATTTAAAGTCCTCAAAGGAGGTGATGTTTTTTTTCCAAATCCATCAAAAAGAGGCCATGTTTGTGTTTGCTTGTGTGAAAAATACCTCGACAAAGGAAAATCTCATTCCCCTCCGATTTCCCTTTTATTTTTTGCTTGCTATCGAGTCAATAAGTGGAACAAAGGGTCCGTAATCGACCCCCACATTTTCTAGTCCGTGTCGTTCTCAGCTCACATCATATGTTGATGCTTTGAACTATGCCCATTCTTGTCCATTGAGTCAAATAAAGTGGAAAAGGGTCCATAACCACCCCCCACGCTTTCTCATTCATTTCGACGATGTTATCTCACGTTTCTTCAAATGTTGACGCTCCGAGTAGCTACTCGATGTTGATACTCAAGCAAATCAAGTGGAAAGAGTTCCTTACTCCCACTTTTAGATCCATTGGACTTTTTTCTTGTTGTTCCCTCACACTCAATTTTGTTTTAGTTTTGGTTCGACTTTGTTTGACTGCACTTATGCTTGTCTATTTCTTTGCACCTTTGTATGTTCCCTTAGGATTAACTTGTTTCGCTTCTGATGCAAGTTATACATTAGGATTGTAATCCATGTATGCTAACATAGGTAGTGTTTTCCATTTCAAACTCAACCTTAGGACCATCATTGTATGATAACATTAGGGATAGAGATAGATAGTTTCCCTTAGATGTTTTTCTTTCACTTTTTCATGATTAAGACTAAAACTCTTTTCTTGGCAAATCCATAAAACATTTAACATTTCTTAAACCCTTTTTCAATGTAAAAAACACTAACCAACACAAACCTTTTTGTCTTCAGACTTTTTCTTTTAAAACCTTTTCAAAATGGACGTGCTTCGATAGCATTGTCCATAAAAAAACCTGCAACCAACCAAAAATTTTGAGCGGAACTACGACACTCTGATTCCTTGAAAGGGATACGTAGGCATTTGGTCGCGGTACCCAGGCGAGTGAAACTTTATAAATATTCCTTTTTTCCCCGTGTTTACTTTTGCATGCATTCCCTCTTTTCATTTTTTCCTTAGCTCGTAAGCTTTAGATTAGAACACACCCTTTGATTAGAACAACAAAAGTGGATCCCATGGAGTACAATGGACGTTAGGGGTGCTAATACCTTCCCCTTGCGTAATTAACTCCCTTACCTGTATCTATTGGTCGCAAGAACTTGATTTCACCCTTCTCAGGTTTAGTCGATGTTTACCTTTTCCCTCTCGTGAGATAAAAAACATTTGATGACGACTTCATTGATTTTATCTCGATGATTGTTCTGCCAGTTGTTTCAGCTGGTGACTACTTGGGATAGATTGACCAAATGCTGGTCCATCCCGGAGTCATTCCTATCTTTTGTTGTTTTATTTTCTTTGGGTGTTTATCTTTATGCTTTATAGCCTATTCATTTGTATGTGTTTGAGCATATGTATGCATTGCATTTTATTGCTTTCCATGTACTGTTGATGTGTTGTTTTGTTTCATTGGTGGGAGGGTGTTACATGAGGTAAAAAGCCTATTACCCAGGCCAGTATACCCGTAGGTTAGACGGATTCTCATGTCAAATCTCGTGTTCCATTGACACGTGCGAGGAGGCATGAGATACCACACTCGGACGAGGTTCTCTTGATGATGCCTTTTGTTTTGCACTCGTTGTGCATAGACGAGGTGTTTGAATAGAGGACTTCTGACTCTGGTTGTCCTTAGAATGTTTGTTCTGATTAGAATATACCCGTGAGGTGGGATGGGAAACTATTCTTACAGGTATAGATGCAGATCTTTGATACTTGGTTCTCTGTTATTCTGAAATGGTTCAGTCCTTTGATCCCGTTACATGTGACTGTGGTTCTGTTATAAGCACAACAGTGGTTCAATTTATGGAAGTCATGATCCCACTGAATTCATGAAACATTTTTATTAACCGCATTTTGACATAAATGTTTTCTTATTTCCAGGATCTCTAGTCTTTGATTCTTGTTGGTTAGGTCGCCTTTGAAGATGGATACTGAGAAGAAAGACAATCACATATATCATGTTATTTACAAGTTCCATGCATCAGTTCTCGACAAACTTCTCCTTCTAGCCAGGATGTATCCCCTCGAGAATCTTGCTACCTTTATGAAAGATTATGGAAGAATGTTGATGTGTCTAAATTCAGCTCTCGGTGAGTACTAGAAGGATTCCCTACAAGCTTTGTTTTAGTTTTATGACCGTATTCTGAGATGCTTCATGTTCCCTGACTATTTTTTAGCACCAACTTTAGAAGAGTATTCCACCATCCTGGACATTCCTATATTTCACCAAGTTCCTTTCCATACTTCTATGAAGAAACCTGATGCTTCTCAGATTGTTGTCGCCCTTTTATTTGGGTGAATCTGTAATAAAAGACAATTTTACAAAGAAAGGACTTGTACATGGTTTTCATCTGAATTTTCTGTTGAAGGAAGCTAAAGCCAAAGCTGATAAGAAAGACTAGAAGGGCTTCAATTCTATCTTAGTTTGTTGCATTTACTGGATGGTTTTGTTTCCCAATGAGATCAAGTTTGTTGATGAGAATTCTGTTGCAATATTCATGCAAAGAATTCCTGTGCTAACTCTCCTGGGAGACGTTTATCATTCCATACACTCTAGAAATTACAAGGGGAAAGGAGGAGTTGTTCATTGTTTCACTCCATTGTTGTATCATTGGTTTAGAGGTCATCTTCCTCGTCATGGGGCTTTTGTTGATACTCAGTGTACTTTGATGTGGGCACCAAGGCTGATGGGGCTCACCTCTAAAGATATTGACTGGTATAAGCATGATTTGTCTAGGACCGAGAGTAAAGAGGTAATCTTCCGTTGCAGGGAATTCTTTAATGTACCTCTCATGGGTATAATGTTGGCATTAACTATAATCCAACTCTTTCTTGAAGACAATTGAGATATGCTTTGAGAGGACCACCTGAAAAGGAGCACTTGCAGGAATCCTTGTTCTATGATGTGCCTAAAAGTATCGGATGGATGGATAGAGCTATCAAAGCTTGGAAAGCATTCACTTTGAAGAAGGACAATATTTTGGTAAGAAAGATCCCACAACTTATACGCCTTACATTTAGTGGATTAAGGAAATAAACAAAGATCGTCATTGGCCTTTTGCCATAGAAAAGCCTTTGTACCCTCAAGAGCCGGATCAACTTGATGTTGTACCAAAGGGAGATTATGAGCTAGTGCAAGCTCAGAATCAATGATTGCTTGAGGAACGTGAGACCATGTAGGTAAATCGTCTTGTGGCTACCCAAGAGAAGACTCAGCTAGCCCACAAGCTCAAAAAGTCAAGGGAGAGACTTCAGGGGTTGTAAAAAAGAGACCAAGGGTTGAGGACAATGTTGTTTCCTAGGAAGATCACCAGAAAATTATTACTAAGATCAAAAAGTACAAATAGAAGTTCTAAGATTGTGAGATCCTTAAATCATACAAGGCTAACTTGGAGACGAAATACAAGACCAAGATTGATGGGTTGGAGAAGAAGCTGCTAGTCAAAGACGCCCAACTTGAGAAAGAGAGCACCCAGAAGCTCGTGGTAGAAGCTCTGCTCAAGGGGAGAAATAATCAACTAGCACATGTCATAGAAGAAATTCCAAGTCTCAAAAGTCAAATGGGGGGACAAGGATCCACGAGCTATCCGATGCCAAATGTTTAGATTTTTTATTTTTTGTTTTCAAAAGGTCATCATCAGGCTTCTTGATGGGATATCTCATTTGCTATTATAATACTCCTGATATTGATCTCTGAACTATTCGTATTCCTTCATGTTCTAGTTTAATGAGAATCTAGATTATTGGTGTTCTCTATCTTGTCTTTCACTCTCCCCTAAGAACTTGAATCAAAGCTCTAGGACCCTGGAAATATTTAAACATGTCATTGCATGCATTACATGCACTCATGCATTCATTCATGTCATGCATAACAGGTGGTTCCAACAGGTTTTCTTACTTCTGATCTGGTTCTTTTCAGAGATTTCTACTTCAAACTCTTATCGATACAACACTAGAGGTAACTCAAGAAGACAGATGGAATAGATCCAAGTCGATGTTGCTGCTATGGGGGTCAAGATGGACACTCAGGTTGAACAGTTAATGGAGATCATACGGAACATGGCTCGTCAACAGGAAGAGTTGAGATCCTTAATTGTGAGGCCCTCTGCATATATAGACAATAGGAGTGGAACTCTGAATTATCTTCTAGGAGATGCTAGTAATCCAAGTGGTCAGAGTTTGAATGGTAATCCACGTGGTCAGAATCAAAATGGTAATCCAGGTGGTCAGAATCTCAATGCAAATGCTGGTGCTAATCTGCAGAATGGTCTTGCTATTAATCTTGGTAATCCTGTGGGTAATAATCAAGGTATTAATGTGATTTAAGTCATGGGAAATCAGCCTCCACCAACTCCTACTCGTCAGAACAATGAATAACCTTTTGTTCAGCCAAGACCTATTCATATATCTGCTCGACAGCCTGAAGAGGACAACTATGAGGATTGGATTTCTAATGCTGACGAACCTACCGAAGCTGATAAGAAGTTGTGTATGCTTGAGGAGCGTATGCGGGCTTTTGAGAATCAGGGCGCCATGGGCCTTGATATGTCTGATTTGGGACTAGTCCCTGGAGTGAGGATTCCTTCGAAATTTAAAGTGCTGGACTTTGTGAAGTACAGAGGCACCTCCTGTCCAAAGAAACATGTCAAGTATTACTACATGAGGATGTCAGTGTACTCTGATGATGAGAAGCTACTCAGGTACTTCTTTCAGGACAGATTGACTGGTGGGCCGTTAGAATGGTATATGAAACTTGAGAGAAACCGTATCCGTACCTGGAGAGAGCTAGCTAAATCTTTTGTCCAGCATTATCGATATAACTCTGACATGATGCCTACAAGAACTCTGTTGCAGAATATGTCGCAGAAGCATAATGAGTCATTTAAGGAATACACACAAAGGTTGCGTGAAATGGAGGCTAGGGTCCAACCTCCAATGATAGAAAGAGAAATGGTGGACATGTTTACCAGCACCCTACAGGGGCACTACTATATTGCTTGTAGTACTTCTGATACTTTTGCTGAATTGGTAAGCTACGAGGAAATGATTGATGTTGGAATTAACTTTGGAAATATTCAGAAGGATGTCTATGAAACTAATGTTGGGAATGTAAATAAGTATTTTGGTGGTCACCAGAAGAAGAAATAAGGTGAAGCTAGTGCGCTATATCCGAAAAAGGGTAAAGGTAGGACTCATATAGAGTCTGATTATCAAATTACTATTGTGAACCAACTGCTACACCTCAACGATATGCGTATATGCCTAGGTAGGGTAATCAGTAGGGACAAAGGCGGTCTACTAGGAAGGTTGATGCACTTCCTATGTCTTATGTTGAGCTTCTACCTCAGTTACTCAAGTTTAAATTAGATGAGTTACATACTTGGAAACTTGATCCTGAAAAATTGTTGTCCAACTTTGATGTTAATGCCAAGTGTGAATTTCATTTTGGTGGGCAGGGGAAAACTATTGAGAATTGTATAGCGTTTAAGCATAAAGTACATGATTTACTTGATTCACATGCTATCAACATTCACCAACAACCTTTGCCACCTCACGGGGGCGTCATCGTTAATGCCATTGTTGAAGACAAAGGTTTGAATTTAATTATGGATGTAAACCAGCTGATTACACCTCTTCCATTTGTGAAAGTGCATTTGTCGGGGAAAGTTCCTGGGTTGTGGTATGGATTGTGAAGATTTTTTGGTTCAGACAGAAGGCTGTAAATGTTTGAAGGATGAAATTTAGAGTTTGATTACATAAGGAACTCTTCAGTTTGACCGTGTGATTACATGAAGTTGACATGATTACTATTTCCTTCAAGTCTAAGATAACTCCCATGCCTACTTCAAGTTCAATTCCTGCCAAGCAGTCGCCACTGACCATCACTTTACCTGGTCCAGTGTCGAATGTCAGTGATAAGGCAGTTCCCTGGAATTACGGTGGTGAATTTTATTATCAGGGGCTGAAGCTTATTATTCAGAAGCCCGAGGAAAGTAAGTATGAGGAAAATAAGCCTGAATTTCATGATGTTGTCAGTGAAAGCAGGATTACTCGAAGTGGTCATATTTTCTCTCCACTTGTTCAACCGGAAAGTAGTACATATGTCCTGGCTAAGGTTAAAGCCAAGCAAATTATGGTTAATGGTGCAGAACCGGAGCAAAATCCATCTATTTTGACCGTGGATGTCAAGATAGCCAAATACGTGGCAAAGTTGATGAAATATATTTAGAAGAGCGATTATAAGATAATCGATCAGTTGATCCAGACGCCTTCAAAGATTGAATTCTTGCTTTACTTCGGAATTCTGAATCTCACAGAAATGCACTGGTGAAGATATTGGGGACTTCTTTTGTTCCTCAAGAAATTTCAGTAAATCAATTTGAAAGAATCGTGGCTAGCATCTCTGCAAGGATTGGGCTGGGTTTGACATATTTCGATTTACCTCTCGAGTGGAGGAAGTATAACAAGGCACTTCATATCTCAATGGATATTGCAAAGACTATCTTATCCCGTGTGCTGGTTGACACGGGATCATCCCTCAATGTTCTGCCAAAGTCTCCTCTCATGAAGTTAGACTATGAAGGGGTTGTGTCGAGGCCCAACAGTTTGGTGATTAAGGCATTTGATGGCTCAAAAAGAACTGTATTTGGTGAAGTTGATTTGCTTATAAAGATAGGCCCTCAGATCTCCAATTTGACTTTCTTTATCATGGATATCAATCTTTCCTACTATTGTTTTCTAGGGCACCCGTGGATCCATGGTGCCGGTGTTGTGACTTCTACCTTGCATAAGAAGTTGAAATTCTTGGTTAATAGGAAATTGGTCACTGTTTGTGGTGAAGAGGACTATATTGTCAGCCATATGAGTACCTTTCGGTATGTTGAAATCGAGGGTGAGGTACATGAGACTTCGCGCCAAGCACTTGAAACTGTGCAGGTTGTCAAAACTTCTCATCAAGAGGTTAAAAGTAGGAAGTCTCTATGGAATCTTACCGACAAGCTCAGGCAATTGTATAATCTGGAAACCTTGAAGGCTGGGGCAGAATGTTGCATCTCCCTATGCAGAAATATAAGAAGGGTTTGGGGTTTTTGGATGGACGAAGCTCGCCGATTACCATTATGAAGATTCAAGATATTCCTCCTCCTATCAAATTCGTCAGTGGTGGTATCAATGAGGAAGCTCATACTGTGAGCGAGGAAGGCGACAACTATTTTGTCAAATGGACAAACGGATTCGTCCTACTGTTCTGGGACAAGAGCCTGTCAATTGGTTTGCCGAAGACGTCATCACAGTCCCTCGCTATCAAGAGCAACTTTTTTTTGTTTTTATCATGCAATAAATCCTACATTCTGCCCAAGACATAGTGATCATGCTGTAGGGTCATGTTCGCAATTTCAAAATTATCATCAATAAAGGATGTCTTTTTGCATTCAAATATTTTTATCCTTGTATTTCTCTTTATTTTTAAAAAAGTTTGGCAATTTTATTTGATTTTTCTTTTTAAATATTAAACTAAAATAAAAACAAAATCATCAATCATGCAGATACAGTCCCCCATTAATCCTGGATTTCATTGATAACGATACTTCTATGGCTCATTATGACTTTGAAAATCCAATCTATCAAACTGATGAAGAAGCTGAAGAAGATTGTGAACTTCCTAAAGAGCTAGCCAGATTGTTGAGGCAAGAGGAAAAGGTCATTCAGTCGTACCAAGAGACTTTAGAAGTGATCAACTTGGGCACCGAGGAGGTCCAAAAAGAACTCAAAATTAAGGTCGCATTGAAGGAAAGTGTGAAGCAGATTAATTGAAATTCTCTGAGAGTATGTTGATATCTTTTCTTGGTCTTATGAAGACATGTATGGGCTGGATACTGATATTGTTGTGCACAAGATGCCTCTCAGAGAGGATTGTCCTTCGGTCAAACAAAAGCTTCGAGGAACTCATCGTAAGATGTCTAAGAAGATCAAAGAGGAGGTTCAAAAACAGTTTGATGCGGGTTTCCTGAAGGTTATTTCTTATCTACTGTGGATTGCAAACATTGTGCCAGTGCCAAAGAAAGATGTAAAAGTGAGAATGTGTGTGGATTATAGGGACTTGAACAGAGCAATCTCGAAAGATGATTTTATGCTCCCTCATATTGATATTCTTATCGATAATACTACTCAGTCAAAAGTGTTTTCCTTCATGGATGGTTTTTCTGGCTACAATCAGATTAAGATGGCACCGAAAGATGTGAAGAAGACTACTTTTATTACACCTTGGGGAACATTTTGTTACAAAGTTATGCCCTTTGGTTTGAAGAATGCAGTGGAAATATACAAATGTGATATGGTCACTCTCTTTCATGACATGATCCATAAAGAGATTGAAGTCTATGTTAGTGATATGATTTCTAAATCCCTGACAGAAGAGGAACATCTTATCCACTTGCTGAAATTGTTTGAAAGATTGAGGAAATTTAGACTGGGGCTGAAACTTAACAAGTGCACCTTCAGGGTGAGATCAGGGAAATTATTGGGCTTCATAGTAAGCGAAAAAGGAATTGAGGTTGATCCCTCCAAAATAAAAGCAATACAAGAAATGCATGAGCAAAGAACAGAAAAAAAAAAGGTTCGTGGTTTTCTCGGGAGGTTGAATACATTGCTAAATTCATGTCTCACCTTACAGCCACGTGTGAACCAATATTCAAGCTATTGAAAAAGATCAAGTGATACGGTGGAATGAGAATTTCCAAGTGGAATTTGATAAAATAAAAGAGTATCTGCAGGAACCTCCAATTCTTTTACCTCTAGTGGAGGGCATGCCTTTGATAATGTATCTGACAGTATTGGAAAATTCCATGGGCTGCATACTCGGTCAACATGAAGAGGCAGGTAAGAAAGAACATGTTATTTACTACTTGAGCATGAAATTTAGTGATTTTGAGTCGAGGTACTCATTGCTCGAAAAGACTTGTTGTGCACTCGCGTGGGCAGCAAAACTTCTAAGACAATATATGTTGACTCACCTTACTCTCTTAATATCCAAGATGGATTCAATCATGTACATTTATAAAATCCAACTCTCACAAGAAGACTAGCCTGTTGGAAGATGATTTTAACTGAATATGATATCCAGTATACTACCTAGAAAGCCATCAAGAGTAGTGTCTTGGCGGATTATTTTTCTCACCAACCTATGGAAAATGACTATCAGCCAATGAAGTTTGAGTTTCCATATGAAGACGATGGTGTTCGATGGTGCCTCAAATGCATTGGATGATGGTGTTGATGCTGTTATTACTTCTCCTTAAGGTTTTCATACTCCTTTCACTTCAGGAATTTGCTTCGATTGTACCAATAACATGGATGAGTATGAAGCTTGTATTTTTTGGTTAGAAGCTACTATTTATTTGCGAATCAAGATCCTAGAAGTTTATGGCGATTATGCTCTTGTAATCAATCAGATCAACATAGATTGGGAGACTCGTCACCCTAATTTGATTATGTATCGAGAGCATGTTATGAAGATAATCCCATACTTTGATGAGATTACTTTCAATCATATCCCAAGAGAAGAAAATAACTTGGAGGACGCTCTAGCTACCTTATCATCCATATTTAAAGTCATATGGGGAAATGAATCCCCTCTATCACTATCTTGAGGTTGGATGAGCAAAAATTCTATTATGAGATAGAAGAAGAAGCTGATGAGAAACCTTGGTTTTATGATATAAAAAGGTATCTTAAAACGAAAGAATATCTAGAGGATGCTTCTATCACTAATAAGAACACTATGTGGAAGTATTCATCCAAAATTTTCCTCAATAGAGGTGTTTTGTATAAGAGGAACTATGACTCTGTTTTACTCAGATGCGTGGATAGACACGAAGCAAACAAGATCATAAAAGAAACCCATGAAGGTTCCTTTGCGATACACTCCAGTGGGAATACCATGGCCAAGAAAATCTTGAGAGCAGGTTATTATTGGTCTACCATGGAAAATGATTGTTACAATCACTCCAGAATCTGTTACAAGTGTCAGATTTATGACGATAAAATGCATGTGTTACCTAATCCGCTGAATTTTTTGACTTCTCCTTTGCCCTTAACAATGTGGGGAATTGATATGATTGGATGCATTGAGCCAACTGCTTCCAATTAACATCACTTTATTCTAGTTGCTATTGATTACTTCACCAAGTGGGTCGAAGTTTCATCGTATGCCAACGTCACTAAGCAAGTGGTTACGCGTCTCATCAAGTAGAATATTATTTGTCGTTATGGGGTTCTCGAGAAGATCATTATTGATAGTGGATCAAAACTCAACAATAAGATGATGAAAGAGTTGTGTGACCGTTTCAAAATAAATCATCACAATTCTTCTCTATATCGTCCAAAGATAAATGGTGATGTTGAAGCAGCAAACAAGAATATTAAGAAGATTATGCAGAAAATGGTTGTGACCTATAAGGATTGGCATGAGATCTTGTCATTCGCATTGCACGTTATCATACTTAGGTGCGTACTTTGACTGGGGAAACCATATTCTCCTTATTATACGGTGTGGAAGCAATCCTGCCCGTGGAAGTGGAAATTCCTTCTTTAAGGATCATGACAAATGTACAGCTTGATGAAGATGAGTGGGTTCAAAATAGATTTGATCAGTTGAATCTAATAGACGAGAAGAGATTGACAACTATTTTTCACGGGTAGATATACCAGAAGAGGATGCCGAAATTTTTTGATAAGAAGGTGCATCCTTGGAACTTCTAAGTTGGTGACCTTGTGTTGAAGAGGATCCTGCCTCCCAACAAAACATATGCTAGGGGAAAATGGGCTCCGAATTACGAAAGACCATATTTTGTAAAGAAAGTCTTCTCAGGAGTATCCATGATGCTTATAACTATGGATGGAGAGAATTTCCCTCATCCCGTCAATGTAGACGTAGTTAAAAATACTTCACATGAAATAGAACCACTGAGTCGAGAGCTCGGGAAAAAAAGGCCGTCCTGGAGAACCTTATAAAATGAATAAAGAGGTTCGGGCAAAAATTAGGGACAAAAAAGAAGAAGTTAAAAGAATTAAAAAAATTGTGTACACCCGCTAAGTTTAAAGTCTGAAAAGGCAACTTAGGCGAAAAAATGGTATCCTGGTGGATTGAAAACCCGAAAGGGAGATCCAGGAAAAAGTTAGGGATTTAAAATGAATGACTATAGTCTGTGTTTCATTTGTTCTATCATTCCATACCGTTGTTGGTCAGCTTGGAAGGGTAAGGAATCAATCCAATCAGTTGTTTCAAAAGGTCATGTATTAAGAGCTTCGAGATTATAAGAGTCATAGCAGAGTCGGCACCCGATGATTCCTTCTTCAAATTGCCATATTTGTATTCTCCTTTGTATGTTTTATACGCAATTACCTCTTTTTAGGAATTGCTTTCTAATGTAAATGCCTATTTACAGGCCAATCAGTCAATAAATAAAATTCTTTTTATCCAAATTATGCCTATTGGTTTTTTATTTTTACTATTTTGTTTGCAAAATATGTCCAACATTTTTGAAAAACTTTGAATTTTAAAATATTAAAGCTTTACAGGACATGATATAAATATCTGAAATTGCTTGAAGTTTTGGGTGTTTGGGATGACAGTTAAGGTTGCCATTCCATACATGGAACATATTGTTGTGGTTATATTTTTGCAGGTACCTTTGTCCATTTATCGAATGAGAATAAGGCAAGATTGGTTCATTACCAACATGAGGGTCTTGAAGGTTGAGGCTTTCTGCGTGCACAGTTCCTTATCCCTAGTGAAGCAGGCTGATGTGTATTCTTTCTCCCCATCACAGTCTGCTCTTTTCAAGGATTTTTGGCAAAATCATTTTATTTACCAACCAAATATTCTTGGTTTATCCCCATTAAGTTGGTGTCCTTTTCCCCAGTAAGGGCGGGCACTCATCTTCCCTATGAAGTTTGAATCTTTCTCCCTTGTGCGATCTGCTTCTGTCAAGATTTCTTGAAGAAATTTATGTTCACCGATGGGAGATTCTGGTTTGTATCCCCATGAAGGCGGTTGTTGTTCCTAATGGAGCAATTTCTTATCCCCAGTAAAACTTCTTGTTGGCATGAAGCCTGCCAAGATGGCTTCCCAAGTGTAGTTGGTACCAGTGATATTGCTATTAAGAGCTTTTTATTCCCCAGTGTAGTTGGAACCAATGATATTGCTATTAAGAGATTTTTATTACATGGTGAAAGATTTGGCATTCCCAAAGTTGGAGTCAGGTTTCGAGGAATTTATTGATAAATTCTCCTCATATTCCCTAGAGGAGAAAGTTTTCTTTTCCCCAGTAAATCCCGATTTTGATGAAAATCGTGCAAAGTCACGTTTCCCAGGTGTGGTATATACATGGGAGTGTTGGCAAGAACTTTTTTTATCCCCAGAGATAAAATATTATTGAGATATTCCATAGTGGAGTTTTAGAACCTCGACTTTCTAGTTCAAAGATTTTTTCCTCTTCTCAAATGATAATTTATATCCCCAGTGGTAAAGTACCTAGTGTGGTTTGATATTGGTTTTCTTTTGATTCAAGATTTCTCATTATCCTTAGTAGAAGTTATCTTCATCAAGAAACTCTACGAGAGAAAGTTTTCATTCCCAACAAAGTTCTCCTCATCCTGACAGAAGACAAGGCGTTTGTTCCCCAGGAAGTTAAGAGTTTGACCAGAGTTCAAGATTTTCTCTGGACTGCAATTTATTTTTGCAAGTATTCCTCCAAATATTTTACTTCCCCAGTGATACCTTTCTTCGGAAGTTGATAATTTAGAATCTCAATTCCCCACTAAAGTTTAGAGTGTTTTATGGAAGATTAGATGTGCAAGGATGATTATTCAGATTTTCCTTGTCTCCCCGAAAGTTTTGATTGTCGTACTTTTCTCCAGTGAAATGATTAAACATGGATCATCAAACATGCATCATTACATTGCATCTTTAAAACGCGTAGCATTTCCATTGTATGGATAATTACACTATAAAAAGGAATTCCAAACATGCATTAAGGTATAAGTCGATTATGGCGTGCACCCGAAATAACCAGAGTTGTTATGTTCTCAGGCTTAAATTACCTCCACAGCTTGTCCCTAGGGTTATTTTACCATGTTTCCCTAGCGGAGTTTGTTTTGGTTTACCATTAGTCAGGTTTTTGGTATTTCCCTTTACCCTAGTGAATCATGGATTTCCCTTGCCCATACAAGTCTTCAGTCATTTTACTCATGTTTGCTTTGCCTTTTGAATGCGAGTAAGAGTCGGTTTCTAATGTTTTCATACTTCTCAAGTATTTGAGTATTCATATTTGGTGTGTGGTAGTTCAGATAATTGCCACTCTTGAAGAATTATACCCCGCCTTTGGCTCGAGGGATATTGTAATTCTTGCATACTTGTAACCTCTTAAAAGTCTAATATGTTTTAGAAATCATTGTTAGAGTCCCCCCTCGGCTGATCTCTTTCTCCTGTGAAGTTAGCTTCTGATTGGTGTTATCTTTGAATCTACTTTGGAAATAATCATCGTCTAGAGTCCCCTTTGGCTGGTCTCCTTTCTTTTTCATTTTCTAGTTCACTTTTAATTGGCGGTCTAGTAAAAATTCGATAGGTATGTGTGAATCCCTAGTAAGTTCGCCTTGGATCGACGTTCTTTCTTCAAGATTCTATCTTCCACTAGTCTTCTTTTCATTGGCGGGTTCGCCTTTGATCGTTATTTCTCTATTAGAGTTTGCTTTAGTCGGTCTCTTTTGTGTGGTTTGATATTTTGGTTGGAGTCTGCTTTAGTTGGTCTCTTTGACATATGTTTATTATTTATTATTTAAGTTCTATTTTGATCAGTTCCTTTTCTCTGGTTTAATCGTTTGGATTGGGTTCACCTTCCGTTATCCTAGCTAACATTTCCGGTTAGGTTATGTTTTGATCATCTCCTTTCCTTGTTTAGGTTCTATTTTTATAAATTCCTTTTCTCTGGTTTATCCATTTGGATCGGATTCACCTTCCGTTAGCCTAGATAACATTTTTGGTTAGGTTATGTTTTAATCATCTCCTTTCCTTGTTTGGTTCTGTTTTGATCGGTTCTTTTTTTATAGTTTATCCATTTGGATTAGGTTCACCTTCCATTAGCCTAGCTAACATTTCTGGTTAGGTTATGTTTTGATCATCTCCTTTCCTTGTTTAGGTTCTATTTTGATCAGTTCCTTTTCTCTAGTTTATCCGTTTGGATCAGATTCACCTTTCGTTAGCCTAGCTAACATTTCTAGTTAGGTTATGTTTTGATCATCTCCTTTCCTTGTTTATGTTATGTTTTCATCAGTTCCTTTTCCCAGGTTTACGCATTTGGATTGGGTTCACCTTATGTTAGCCTAGCTAACATTTTTGGTTAGGTTATGTTTTGATCATATCCTTTCCTTGTTTAGGTTATGTTTTGATTAGTTCCTTTTCTCTGGTTTATCCATTTTGATCGAGTTCACCTTCTATTAGCCAAGCTAACATTTCCTATTAGGTTATGTTTTAATCATCTCCTTTCCCTGTTAGAGTCTGTTTTGACCAGTCTCTTTCTTATATGTGTCTAATATCCTTACCAGACATGTTTATCTGATCTTTTTCGTGCGAATCTAACCCTGACCTGATATGCAAGATTTCTATTCCCTGATAACGACTATTCACAAAAGAAAAAAATAGAAAATACAGAAACCCTAAAGAATAAATAATACCCGACAGTCTTCAGAGTGCAAATTTTATGATTCTATTTAGTATTTAATCCTCTTCTACCTTGATTGTTCGAAAGGCTACCGCAATCTCACCCTCTGGTTAAAGAAGATTGAATAGGGGCAACTGTTGTACCCCAAAATTTGCCCTCTTCTTTTTAACCCTAATTGGCTTATACTTCATCATCATATGCATACATACATGTCATAGGGTCTACACTCATGGGATCAAGGCTTTTATCCGTAAGAAAGAATTGTGAAACATGATCGTTCCGTCAAGCAGCATTGTGAAGAAAACTCAGGGTTTTCGCATTTAAATGCACTCCACACGTGTTCAAGATATTCAATCAACAAACAATAAAGTCATCATTATATCAAGCTATTATGTGTATTGGCATGTTTTTAATTATACAAAAATTTAAGCATTTCAATCGAGTTGAGACAGTGCAAACAGAAATTCAGTATTTTACGGTTCTAGTTCAGAAATTCATAACTTGAGATTATAAAATGATTTCGGAATGGTTCTTCAATCTTGAGAATCATCTTGAGATATTCTTCAATTTATTTGTTCAAAAAACTAAATGCTAAAATGTAAAGAACACCAAGATGTACACTAGTTCCCCTTTTCAATCAAGGGTACGTCTAGTCCCCTCACAACCATGAGAGATTTCAACTATTGTCAAATCTTTGTACAGGCCTTGCACCAAGACTTCTCCAACAATTTTCTAATAACAACAAAGAAGCAAACTACTTCCTTGATTTCCACAAACACTAACAACTATGGGGAACTTTGGATTATACCGATTCAAAATACTTTTTTCAACATATAGAAAGACACTTCCTTATTTCCCAAAACTTGTAATAAGTATAAAAACTTTATTACATATGAAAATCACCACACACTTGGTGAAATATACAACAATTTGTATGAAAATATTGTAGACAAAACATGCAGCAACCTTGACCAACTTTGAGTTTTTGCTCCTTTTCTGAGATATCAAATTCAATCTTCTCCTTAAATGAACAAGTCAACATGATATAAAAATTTAAGTTCTCAAGTGTTTCTCTAAACGTTTTCACATTAAAATGAAAATCATGTAGGAAAAAGTTTTATGTTAAAAACAACACAATGGTGAAGTGCAACCGATTGACATGACATGTCAACCGATTACACCTAAGAGTTTTTAGTTTTTATTTATTTTTATAGAGATTATTTATTTTCACCCTCACTTTTACTCTCTCTAATTCTCTCTCACTTTATCTCTCTCCACACTCAATTACTCAATTATTCACCAACCTTGTGGTTCCAAGTTCTAATATATGGCATCAAGATCCTGGTTCGATCCATCAAACACCTAGTATGCAATCATGACTTTTGTCTCCATTGAAAAATTCTATTAAATATACCAATCCTTGATGTGATGAACTATGACATATGGTGCAAACAAATGAAAGTGTTGTTTGGCTACTAAAATGTTCTTCATGTGATAAAGAACGATGTGAATCCTTTTGTTGAAGATGCAATAGGCACATAACGAGCATCACATAAGAAATAAAAAAAGGAAGATTACAAGGCATTGTTTTTAATCCACCAATGCATTGATACATATAATTTCAAAAAGTTGATGATTGTGAATCATCGAAGTAAATGTGAGAAATCTTGGAGAATGCATTCGCTGGGGCTAACAAGACAAAGGTTGTGAGGTTATAAACTGACAAACCTTAGCTTGAGTTTATTCAAATGGAGGAGAAGGATACCATCAACAATATCACGACGAGAACTACTCGGTTGGTGAACCGAGTAAAAGCATGTGGAGAAACGATCACGAAGTAGTATGTTGTCGCGAAAATCTTGTGTTCTTTGACGTCAAGATTTACCAATATGGTGATTATGAATAAGGAATATAAGGATCTTATGACGATGAGAAAGGAGGAGCTTCAAAGCTCTATTCAGGCACAAGGATGGCATGCTCAATATTAATTCTCGGTGCTGTTTAGAACCGAGGTAATAGCCCAATGTTATTACTCCATATTTGAGTAAAAACAAAGGGGATACATTTTTTAGTACTTTCGTATGCATCTGTATTAAGTAAATAATACTAAATAATATAGGACCATGTTTTTCATATTCCTAAAACAAAAACATTGTACATTTTGCCAATTTCTCAATCAGAAATATTGTACCACAAATATTCATTGTTTACACCAAATGCAAACCCAAAATGGCACACACTTTATAATTTTACAACAAAACTAAAACAAATTATTAACCAATAAAATCAATAACCAAACTAAAAATTTGTAGGATGTCCAATAAGATTTGTCATTGGTCGTTAAACATCTATAATTTGAACAACATTTCAAACCACTTAGGATAATCAACAACAACTTTAAATCTATAGTACATGGAATAAATATATAAATGAATAATTATAAATTACTAAGAAAAATAAAAAAATTACTTAATAGTTTTTCCATCATCTGAATAGCATACACATCATCTGAATCACTTTTTCCAGATGATTAATGTACATGTGTTGCCAAATGTTGTACCCCATAATTTTCCCTCTTCGTTTTAACCCTAATTAGTTTATACTTCATCATCATATGCATACATACATGTCATAGGGTCTACACTTATGGGGTCAAGGCTTTTATCCGCAAGAAAGAATTGTGAAAGATGATTGTTCCATCAAGCAGCATTATGAAGAAAACTCAGGGTATTCACATTTAAATGCATTCTACACGTGTTCCAAGATATTCAATCAATAAACAATCTAGTAATTTTCATATCAAGCTCTGATGTGTCTTGGCATGCTTTGAATTGCACAAAAAGTTAAGCGTTTCAATTGAGTTAGGACAGTGTAGACAAGAATTTAATATTTTATGGTTCGAGTTCAGAAATTCATAACTTGAGATCATAAAATTATTTAGGAATGGTTCTTTAATCTTAATAATTTTCTTGAGATATTCTTCAATTCATTTGTTCAGATCGAAGGCTAATTTTGTGAGGATGATTTTCAAGAGCACAATATACCTGAAATATGTTATACAGTGGATTTTCAAAATAGTAAAATAAGTCCACTGTTTCTCGCCATTATAAAAATCATAACTCTCTCAATTTTTATCGTATCGGGGTGATTCTTTTGGCACGACGTCACAAATTTTACTGCCAAAGATTTTGTTTCGAGTTGAGTGTCAAGATTTTGTACCGAAAGTTTTGAGCATGTGGTTTATTCGAGAACACTACACGAAATAAGATGAAAAAATTGCACTGTAAATTGTTTACAGAGTTCTCGTTGTTCAGAGCATTGTAACTTGCTCATTTTTTATCGTAAAAGAATGATTCTTTCAATGCCGCGTCAAATTTTTCATCATCGACGATTTTCTTTAAGGTTTTGCATCAGGATTCTGCATCGAATGTAATGAGTTTATGGTTTGATCCCGCAGTGTATAATGAATATGTAAAAAATTGCATTTGTCAAGCCAAACATGACTTTGGAGCCAATTCTGTATAAGTTTGAAATTCAAATTTCAACACAACTTCCACTCATTATTTCAAATCTCACACAAAAAACTCTCCAATACTCTCAAATTTTCTCTCAACATCTCAAGAACACAAAAGGAAAAAGTTGCAAGAAAAACTTCATCTCTCTCACTCTCAACTGCCAGAATCCTCAATGGACCACCTCCGCTCCTCCAGCTAACTACTCTGATTTCCAGAACTACCTCCTCGCGCCAATCACTTACTTCACCTCCCACTCGCGAACATCCATCTCGCGGCCGCATCCCTCTGTCGTGCACACGTACTCCCTCTCCAATTTTCACCACTAAAAAACTCCCTCCTCCTTCGTAAGCTCTGCGCGCTGCCGTATCTCTAGAGAACCTCTCCTCCACACTAACGGCGCCCTCCGCCGGTGATCCTCTCGTCCTTCACGCAAGCTTTGCGTAGACACTCCCTACGCGGATTCTTCATCCGTCTCTAGTAAAATTCAGGTGACTTTCTCCCTCTTCTGATTGCAAATTTCTGGCCAGCATCTTAATCTCTATCTCTGATTCAATTCTTGCTTCGGTAAATTTGACATTCCTTCTTGAATTAAATGCTTAGTGATTAATTGATTTTAGGTTAATTGCTTAATTGATTATTACATGAGTTAAATTCTTGAATATTAAGAGATGCTTAATTTTTGAACTGATAATAATGTTGAGATGTGGTATTGGATGAATGATTGTTGAATTTGTTTGAATCTTGAGATTTCAATTGTTAATTGATGATGACTTTTGATGTCAAATTATGTCGAGTTGTGGAATTTTGATGAGAATTGATGTGGATTTCATGTGTCAATGCAATTTCGGATCAATTTGATGGTGTACTCAATTTTTCATCATTAAATTGCTTTGATCCGATTTATTGTATCAACACTTGAATTTTTTTTGTTGCTTGGAATCATTGTTTGCAAGCCGAATTAATTGTTACAAAGTGTTTCTAATTTCTAAGCGACGATACATGAATCAGTGAACATTTTTGTGTATTTGTTTGTGAGTTTTAAACATGTTTTTGTCTGATGCCCATACATGTATATGTTACTGCCCGGATATTACAAATGCCTTGTAAATTGATTTTCAAAAGTTGTTTGATGCTTACTTGAGCATGTTTATGCATTCATGGACTGTTGGTGTCAAGGTTTATCGTTTTTGACACGATTTTTTGAGCAATTCCATGTGACGGTGCAATGTTGCCCGGTCCGGTAAGTTGGTGCAAACATGAAAATTAATTGTTGTGTTGTGGATAAGTGAACTTTCTTTGGCTTTTGTTTGGTATTGGTATCATGTTTTCCCGATTTTGGTTCAACATTTTGTGTGGTTCATATATTAACGACAATGCTTCCCAATTTTTGATGTTGATGTTCCAATGGTTGTTTGGATTATGTTTCTTAGCAATTTAATCTGATTTGATTTATGATGCAGATACTTGGTTCCGATTATACCTCTTTGTTATTACTAATGTGTTTGTTGACTTGTGAATGACATTTCAAGAGAGTTTTCAATCGTGTAATTAAGTCTTGATTATTCGATTAAAAAGCATATGTATTCCACTCTGTTATGGATTTAAGTTCGCTTCCAATGTGTTTGATTGTTGATTCTTATTCCATGTGATACATATATTGTTTTGTTTGTCTAGATTTATATTTCACGCAGGTTCATTGATTGATATTAGGATGTGTTTGACACACATTCTCCTTGTGATTTATGGATGCTTCAACGCATATTATGACAATTTTTTTGTTGATTCTAGCTTGCACGAAGTTTTTCGGGTTTCTTTTCTTTTGCTTGCTTGCTACTAACTCTTGTTCGTTTGGTATTATACTGATTCTGGTTTGTTTTCTGCATCATTTATCGATTTCCTTTCCATGAGAATTACAAATAGAGATGCGTGACTGGGAATCCCTATTTTAGGTGAGAAAATATGTTTAAGGTCCTCAAAGGAGGCGATGTTTGTTTTGCAAAGCCCTCAAAAAGAGGCCATGTTTGTGTTTTCTTGTGTGCAAAAGACCTCGACGAAGAAAAATCCCATTTCCCTTTTATTTTGTGCTTGATATCGAGTCAACAAGTGGAACAAAGGGTCCACAATCGACCCCTACATTTCTATTTCACGTCGTTCTCAGCGTGCGACATGCGTTGATGCTTTGACCCTTGTCCATTCTTGTCCGTTGAGTCAAATAAACTGAAAAAGGGTTCGTAACCAACCCCCACACATTGTCATTCGTTTCAACGATGTTAGCACATGTTTCTTCAAACGTTGACGCTCTGAGTAGTTACTCGATGCTGGTGCTCGAGAAAATCAAGTGGAAAGAGTTCCTTACTCCCACTTTGAGATCCATTGGACTCTTTGCTTTTTGTTCGCTTGCACTCGATTTTTTTTTAGTTTTGGTTTGACTTTGTTTGATTGCACGTGTGCTTGTGTCTTTCTTTGCACCTTTGTATGTTTCCTTAGGATTCACTTGTTTAGTTTCCAATGCAAGTTAGACATTAGGATTGTAATCCATGCATTCTAAAATAGGTAGCGTTTTCCCTTTCAAACTCAACCTTAGGACCATCATTGTATGATAACCTTAGGGATAGAGATAAATAGTTTCCATTATATGTTTTTCTTTCCCTTTTGCATTACTAATACTAAAACTCTTTTCTTGGAAAATTCATAAAACATTTAACATTTCTTAAACCCTTTTTCAACGTAAAAAACACCAACCAACGCAAAACTTTTTGTCTTCAAACTTTTTATTTTAAAACCTTTTCAAAAAGGACGTGCTTCGATAACAATGGTCATAAAAAAATATGCAACCAACCAAAATTTTTTAGTCGAACTACGGTGCTCTAATTCCTTAAAAGGGATACGTAGGCATTTGGTTTCGGGGCCCTGGCAAGCAAAACTTTGTAAATATTCATTCTTTTCCCCTTGTTTTCTTTTGCATGCACTCCCTATTTGCATTTTGTCCTTAGCTCATAAGCTTTTGATCCCGTGGAGTACCACAGACGTGAGGGGTGCTAATACATGCCCCTTGCATAATCGAATCTCTTACCCGTATCTCTCAGTTTTGAGACCTTGATTTCACCGTTCTCAGGTTTATTCGACGTTTTCCTTTCCCTTTCTGTGGGATAAAAAACATTCAATGACGACTTCATTGATTTTCTCTCGATGATTGTTCGGCCGGTTGTTTCACTAAGCAAGGGGTCTCATAGTTTAAATATTTGTTTTCATCATTACTATTAGGAAGTTGTTTTCCTTGAAGAATAATTGACCATCTATTGTTAGTAGGATCAGTGAAATAAAAACTTGTTTTGCTTAGATTGCCATAATAAATTGTCCGTTCTTATAAGTTTCCTTTCGAAGATCACCCGTGTGAATCCTATTTCATCAGTTATTATACTACTGTTATTATCCATCCACTTGCACTTAAATAAAGACACTTTAAAATCAACATAGTCAATCTTCAAAATCTCCTCAATGACCCCAAAGTACACTCTAGATGCTAGTACAAGATTATTATCTTTGGAACTAGAAAAGTACATAGATTCATCATCAACCATAACCCCACTATTTTGTGTGGTTCTAAGATCATCCTTAGATTTTGTATAGAATGAATATTTAGTAATTTTGTATGCATTCCAAGTAACATCATTAAAATTACGCATACATTATTATACCCTAATTTTCCCCTAAGATCTTCCATCATTCCATATCCTCATAATACATTAAGATTACATATTTGAGTTGGTTATCACTTCTACTTTCTCCTCTCTTGAAGTTTCTCCTTGAGAGATCATCAAGCACCTTAAAATTATGTATCTTATATATGTGTGTTTCATGTTTGCTAACCTTTAAATCCAAAAATGATATTTCTTGTTCCTCTTCATATTTTGTACATTGTAGTTATTGCTACAAGGGTAACTATCACATCTCCTAAGTTAGGATTTAAAAATTGATTCTTGATCCATGTGTTGAATTCCATGCATTACTCAATAAGGTGTCAAAAATCTATGAGCCTCATCATCAAGTGTGCTTCAATATAACCTCATTTCACGGTCTCATGAGCTTCATTATGTCTTAGTTTGCAAGCAAAGATCAAAAGACTAAAAGTTGATTCAAGATTGTTTGACCTAATTCAGTAACTCCTTAAATCTATGGTCACAAGTGCATAAATCTCTTAATTTTCAATATTTTGAAATTTCTATTTTTCTATGAACTCTTCTCATCATCTACAACAATTTCCATTTACATGACAAGATCCAATTATGCTTGGAGAATCATCAAAAGATTGAAAAGATTATAGGTCCTTTGAAAAATCAATGAAATTCTTGAACTGGCTTCTCAATACCATAACTTGCTAAATTTTTCTGATTTGGAGATGATCCTAAAATCATGCAACACTTAAAAGGGTCCTCTTCAATTTATATTCAATAATCAAAGGTCAATTTTGAGTGGAAGGTCATGTAAATTTGAAAAGCATTATAGGTCATCCACGGGACTTTCAAGTGTTGTTCACCAAATTCCAAAGGCCATACTTATTAAATTTTTAACATTTTTAGATGATCTTAATTCCACATTTACCTTTAAGGAGTTTACTTCATTTCATATTCAATGATCAAGAGCTAATTTTGAGTGGAAGGCCATGTAATTTTGCAAAATATTATAGGTCACTTTGAGGTTATATACTTATAAATTTTTCTAAGTATAAATTTCAATGAGTTTTTCACGATTTCAAAGTTGCATAACTTTGTGATCAAATGTCCAAATGGAAACTTTTTGGCACATTTGAAAGATGGTGAGAAGGTCTACAAATTTCAACAATAATGATATTAAAAAGGTCCCTGAGTTTCATTCCCCATTGGTTCAAAATTGGTCACTTGAAATCTTGATTTCCATTTTTGTTCATTTTAATCCAAATTAGTGAGCTATTTGTTTGTTAAATGATCAGTGACTTTTCCAAGTGTAAAACAACACAAGTAGTTAAGGATTTGCACGCATTTTGATAAGTTTTATTCAAAATTTTATCACAAAAGTTGCACATGGGATCACATTATTTGAGCACCATTTGAGCCAACTATTCATTCCCTCATCCTCTCCTATAAATAGAGACACTCTCTACATCATTTTATCAAGCTTGGATACCCAAAATTACCCTGTCAAAGTCATACTACAAGCTTCAAATTTTGAAACCGGTTTCACCATTTCAGGCCTTCCAGTTAAAATCTCTTAACTCATTCTTCATTCTTGATCATCACACAAGCTATTCACATTGAAATTCAAGAAAATCGAGCACTGAGTCAAGTTGTTGAAGTCCATTTTCAGAAGTTGTTAACCTTACTTAGTTCAAGTAGATTACTTAAACAAATCTCTTCAAAAAAAATTTAGGATGTAGTCCTTTCATCTCTGAAGCTCATGCTTCTTTTGGTTTTATTTTCATTATGATTTAAGCATTTAATTTTGAAAATTGTTTTGAATTTTCTTTTGGTTTTCTTCAAATTGCAGTTGCCTCAGTTTATAGAAATTTCAATGGTGAACATGGTTGGAATGTCAATGAAGAGACGCGTCTGAAGAGATAAGTCCCAACCTCAATGATTTCCAAATGATGATTCACGATTTTATTGGTTTTTACAATAGCTAGAGGTTGAAGATGATGAGTTGTCATCATCCAACCAATGATAGCTTTACAAATGTTTTAATCTTATTGGAAGGACTTTATTTGGATCCATACACACGCGTAGATTGTGGTTCACCTTGTTCTCTCACTTTGTCACCATCAAATTAGCCAGCTTGGATTAATTAATCAAATCTGACGTCCCTTGTTTTTTCTGATTTATTTGTTTTTTTAAAAAAATTGGTTTTAAATTTCTTTATCTTTAAAAATCCATAACTCTTCCGTTTATAATCCAAAAAATATTAAAAAATTCACAAAAAAATTTTGTTTGATTTCTGATTTAATGAATATTTTTTTATAAATTTTGAAGGAGATTTGGTATTTTAAATATTTTTTAAGATGTTTATTTTATTTTAATTGATTTAAAAATATTTTAACTTCTGAAAAATTATGGAATAATCCAATGATAGTTTGACAACTTATGGTGACCTTGTTTGATTTTTAATTCAGATCTTGCTATTTTTTACGATTTTTGGTTTATTTCACTTGATTTTGTATTTTTATAAAATTAGTTTCTGGCTTCTAAAAAATATGAAAAAATTTGTGAATATACTTTAAAGTATTTCTGATTTTTTCTATGCCTCTGGTTACAATTTATTTGAATGTTTGAATGTAGTTTTATATTTTTCCTTTCATTTTCATTTAAAAAACAATTTTAAAACCCTTTTCTCATTGTATTTTTGATTTTAATTATAATTTTATTTTTGTACATACTCTGGCTAATCTTGGATCATGTGGATTTTAGTCATAAGTTTTATTAACATTATTGGATCTTGGTTGTTGAGTTTGAATTTCACCAAAATGGATAAATGATTTTAATGATAGCTTTATTAATCCTTTGATTGAAATGTGGGATTAAATTTATTATTTGTTTCTACTTTATCCCCTTTCTTTTATCTTCTTTTTAATCAATTTGGATAAGGAATTTGAGCTTTAAGTTCATCTATGCTTATGGATAGTTGAAAAATTATCTTCTATGACCTAGGTCTTGATCACCTTTTTTTAAACTTGTGCTACGTGTTTTAGTAATATGGATTTTACCTTATCTCTGATATGTATTGTACATACATTGTTATTGACCGGTCTCGTATAGTATTAACATTCACGTAAGTCCGTCTGTGATTGCTTAACATAGCGCTAAATTTGTCTCGAATCGGAAAATGATCATTCTTGGATCAAACTTTATGTTTGAATGTCCAAGTATGATTGATTTGTTATCTTTGGGTCCATACCTATGAAGCTTATTGTTAGGAGGCTTTGATTCTAATAATCCTCTGATGAGTTCTCATTACTCTTTTGTCCAAGATCATCATTCAATCATCATTGATCATATTTTGTGACTATTAACAATTAACATACTAACCCTTAACAATTAACTTTACTTTATGCATTTATTTTATGTTTATACCTTTATGCACTTTTATCTTTAGCATTTACATCTCATGCCATCTTGTTTTTGCTCACTTGAGCATTTATTTTTTTACAGCATTTTATCTTTGCTCATTTGAGTTTTGTTGTTCTTTTGAATACACTTAATAATCAACTTAAACATTAAAAGACTTAATGCTCTTTATAGACTATTGGTTATAATACTTGGCATATTTGAGTTTTATACCTTTTGGACTTAGAGACCTTAGGACCTTTGGACCTTATTTTAGATTATTGTTATTCTATTTGTGTATTGCAAAATCTTCTGTGCGCAGGTGCTTCCATTGGAACCTTAAGTGATCTATTTGATACATTGGAGGCCTTGGTCTGGGTTTTAATACCTTGGGTTTCTTTGATACTTCCTTAATTGTGATTTACTTTCACATGGTCATTGGTATGCTCTTGATATATTCTATGATTGTGGCTTTAGTCCAAAGGATGTGAATTCTATGTTGACTTCATTATGTAAAGTGTTGACTTCCTGTTTGGTTATGCCTTTAATACCTTAGATCTTACTCTATGCTTTAGGATATTCTCTTCATCTCCTCTCATTTTCTTTAATTTTCAAAACCTTCTCCCTTTTTCAAAGGATTCTTCTTTTTTTTCTAAACTTGAACCGATTTCATAATAAAATTGGATTTAGGTCCATTCCTTTTTTAAAACTCTTTTCTTAATCAAGTCATCAACAAATATTAATAAATATTTACTTATTTCTTCAATACTTAAAAAATAAAAAACATATCCAAACCATTTTTCCGCTTTGGCTTTTCACTTTAAAACCTCTCCTTTAAAAGTAACCAACACACAAACTTTCAACCTTTTTTACCTGAACTACATGGGTTTTGATTTCAACATTGAACAATGTTGGTATGTAGGCTTAGAGCTAATTGGAAGCTTTTTCAAACTAAAAATTGTAAAAAACACTTCTTTTCTCATCTCCACAATCTATTTTATAAATATTTCTTTTTAGCCAAGACACACAGATCTTCAAAGAGGTTCCTGCAGAATACCATAGATGTTTAGGGTGCTAAAACCATCCTTTTGCATAACCAACCCTCTTACCTTGATCTATATTTTATCTTGGTTTTTATTCTCTCCTTTCCCATTCCTTTGGAACAATTAAGTGCGGTGACGACTTTCACTTTGTGAGTTAAGTCAATCAATCACTTAGTCTCATTTTTTACCGCTACAGAAAAATTGGCGACTTCACTAAGGAATAAATCTCTATGTGGGTTGAGCCTATATTTGTTTATCTGTGTATGTGCTATAGTTGTTGTATATATGCCTGTTTGTTCATACTTTTCTGGTTTTTTGGTTGCTTAGTGATTCCTTTATAAGTCCTATACCCAGACCTATGCAAACTTGAGATATGATGGGTGGTATATTCATTTTAACTTATGTGGAGAAAGTCCTTAGTAATTTCATTTGAAAACCCCCGCTCAGTGGAGGCCCCTTTGGGGTAGTATATGTTGAACAAGTCAATTGTGAAAACATTACTACTTTCGACCTTGGAGCCCGAGAAGTTGAGGACTCTAGAACCTTTAACTCATCTTGGCCTCTTAGGATGTAGTGTGGAACTATACAGGAGTAAATTTTGACATAATTGTTACGCGATATTGCACTCAGACGGGATTCTCTTGAATATATTATCGACCCATGAGCTAGTTGGAAGGCAAATAATATCTGAAAGAGGACCTTAGACCCTGGGAACTTTTAGAATCTTGATCTATAGGTAATTGAACCCTTAGTCCATACCTTGTCGGTAGTACCTTTGATATCTTTCTCGTGATGCCGAACTTACAAACCCCCTTTCATTTGTGATCTTATGTGTTTGTTTCGTTCATACACTCATGCATTCCATGCGCATTCTTTGACCAAGTTTTCGAGGAACTTAGGAATTCTCTTTGAAAACATCATAAGTTTTTTAATTATAGAGTTTGTAAGGAATACTCAGAAGTCAGTTTCAAAAGTCATGATTTAAAGGAACTAAGAAAGCCTGAATCCTTAGTATCTAGACAAATGCTCATGGATATATTGAAGATGGAATTCTCCATGCCTTTTGATCAAGTTGCCTGATCTTTGTATTAGTAATTTATTTTTCCGATTTTTCAGCAAAGTAGAAGAGAAGAGTGCAAGATGATTTATTTTCCTTTAGCATTTCAAATTTAAGTTCAAAAAGATGTTGTAGTCCCGTGTTGGTTGTACTTTGAATACAGTTCATTTGGATCTAAGAATTTAGCTTTCTATTTCTTTTGTATAGGATTAGTGAAACTTTGGACTTCAATTGTAATCCTTCCAATATCAATGAAATGGTATTTTTCAGTTGTTCCAATTGTGTTCTTGAATTGATGTTTGCAATTTGTTTATAATAATATAAAGTTCCTTGGAAACTTAGTTATAAAACTTTTAAACAATCATTTGCATTACATAGCATGCATCATTCGCATGTTTGTCTGGCTTTCGAGAGTCTTCCAGGTGTCTTATCCTTTACTCTTAGTCTTCATCTTCAGAAGTCAAGTTGTTGCATCAGTACAACACTCGTGCTAAGAGAAGATGGAAAATATTAAGCAAGAGATATTTGAACTCCATAAATAACTACTTTGAAGGCTGGTGTGGAGTATTTGACTGCTTATGTTTAAGCTTTGGTTGTCACCCAAGTGAATCCTCCCGTGAAAGAAGAAGAGATGGAAAAGGTTTTCACAGACACTCTAAAATCATTATTTCATAAGAAGATGATAGTTAACGCACCTAGTGAATTCCCAAAAAAGGTAAATGTGGGAATAATTTTAGAAGAATATGTCTGAGAGGGACGTTTATCAGAGGATGATGGCTCAACTAGCGGTATGAAGAAGTATGGTAATGAATTTTCCAAGAAAAGAACCAGAGGAAGAAACAATCATCGTCAGTATCAACACGTTTCTTCTTCTATCTCTGTGTTCAATTTACTTCCTGCAGCTCCAGCTCATCAACAGAATCAGCAAGTTCCTAATCAGAGGAAAACTTAGTTTGATCTTATTTCAACGACCTATGCAGAGTTACTTCCTGCCATGTTGCATAAGAATTTGGTTCAGACTCGATTCCCACTAAAAGTTCCTAAGAAGCTTCCATCGTGGTATAAAGTTGATGATCAATGTGCTTTTTATCAAGGGGCACCTGGACATAATATCGAACATTATTATCCATTTAAAGTTAAAGTACAGAGGCTAATCCATAGTGGAATTCTGCCTTTTAAGGAAGATGTGTTTGATAATCAAGTCAAGCCTTTGCCGAAGCATAAACATGATTGATGGTGGCCCAGAAGTTTGAAGATGTTTCCTTCAGCACAAGTCCAAATGGAGAGATTCTTCTCAGTTTTTTTAATTCTTTACCGCTTTTATCATTTGTAATTTTTCTTGATTGTTATTACAATGTTTACATGTATGAACTTGTTTGTATTTGAATGATTATCTTAATACAATGAATATATCTGTCTTGAAGAAATCCATTCATTTCACTCGTATTTGTTTTCAATTTTAAATTGTTTTTCTACATTATGATACCAACATGTTACCAATTCTCTTACCTAGGCAAAAATTAGAGGGAGGATAATGAAAGTGTAAACACAAAAATTTCTGGTTGTATGCTTTTGAATAAAATCCTGCTGATGATGTACAAGCATTGTTTCAAAAAACCCTAAACACCAGATATATATATAAGGAAGTAAATCTCTTGTTAACCCCTTTGAGTCTTAAAGTAGGAGTTTCTTTTCTATACAAAAAACCCTTATATTTAACTTGGGGCAGGGTAGTTTTCAGCTAATTTAATCGAGTGTTCAAATTTAAAAAAGGAAGGCACTTATGAAGAGACCACAATGGTTATCCTTCACATATCATGAGGCCAAAATATGTGAAACCACAATGGTTATCCCCCATCCATCAAGGAATAAGGCAGTCACAACCCTTTCAACAAGTCTAGACAAAGCCAATATCACACGATTTGTTCAAATCAAAAAGAAAAGAAAAAGAAAAGTCTGCTAAGTCAAGTAACTCAGGAAAAAATTAGGGTATCCCATTGGACTATCAATTCAAAAGAATTAGTCCAAGAAAAAGTTAGGGAAAGCGGAAAAGCAACAAGAAAAGCGAAAAGAAAAAATACTACAAAGTAGGGACTACAAGCAAAAGTCCTCAACAAAGAACAAATTCGTGTGACTGCAAATACGAAGACAAAAATGGGTGACTTCTACTCCAAAAGATTCATTGGATCCTTAACTCTCACGAAATATTTTTTATAGATGTACACTCATGTTGAATTAACTGAACATAGGACCGGAGAACATCACAGAGAATGGGTAAGCACAAATAAACATTGAGCCTTAAAATCTTTTTTTTGAAAACCGTAAACCATACCATGTTAAAACCTTAAAAACCCCAATTGAAGCATGGTTTATTTTGAAATTATACTTCAACGAGATATCGTTTACTGACTCCCATGGGTTTTTCCAAATAGTTATGTTTGTATCATATGCTTTTGTTATCTTTCATACAAAAAATCAATGTCGCATCTTGGCTAGTGATTTGTTCACAAGGTTTTGCAACATCTTTTTAATAAAATCTTCAATACTTACATAACTGTTGCATTAGAAATTTCATTCTTTGAATAAAAAATTTCTATTTGTAAACAATTGCTTGATATCAAGGAAGGTTATATTTGAGTATCAGCAAAAGGCAAGGTGCTTCAAGACTCTGTTGATTAAAATAATATGTAGCATTCAATCAATTTGGGGCAGTTACGTTGAGATTCGACAAATTTCTAAAAATCCCGCTGATCAGGAAGATTATCTTAAAATGCTTGCAGTTTGGGGTAAGTTGTGAAGTTTATCTTGATCAGCACAGTAAACTTTGGGCACCAATGTTGTTTCTTTGGGGAATTTCCAGATTTTGTCAAGATAATTACTATGTTTTTTTTTCAAATAAGAATCTTCTCTGAAGCAGGATTGTTCTTGTGATCTGCCTTACAGATGTGTGCATGATTTCCATTACAGTTCTTAATCAGATATTGGGTTTCTTCCAAGATGCTATGTGGTGTTAGGTTTGTGATCCAATGTTCCTCAACTAAGGATTGACCTGATTTTCTCTAAGATGAATGTGATTTCTTTTTCCCAGCCAGGTTGTGATCAATCTGAGATGGTAAAGTTGTGAAGCTTTTACTAAGTTGTTGGATTCTTTCTCCCTTCCTGTTGAGACTTGATAAAGAATCTCTTGTAGAGTATTTTACCTTTCCTGTTATGTTATTGTTGCTTCTATGTGCTCCCTAAGTAGCCGGACAAAAGCAATATCTTCTCTAAGAAGTGTTGAGACAATTGTCAAATTTTGGGTTTTCTCTCATCGTGTGTTGAGTTTGATTTAAATCCCCACAAATTTGATTTCTTATTGTGGTGTTAACTTATTAGTTTCCCATGTAAACTAAGGAAGATGTTTCCCTTTAAGGTTGTTATCCCTGTGACGTTTCTTTAATTGTCTTCAGTAAAGTTTATGCAATCACTATTCTCAGTATTGGAGAAGTTGCGTGGTTTCTTCCCAGTAGATGTGGTATCAGCTTCCCTAGTGAAGTCTGCGTGTTATCTCTCAGTGAAGCTTAAAGGATGTTGTTATCTCTACAACTTTATGGGTTATTGTTATAGGATTGTGCTTTATTTATTCTCAAGCAACATTTCTTTTCCCAGAGAAGTTAAGCTTTGAAGTAAGACGTTGTTTCCTTAGTTGGTTGCTTACTCTCTCATGGGATTTCCATCTTGTATGTGATTTAGTTTAATGTCATCTATACTCAAGTTTTGTTTTTGGTTGGTTATCCCCAGTGTAGTATGTATGTATTGTTAGCATGTGCATCATTATAACATTCATACATCATTCATAAATTACGCATAAGTTGAATGAAGATTCATTGATCATTTGCATTCATTAACATTTTTTATCCTCTTTGTAGAGTGCGTATTGTCTCTCTCTAATAGAATGTCAACCTTAAAAATAAAGTGTATATCCTTTCAATTTCCCTACTGAGCTTATTCCTTGTCGAAGAATTTTGCTTCAGCCTTCCTCCCCGGCTTATTATTTGGATGGAATTAATCCCCATTTGAGCTCGTTCCTCATTGTGTAGAGTCTTGGTTAATTGTTTCACTCCAGTTTGTTCCTGGTTTGAATTGTAATCCCTTGCAACGATATGTTTTGATCTCTCTAGAATGTGAAACCTAGGTTGAGAGTGCATTTATTTTTCACCTTTGAGGATTTTGTTCTCCTTAGCTGAAATTTGTTTATGGTTTCCCCATCTGAAGATGAGAATTTTTATTATCCAGAAGTGTTCTATTACACTCTCTTGGAATCTTTTCTTGATAGCAAGCGATAGACTCTTTACTTGAGCAACTTGTGTGTCCCCAACATGTTCTATTTGGTAGAAGGTGAAAGTCTCTTTATTTGAGCAGCTTGTATGTCATCTAGATATAAGTTTTATTTTACTATGATGGATGGTTGGCCTCTCTGATATGGTAGGGATAGTTCTTTGTTGAGGTTTTATCTACTCTGATGAATGGTTGAACTCTTAGATATGATAGAGATAGTTCATTGTGAAATTTTAACTACTCCAATGGATGGTTGTTCTCTATGATATGATAGAGATAGTTCGTTTCAAAGTCTTTATAATAGTTTATTACGTTTTAAAGATCTACTTTATTAGCTTTTCTAGGCAGAAGACTTGGTTAAAGAAGAAACTGAGACCCATTTGTAGCTTATGACCAGAAGCGTGAGGAAGTTTATTATCGGAACTTATACCAACTCATGGCTTACGACCAAAAGTGTGGGGAAGTTTATTATCATAACTGAGACCCATTCATGGATCATGACTAGAAGCGTGGGGAGGTTTATCAAAATAACTGAGACCCCTTTGTGACTTATGACCAGAAGTGTGGGAAAGTTTATTATCAGAACTGAGACTCGTTTGTGGCTTATGACCAGAAGTGTGGGGAGGTTTATCAAGAAGAAAATGAGACCCGTTCATGGCCTATGACCATAAGCGTGGGGAAGTTTATTATCATAACTAAGACCCATTCATGGCTTATGACCAGAAGCGTGGGGAATTTTATTATTAGAACCGATACCCGTTCGTGGTTTATGACCAGAAGCGTGGGAAAGTTTATTATCAGAACTAAGACACGTATGTGGCTTATGACCAGAAGGATGGGGAGGTTTATTATCAGAATTGAGACCGGCTCGTGGCTTATGACCAGAAGCGTGGGGAAGTTTATAATCAGAATTGAGACCCGTTCATGGATTATAACAAGAAGCGTTGGGAGGTTTATTAAAAGAATTGAGACCCATTTGTGGCTTATGACCAGAAGCGTGGGGAAGTTTATTAGAAAAAAGCTTTTACCATTCTCGGCGAAATCCAAAAGTCAGGTGAAGTTTATTACCTTTTTCAAGTGATATCTTGATTAAAGAAAAAACTGAGACCCGTTTGTGACTTATGACCAAAAGCATGGGGAAGTTTATTAGAAAAAGGTTTTACCGTTCTCGCCAAAATCTAGAAGTCAGGTGAAGTTTATTACCCTCTTCAAGTCATATCTTGATTAAATAAGGAGTTGTTGCCGTTCTTGGAAAAATCCAGAAGTTAGGTGAAGTTTGTTACCCTTTTCAAGTGTTATCTTGATCAAAGAAGAAGTATAGACCCAAATTGTTTAAAAACTTGTAATTATCAATGAAGATCCTACCTTCATCTGTTGAGTTGGTAGTTTACCGTCATCCCTGAGTCGGTATTACTCTCATTTATTGAGATGATATTATCTTTCTTCCTCTTTCTCTTCATTGGACTTTTCCCTAGTAGAGTTGAGTTCCCTTTCCCCAGTGGAGTTAAGTTTTATTTTTTTAGTAGAGTCGAGCTTCCTTGCCTAATCGAGTCGATAATCCTTTCTTAAAAGAATACTTCCTTGTTTGATCTTGTTGCTTTCATTATTAAGAATATCCTCATTAGAATCTTACTTTTCCTGTTATCCGATCTATGATGTTGGGTTTCCCCATTACACAATATTCCTAGTGGAGTTGAATCCTTTCTTCCTGACGTGAAGCCTTTCTTTATAATTTTTTAATTCTCTTTCCTCAGTGGTGTCTTATATTCCACTGTGGGTTTTCTCTTTATTTTATATATCATTCATATTTAAAAGCATTACATGGCATAGGGTTTATTTTTGTATTTAAGTATCTTCAATCATTTCGATATGAAGATTTTAACCTTTGTATCTCCGGATAGAAGAAACTTAAATAAGGGCAGTTGTTATGCCCTAATTTTTTCCCATAAGATCTTCCATCATTCCATATCCTCACAATACATTAAGATCATATATTTGAGTTGGTTATCACTTCTACTTTCTCCTCTCTTGAAGTTTGTCCCTGAGGGGTCACCAAGCACTTTAAAATTATGTATCTTATATATGTATGTTTCATGTTTACTAACCTTTAAATCCAAAAAACACATTTCTTGTTCCTCTTCATGTTTTATACATTGCAGGTACTGATACAAGGGTAACTATCACATCTCCTAAGTTAGGGCTTGTAGATTAATTCTTGATCCATGTGTTGAATTCCAATTCCTTCTTCAACAAGGTGTCACCAAGCTATGAGCCTCATCATCAATTTGATTCAAGATACCATCATTTCAAGGTCTCATGAGCTTCATTATGTCTTATTTTGCAAAAAAAGTTTAAAAACTCAAAGTTGATTCAAGATTGGTTGACCTAATTTAGCAAGTACTTGATTTTATGGTCACAAGTGTATAACTCTATCAATTTTCAATATTTTGAAATGGTTCTTTTTTCTATGAACTCTTCTCATCATCTACAACAATTTCTCTTTGCATGACAAGAGCCAATTATGCTTGGAGAATCATCAAAAGATTGAAAAGAGTAAAGGTAATTTGAAAAGTAAATGAAATTCTTGATCTGGCTTCTCAGGCCCATAACTTGCTCAAATTTTGTGATTTGGAGATGATCCCAAAATCATGTCATTTCTTAAAATATTAGGTCATCCATGGGATTTTCAAGTGTTGTTCACCAACTTCCAAAGGCCATAAATTCATCAATTTTTGACATTTTTGGATGATCTCAATGCCACATTTCTCTTTAAGGAGTATACTTCATTTCATCTTCAATGATCAAGAGCTAATTTTGAGTGGAAGACCATGCAATTTTTCAAAAGATTATTGGTCACTTTGAGGTTCTATACTTAGAAATTTCTCTAAGTATAAATTTCAGTGAGCTTTTCATATTAAAAAGGTCTACAAATTGCAACAAGAATCATATTAAAAAGGTCTTTGAGTTTCATGCCCCACTGGTTCAAAGTTAGTCACTTGAAATCCGATTTTCATTTTTGGTCAAAAATGAAATCACATCAAAGCTTAAATTTAATCCAAACTAGTGAGCCATTTGTTTTTTAAAAATGATTAGTGACTTTTACAAGTGTACAACGACACAAAATGTCAAGGATTTGCACGCGTTTTGATCAGTTTTATTAAAAAATTTCATCACAAAAGTTACACATGGGATCACACAATTTGAGCACCATTTGAGCCAATTATTCATTCCCTCATCCTCTCCTATAAATAGAGACACTCTTCACATCATTTTCTCAAGCTTGGATAACCAAAATTACCCTGTCAAAGTCACACTAGAAGCTTCAAATTCTGAAATCGATTTCACCATTTATACTCACTCTTCATCCTTGATCATCACACAAGCTATTCACATTGAGTTGTCATCATCTAACCAATGATATCTTAACAAATGTTTTAATCTGATTGGAGGCATTTATTTGGATCCATACACACACATTGATTGTGGTTCACCATGTTCTCTCACTTTTGTCACTATCAGATTAGCCAGCTTGGATTAATGAATCAGATCTGACGTTCTGTGTTTTTTCTAATTTATTTGTTTTTTTTTTCAAAATTGGTTTTAAATTTCTTTATCTTTAAAAATTCATAACTCTTCCAATTTCAATCCAAAAAATATGAAAAAATTCAAAAAATATTTTTGTTTGATTTCTGACTTAAGGAATATTTGTTCATAATTTTTGGAGGAGATTTGGTATTTTAAATATTTTTTGAGATGTTTATTTCATTTTAATTGATTTAAAAATATTTTTCATGAGTTTTAAATTCTGAAAAATTATAGAATGATCCAATGATAGTTTGATAACTTATGGTGAATTTGTTTGTTTTTAATTATGATCTTGCTAATTTTTATGATTTTTGGTTTATTTCACTTGATTTTGTATTTTTTTAAATTAGTTTCTGACTTCTAAAAAATATGAAAAAATTTTGTGAATATACTTTGAAGTATTCTGATTTTTCTATGCCTCTCGTTACTGAGTCGATTTTTGCCTCGTTTTTGTTTTCATACCTTGGACCCTTTGACGATGTTCGTTTACCGAGTACAATGATCGTGATGCGTCCCTGGTTGAAATTAGTCTCTTTTGATCCTTGAATTCTTCTATCAGTTTTCGTCACTGTTTATCCATTGATCCGAAACTAGCAGATGCTCTGAGAAACATGCGCTCTCATCACTTTGCTTTGGGACGAGTTTTGATCCCGTCGCCTGTGCATGAAATCCAGTTTCGTCATGGTACTCATCTAGTTTATTTTCATCTAACTAGTTAATGGGTCGAGTTTCGTCTCGTTTTATTTGCATACCTTGGACCCTTTGAAGGTGTTCGTTTACCGAGTGCAGTGTTCGTGTTGCGTCCCTGGTTGAAATCAGTCTCTTTTGATCCTTGGATTCTTCTATCAGTTTTCGTTATTGTTTATCCATTGATCTGAGACCGGCAGGTGCTCTGAGAAACATGCACTCTTACCACACTTTCTATGGGTCGAGTTTTGCCTCGTTACTTGTGCGTGAAATCCAGTTTCGTCCTGGTACTCATCTAATTTAGTTTCATCTAACTAGTTTTTGAGTCGAGTTTTGTCTCGTTTTGTTCCTCACTCCTGGGATTCTTTTAGTTCTTTCAAACTGTCTATCTTAGGTTAAGATTTGCAGGTGCTCCTAGAATCACACACTCTAGCCACTTTGCCCCACATACTTTTTTATTTTCTAGAGTCTAGTTTCGCCTATTCCCTGTGGTTTGAGTCTTATCTCACCCCTTTTTGAAGTCCAATTTTTCCCTGGCACATTTATTCTGAAGTTTAGTTTCGTCTACTCTTCTAAGTTTTAGCTCAGTTTCAACTTTATTAACATCGACGTCACAACTTCATTCTGACGCATGTCTTGGGAGGTCCAATGTTCATTAAACACCTTGTTTGCTAAATCAAATTTTGTTTGGTATCTTCTTAATCCCGCATCTGTTGGTTTTCTTTGGGGGGTTCTACTTTTTATTCAAGATGTAAATTTTTGGATTCTTTCATATTCAATCATCTTCAACTCTGAGCACTCGAAAGTTATCACTTTTCTCGCTTATCGTGTAAAAGATGATTGAATAGGGGCAGTTGTTGCACCCCAAAATTTACCCTCTTGATTTCAGAAGTTTTAGGCTTTTGTTTCATGATAAACATCATATTGCATTGCATTCACACATGGTGTAGGGATCAAGGTATTTTATTTATCAAGCCTCACTCAAGCTTTAGAAGATTGATTGTATTGACAAGTTGCTCAAGGAGGGCCCTATTATCTAAACCTCTGGACCCTTCAAGCCCAAAGGTTTCACATATCTCAAGATATCTTATCCACCTCATTGGATCATCAAAAGATTGAGTATTGTGTTGTTTATAAGGAGAATTACTTCCTTTTTTATTCATGAATCAAAACTAGGGTTGGAGTTTTAATCAGGGATTCTTTGGAATTTTGAGTGGAAAATTTTTCCATAGCCTCTATGTGTTTGGAATGGCATATGTTTGAAGTTTTGGTTCACCAATTTTGAAGAAAAGTGGTTCAATTGAATCAAAGGGGCAAAACAGTCATTTTACTCAAATTTAAAGTTGACCAAGTGCACTTTTGGTCAACATGAAGCATTTGGCGTTTATTTTCATGTGGGATGATCATTGATGATTTATTTTGATGATAATTGCAAGTTTAAGAGGTTAATTGGATTTGAAGTTATCTTGGTGATTAAAAATTTCACTAAGTGTCCTTGATTTTTGGCTTGACTTTGCAAGGGCATAACTTTGTCATTTTTCATGGGATTTTGGTGGTTCCTTTTGCCAATTGAAGAGGGGAAAGAGATCTATAAGGATCCATAGAGGACAAAAACATAATTCTTACTCAAAATCAAAATTTCTGAGCCTTTGAAGTTTAGGGAAGGTTGGACATTTGTTGAGGCACCTTGGGTGTCTGGCCAGGCAAGGCAAGGCATTTGGCCTAGGTAATTCATCAAACATTTGGTAACATGCCTATATCTTTTGGTACAAGGCATAATTCAAAAATGTGCCTCGTGCATTTTGAAAAGCACTATGAAAACTTCTCATTGAGCTTGGAATCAATCAGTTTGATTTAAATTCGAAAGAGTTATGGTTTGAGGAAGTTGGGTGCTGAAACTGGATTCGAGTGGCTCTCTCTGATTTTCTTTAGTCTGGACCATTCGAAGTGTGCCTTTGTGGGCTGGTCAAAGCCTCGTTTATTTCTCTCTTTGATTTGAACTAATTAAAGTGTCATCTTTGTTGGCTGGTTAAAGCCTCATTCTTCTTTCTTCGTTTGGACATTCAAAGTGGGTTGGCTGAAGCTTCCTTTTGCCCTCTTTGTTTTCTCTCAATTTGGACATTCGAATTGGTCTTGAAGGCTGGTTGAAGCCTCATTTATTTTTCTCTTCAATTCGAACTAATTGAAGTGTCATCCTTGTGAGCTGGTCAAAGCCTCATTCTTCGTTCTTCGTTTGGACATTCAAAGTGTAACCTTATGGGCTGGTCGAAGCTTCCTTTTGCCCACTTTGTTTTCTCTCAATTTGGAAATTTGAATTGATCTTCAAGGCTGGTCGTAGCCTCATTTCTTTCTATCTTCGATTTAAACTAATTGAACTGTCATCCTTGTGAGCTGGTCGAAGCATCATTCTTCTTGCTTCAGTTTGGACCATTCAAAGTGGCTTTGAAGGCTGGTCGAAGCATCTTGTTTCCTACTTTAGTCTTCTTCAATCTGGACCATTCGAAGTGACCTTGGGCTAGTTGAAGTCTCATTTCTGCTCCCTTCATTCTCTCTCATTTTGGACCAATCAAAGTGTTATATTAAGAAGGCCTGCGCGCGCAATCTTGGGAAAGTTGGTTTGAGTTGCCCAAGAATCCTAAGCCTCATATCTTGCTCATCCCTCCATCATTTATTTCGAACCTCAGCTTATTTTGAAGCTTAGAATATGTTCTTTAATTGGCTAAAGGAAAATTTGAGAGCGCACGAGCCAATTTTCTATGTCCTCATTTAGAAATCAACTGACTTTTGGTGCACACGTGAGTCATACAAGTTGCAGATTTTATACATCCTTTGATTCTGTTTGGTTTTAGAGTGATATTGCACATGCTTGGCACGAACCACACACTTTGTTTCTTACTCCTTTTGGCCAAACAATCACACTTTCCTTGCCTCCCCACGCTTTCTTTAGCTCGTGTTGACTAACATTTATGCTTAGTGTACGCATGCACTATGTCTTTTCCCCCCAGATCTTTCTTGCCCAGGTAATTGATACCACGGCTAAGGACCCTTGTGTATTCCTATAATTCTAGAGCTTGTTGATTCAGGTGATATGCTCCCCTTGGCTATGGCTTGACCCTTGGTCTGATGCTTGGTTGCTTGTCTATGGCGGGACCTCCCTCTTTTACTATTATACCTGCACCTTGTAGGTGTCTGATGTTCGAGTGATGCTCGAGCTTTTGTTTGTCCAGATGTTTCTCCGTCTGCTTGCTTGTTTTTGTAACAAGATCTGTGACAATTTCTTTCTGCACCCTTAGGATTTCTCGTGAAGGTTTAGTCCTCGAGTTAGACCCTAGGATAGGAATCCATGCACGCTAACATAGGGTAGAAACTTCCCTCTTTCATCCTCAACCTCAGGGCTAATCATTGTATGATAACATTAGGGCTGGAGATTAGGATAGTCTCCCTTAGTTGTTTTCTTTTTCTTTGCATCTTAAAATTAAAACTTCTTGGAAAATCATAAAACATCTCTAATAAACTTAAACCCTTCTTCAAGGTAAAAAATACAAACCAATCTTATTTGTTTGTGCTCCTCTTGGCCTTGTCTTCTAGTTTATGGATGTTTCGCCATCTTTGCCATGTTATTTTGTTATATTTGTAGTCGATGTTTCGCCATCGCACGTGTTTGTTATCCTACTTTGATTCTCAATATCATTGTTAGGCGTGATGCTTTATCATCTGGTTTACTGATGTTTTTCCATCCTTGCCATGAATTTTTGTTATCTTTTAGCAGATGTTTCACCATCGCACATTCTTTTAGCCGATTTTTCGCCATCGCACATTCTTTTAGCCGATGTTTCCCCATCGCACAAGTTTGTTATCCTACTTTGATTCTCAATATCATTGTTAGGTGTGATGTTTCATTCTCTAGTTCATTGATGTTTCGCCATCTTTTCCTTATTATCTTCCTATCTCTTAGTCGATGTTTTGCCATCGCACATTCTTTTAGCCGATGTTTCACCATTGCACATGTTTGTTATCCTACCTTGATTCTCAATATCATTGTTAGGTGTGTTATTTTGTCATCTGGTTTATTGATGTTTCGCCATCTTTGCCATGTTATCTTCTTATCTCTCAGTCGATGTTTCGCCATCGCACATTCTTTTAGCCGATGTTTCGCCATCACAAATGTTTGTTATCCTATTTTGATTTTCAATATCATTGTTAGGTGAATGTTTCATCGTCTTGTCTGATGTTTTGCTATCAGGTTGGTGTTTTACCGCCTTATCTGAGTTTGTGTTGCCATGTGATGACTTGTCATCTCTTTTTGCTATTTTATCATCATTGTTGACGTTATTGTTATTCTGTCTGATGTTTTGCCATCTTGTCTGTTGCTTTTATTTCCTTAACTAAAAAACAAAAACCAACCAAAATATATGAGCCGAACTAGGGTTTCTCTGATTCCTTAAAAGGGATACGTAGGCATTGGGGTAGGGCCTAAGCGAGCACAACATTTATTTTCCCTACATTCTTTTCTCCTTTATTTTGCATGCATTCCCTGTACATCTTAGATATATATTTTTAAACACCCAATAGATTAGACAACAAGAGTGGATACCATAGAGTACTACAGGCGTGTGGGGTGCTAATACCTTCCCCTCGTGTAACAGACTTCCTTACCTGATCTCTCGGTCGCAAGACTGTGATTTCACCCTCTTCAGGTTTTCTCGATGTTTACCTTTCCCCTTCCTATTGGGTAAAAGATGCTCGGTGGCGACTTTATTGATTGATATTTTCATAATACCGGATGACGGTTCGGCCGATTGTTTTAGCTGGTGACTTCACTGGGGAAATGTTAACCAAATGTTGGTCCATCTCGGAGTCGATCCTAGCTCTTACTTTCTTTTCTTTAGGTGTTTATTTTCCATGCTTTCAGTTTATTCATTTATAAATGTTTATCTGAGCATATGTTTGAATTGCATTTTATTGCTTTCCATATTGATTATCTTTTGTGCTGGATTCTGGTTTTCTTGGTGGGTGGGTTTTTCCATGAGGTAAAAGGCCCCATACCCAGGCTATGAGTGAATTCCATAGGAACTAGGAATAGAGTGGCCATGGCAGCTATGAGGCGGATGTCTTGTAGACATGACCATGAGACCCAAGACTTCAAAGATAGTTTGGATAGATGTTATCGTATGATGATACCAACAGATGAGCTCTTGTACTCTGATTTGGCCTTTGACCTTACCACGAGCTAGTCTTTACCCATAAGTGGGGCGGGAATTATTATCACAGGTACAAATGGTGACTATTTGTTCTGTTGGTGACTTGAGTTCTGTTGGTGACCATGTTCTGATAGTTACTGTGTGTTTTTGATGGTGACTTGATACTCTCAATTACTGTGTGTCCTCTTGGTTATGTTCTAGACTTCTCACCTTCTGATGGTCATTTATTTCGGTAGTTCAGCATTTATCTTTTATGACAGGGAGATTTTGGTCTCATACGATTGCTCCAAGGAGGTGTTGTACCTTTGATTTGGTGATGTTCATCATTCAGTTTAGAGACAATGCAACCATTTTCCATGTTTATGGAACCTTGATCCTGTGTTCTTGCATACATAATATCTTAACATCATTTTAACACACATGTTCTTTCCATTTCCAAAGAACCATGCTTGTGAGCTTTGTGTTGCACTTTTCCACCTCTTACTGGTTTAAAATCAAAATTAAAAGAATGTGGGTTCCTTGGAAATAATCTAACATGGCATTGCATCCACTCATGCATATTCATGCATTCATAACAAATACTCAAAGTTGGGAATTCTTATTTGGATTTAGTGCTCTCTTCAGAGTTATAGACTTGAATTCTTACTGTCACATGTTCAGATATCAGTTATGGAATGACTTTGTGGGGTATCGGCTGATATGAAGATTCAGATGTGGTTGTTTGTGGTATACATGCAAGCCTTGGCCCGTTATCGAGAACTCTTCAAGAAGGAAGATAATCAGTTGGAGACCCAGTTGAGTCAGGTCATGGAAGCCTTGATGATAGTGTCAGCGATCCTACACCGACTGTTGCAACATGAGTTATTCTCATCTCCTCGTCATTTGGGATTTCTTTCAAACCACGGAGTGCCTTTTGGGTTTCATCCACTATCTTGAGTACCTGGAATATTTTATCAGCAGATGGTTCTCGTTCCCCAATGGAATTCAAGAGGATATGTTTTATCAGCAAGGGCAGAATAGGTCTGGAGAGCGGTTGTGATCCCATCTCAGTGCTTTATTCTCATTTTTTCCATGTTTATTTGAGCTTCAGTGGGTTAGGCTCCGTACTTCAGTATCATCTATGAATCTCTCTTCCAAATCCTGTTATCAACGCCATATGTGGTTACCACGCCAAGGTACCCAATTATTCAAACAGTGGCACTCTCCAAAACTTTGGGCCACCTGATCTTCTCCTCAGCAGTCAGTGTTTGTTTCCCAAGTGAGTGCATGGTTCAAAGATTTTAAGCAGGGATAGAAGAAGCCTGAGATGTATGTCTTACATCCAGACACTTCCTTGTCTGTTGGGAATTCATTTGATTAAGCTTTGTGTTTTGGAGACTATTCAGTTGATTAAACTCTCTCCTGATGTAAATGCTAAGTGTGTCTCCCATTCTGGGGCATTTGGTCATGATGTTGAAAATTGCAAGATGGATTAACCAAAATCTAGCACATGCCTGGCGTCTTTCTCAGAGCCCATTTTCTAATATGGAAGACGATTTCGAACCTTTCGCTGGGTACAAAGTTCACCCTCTCCTTTGAGAGAATCTTTGGTGAGTTTATTCTGGGGCACTCGACTATTCAGCTGAAGATGGTTTGTCATCCAGAGATAACGTCCAAGCTGGGATCACTTCAGAGACTGTTTTGTCCATATCACATGGAAATCTCTTATCCAAATGAGCCTCAAGGTTGCGGAAGATCATTTGAAGCAATCAGTCCATACGGAGACAAGTCTCCTCAACATGGAAACATCAAATTTCATTTGCATTTTCATTTGCAATATTAATTCTTTTGTTTAGTAATTTCTTGTATGAAAACTTGATCATCTTTTTGAATGATTAATCATAACACATTGAATATGTTTATCATGAACTAATCCATTCGTTATCACTCTTATTTATTTTACTATGTTTTCGATATTGAATTCTTGTTAATAAAGCAATGACTCTGGAGGGAGGATGACGAAAATTTACCTGGAATCTCAAATTGTATGCTTTCGAGTAAAAACCTTGCTGACGATGTACATGCCTTGTTTCAATCCCCAAACACTGTAGATATAAGGGAGACAGACCCTCGTTAACCCCTCTGAGCCTTCGAAGTAGGAGTTATTTTTTTTGTTCGGAAAAAACCCTTATTCTTAACCCAGGGAAAGGGTAGATTTCAGTTAATCTGATTGAGCATTCAAAACTCTTCAGGAGTGCGTATCAAAGGATACAACAATGGTTATCCTTCAAAACATTGAGGAAGAACAAAACTGCAATGGTTAACCCTCATATCAATTGTATGCATTAAAGAGAGCTATATCCCAATGAGTATCTCTCGCACGACATGAAGATGAAATATGACGATACCACAATGGTTATCCCTCATCAACCAAGCAATAAGGTTGTCGCTCAACTTCTAACAAGCCAAAAGCCCCAGGATCACACGATTTGTTCAAAATGAAAGTAAAAAAAGGAAAGAGACAAAAAGCCCCGCTAAGTCGAAACTTGGAAACAATTTTCTTAGGCAAAAGCCAGGGCAAGCGAAGGGTAAATGGAAAGTCTGAAAGGCAAAAAAGGGATTAAAAGAATCCTCAACAAAGAATAAAGTCGTCTGACCAGAAGCACAAAAGAACGAAAGAGGTGAGTGACTTTCTTTCTAAAAACCTCGTTTGACTCCTAAATCATTCTAAAACTACTCTTTTGAGAGATGAATGCTCATGTCGAATTAACTGAATGTAGGACTGGAGAACATCATGGAGAATGGGTGGGCACCAAAAATTTTGAGCCTTAAATCCTTTTTTCTATAAACCTTGAACCAGGCCACGTCACAACCCTTGAAAGTCCTAATTGAATAATGGTTTAATTCAAAAGCAAAACTGTTACGAGAATATGGTAACCTGACCCCTAGGAGGCTTGTTAAAAACTTTTGAGTTGGTATCACTCCCTCTTTTATTTTCTTTTTACAAAACAATTTCGATGTTTTGGTGTCTTTTCAATAAAAGTTTTCTAACTTCAAGACAAGTATATGAGTTGAATTAGATTTATCATTCATAGGATAAAACATTCTTTGCATATGAAAAGGTGCTTAAACATCAAGCGAGCTTGAATAATGAGCATCAAATGAAGTGTTTGATTGTCCCGAGGGACGAAATTCTTCAGGAATCTATTGAAAAGAATGATCTTAATCTGGGGCATGCTTTCTAGCTACTCCTTTGAATTGAAGAAGATTGGTTTGAGAGGTTTATCAAGAATTTTTGTTTGATAATTGTGTGGAAGTTTTGTCTACCCCAAATCTCAGATTGAGCAACAGTATATTGTTCCCAGTTGGTCCCAAAGGACAATTTTCTTCAAGCATCTGCTTGTGTGTGAAGCAGTTCGAGTTGAGAAGTATGATTGTATACTAGCTTGTTTTCAAGACGTAAGTCAATCATCCTGAGGAGGTGTTATCTTCCAAACTCCCTGAACTTCTCATTCCTTTATGAGCATGAGGTAAGAAAATGGTTTTCCAATATTCCCCTAATCGGGGGAAATAAAGTCAAGATCCATTGACTCTCAAAGTTTCATCAATTTGGGGCAGTTATGTCGAGATTCGACAAATCTCTCAAAGTTCGGAGTTATCAGGGTTCGTTGCCCAAGATTCATTGGAGCCACTTCTAATATTGATTAGTCAGAGGTCGTGTTTCAAAGTTGGTAACATTGGGGCAGTTTATCTGGATGGTACAGATCTCAGGAAGTCCTTTCAAGGCAAGTTCTTTAAGAGCCATACAAACTGGGGCATGGCATTATGCAGGGGGATTTCTCCCATTTCATAGTTGATAAGTTTAAGTATGGTTGCAGGCTAAACAATTTATGAAGGTGAAGAGCATGACAATAAGTTAGGATGGTTATCCTCGGCTCATCAGAATTTTAAGTCTTGGTATTGTTGTTCCTTCATCAGAAGTTGAGATCTTTATTTTCGACTGAATTCAGGATTGCCATTCTCAGAACAGATCTCGGGAAGTCCTCTCGAGGATAATCTCTTCAAAGGTTAGTCAATCATAAAGAAATTACGTTGAGATTCGATGAATCTCTCCATGGACCTGTTGCGTCATAGAATTTCAGAGCTCGAATAATCTGGGGCAAATTATCTCAATTCAAAAGGACCTTTTCCAGCGAGGTTCTCACACTATGCTTGGGGCACGTTCAGTGATCTGTTAGTTTTCATGTGCTTTGCATATCTGCGTAATTCTCCATTACCAGAGCAACATCTTTCAAGATAATCAACCTGTCCCTAACCTGGATCATTTCCACTGAAGCAACACTAAAGTTTCTACTTCTCCCAGTATATCTTCCCAAATGAGAAATTTTAAGAATGACCAACTGGAATTCTGCAGTAAAAGAGTCTCGTTCTCTGGATTCATAAAGCTTTGTCTCCCGGTATTACCCAACAAAGTTATGATCTTTTGATATGGATTTCCATTTCACCGACAAACCTAACATGTTTGTGTTCATAAGAGAATATATATTCCTCGGAGTAGAGCATCATTATCCTGACTGAAGATTTGGTTGAATATCTTCTTATTCCCCGATGAAGTCGCTTCATGAATAACAAATCTACTTGATATCAGTCGTGGGTTTCTACAGAGATCTGAAGATTCTATTGCTCCCTAGTGAATATCCCATAGTAGAGAATTTCTAAGATTGACTAATTGGAATTCTTAGATTAAGAAGAGTCTTATCCTCCAAGTCCTGGAAGTTTTGACTCCCCAGCACTACCTAGAAAAAGAGAATGTATATTCCCTGAAGTGGAGTGTTCTCATTCCCAGCTGAAGTTGAGAGTTCCTTCGAAAATTTCTCCTGCTCCCCGGCGAAGTCACTGCATAAAGATTTCTTGTTCAAGAATTCTCTAATCTCCATAGCAGAAGCATGGTTTGAAGTTTGTTATGTTGAGAATCTTTTATCATCCCCAGTAAAGACTATTCAAGTATGTCCTGTTTCTTAGCAAAGTCATGGGAGCATCATCTCACTTCCTCGAAGGAGGTTGTTTATGAGGGTCTCTTGTCCAATATTTCTCATTCCCCAATGGAACTTACTTATTGAAGATCTCGCTCTCGGGAATTTTCTTTCCCCCAGCTAATTTATGTTGAGGATTATTTCATCTCTCCAGTAAAGACCATTGGCGGAGATCTCTTATGCATAATTTCTACTTTCCCCAGTGGAGCTGTCTTCAGAAATCTCTTATTCAAAAATCCTCATCTCCCCTGTGAAGTTGTCTTATCAAGAAATCTCCTAGTCAGGGAACCTCATCTCTCCAATGGAATCATTTCATCGAAAATACTTGCTCACAAATTCTCTCTTTTTCCAGTAGATCTCAATCCCAGGATAGAGCATCATAACAAGATTTTGTTCTGATTGAAGCACATTCTTATTCCCCAGTGGAGCTGAAGGTCCTCATATTTCCAGCAATAGCATATCTTGTAAAGTCGCTTACCCCAACATGGATCTTCATATCCTTTGCAGTATAAGGGCTCTTTATCCATAGTGATAGAGTATGGCTGAAATATTTCCTCAGTCTGGTTCTGAAACTCAAGCTTATGGTTCAAAGATACTTTCCTCTTCTACAAGTAAAGATTGCTACTCCCCAGTGGTAGTATCCTCGGGTTGGTCTGGTTAGAATTCTTTTGTCTAAGAATTTCTACGATTCCCCAGTCGAAATTGCTTTCATTAAGGACTTACATCAGAAGGTCCTGGCTCCCGACAAGGTTCTCTTTATCCGTGGAACGAGATATTGGATCTTTTCTAAGAAGGTTAAGAGGTGAAACATAGGTTAGGATTTCTTTTGCACTGCAATTTATTTTTTGCAGTATTCTCCCCAGGAAGTTATTCCCAATGAGAAATTGACAAGTTATCAAACAAAACTCAGGTGAGTTATGATTTTTCACATACCCCATTTTATTAATGCTTTCTCCAGCAACGTCAAGTATCCGTTTGGCATTTCCTCGTAGATGTTACAGTTTTGATCTGATCTTCTCTAGCGGAATTTGAAATTTATTTTTGCAAGTCTTATCAGGGTTTGGTCTGTGGTTATTGGTCTTTTCGCTTCACCAATCTGGGGCAGTTAAGTGGAGGATCGATCTCTCAAAGTTCTGATACTCTAGGGAAGCATATCAATGATGGTATGAATCCCATGAAGTCCTCTCTAGGAATTGTTGTTCACTCTGTAAGTTGCAGATTGTCAGCACCAATGCAAAAGTCTTACCTCTAACTTTTGAATGTTGGAATAGGAAATTCCCCGTAGAGTTAGTTCTCCTCAACATTATGAAGGATTCTCGAGGCGGATATGGTTTTTTGGATACCTTCATTCCCCAACCAAGTCTGGATGAGCTTTATCTTGTTCCTTAACAAAGACTATTCTCAACGTGATTTTACATTCCTATTTGAATTATCATTGAGGTATGCATTCAGAAATTCTCGTTTTTTCCATCTAGGTTGTGACTTGGGGCATTTCTTTATCAAAAGAATCTTTTATCATCCTCAGTAGAGTTGATGTTGGCTAATATTTCCATATCCCCGGTAAAGTCAACACTGTTTGACTGTCTTCATGGTCTATTTTATGACGCCATATCCAAAGTTCCTTTAATCCCTGACAGTCAGGTTCTCTGTAAAGAAATCCATGGCAGAAGCATTCCCAACAAGGGTTCCCGCTTTTAGAGTTTGGTATCTCTTATCACCAGCAAAATACTCCCCGATAGAGTTTGGCATCCCCAGTGGAGTTTTTAATCCTTAGCAGAGTTTTATTGCCCATAAATCTTTTTCAAGAGAAAGGATTCATTCTGAGACTTCAAGTTTGAAGATGTCCCATGTCCCCAGTGGAGTTTCTTAGATGAGAATTCACAGTCTGAAGAAGTTTCAATTCCCTACTGGAGTTACCAATCAGAGATTCATCGTCCTGATCTCTCATTTCCCAGCTAATTGGTTGCTTGGGGCATCCTTATTTAAGAATCTTTCCTTATCCTCAGTGTAGTCATTGTTGGTCGAGTAATTGAGATTTTGTTAATCTTCAGAAAACGATAGAGGACTTTTCGAAAGAAGTTTCCCCAACGAGGGTTTTGATTTCCACATCTAGTTTGTTATCTTGGTATCATCCTCAACACGGCTGCATGTCGTCTTTTTCCATAGATTATAGTCTTACCCTGATCTTATCCAACACCAGCCGATTTCTGTTTGGCATTCTCCTTGAGAAGCTAAAGTCTCTCCCTAATCTTCTCCCACAATGCCCAATCTTCATTTGGCATTCCTTCTTGAAGTTGATTAGTTTCGACCTGGTCTTCTCCATCAGAGTTCACAATTTATTTTTGCAACTCGTCTCAGTGTTTGTAGCCTATTTCTATTGGTCACTCAGTTGCTATTCCCCACTAAGTTTCAGCTCTTCAAGGGTTCATCTCTAGTAGTTCCTCATATCTTCTTTTCTCCAACAGATTTTGTAATTTATTTTTACAAGTCTTGTCAGATTCTGACTTCTAGGTTATTGGCCTCTCGATTGGCCATTCCCCAATGAAACGCTTAAACATGCATCATTACATTGCATCTACCAAAATGTGTAACATTTCCATTATATGGAGTGTTACGTATAAAAAATATTCAAACATGCATCGGAACATAAGCCATTACTGTTTTTGTTTCCCCCAGTGAAATTTCTAATTCTTCAGGTTATATCCCCAGCAAGGTCTTCACCCTCATCATCTCAGTTTCACCCCATACAAATTTCTTTTGATATTAATCATTTGATTGGTCAAGAATTCTCTCTTGATTGTAGTTCAGTTTTTCCCTGGCACAGTCTTCTCGGGTCTTTATTACTTTCACCAGTTCATTTCAATGTCTATTGATGTACCTTTTGAATACCGGTTTCGCCCTGGTAATTAACTTTCAGCCATTTTTAGTTTTACGCCCTAAACACATCACTTTGGGCCGAGCTCTGAGTTTTGTCTCCTCACCCGCGCATAAAATCCAGTTTCGTCCTGGTACTCATCTAGTTTAGTTTCGCCTAACTAGTTACTGAGTCGAGTTTCGCCTCGTTTTTGTTTTCATACCTTGGACCCTTTGGTGGTGTTCGTTTACCGAGTGCAGTGATCGTGTTGTGTCCCTGGTTGAAATCAGTCTCTTTTGATACTTGGAATCTTCTATCAGCTTTCTTCATTGTTTATCCATTGATCTGAGACCAGCAGATGCTTTGAGAAACATGCGCTCTCATCACTTTGCTTTGAAATCCAGTTTCGTCCTGGTACTCATCTAATTTAGTTTCGTCTAACTAGTTAATGATTCGAGTTTCGTCTCATTTTATTTTCATACCTTGGACCCTTTGACGGTGTTCGTTTACCAAGTGCAGTGTTCGTGTTGCGTCCCTAGTTGAAATCAGTCTCTTTTGATCCTTGGATTCTTCTATCAGTTTTCGTCATTGTTTATCCATTAATTTGAGACCAGCATGCGCTCTGAGAAACATGCACTCTCACCACTCTTTCTATCGGCCGAGTTTCGCCTTGTTACATGTGCGTGAAATCCAATTTCGTCCTGGTACTCATCTAGTTTAGTTTTGTCTAACTAGTTTTTGGGTCGAGTTTCGTCTCGTTTTGTTCCTCATTCCTGGGATTCTTTAAGTTCCTTCAAACTGTCTATCTTAGGTTGAGGTTTGCAGGTGCTCCTAGAATCACGCACTCTAGCCACTTTGCCCCGCGTACTTTTTCTTTTCCCGAGTCTAGTTTCTCCTATTCTCTGTGGTTTGAGTCTTATCTCACCCCTTTTCGAAGCCCATTTTTTCCCTGGCACATTTATTCTGAAGTTTAGTTTCGTCTACTCTTCTAAGTTTTAGCTTTGTTTCAACTTTATTAAAATCTACGTCACAACTTCATTCTGACGCATGTCTTGGGAGGTCCAATGTTTATTAAACACCTTGTTTGCTAAATCCAATTTAGTTTGGTATCTTCTTAATCCCGCGTCTGTTGGTTTTCTTTGAGGGGTTCTACTTTTTTTGCAAGAGTGTAAATTCTCGGTTTCTTTCGTATTCAATCATCTTCGACTCTAAACACTCGAAAGTTGTCACTTTTCTCACTTATCATCTTAAAGATAATTGAATAGGGGCAGCTGTTGCACCCCAAAATTTACCCTCTTGATTTCAGAATTTTTAGGCTTATGTTTCATTATAAACATCATATTGCATTGCATTCATACATGGTGTAGGGATCAAGGTATTTTGTTTATCAAGCCTCCCTCAAGCTTTGGAAGATTGATTGTATTGACAAGTTGCTCAAGGAGGGCCCTATTATCTAAACTTATGGATCTTTCAAGCCCAAAGGTGTCACATATCTCAAGATATCTTATCCACCTCATTGGATCATCAGAAGATTGAGTATTGTGTTGTTTATAAGGAGAATCACTTCCTTTTTGATTCATCAGTCAAAACTAGGGTTGGAGTTTTAATCAGGGATTCTTTGGAATTTTGAGTGGAAACTCTTTCCATCGCCTCTATGTGTTTGGAATGGCATATGTTTGAAGTTTTGGTACACCAATTTTGAAGAAAAGTGGTTCAATGGAATCAAAGGGGCAAAATAGTCATTTTACACAAAGTCAACAAAGTCAAAGTTGACCAAGTGGAATTTTGGTCAACATGAAGCATTTGGCATTTATTTTCATGTGGGATGATCATTGATGATCTATTTTGATGAGAATTGTAAGTTTAAGAGGTTACTTGGATTTGAAGTTATCTTGGTGATTGAAAATTTCACTAAGTGTCCTTGATTTTTAGCCTGACTTTGCAAGGGCATAATTTTCTTATTTTTCAGGGGATTTTGGTGGTTCTTTTTGCCAATTGAAAAGGGGAAAGAGATCTACAAGGCTCCACAGAGGATAAAAACACACTTCTTACTCAAAATTAAAAGTTATGATCCTTTGAATTTTAGGGAAGGTTGGGGATTTATTGAGGCACCTTGGGCATCTGGCCAGGCAAGGCAAGGCATTTGGCCTGGGGAATTCATCAAACAGTTGGTAAAATGCCTATATCTTTTGGTTCAAGGCACAATTCAAAAATTTGCCTTGTGCATTTTGAAGAGGACTATGAAAGCTTCTCATTGAGCTAGGAATCAATCAGTTTGATTTAAAGTCGAAAGAGTTGTGATTTGAGGAAGTTGGGTGTTGAAACTGGATTCAAGTTCCTCTCTCTAATTTTCTTTAGTGTGGACCATTTGAAGTGTGACTTTGTGGGCTGGTCGAAGCCTCATTTATTTCTCTCTTCGATTTGAACTAATTAAAGTGTCATCTTTGTGGGCTGGTTGAAGCCTCATTCTTCTTTCTTCGTTTGGACATTCAAAGTGGGTTGGTCAAAGCTTTCTTTTGCCCTATTTGTTTTCTCTCAATTTGGACATTCGTATTAATCTTGAAGGTTGGTTGAAGCCTCATTTCTTTCTCTCTTCGATTTGAACTAATTGAAGTGTCATCCTTGTGAGCTGGTCGAAGCCTCATTCTTCTTTCTTTGTTTAGACATTCAAGGTGTAACCTTATGGGCTGGTCGAAGCTTCCTTTTACCCTCTTTGTTTTCTCTGAATTTGGACATTCGAATTGATCTTGAAGGCTAGTCGAATCCTCATTTCTTTCTCTCTTTGGTTTGAACTAATTGAATTGTCATCCTTGTGAGCTGGTCGAAGCTTCATTCTTCTTGCTTCAGTTTGGACCATTCGAAGTGGCTTTAAAGGTTGGTCGAAACATCTTGTTTCCTACTTTAGTCTTCTTCAATCTGGACCATTCAAAGTGACCTTGGGCTAGTTAAAGTCTCATTTTTGCTCCCTTCGTTCTCTCTCATTTTGGACCAATTGAAGTTTTATAGTGAGCAGGTCAGCACGCGCAATCTTGGGCAAGTTGGTTTGAGTTTCCCAAGAATCCTAAGCTTCATATCTTGCTCATCCCTCCATCATTTCTTTTGAACCTCAACTTGCTTCGAAGCTTAGAATTTGTTCTTTAATTGGCTCAAGGAAAATTTGAGAATGCACGAGCCAATTTTTTATAGCCTCATTTAGAAATCAACTGACTCTTAATGCACACGTGGGTTATACAAGTTGTAGATTTTATACATCCTTCGATTCTGTTTGGTTTCAGAGTGATATTGCACATGCTTGGCACGAACCTTACACTTTGTTTCTTACTCCTTTTAGCCAAACAATCACACTTTCCTTGCCTCCCCACGCTTTCTTTAGCTCGTGTTGACCAACACTGATGCTTAGTGTATGCATGCACTATGTCTTTTCCCCCCAGATATTTATTGCCCTGGTAATCGATACCACGGTTAAAGACCCTTGTGTATTCCTATAATTCTAGAGCTTGTTGACTCGGGTGATATGCTCCCCTTGGCTATGGCTTGACCCTTGGTATGATGCATGGTTGCTTGTCTATGGAGGGACATCCCCCTTTTACTACTAGGCATGTGCCTTGTAGGTGGTTGATGTTCGAGTGATGCCCAAGCTTTTATTTATCCAGGTGTTTCATCATCTGTTTTCTTGTTTTTGTTATAGGATCTATGACAATTTCTTTTTGCACACTTAGGATTTCTCATGTAGGTTTAGTCCTCGAGTTAGACCTTATGATAGGAATCCATGCACGCTAACATAGGGTAGAAACTTCCCTCTTTCATCCTCAACCTTAGGGCCAATCATTGTATGATAACATTAGGGCTAGAGATTAGGATAGTCTCCCTTATTTGTTTTCTTTTTCTTTGCATCTTAAAATTAAAAATTCTTCTTGGAAGATCATAAAATATCTCTAATAAACTTAAACCCTTCTTCAAGGTAAAATATACAAACCAATCTTATTTGTTTGTGCGGCTCTTGGCCCTGTCTTCTGGTTTATGGATCTTTCGCCATCTTTTCCATGTTATTTTGTTATGTTTGTAGCCGATGTTTCACTATCACACATGTTTGTTATACTACTTTCATTCTTAATGTCATTGTTAGGTGTGATGTTTTATCATCTGGTTTACTGATGTTTTGCCATCCTTGCCATGGCTTTTTGTTATCTTTTAGCTGATGTTTCACTGTCTCACATTCTTTTAGCTGATGTTTCGCCATCTCACATTCTTTTAGCCGATGTTTCGCCATTGTACATTATTTTAGACGATGTTTCGCCATCGCACATGTTTGTTATCCTACTTTGATTCTCAATTTAATTGTTAGGTGTGATGTTTTGTTCTCTGGTTTATTGATGTTTCTCCATCTTTTCCTTGTTATTTTCCTATCTCTTAGTCGATGTTTTACCATCGCACATGTTTGTTATTCTACCTTGATTCTCAATATCATTGATAGGTGTGTTATTTTGTCATCTGGTTTATTGATGTTTCGCCATCTTTGCCAATATTATCTTCCTATCTCTCAGCCAATGTTTCGCCATCGCACATTCTTTTAGCCGATGTTTCGCCATCGCACATGTTTGTTATCCTATTTTGATTTTCAATATCATTGTTAGGTGTTATGTTTCATCGTCTTGTCTGATGTTTTGCTATCATGTTGGGGTTTTACCGCCTTATCTGAGTTTATGTTGCCATGCGATGTCTTGTCATCTGTTTTTGCTATTTTATCATCATTGTTGACGTTTTTGTTATTCTGTCTGATGTTTTGCCATCTTGTCTGTTGCTTTTATTTCCTTAACTAAAAAACACAAACCAACCAAAATATATGAGCCAAACTACGGCTGCTCTGATTCCTTAATAGGGATATGTAGGCATTGGGGTAGGGCCCAAGCGAGCACAACTTTTATTTTCCCTACATTCTTTTCTCCTTTATTTTGCATGTATTCCCTGTACATCTTAGATATAGATTTTTACACACTCAATAGATTATACAACAAGAGTGGATACCATAGAGTACTACGGGCGTGTGGGGTGCTAATACCTTCCCCTGGCGTAACAGACTCCCTTACCCAATCTCTCGGTTGCAAGACCGTGATTTCACCCTCTTCGGGTTTTCTCGATGTTTACATTTCCCCTTCCTATTGGGATAAATGACGTTCGGTGGCGACTTCGTTGATTAATATTTTCATAATATTGGATGATGGTTTAGCTAGTTGTTTCACTTCTATGACCTAGGTCTTGATCACCTTTTGTTTTTACCTGTGCTACATGTTTATGAGTATGATTTTTACCATATCTCTAACATGTATGGTATATAAATTATTATTGACCAACCTTGTATAGTATTGACTTCTACATAAGTCCGTCAGCGATTGCTTAACATAATGCTAAATTTGTCCTGAATCAGAAAATTATCATTCTTGGCTCAAACTTTATGTTTGAATGTCCAAGTATGATTAATTTGTTATCTTTGAGTCCATACATATGAAGCTTGTTGTTAGGAGTCTTTCATTCTATCAATCCTCTAATAAGTTCTCATTACTCTTTGGTCCAAGATCATCATTCAATCATCGTTGATCATACATTGTGACTATTAAAAATTAACTTATTAACCCTTAACAATTAACTTTACTTTATGCCTTTATTTTATGCTTTTACCTTTATGCACTTTTATCTTTAGAATTTACATCTCATGCCATCTTATTTTTGCTCACTTGAATATTTATTTCTTTATGTCATTTTATCTTTGATCATTTGATCTTTCTTGTTCTTTTGAAGACACATATTAATCAACTTAAACATTAAAATAATTAATTCTCTTTATGGAGTATTGGTTACTATCCTTGATATATTGGAGTTTTGGATCTCTTGGACTTAGAATTAAAAGTCTTGATACATTGAGATCTTGGGACCTTTGGACCTTATTTTGGCTTATTGTTATTCTGTTTGTATATTGGGAAATCATCTATGTGCAGGTGCTGCCATTGGGACCTTAAGTGATCTATTTGATACATGGTCAATATTAGAGGCCTTACTTTTGGTGTTAATACCTTGGATTTATTTGATACTTCCTTACTTGTGATTTACTTTCACATGGTGATTGGTATGCTCTTGGTCTATTATGTGCTTGTGGATTTAATCTAAAGGATGTGAATTCTATGTTGACTTTATTATGTCAAATATTGACTTCCTATTTGGTTAGAAATTTTCTACCTTAGCTCTTACTTTATGCTTTAGGATAGTCTCTTCGTCTCCTCCCATTTTCTTGAATTTTCAAAACCTTATCCCTTTCTCAAAGGATTCTTTTTTTTTTCTAAACTTGAACCATATTCATAATAAACTTGGACTTAGGTCCATGCCTTTTTCAAAACTCTTTTCATAATCAAGTCATCAATCAATCTTAATCAAGATATGACTTCTTTCTTTAATACTTAAAAAATACAAAACAAATTCAAACCATTTTTTCGGCTTTGGCTTTTCACTTTAAAATTTTTTTAAAAAAATTAGCCAACACACAAACTTTCAAACTTTTTAAACCGAACTACATGGGTTTTGATTTCAAAATTGCACATTGTTGGTATATAGGACCAGAGATCATTGGAAGCTTTTTCAAATAAAAAATTGTAAAAAATACTTATTTTCTCATCTCCAGAATCTATTTTGTAAATATTTCTTTTTAACCAAGATACACAGACTTTCAAAGAGGTTCCTTCGGAGCACCATAGATGTTTAGGGTGCTAAAACCTTCTATTTGCATAACTAACCCCTTTACCCTGATCTCTATTTTACCTTTGGTTTTATTCTCTCTTTTCGCATTCCTTTGGAACAGTAAAGTTCAGTGGCGACTTTCACTTTATGAGTTAAGTGGATCAGTGGCTTAATCTCAACTTTTTACCGCTACATACATGACAACCATTTAATTATACCTGATGTGCTACTCTATTTAGAAACACTTTTATTAAACCAAGTTATGAAAATTTTGTTATGCTTTGTCAACAACTATCTTTCATTCATCCGGGAGAACTTTTCCTTTATAATACTTTTGTGAGCGGTCAAGTAAAGTTGAAGTTCACTAAGGTTATTCAATATATACAAATGTGCATGAAGAACTACTTCTGGGTAAAATGTCTTAACATTTAAACCTTTAATACCTCTACCATCATGACAAGACTAGAGAATTCTTATAGAGTTTGCTTCTAACAAATAGTTTGTACAAAACTCAATAGCTTCTTCTGTGATGTACCTTTCAATGATTGAAGCTTCCAGATGGCGATGATTATTTGTATACCCTTTAAAAATATTCACGTGTTGCTCTACTGAATACATCCACGGTATGATTTTTTTTGTTTCTTTACAAACACAAAATTAATGTGTTGTTGTATTTTACAAACTTCCTTCTCGGTAAAGGTTTTGGAGCAATATCAAACTTCGTATCTCCATTAAAACCTTATGCAATCTACATTATGGATAATTAGATCATAAATTTTTTATATTCCTAAGATAAATTAACTTTTTTTCCTTTTTGTAATTAGTGGTGACATCAAATTCACATATAGGACACATTTTATGTCCCTTGACGTTGTACCCAGAAAAATACTGTATACAGGAAAGTCATTGATTATGCAAAACAACGTGGAACACAACTTTAAGTTATCACTTGTATACACATAATTAATATGAACACCTTCCTCCCATAAAATTTTTAAATCTTCAATCAATGGCGTTAAATAAATATCTATGTCGTTCCCTGGTTTTCTTGGACCCGAAATCATCATTGATAGCATCATATACTTGTGCTTCATCCACAACCATGGAGATGTGTTATAAATTATGATAAGAACATGTTGTGATGTATGATTAATACTAAAATTACAAAAAATTTATATTCCATTAGTGGCAAGTCAAATCCTAAGGTTCCTCGGTTCAAGGGAAAATTTGAAAACAGTGAATCAATTTTCTTCCATTACAATAAATCAGCTACATGGAGAATTTTTCCATCATATACTCTTTCATCTACATTTGATCTAGTGTTCTTTGTGTCATTAACATTAGCACACAATCTCTTGAACCTTGGAATTATTGGTAGGTACCACATCAACTTGGAAGTAACACCCTTGCTAGTTACACCATCGTCGTCATCAATACCATTGTCCTTCTGCTTGTAGCGTGAATCCCCACACCTTGAACACTCTTTCAAGTTTTCAAACTATTTCATATATAAGATGAAATCATTATAACATACTTGTATTTTGACATAGTACAAATCCATTGGACACAATATCTTATTGGCCTCATAACTACGGTTCATCAACGTGTTACCTTCGAGAAGCATTTCTTTCAACAATTCAAGCAATTCAGTGAAATTTTTATCAGTCCACCCACTTCTTGCCTTAAGATTAAATAGTCTTAACACAATTGACATTCTTGTAAAACTTTTACATTCTATATACAACAAATCTTCCATGTTACTTTGCAAAGTCTCTACCACATTATCTTTCTTGAAATCATCTATTCCAATATCACGAGTCATGTTTTTCAGAGTATCATTCATAAATTCATCATCTTCAACTATATGTGACAAATGTCTCTTTTTTTTACACTTCATCATGTCATACCCATTTCGTGTAATTTTAAATAATTCCATCACAATCTAAATGATCGAATATATCTTTCTTTGGATGTTTTTTCGTATTAAATTAATTTTTAAAAGGACACCAAAAAATTCCATTATTATTAGGAAGGTTTTTTCAGCCAAATCAAAAAATTGTATCACTTTATTCTCATAATCTTTACTTAATCTATTAGTTTTCATCCAACTATGATCTATATTCACATAAAGCTTCTGAAAATAAAATAAAAATAAAGCCAACAAAACAGTAAACAACAATGTCCCGTTTTAAGCAATGTCACGTTTTAAGCTTATATCTTGTGAGTTATAACTTATAACCTGGTATATTAAAAAAATATTTTGTAACTTTATTTTTCTCGAATTTTTAGCTTATTTATACTAACTTGTAACTTTTTAATATGCTAATTCAAATAGCTTGTAGTTTTTTATTTTTTTTCTCGATTTTACCTTTTTATTTTAATTGAAAAAAATTAAATATATTTAAATCTATCTTTGTTATATCATTTTATAGAATTTTTTTTTCAAATAACTATTTTTTTCAAAAAAAATTCCCAAATAACCAAGTTTTCAAAAAATTTACCAAACTGACCACTTTTCAAAAAAAAAATTGCCACACAGAGGAGTAGCCACTCTGTGTGGCGCATGCATGCATTTTAAAGAGGAGGTGCCACACTGCATGGCTTGTCTTCCTCTACAAAGCCATGAAGTGGCGCATGCATATATTTTCAGAGAGGAGGCGCCATCTTCCTTGACTTGACAATGTTATTTATTTTTTTTTTTTTAAATAAAATAAAAGTAACTAAAAATATTTTATATTACACAACACATGGATACATTTTTTTTGGATGTCCCCTCAACCTAAGCGGGTTCCAGTATGACATAAACGGCCCCGCTTTTGCCTCACCCCTTGTCTCACTCTTCTTTGTTGATTTTCCTGAGGTGTTAGGGGTCTGTTCTAACTCTCTTGATTATGAGGTGCTTGATGTGATGGTCCTGGTACATCAGGATCATACATCTCATCGATCATTTCGCCCCACTGTGTTGTGCTTCCAAAGATATTGGTGCCCATATTGTTGAAGTTTGGTCTTGTTGGTTGGGATATGTGTGGGTGAGGTAGTTGATAGTATTGGGATGTTGAATCATGACGGAAATGAAGCAACAGTTCTTGTGGTGTATGAAATCTGTATGATGGTTGGGTACTTCGATGGTGTGATATTTGAGTGTATGTAGGTTGGATGGTATGGTAGTAAGGAGATGTATCATATGTATCTTGGGTGTTATGGTAGGAAGAGGATGGTGCATATTGTTGGTGGTGGGTCGGGTCATGCTCTTGGTATTGTGTTTGTGTGTATGGCATAAATTGATGATGAGTTTGGTTGAATGAGGTGGTGTATGGTTGTTGGGTTTGAGTGGGTTGACATTGTGGTTGGGTTTGGTACTGTTGAGGGGTTGGTTGTTGGGTTTGGTATTGTTGAGGGGTTGGTTGTTGGGGTTGTTGTTGGGCGTATGTTGCAGCTCTTTGGCGTGGGTCGATCAGATATGTCTCTTGAGGCATAAACAAATTTGTTGAAACCAATGTATACCATCTCAAATATTAGAGCGTCGGTTTTAAGTCATCTTGCAGGATCGGCTCCCTTAGGACCAATTCACGTCTATGCCTCCATTGACGACATTGATTTTTAGTGAAGTCTCTCAAATTGTTAAATCCCTATTGGTCGTCAACTCTGAGTAGATGCCATTTCCCAAACATGTTAGGGCTCGGGGATACCCTGTTGCAAGCCGAACAATAGCTTCACACGATCACTATGGTGCATCTCCATAATAGTGAACCTGATGAGTGTTGTTTTTGCAGTCCAGACTTCAGCATCAAGTGGGTTAATCTCATGGTCGAGATCCTTATACGATCTCCATACAAACTGTAGAGGAAAAAATTTATATAAAATATTAAACTTAATTAACCTATTGAATGTGTTGTATAAAATATGTAAGTTTAATATCTCTTCGGGTCCAACATGATCAATAAGATTTTGGTAGACTACTATTGCGCTTCTAGGGGATTTGTTGTAATTCATCCCAGGAACAGACCACCTACATAGAAAAAATGGGTAATAAATTAATACATGTTGGTTAAATTATATAGTATGTAAAATTTATGGTTTCGTAATCTTAATTTGTAGCAAAGGGGAAGATGAATGGCATTGTGTTGCAGGGGGCGAGTGTCGGCATTCTCGACCAGCACCATGTATGGAGAAAAAAGGCGCAGGAGTAGAAAGAACATATACCATTCGATGCATTTTTACACAAGGAACTATACAGATAGGCCAAAACAGCAGAACCTCAACTATATGTGTTTATTTTATCAAATTGTCTTAGCAAGGGTAAATACATGATATTAACAGTATTACCCGTTGTTTCAGGAAATAAAAAATGGCCAAATAATATCATTATGTAACACCGAACTTTCACAATTTTTTCTTGCTCTGTACAGTTTTTGGTTATTTCGAGACCACTATGATATTCTCTAAGAAGATGGAGATTAATACCTTGGCCTCTAGAACCTTGTTCAAATTAGGAGACTCCCAAAAGTTCCTAGAATATGGCGTTGTCTTGGTTGACTCGACCATTGACAGCCTTACCATCGATCGGTAGACCGAATAACATGCACACGTCCTCTAGTGTGATTGTATACTCACCACATGGAAGATGAAAGGTGTGAGTTTCTGGTATCCATCTCTCCACTAATGCGAGAATAATTTTATAGTCAACATGTTAATTGACTATGTTGAGCAACAGACCAAAATTGGCATGTCGTAAGTATGGTTCAATTTGAACATCATAAGGGACATACTCATGGACACGACAATGAAATATTTTAACATCCTATTAAAAACATGAATTACGTATAAGAAATACAAGATTTACGTATAACAATCATAAGAATTACAGAAATAAAATTTGTCAGCAAAATAGGTATTGAGGAAAATACACTTACAAAGATTTCAATGTTATTGAGAGTTCCTCTATGTTGATCACCCATGGTATAGAGAGACATTTTTTCTTGATTACACTTGTGTTGTTGTTGATGTTTCAAGAAATAAATAATATGTGAGTTATGATTGTGATGAACATATATGGTGAATGTTACATGTATTTATAGGAAAATCTTGAAGAACACTATGCATTCACGTGAGAATATTGTGCATGCAAGAGATACACATAGGCGCCACCCTAGCTGGCCCATCCTCTTGTTTAATACACATAGGTGGCACACTAGGTGGGCATGCTCTCTTTGATACACATAGGCTCCATTCAACATGACTTGTTGCTTTTTGTATGCATGCAAACCTGCAGCGTGGCAGGGATCAGATGACATGCATGCAATTTTGTTGTCCAATGACAAGCCACCCTAAGTGGCGCATGCATTAAAAAAGAAGAGGACAAGCCACCTTAGGTGGTGCGTGCATGTAAAAAAAAGAGGACAAGCCACCCTAGGTGGCGCATGCATGCAAAAAGAAGAGGACAAGCCACCCTATGTGGCACATGCATGCAAAATATATAGTACATATCATACTTTCTTCAGTTTATTTAATCGTCTGTGTAGGGTGCACTACTAGTATAAATCCATAACTCACAAAAAACATTCCTCAACAACATGGATCATTCACAAAATTATACTATTGTTGCCCATATTAACGGTGAGACGTTTAACTGCGATAGCTTAGGTTTTAATTTCCGTAGTACCGATTTTATCCGCTTTCGGATAAACAAGAAATAAAGTTTTGCACGCTTCAAAGATAGATTAGAAGCCACATTGTAGTGTGGCCCAGTTTACCAAATTATTTACAAGTCCCCATTTCTATTTGACAACAACAAAGTCAGATTTTATCAACTAAAGGTGCACGATGATGATAATGTTCAAAACATGTTTCGACCTGATGAATAATCTGGGTTCAATGAGTCTGGGTTGTATGTTTTATTACAGCAACCAGATCAATCCCAGGTGGTAGATCCTTCTCAAGACTTTGAAGAAGAGGATGAATCTGACGAGGACAACCATCCCGAAGTCGATGTTATTGACCAAGAACAAGAAGATGACGAGGCAATGATTGATTTTATGGTCAATGATGACGCTGCAGATCAAGAGCATGAACGTGTACCTACGAGTCATGCATACGACCCTCCATTTCACATGACAAACTTGAACTTGGGGGAAGATGAACCTGCCTCAGATATCTTTCACAATCCTTATATGAAGACCGAAGGGGCCTTGAAAGTTGGAGACTGACTTCGAACAAAATAAGAGTGTCTTATAGCTATAAAAAAATACCACATGGAAATTTTATCTGACTTCACTGTAGATAAAAATAATTTAGGGAGGTACATTATTTTATGTCGTCAAAAACCAATTTTCCCTTTTCGGTTAACTGCATCTTACAGGAAGAGAAGTGATTCATGGGAAATAGGTTCCATTGATCCACTTCACACTTACATCACCACCGTTGCGACGCAGGATCATAGGAGACTTAGTTCTCAACTAATATGTCAAGAAATCTTGCCTCTTATTAGCAATGATCCATCATTAAAGGTGAGTACAATTATTTCTCATATCACTACAATATTCAATTATACTCCCTCTTACAGGAAGGCATGGATCGGGAGGACTAATGCAGTTGAACTTGTGTACGATAATTGAGATGAGTCGTACAAAGAACTTCCAATATTTTGGGTGGCACTCAAATATTATGCTCCCGAAACTATTATAATTTTGGAGACACTCCCGAAGTTTACCTCAGACAGAACTCATGTTAGTGGAAATGGAATATTTCATCGATTGTTTTGGGCGTTTGAACCATGCATCAAGGGTTTTGCATTTTGCAAACCTATTATACAGATTGATGGGACTTGGTTATACGGGAAATATAAAGGAACATTATTCATGGCACTGACACAAGATGGGAACAATAATATTTTTCTGATTTCCTTTGCTCTAGTTGAAGGTAACACAAGTGGTGCATGGAATTTCTTTCTGAAGAATCTCCGATTACACGTTGCTCCTCAACCCAACCTTTGTTTGATTTCAGATAGACATCCATCGATTGTGAGTGCATACAATAACCCTGATAAAGGTTGGCAGGATCTCCCTTCAACACATGTCTATTGCATTAGATATATCACACAAAACTTCATGCTCCATATCAAAGATAAGACACTTCGAAAGAAAGTTATTAATGCAGGGTATGCCTTAACAGAACCATCATTCTGACACTATCGCAAAGAAATCTGGTTGGCAAACTCAGAATCATTAAGGTGGATCGATAATATTCTAGTGGAGAAGTGGACTCAGGCATTTGACAATGGTAAATGATAGGGCCACATGACAAAAAATTTGGTGGAATCATTGAACTCTGTATTCAAAGGCATCCGAAACCTACCAATTATTGCTTTGGTTAGAGCAACATATTTCAGGATGGGGTCATTATTTGACACAAGAAGTTCAAAATGGAGGGAAGTTGTTCAGTGAATGCACAATGAAAACATTTAACGAGGAGACTGCGAATGCAAACACCCATAGTGTCACCGTGTTTGACCGTATTAAAGGTTGGTTTAGTGTACAAGAGACAATGGATCATAATGAGTGGAGGCCAAGGGGATATTATCGGGTCGAGCTAGATAGAGGTTGGTGTGATTGCGAAAAGTTTCAAGCATTTTGCATGCCTTGCTCTCATGTCATAGTGGCATGTTCGCATGTTCGCTTGGACCCAATACAACATATATCTCCGTGTACACAGTAATAATGAGCATTTTAAGTGTGTACATCAATACCTTCTCCGTGTTGGCAAAAGAGGATTATTGGCCTGCTTATCAAGGGGACATTGTTTGGTACAATGAACAAATACGACAGAAGAAAAAGGGGCGCCCGAAAATCACTCGTATTAGAACTGAAATGGATACGACCAACAAAATGCTAAAATTATGCAGTACATGTCGTCTTCCCGGACACAATCGGAAAAATTGTCCGAATTTTTGGTCTAGCTCTACAACCTAACTTTTTATAGCAAACTTTCTGGAGTGTTTAATTTGTTGTACGCAATATATTTCTATTTAAATTCGGGTTAACATTTCGTGTTCAATTTATCATTCGATTACAACAACTTTCACATAATGACACAAAAAATTACAACACTGCAAACTCAGGACAACAATACAATAACATGATAAATTGACAAAACAACTAAACAAATCATAATATCTAAGATATAAAAACCATCAACACAATATCGTCTGGTCCAAGCATCATCATCATGACATCAGCGTCGCATCTCACATTTTTCCATGATCGACTTACTCCATTTTCGTTCCTCACTGTAATGTGCCTTTCTATTTTTCTGACCTGTTCACTTTCAGGAATGTCTCCTTCCAACCAGCGAATCAATTTTCTCTGAAAATGCTCGAACGTCTGCGTGTTCCAGAGTTTGATCTTCACCGGAGACTTTGTCGCTGAAAAAATAACATGTGCATCTCTTTTGATCAGTGAAAACTTTGGCAAGGGAGTTGAAGACATTTTCTAAGAGTTATGTAACAAATGGTGTGAAAAAATGAAGAGGATGAGTGGTTGCATTTATAGAAAACCATATAACATTGTCAAGCCAAGGAAGATGATGGCTCCTTTCTGAAAATATATGCATGCGCCACACTGCATGACTTTACAGAGGAGGACAAGTCATGCACTATGATGCCTCCTCTTTAAAATGCATGCATGCGCCACACAAAGTGGCTACTCCTCTGTGTGGCGGATATTTTTTGTTTAAAAAGTGGATAGTTTGATAAATTTTTTGAAAATTTGGTTATTTAAAAAAAAAATTGAAAAAAATGGTTATTTAAAAAAAATGCATTTTATAAATATATTAATTAATCATTAATTTGACCAAACACTACGAATTCAATAAGTTAATTTGTTCGTCATCTGCCATCAACTAACTAAAATGACTTGCTAAATCAACTATAAATTGACTTGCTAAAACATAACTTTTCAGTTATAGCCAAATAAAACCTCTATTTCCCTTTCACATTAGACAAGGATAAAGAAATTACATAGTACATGATTAGTCTGGTAGTGATGGATGAGAATTTGGAAAGATATGTTGGTAAGGAAACAGTTAACATTGTTAAAAGCAACATCTTCTTCTGTGTTTTTCTTCTTCCACATGATGTAGACGATTATAATAATAATATGATAATAATAGTTGAATAAAGTTAGTAGCATTATGAATATAGGTGTGATTTATAGTGCCGTGCGCAACTTAATTCGTTGAAGTAAGCCAACTGTCTGTTGTGTCTAATTGTTGAATTAAAATGTTTGAATTAATTTCACAAGACACAGCCGTCAAGCAGCTCAGCTATCCATCCAATATCTGCCAACTAACATCAATCTACTTTTCTACTAAATTAATTAGCCCCAATATTATTTGGTACCATTTTCCACTCTGATCCTTTATACTCACTTTTGTCTTAAATATTATAACAAAACAACAAAACAAAAATCATTATCACTAAGGAGATTCATTATATGTGACCACTTTAAAAGTTTTTTTTTATTAGTCATTTTGACATTAAAAGAACTTTAGCAATAAACACACTTCCAAATTATATATTTGAGATGAACAAAATTCTTATATAAGAAGTGAAATTTTAATTCTATTATAGTATTACGAATGTATTAATATAGAGTCATTCATTATTTATATGCACGCTAAATTCAATAGTGAGTATTTTAAAAATATTGATAATGATGTGATGGTGATCTATGATGCAACAATCTTTTGTATATTGTATTTGACGATGGGGTGTGTTAAATTATAATTCAGTATGTTGAAACTATGTGTCGAAAAGATTTAATTTGTTTTAGATTTAAATAGATTTGATTTAAGTCTAGAATAAATTAGATTTGACTTAGTAACAAAAAAATATTTTGGGCTTTAGGCTTAGGGTGTAAGTTCAGTTATAAATAGAGGGAGTAACCTCTATTTTTGTAAGCAAGTCAAGCAAGTCATTTACAGTATTTTGCAGTTGCAAAGTGAATAAAAAAGTTTTTACAGTTTGTGAGCAGAGAGAAACTCTGCAAAAATTAATTGTCTTGTCTTCTTTTCTTTGTTTTTTTCATAACTAATCGTCACTGTGGTAGAAATTCATCATAGTCTTTTGGTGGATTTCCAACATCTGGTATCAAGAGCTTTTGTATCGATTCAAGGGAAGTATCAATCAAGAACTGTTGAAGAATTCACGATGACAAGTTATAAGAATGCAAACTATCCAGCAACGCTACCAATTCTGAAAGTTGACAACTATGACAATTGGTGCAAACAGATGAAAGTCTTATTCAGGTGTCAAAGTCTTTGGGACCTTGTAAAAGATGGAGTCGAAGCGCTTAGAGAAAACGCTTCAGAAGAAGAAAAGAAGAAATACATAGAATCTGAGAAGCTGAGTTATAAAGCATTATTTATAATTCATCAATGTGTCAGCCCAGACAATTTCGAAAAGCTTAGTGATTCAGAATCTGCAAAAGAAGCTTGGAAAATCCTTGAGAAATCTTTTGGAGGCGCTGAAAAGGTGAAAGAAGTGAGGTTACAAACTCATAAAATGACGTATGAACTGCTTCAGATGAAATACAGTGAAAGCATATCTGATTTCTTCACTAGAGTTACAAAACTAGTAAATCAAATCAAGATATGTGGAGAAACGTTAACAACAAGTGTTGTTGTTTCAAAGATCTTGAGATCTTTAGCTCATAAGTTCGACCATATAGTGGTGGCGATAGAAAAGGGGAAAGACTTTTCGAAATTGACAAAGGAAGAGCTTCAAGGGACGCTTGAATCTCATAAACAAAGAATGAATGAAAGAGCTACAGGAAAATCAAAGAGTGATGTGGCCTTGCAGGCACATTCAGCAAAAGAAACCAAAGGCAAAGGAAAGTGTTTCGACAGGGGTAGAGGTGGTGTTGCAAATAGAGGAAGAGGTGGTCGTCGAAAACCTTATAAGAGTCACATTCAATGTTATCATTGTCATAAGTATGGTCACTATTCGAGTGATTGTCCAGAAAAACGAAAGAATCAAGAAAGTGATGCAAAGCTTGCAAAACATGAAGAAGAAGAAGAGATGATGTTGATGGTCACAACAAGAGATGAAGATAGATTCAAGGACCAGTGGTACTTGGATTCAGGATGTTCATCACATATGTCTGGAAGGAAAGACTGGTTTGTCAATATAAAGCCCTCAATAAAAAATATGGTAAAGTTTGCAAATGACAATACCCTAGCAGCTGAAGGTATTGGTGATGTTATGATTATGAGGAAAGATAGAAAAAGGTCAGTAATCTCCAATGTGTTGTACATACCAGGCATGAAGAGAAATTTGCTCAGTATAGGGCAGTTAATCGAAAAGAATTATAAAGTGTCAATCGAAGATAAGATGATGAGAGTCGTTGATTCAAATGGGAGATTAATCTTGAAGGCTCCTATGTCTCAGAATCGAACCTTCAAGATTGAAATAAATATTATGGAGCACAAGTCCCTTTCGAATGCAGCTAGCAGAGATGAATGGATATGGCATTATAAACTAGGCCATCTTAACTTCAGAGATATCGGAGATTTTAAGAGAAGAAATATGGTTTCAGGATTGCCAGAAATCGACATTCCAAACGAGGTATGTGAGGAATGTGTGTAGGCGAAGCAACAAAAGAATAGCTTCAGCAAGGATGCAAGAAGCAGGTCGAAGGCTAGTCTTGAAGTTATATACTCTTATGTATGTGGACCAATCCAGGTGGATTCGATGGGAGGTAACAAATACTCTGTTATATTCATAGATGATTTCAATCGAAAGTTATGGACTTATCTGATCAAGAAGAAAAGTGAAGTGATCGAGGTATTTTCCAAGTTTAAGTCTATGGTTGAAAGACAAAGTGGTCGAAAACTCAAAGTTTTGAGAACTGATGGTGGTGGAGAATATGTGTCGAAAGATTTTGAAAGGCTATGTAAAAAGGAAGGGATTGTGCATGAGGTGGTGCCACCCTATACTCCACAACAAAATGGAATTACAGAAAGGAAGAATCGAACCATCATGAATATGGTGAGAAGTATGTTTAAAGACAAGAATTTACCTAAAGAGTTTTGGGGTGAAGCTGTTTCGAATGCAACATACATTTTGAACAGATGTCCTACAAAGAAGCTAGAAGGAATTACTCAAGAAGAATGTTGGTCTGGTGTGAAGCCTAGCTTGAGTCATCTGAAGGTATTTGGATCTATTGCACATAGACATGTGCCAGATCAGTTGAGAAGAAAACTCGATGACAAGTCAAGTCAAATGATTCTAGTTGGATATCATTCGACAGGAGGCTACGAGTTGTTTGATCCAGAGAACAAGAAGATTGTGATCAGCAGGGACGTCATCATAGATGAGTTTAAAGAATGGGATTGGAATGAAAATGTCAAGAAAGATTCAGTGGGAATCCTATTCGAAGAGCCAGAAACTCAAGTCAAAAGAGAAGTTCGACAAGAGGAACCAACAGATATACCAAGTATAAGCAGACCTCAAAGAACAAGATGCATGCCTGCAAGATTGTGTGATTACATCATATGATGTGATAGATGATGAAGGTGAGCTGGTACATTATGCTTTCTATGCAGATGTCAAACCCGTTAATGCAGCTGAAGCATTAAAGGATTCGAAGCGGGTGAAAGTAATGAACGAAGAAGTGAAGTCTATCGAAGACAACAACACTTGGTCACTTGTCGAATTGCCTCAAGGCAAGAAGGAAATTGATGTCAAGTGGGTATACAAAGTGAAAATGAATTCGAAAGGTGAAGTAACTCGACACAAAGGAAGGCTTGTGGCGAAAAGATTTCTACAGAAAGAAGGAATAGACTTCGATGAAGTTTTTGCACCTGTTGCTAGGATCGAAACAATCAAGTTGGTTGTTGGTCTAGAAGATATAAACAGTTGGCACATATGTCAGATAGACGTGAAGTGTGCATTCCTAAATGGACCCTTAGATGAAGAAGTCTATGTTAAACAACCAGTTGGGTTTGTGAAACATGACGAAGAAAGAAAGGTGTACAGGCTACATAAAGCCCCGTATGGATTGAAACAAGCTCCAAGGGCTTGGAATAAGAAAATTGATAGTTTCCTAAGGGAGAAGGAATTTGTGAAGTGCACAACTGAACATGGAGCATATGTAAGAAGAAGCAAGAGTAAATTTCTTATACTATGTCTCTATGTAGATGATTAGTTGATAACAAGTAGCTGCAAGAGTGAGATCGAAAAATTCAAAGGTGATCTCAGCAAGGAATTCAAAATGTCTGATTTGGGTGAGATTTCATATTTCCTTGGAATCGAATTCTACAAGAGCGGTAGAGGTTTGATGATGCATCAAAGAAGATATGCGGGAGAAATTCTCAAGAGGTTTGAGATGGAAGAATGAAACTCAACTTCGACACCTGCAAAACCAAGACTGTAATTGTCGAAAGATACAGATGAAGATGATGTTGATCCAACCCAATACAGAAGACTTATTGGATCATTGAGATAACTTTGTCATACAAGGCCTGACTTAGCATACAGTGTAGGTATGGTAAGCAGATTCATGCAAAAGCCCAAGGTATCACATCTAGCAGCAGTGAAGAGGATACTAAGGTATCTCAAAGGAACTTTCGATTATGGAATTTTGTTTCCTATAGCTGATAAAGGAAAAGAATGCAAGTTACTGACATACACTGATTCAAGTTGGTGTAGTGATGCTGAAGATCGAAAGTCAACAGTAGGATATGTGTTTATGCTAGGTGGTGCACCAGTTTCTTGGAATTCAATAAAGGAATCAGTAGTGGCATTATCATCATGCGAAGCAGAATACATAGTTGCTTCTCTTTATGCATGTCAAGCAACTTGGATGGTGAACTTGGTCGAAGAGATAACATGGAAAAATCATGGAGCAATTACCATGAAGATAGACAGCATGTCAGCTATTAATCTGGCGAAGAACCCAATAACACATGGTCGAAGTAAGCACATCTAAATGAGGTTCCATTATCTTCGAGAGCATGTAGCAGATGGTAAGATGAATTTGGAACACTGCAGAACTGAGAATCAGATTGCAGCCATCATGACAAAAGGAGTGCAAGTCGAAGTATTCAGAAGACTAAGAGCCATGATGAACATAGATAGTTTAGACACAATGAATTAGGTGGTGTGTTAAATTGTAATTCAGTGTGTCGAAACTATGTGTCGAAAAGATTTGATTTGTTTTAGATTCAAATAGATTTGATTTAAGTCTAGAATAAATTAGATTTGACTTAGTAACAAAAAGATATTTTGGGCTTTGGGCTTTGGGTGTAAGCTCAGTTATAAATAGAGGGAGTAACCCCTATTTTTGTAAGCAAGTCAAGCAAGTCATTCACAGTATTTTGCAGTTGCAAAGTGAATAATAAAGTTTTCACAGTTTGTGAGCAGAGAGAAACTCTGCAGAAATTAATTGGCTTGTCTTATTTTCTTTGTTTTTTTCATAACTAATCGTCATTGTGGTAGAAATTCATCATAGTCTTTTGGTAGATTTCCAACAGGGTGTACCTTCGAATCATTTGGCGATTAAATTAGAAGTGATTGTCATAGAAGGTTTAAAGCATTTGTCTATGAGGAATGATGTCAGAAGATTTGATCAAGTGTATTTCTAGGATGTGGCCATCTTCTAGTTCAAAGGTTCTAAAATATTTCTCGGGGATAGTTGTTTCAAAAAGTTTAAAGATTATAGGAATGTGGCTTGTTAAGCAACCTTACTAACTTTAGTGTCATATCCTAAATTTACCCTATTAATTAATGATCAATTAATTATAGTTAACCATATTGCTATTAATTTTTGTGTTGTTATATTTTTGTTTTAAAATATAATTAGCTTATATCTAAGTGATATTAATTGTACATTCTAATTTTTATATTAAGATCTAATTTGAGAGGGGTGTGTCACGTTTATTAGAGGGGTTTATTAGTTTACTAGTCTATTTGAGAAGTCGATATAAATATTGGTCAAATCACTAAGGAAGAGGGTGTATTTTTATCAACAAAAAAACTTATTACTCTAGATTAAATCTAAAAAGTCTATTAAGAATTAGTTGTAGCCCATCATACTGTTTTTTTGAGTTTTTAAATTTGTTCATTTTTAATTTAAACGGTGAGTAATATTATAATTAAAATATTTGTTTATTTTGATATATATATATATATATATATATATATATATATATATATATATATATATATATATATATATATATATATATATATATATATATATATATATATATATATATATATATATATATATATATATATATATATATATATATATATATATATATATATATATATATATATATATATATATATACACACGGAAGACAATTTACATATATTAAATTTTGATTTAAATCTTTATTTGTTGACCTGGGTGGTTTTATGTTTCAAATATTTATTTTTATTTTTTATTGTATTATAATATTTTTGTTTAGATTTTTGACTTAGTCAAAATTAGTGTTTTACCTTAATTTTTCAGAAGTTGCGCCCGTTCATATCTTCTTTCTTAAGACAAACTAAAAGTCTTGAATTTTATTGTTTGCATCAAATCAAATAAAATCAGAGAAAAGATTGAGAAATATTGAATTTATATATAAATCGAATGAATCTACACAGGATTTCAGTCCAAATACATCAGTTACACAAATCCTAAATCTAATCAAATCTCTAAGATCAATTACAATCTCAATCATGTTTCAATCTAAAATCAAAACTGCAAATCACTACAAATATTTTCTAATCTAACTATTTCCTAAGACTATAAATAAAGACCTAGATTAATTGATCAAGAACGAAAAAAAGAAAACCCTTAAAGAGCTTGTGATTGCTGCTACGAATCCCTACACCCCCAAGTAAGGCTCATCATCCACAGAGAATTATGGTTCATCATTAGAACACTAATTTCCTTGAGCTAGCCTCCCTCCAATTTTGGTACATGCGAAGAAGAAGAGAATGAGATTAGAGGTGAGATCAGAAAGTTACAAAAGGAATTATACTAAAAGAGTCACTACCGGGGAGGTAAACGCGGTTGAACTTAGCTTAGGATTTTAATTTAGTTGTTATTGTTGTTGTTTAATGCTTGATTTGGGTTTTTCTGGAAATTTAGGGTTAGGTTTATGTTAGGTTAGGGTTCTTGGTGTTTAGGGTTAGGGTTCTTGAGTTCATATGTTTATGAGTTTGAATATTGTTAGGGTTCATGTGAGAACCCTAGGGTTATATTTGGATTCATGGGGTTTTTGGGTAAGGTATGATGTCTCTGGCAGACATTCATCCCCAACGACAGTCTTCACGGCCGCCCACAATGGTTTATGGGTTTGGGGATGAAGGTGGGGGTTGAAGGATAAAGATTCTGGGTTGAAGGATGAAGATTTGGATGAAGGGGGTGGTGCCTAGATGCAGCCTCTGGCAGAAGAAATTATTGGCCAGTGGTGCTCTGGGCGGGGCGATTTCTGGTGCGGTGGATTTCTAGAGAGAGGTCAGGTCCCATCTCTCTAGAAGTATAAGAAGGGCTTTTTGTTTTGTTTTGGGGTAGAGAGAGAGAGAGAGAGAAGTGGAAAAAATGACACAAAATATGGAAAACTGAATATATAGACCCTTTGTTCCCCCATGTTCCACGCTTATAATACTCCCTCAGTCAAACCAATAATCACGACCGTCCAATCTTCTTACTTTTGATCAACGCTATTAAGTCAACCTCAAGTGTCCCTTTGATCAAAATCAGACATCCCTGGATCAACTCCACACGCTAACCATCATGAATCAACCCAACATTGTCCAAACGGGCTTCACAAGCAATCTGGGTCTGATCCGTTTCTCTTTACACACCCCAAACTTACTATTTAATGCAAATTGACACCCCTGTGTAATTGGGCCTAGAATAATGTGTATGTTCTATTATTGGTTGTATATTGTGTGTTATATATATATTTTTCTAGATTTTCCTGGTTTTCAGGGTGCTTGGTGATTTATCATAAGTCCTCTACTCGGAATTGGGCAAACTTAAGATAGGACGGGCGGTATAGTCCTGTTAACTTTGAGGGAGGAATCCAAAAAAAGGAGACATGAGATCTCCCACTTAGTGGAGGCCACTTTGACTGTAGTATTCTTTTTCCGAGAAATCGTGACGACGTGCTGCTTTCGACCTGGGAGCCTGCTGAAGTTGCGGACCGTAAAACCCTTAACCCATCTTGGCCTTCTAGGTGTAGTGCGAAAACTATGACAGAGCAATCTGGAAGTGGTTGTCACACGACGCTACACTAATTACCGAGTTAAACGGGACATTGGTAATATCCAAAAGAAGGATGTAGACTCAGGGAACCTTTTAGAACCTTTTTTGGAAGGTGATAAACTATTAGTCCTTACCTTGTGGGTAGTATCTTTGACTTTATGCTCGTGACGTCGAATCTATGAACCCCCCATGTTTTTGATGTTGTGTGTGATTGTTGTATCATCATGCATTCATGCACCCATGAGCATTCTTTAAAACAGTTTTTCAAAGAACTTAAGGTTGACTTTTGCAAATATCTCAGGTACTTTTTTACCATGGATTTTGGAAAAAGAAAGACTAGGAAGTACAATTTCAAGGATTCTAACATAGAGGAACTGATGAGTTTGATTCTTAAAATTGATAGCTCTACAGATTTCCAGAATAAGTATGGATCTGTTGTGCCTCTTATGAATCTCAAGATGAAGGAGGGTATTCTTTCTACATTGGTCCAGTTCTATAATCCGTTGTGCCGGTGTTTTACTTTCCCTGATTATCAATTGATGCCCATATTGGAGGAGTATTCTTACTTACTTGGTTTACGTATTATTGATAGTGTTCCATTTACCAGTTTAGAAGGAGAACCTAAGTCTCATGAGATTTCTACCATAAATCACTTGAATAAGTCTTAGATTAAGGCTACTATGACTACCAAAGGAGGAATCAAAATTTACCTCCTCAGTTTCTATTGGAGAAAGCTCATTATTTTGCCAAAATGAAGAGTACAACTACTTTTGAAGCCATTTCTTCTTTGCTTGCCTATGGGTTGTTCTTGTTTCCTAACATCGACAAATTTGAGGATGTTAATGCCACTAGGATCTTTCTAATTGGGAATCCAGTCCCTACATTGCTAGGAGATGCTTATTATTGCATCCATCTTCATAATTTCTATCAGGGATGGATGATCATCTGTTGCACGTCGTTGTTATATAAGGGGTTTATTTCTCACTTACCTCTGTTGCTTTTTGGGATACCAAGAAGGAACCTCGTTGGGCCTCAAAGATTATGGCTCTTACTCATTCTAACATTATTTGGTATCATCAGGATTATTTTGATGTGGAGATTATTGACAGGTGTGGTAGTTTCCCCAATGTGCCTCTTCTTGGTACAAAGGGAGGAATTAACTACAATATTGTTCTTGTGCATAGTCAACTTGGATATCCAATGAGAAACAAGCCAAACAACATTCATCTGAGTGGTTTATTTCTCAAAGAAGGGTAAGATCATAAGGAAGCTAATAAAGAAATTGAGAAGGCTTGGTGCCATATTCTTAGAAAAGGTAGAAAATATTTGGGATCAAGAGGAGTTGTTTCCTTGAAGCCTTATCTTCGTTGGGTGCAAGCAATAGAAATTCAGTTGAAGATGCCCTATTCTCGTGAAGAACCTATACCTGATCTGTTTATGAGGACTACCCCTCCTCTCTTATAGGATGTGGAAGAACTTCAGATTTCCCTGGTTAGGATGCAGGAAGAGAAGGAAGCATGGAAGAACAAGTATCAGACTTTGGAGGCGTCTTACTCTACAGGATTGAAAGAGAAGGATGACTTGATCAAGATTCTTGAGAGTCATGTTGTGGAGATGATGGAGAAGCGAGAGGATTTATTTTCTTCTAGAGCTCAACCAAGTCCCAGTCACTCATTTTCTGACTCTAGTAATTAGAAAGAAGTATGCAACAAACACTATGCCAAAACTGCTTTTAGGCAACACACCTTAGACAACACTTCTATACCAAAGCGCTGCTATATGTCCTGATAAAATTTAAAAATTTAAAAATATATACATTAGACAACGCTTTATAAAAAACTGCTTCCTAAAATTAAGAAAAAGTGTTGCCTTAGCCACACTTTAGACAGTGCTTTATGAAAGTGTTGCCTAAGGTCAATTAAAATTGAAATAAAAATAAATAAATTTTAGAAAGCGCTGCCTAAATTCAAAGTGTGGTTATAGGCCCAACAGTAGAAAGCGATGTCATAGGCCTAAAGCGCTGCTAAAGCCACACTTTAGGCAGCGCTTTATACTACAAATTTTGTTTTAGGAAGCATACTATAGACAACACTTTCTTCCAAAAGCGCTGCTATAACTTTAAAATAAATTTGAGAAAAAGTGATGCTAAAGGCTTATTTTAGAAAGCGCTGCTATAGCATTAAAAGAAATTTTAGAAAAAGCGCTACTAAAGGCTTACATTAGAAAGCGCTTCTAAGAAACACTGCTTAAGGCTATACATACCCCAAAGCGCTACTAAAGGATGTGTTTAGAAAGCACTTCATATAAGCGCTGCTATAGGGCATACATCAGAAAGTGCTTTTTAATGAAGAAGCATTGCTAAAGGAAATACATAAGAAAGTGCTTTCTAAGAAGCGTTTCCTAAGGTCATTAATTTCTAAATTAAAAATATGAAAACCCTAAAACTCAGATGATTTCGTTATTCTCTTAAAACATCTTTCTCTACAACTCTCGAATCTCTATTTCTCTGCAACAATGATTCATAACTTCAACGATTCATAACTAAGATGCTTTCTTTATTATTTCGTCATCAGCATCAGAGAACCATCAGACTAGCTCTGTTCTTGATGTAAGTTCTCTTTTCTTTTCCTCAAATATATTGATGTAGTTGTTGAAACCGTGAGAATCAAAACCACTGAACCGCGAGCATAACCGCGAGCATGAGAGAGAAACTGAGATTTTATTATTGTTAGCCACTGAACCGACAGAGAAATAGAGGTGATATTTTGTTGTTGTTCAGATTAAAGAAAAGCAGAGAGGGTTATTTGTTGTTGATGTTGTTGTCATTGAACTAGAAATAGAAGAGAGAGTGATTGAGTGAAATATGAAATAAACATATGAAATAAACAAATGAAAGAAACTAGAGAAACAAAGGAAAATTTGGAAAAAAGTAGCGTGAAAACAAATGATGGAGCGAATAGTCTCACAAGTTATTAGGGTTTTCGTTTCCAATTTTCGTTATAGATATGTTGTTGTTGCTCGTTGTTAACTCCATCGCTGTTGTGCGTTTATGTTATTCTCTTATTGGTGTATTATTCAATTTATTCCTTCATCTTCTTGATGCCAAATTTACAATTTTTCACGTTCTAGACAATAGACCATTTTGGCCATAATGACCATTACGACCAGCTTGTAATGCCCTCTCGTTTTTGTAGTTCAATTGTTTTCTTTCCATGTCTTCAAGTGTATTTGTGCATTCTTTTCTGGGTTGGCTTATTTCATATTGTTCATTTGAAACCTCAGGAATTCATGAAACACTTAGAAAAAAAGGAAATCGGAACAAGACATAACAAAATACTATATTAAGCGATGAAATTAAATTGTTAAAAAGAGGTGAAATATAACGTATCAAACTCCCTCATGCTTAAATCATTGATTGTCCCTCTAGAAATTACCATAAATATTAAACATTAGAATAAATCATTTTTATGAAGATTTAAAATATACATATGCAAGTAGTTGAAAATTTCAAACTTCATAAAATAACTAGCATAAGTTCTAAGTTAGAGTATTTTTGTAATTCATCTAAGTTATTTGTTCTTATATAGAGGTTATCTACTATGTTTTTCAAATGATTAAGGTGTATCATATACTTGATCATAAATCTCTCATTCCGACTATTTTTCTTTATAAAAACAATTATGAAATTATAAGTCATTTTGTTTTACTAAGGTCAAAAATTTCTAGTTTGTTGTATTATCTACTTGAGTATTTTATTTTGTTTGTTTTATTCCATTTATAGGTCAATTAACTTTTTGGTAAGATTAATGTGACGAGAGTTTCCCTACTTACTTCGTTTGATGACCTTTTTCTTTTATTTTTATTCTAAGCATTTCAGGATCAACCGACTATATGGTTGAGTAACCTGGTGTGAGTTACCCTACATAGTAGGCTCAATTTCCTTTTTATTGACTTTATTCATTTTTTTGTTCTTATTTTTGATAGCTCAAGACAGATTAAAGTAACTCATCAAAGAATTCAATTTTAAGGTTTGAATCTGCATTTGTTCTCGTATATTCGGTTCGATTTTTAAGTTTGGTTTCAATTTCAAGACCTTAAATATGTGTAAGATAATTTCATACAAGTTGTTTTTATAAACTGTTATCATTATGTGAAAGGTTCCTTTGTTTTCTGAAGTTGAAAAAATATTTTCTAATAAATGATGTTGGTTTTGTTTTTATTTTGTTATTAGGCCACAAATAAAGTTGTGAGTTGTGGTATTCAATAGCTTGGCTTTCTAAAAGATCAGCATCCCAGGTTAGGAGTTTACAAAGTGAGGTTCATGAATATATTTCAAGATACACTCAAAACCCGTTTTGTTTTAAACGTGTTTGAAATGGAATTAGTGAACCTAATTGTTTATGTGTAGTTGCTGCCCGATTTCATAGCCGGTTTCACAATTTCCGATTTCTCTTGTGAAGAGTGAAATTCTAATCGTTCCAAGAATCTTACACTATGTGGTTCCTGAAGTTGCTGACTTCTCTACAGGTAATTATTTGTTCTTTTGTTATAGATGAGTGATTAATTATAGTGTTTTTGTTTATCTTACTTAGTAGTAAAACCATGGATAAAAATGGATGTCTTCCAATCAATTGTCAAAAGAGTACGAGAATGGGGTATTAGAATCCGTTAAGTTTGATGTTGAACATGCCGAAAACCCCAGTCGAATGAAATGTCTTTGCTTGGGTTGTTGTTATGGGGGTTGGGTTGACGTAGTTGGGTTGGGATTGCATTTACTGAGGAATGGAATTGATCGAAGTTATACATGTTGGATATCTCACGGTGAGAAAAGTAACAGGAATGTTGAATTGGGGGATAGCACGACATATGCTTCAGACGACAATGGCACAAATACATACAATTGTGTTGAAGAGATTGTAGAAGAACTTGAAGAAGATCTTCAGGATTGTCCCAAAATGTTTGAGTGGTTGGTAAGCGATGCATAGAAACTATTGTATAAAGGTTGCACTAAATTCATAAGACTATTTGCGGTATTAAAGTTGTACAACTTAAAGGCGGGAAATGGATGGTCGGATAAAAGTTTCACAGATTTATTAGTCCTTATGACAGATATGCTTCCGGAGGATAACGTTCTTCCTAATTGAACCTATGAGAGCCAAAAAAATTTATGCTCTATTGGCATGAGCTATGATAAGATACATGCTTATCCAAATGATTACATTTTGTTTTGAAACGAATATGCATCGTTAAATCAGTGTCCTAAATATAGTTTATCTCGATATAAGAAAAACTTGTCTCCAACAAAAGTCTTATGGTATTTTCCGATAATTATGAGATTTAGACGCATGTTTCATAGTGAAACCGATGCAAGACACTTGACTTGGAATTCAGATGAAATAATTATTGATGGAAAGTTTCGACATCCGGAAGATTAACCACATTGGTCGAAAATTGATAATGATTATCCTGATTTTGGAGGAGAAGCAAGAAACCTTCGCTTGGCATTATCTACTGACATAATGAACTCACATGGTCTTCAAAGTATCTCACATACCACATGGCCTGTGATTATTATGATTTATAGCCTACCACCATGGCTATGTATGAAGCGCAAGTACATGACATAATATATGTTAATTTCTGGACCTAAATAACCAGGGAATGACATAGACGTATACTTGACACCTTTAATCAAAGATTTAAAGATTTTGTGGGAGAACAGTGTGGAGATTTATGATGGATATAGGAAATAAATTTTCAATTTGAGGGAGATTTTGTTTGGCATAATTAATGATTTTCCGGCATATGGAAATCTATCAGGGTATAACATTAAAGGCCAAAACACGTGTCCTATTTGTGAATAAAACACAAATTAGAGGAGATTGGAATTTTGTCAAAAGAATGTATTTCTCGGTCATCGTAGATTCTTAAATTCTAATCATCATTACCATAGGTGGAGAAAGGCACTTAATGGAAATCTAGAACATAATAGAGCTCCGCCTACGTTGACAGGTGACCAAATTTTTGAAAAGGTGAAAGATATGAGTACTCAGTTTGACAAGCGTTTTGCACATACACTTGTCAAGGTGGGTGGAAGAAGAGGTAATTTTTTTTAATTTCCATATTGGAAGTTGTTGTATGTAATACATTTTCTTGATGTTATGCATATTGAAAAAAATGTATTTGAAAGTGTTATTGGTACGTTACTCAATATACAAGGAAAGTCTAAGGATGGACTTAAAGCAAGAAAGGAATTGATACAGATGGGAATAAGAACTGAATTAGGACCCATGAATAAAGTAACACGAACATACCTATCGCCTGTTGCTTATACTTTATCTAAAAAGGAGAAAAAATATTGTGTAAGTTTCTAAGTGAAATTAAAGTTCCAAAAGGTTACTCTTCAGATATTAGAAGACTTATGTCTATGAAAGACCTCAAGTTAAAGAGTTTAAAGACACATGATTTCCATTTTATAATGGAGTGTTTTCTACCAATAGGTATACGTTCTATTTTTCTAGAAAAAGTAAGAAGCACCATAACTAAATTGTGTTTTTTCTTCAGGTTGATTTGTAGTAAGGTGATCGATCCTGAGATCTTACCAATATTTCAAAAATAAATAATTATTAATTTTTGTGAGCTTGAAATGTATTTTCCTCCCTCATTTTTTGACGTTATGGTACATCTTGTTGTTCATATTGTGAAAGAAACACAATTGTGTGGACCAGCTTATATAAGATGGATGTACCCTGTAGAGCGTTATATGAAAATATTAAAAGGGTATGTGAAAAACCAAAGTCGTCCAGAGGGTTGTATGGTTGAACGATACATTGTTGAAGAAGTGGTTGAGTTTTGCACTAAATATTTGTCTAATGTTAAATCCATTGGGTTACCCAATCTCATATTTTCGAAAGGATTGAAGGAAAAAATTTAATCGTAAATAAAATTGTGAAAGTATCAAGGGTTGAAGGGGATCAAGTGCATTTATATGTTCTGCACAATGACAATGAGGTTGAGCCGTATGTTGAAATGCACAAGGATATACTTCGGGGTTTAAATCCAAATAGAAATGAAAATTGGATAGTACGAGAGAAAAATCAAAGTTTTATACAATGGTTCAAAGATCATATTTATTCAAAGTTTTATTTAGATCCCGCTTCAATAACAGAAAGTTTGAGATGTTTAGCATATGGTCCGAGTTTGCTTGTGTTTTCTTATAGCGCATACACAATTAATGGATACACATTTTATACCAAAGAACAAGACGATAAAAGTACTATGAAAAATAGTGGTGTCACAATTGTAGCTGCAGCAATGCACATTTCAAGTATAAGTGACTTAAATCCCAAATATGCAAATATGTCATATTTTGGGGTTATCGAGAACATTTGGGTGTTTGATTATGAGAAGTTTCAGATTCCTATCTTTGGTTGCAAGTGGGTACATAATAGTGGCATACGAATCGATAAGTCTGGATTTTTACAAGTGGATCTTAATAGGGTGGGGTACAAAGATGAGCCTTTTATTCTAGCCTCTCAAGCTAAATATGTGTTCTATGTCACTAATCCGACAAGTACGAAATGGTCTATAGTGCTTTTATCTAACAAAGTGATTGATGATAACAGTGTAAATCAAAGTGATATTGATGTTGAGAATGAGTCATATGTTAGAGGAAATGAGTCGTATATACGAAATGATCGAGATGAGAATATTATAGCGGATGAATCATATATTAGAAATGATCATAATGAGGGAATTTGGATCAATCCATCCTCCCGAGTTGTTAAGAGTCAAGTAATTCATATTCCAACCAAGAAAAGAAAGAGATGTTAGTTAAAAGGGTAATAGTAAAATGTTATATGTTCTGTCATTCAATAAAATTGTTATATTCTGTTTATGTTTTTATATTGTGTTTATGGTTTTATATTGTGCTTATGTTTTTATATTGTGTTTATTCATTCAATTATACTTGAATTTTATATGGTGTTTATATTTTTCTTTAATATTACAGGTCAAATGGCTAGTAATAAGGAAAAATCACATCCCACTTCTAATAATGATGGAAATGAATCAGCTCGTGATATGGAGAATGATACTAGACAAGGAATAACAATCATGAAGTCAATAATCTGCGCAAGAGATAAATGTATCATATTTGATGTACATTGAAATGAAGACAAACAACTAATTGAGCCTAACAGTTCAATATTGACAAGTTACATTGGTTCCCTTGTGAGGAGAGAAGTCCCAATCATTTGTAATGATTGGAGAAAGCGTGAGTTGAAACCCGTTAAAGAAAAATTATGGAGTGATATGCAGGTGCCATATATGATTTCATTTGTTTTTGTTGACGATTATATTTTTAAATTACTAACGCACTCTATGTATGTTTTTTGTAGAGGTCTTTTAACATTGGTGATGATCGAAAAACATATTGTCTTCAATTGGCCGAAAAAAGACTAAGAGGATTTCAATATTTTTTAATAAACTAGTTTCTTAGGGATACCGAGTAACAATTTTATCGATGCAAAACTTCCAAAGGCGTATGCAGACTTGATTTCTTCTGAAGAATGGGAAACTTTTTAAAAAACGAAGAACCTCATATTTTCAGGATTTGAGTGTCGTGAATCGCAAACGAGCATCAAGTCCCCCGTATCCACACATAAAAGGGCGTATGGGATATGCACGCTTACAACAAAGATTGGTAAGTATTTATAAATGCTATGATATACTTGTTCATCATGTGTTACAATTGATTTTATTATTTCTCTTAATGTGTAGTTAGAAGAGGAGAAAAATAAAGAAACATCTCTTCTGGAACATGTTCTGTGGAAGGCTGCCCGGGTGGGTAAGGATGGAGTTGTTAAGAAAGATGTGCTTCAAATTTATGAGCAATGTGTAAGTATATCAATATTCCTTAATTAAATCAAAAATTTATTAACATAAATAATTTATGAGTTTTAATCACCACTAATTTATTTCGATGTGCATATGAACTTCAGGAGAATATATGTCAATCTTTAACTCAAGCTGAAGACCTTGATTGCAGGAGCATACTTAGTCGAGTATTAAATGTTCCTGAGTATATCAGTCGTGTAAGGGGTAAGGGATTTAGGGTGACTCGAACATCTTTTGGTAACCATCAAAAGAAGAAAGGTCATAGTAATAAAGAAGTGATGGAAGAGTTAGAAAAATTAAAAGCTAAAGTTCGTGAGTTGGAAAAGGACAAAGAAAGTACATGTCAGAAAGGCAAGGTTCAGGGTTCAAAGATACTAGTGATAAAGATAGTACCAATTGCGATTTCCAAAAGGAAATTCCCGAGGTAATATATATTATTATGAATTATCATTTTTTTAATTGACATATATACACATTAACAATTTCATATTTATTATTGGTTTAGGGCATTTCATGTTGTCAACTCTATTTAGCGTCACTGACTTATCGCACACTTGGCAAGGGAAAAGTGAATAACACTTTGGGAGAAGTACTTCACCATAAACCGCTCCCTATTGGATTTTTGAAAGTATCAATTGATATTGCTTTAGAGAGGGATGTGCCATTACCTTTACCTGATGATATTTCAAATGCAACATTAGTGGGAGAGGAAATAGGATTGTATGTTGCATGTCTGTTGTTGCTATCATAACCATTTCCACCAATCCTTACAAGGTCTCCTCTAAAAGACCTGTTAGGATTACACCTGCTCCAAGAATTTCTCTATTGATAATCACTTTTCCTAGCCGTGTACCGTACTCCTCGGACATAGCTGTTCCTTGGAACTACGGTGCTGACGTCTACTACCCTGGCTTCAAATAGGATTTGAAGACTGAAGAGGCTGATCCTGATATCAATAATATTGCTGGGACCAATAAAGTTACCCAAAGTGGAAGGGTTTTCTCTCCCGAGATCTCCCCGGAGATTGTTGTTAAGCCTGTTGTTATTCCATCTGTTGTTCCTACTGTTACTACTCCCGTTCTTACTCCAGTTGTTACCCCTGCCGATGAGTCGTCTAGGACTCGGGGAAAATAAGATATAGGTGAGCCTTCCTGGACGGAGGCACCTAGAAAGGTTGTTGTGGAATCCTCTAAGAAAGAAATATAGGAAATCTTAAAAATAATCAAGAAAAGCGACTACAATATGGTCGAACAGCTGGGGCAGACCCCTTCAAAGATATCAATGTTGTCTCTGTTGTTATGTTCTGAGGCCCAAGCAAAGGCTTTGATTGCATCTCTCAAGACTGCGCATGTGCCGCAAGAAATCTCCGTCAACTAATTCAAAGACTGTGTGGCCAGTTTGACTGCTGACAATGGGTTGGGTTTTTCAGATGCCGACCTGACACCAAAGGGGAGAAAGCATAATTATGCTCTGCATGTCTCGATCAAATGCAGGGGCAATACTATGGCTCATGTGCTAGTGGACACTGGATCTTCACTGAATGTTCTACCTAAGAAGGCTCTTGATCGGCTAGATTGTGAAGGCTTGGCCTTAAAGCCCAGTAACATTGTGGTGAGGCTTTTGATGGGTCAAAAAGAATGGTGCATAAGGAGGTGGACATCCCTGTCAAAGTGGGTTCCTAGAACTTTGAATCCACCTTTTACGTAATGGATATCAAGCCATCCTACTCTTGTTTGTTGGGTTGCCTTTGGATCCATGAAGTTGGGGCCGTTACTTCTATGCTGCACCAAATGCTGAAGTATCTAGTGAAGGGGAAGATTGTCACGGTGCATGGTGAGAAGGAGTATATGGTAAGCCATCTGAACTCTTTCATGTATGTGGAGATGGACGGGGAATTCATAGAGACTCCTTGTCAAAAATTTGAAGAGGTTCCCCAAATTATGGCGTCAACCGAGACTATCACCAACACCAAACCTCCTTTGAAGATGGCTTCTCTCAAGGACGCCAGAGCAGTAGTTGAAGAAGGTGGGTGTACCATTTGGGGATAGCCCCCTGATTTTCCTCATAAAACTGACAAATTTGGTTTGGGCTTTACTTCAGGAGCTCAAAGGGCTATTCGACACACTCGGGATGGAGGACCTCCCTTACGCATCAACAATCGTGGGGTCAACGTTATTGAAGACAGTGAGGAAGATTCTGATATTGACAGTTGGATCTACGCTACTACCAACGGTGGACCTAGTAACTGGACGGCCAAAGATTTTGTGCCAATTTCTTTTGTTCAGCAGTAATTGTCTTACTCGTTTTTCGAATTTGTAACAAACAATTTAAAATCTATGGCCTGGTGTCTTACTCGAGGCACAACGGTTTTATTTGTGAGGGTTATTATATGTCATTTTCATATGTCATCAAAAAAACATTGGACGTTTCTTGTATACAAGTTTTGCGCTCTCTGTTTTTCTTTTCTGCTTTTTACAGCTATGCTCTTACACACACTCACATATCAAACTGCAGATCCATATCCACTCTGGATCCCATTCATAACAGTTCTGCTATTGCCAGTTATTACTTTGAAAATCCGATCAACCAAGCCGAGGACGAAGGTGATGAAGATTGTGAGGTACCTGGAGAACTTGCTGGACTTTTACAACAGGAAGAAAGGGCTATACAGCCTCATGAAGAGCCAGTTGAGACGATAAACTTGGGCACGGAGGTAGAAAGAAAAGAAGTCAAGATCAGCGTAAATCTGGAGAATAATGTCAAACAGCGGTTGATACAGATGTTACATGACTATGTTCAGATCTTCGCCTGGTCATATGAAGACATGCCTGGTTTAGAAAGTAATATTGTGGTACATCGTCTTCCGACTAAAGAAGATTGTCCTCCGGTTAAATAGAAGGTCCACTGTATGCACCCTGAAATGTCAGAGAAGATCAACGCAGAGTTTATGAAACAGTTCAACATTGGGTTCTTAGCTGTCACCTTCTATCTGCAGTGGGTTTCCAACATCGTCCCAGTACCTAAGAAACACGGTAAGGTACGAATATGTGTGGACTACAGAGACCTGAACAGGGCAAGCCCTAAGGATGACTTCATGCTTCCCCATATTAATGTTCTGGTTGACAACACCGAACAACACAAAATCTTTTCCTTCATGGATGGATTCTCTGGCTACAACCTGATCAAGATGGCTCCCGAAGACATGGAGAAGACAACCTTCGTCACACAGTGGGGAACCTTCTGTTACAAGGTGATGCCTTTTGGGTTGAAGAATGCTGGGGCAACTTATCAGCGAACTATGGTCGCCTTGTTCCATGATATGATTCACAATGAGATAGAGGTTTATATTGATGATATGATAGCCCGATCTCAAACCCAGGAAGAACACCTTGATCATCTACAAAAGTTGTTCGACAGGTTAAAGACATACAAGCTGAGGTTGAATCCGAACAAGTGCACCTTCGGGGTAAGGTCTGGTAAGCTTCTGGGTTTCGTCGTCAGTGACAAAGGTATACAGGTAGACCCTACAAAGGTAAAGGCCATACAAGAGAGACCGGATCCCTGTACAGAGAAGGAGGCTAGAGGTTTCTTGGGACGCCTAAATTATATCGCCAGGTTCTTTTCACATCTGACTGCTACTTGTGAGCCAACCTTCAAGCTCCTGAAGAAAGATCAAGTGGTAAAGTGGAATGACGAATGCCAGACTTCTTTCGAAAGAATCAAGGAATACCTTCAAGAACCACCAATTATGATGCCTCCGGTTGAAGGAAGACCTTTGATATTGTACTTAACAGTGCTAGACAATTTAATGGGGTGTGTGCTGGGGCAGCATGACGAGTCTGGTCGAAAAGAGCATGCAATATACTACCTTAGCAAAAAGTTTACCGATTGTGAGACAAGATACTCACTACTCGAGAATACTTGTTGCGCTTTGGCATGGGCTACTCGCCAACTAAGATAGTATATGTTGACCCACACTACTTTGTTGATATCTAAGATGGATCCAATCAAGTACATCTTCGAGAAGTCCGCTCTCTCTGGAAGGATAGCAAGATGGCAGATGATCTTAACTGAATAGATATCTAATATACAACCCAGAAAGAAATTAAAGGAAGTGTATTGGATGATCATTTGACTCATCAGGCCGTGGATGACTACCAGTCCATGAATTTTGAGTTCCCAGACGAGAATATTATGCTAGTGACTGACTACGAAGAACCTGGACCGGATGAAGTACCTGAAGAAGGATCCCGATGGACCATGGTTTTTAACGGAGCTTCAAACGCACTCGGTAATGGAATTGGCGCTATAATTATATCTCCTGAGGGCTGTCATACTCCTTTCACTTCCCGACTATGTTTCAACTACACTAACAACATGGCGGAGTATGAAGCCTGCATCATGGGTCTCAAAGCCGCTATCAACTTAAGGATTAAGTTCCTGGATGTTTTCGGGGATTCAGCCTTGGTAATAAGTCAGATCAAATGAGAGTGGGATACGAAGCATCTGAACCTCATCCCATACAAAGAGCACGTGTTGACATTGCTCCCACACTTTGAGGAGGTAACCTTTGAACATTTCCCATGAGAGGAGAATCAGTTAGAGGACGCACTAGCTACCATGTCTTCTATGTTTAAGGTCAGGTGGGACAACGAAGCTCCCCGAATTACCATTGAAAGGTTGGATGAACCAGTGCACTGCTGTGAGATTGATACTGAAGAGGTAGTAGATAAACCTTGGTTTCACGAAGTGAAAAGGTATCTCGATACTTAAGAGTATACCGAAGGGGAATCTGTCAATGATAAGAAGTTTCTGAGAAGGTTCGCCGCGAAATTCTTCCTCAGTAATGGAATCCTCTACAAGTGCAGCCATGGCTCTACCTTACTGCGGTGTGTAGACAAGAGATAAGCAGAGAGGATTATGACAGATTTACATAAAGGTACCTTCGGAACCCATTCCAGTGGACATACCATCGCTAAGAAGATCCTACGGGCAGGATACTATTGGTCCACTATGGAAGCAGATTGTTATCAGCACTCCCGAAATTGTCATAAGTGCCAAATCTATGATGATAAGGTGCATGTGCCTCTGGTTCCTTTAAACATATTGACGGCTCCTTGGGCCTTTTCCATGTGGGGCATTGACATGATCGGAGATATTAGACCTACCGCTTCCAATGGGCATTGCTTTATCCTTGTGGCCATTGATTACTTCACGAAGTGGGTTGAGGCTGCCTCCTTTGCTACCATTACCAAGAACATTGTGGCATGGTTTATCAGGCATAACCTTATCTGTCGTAGGTGTGCCAGAGAGAATCATCACTGACAATGGTACCAATATCAATAAAACGATGATCACCGAGCTCTGTAAGAAATTCAAGATACATCATCATAACTCTTCTCCCTACCGGCCGAAGATGAATGACCCTGTTGAAGTGGCTAACAAGAACATCAAGAAGATTATACAAAAGATGACAGTGACATAAAAAGACTGGCATGAGATGTTTCCATTTGCTATTCATGGGTACCGTACCTCAGCACGGACGTCAACAAGGGAAACACCCTACTCTCTGGTATATGGCACGAAGGTTGTCCTGCCCATTGAGGTCCAGATCCATTCTCTAAGGGTTATGAAGGATGCAGGTTTGAACGAAGACGACTGGATACAGACTCGACTTGATCAACTGAATTTGATCGATGAAAAGAGACTTACTATTGTTTGTCATGGTCAAATGTATCAAAAACGAATGGTCAAGGCTTTCAACAAAAAAGTCAGATGCCAAGAATATCAAGTCGGGGATCTAGTAATCAAGCGCATCATATTGCAGGGTCAAATAGACTCCCACATACGAAGGCCCATGTGTGATCAAAAAAATTTTCTCATGTGGAGCCATGATTCTAACCACCATGGACGGTGACGACCTTCCTCACCCTGTCAATGCGGACATAGTGAAAAGATACTACACATGATTAAAGATCCGCTAGGTTGACTGGCCCAGGTAAAAATAAGGGCTTCCCGGTGAACCAAAAGGGTTCGGGCAAAAATAAGGGATGAAAACGAAAAAAATATGTACACCCGGCAAGTCGAAAACCTGAAAAGACGGCTTGGGAAAAAAAGGTATCCCGGTGGACTGAAAACTCGAAAGGGCAGTCCAGGAAAAAGTTAGGGATTTGAAGTGTATCACTATGTCTCATTGGATCACCTTGCGACCAGACCTCAGTATCAACTATCAAGCTCGAACGACACTGATCAATCTAATCAGTTCGGACAAGCAGCAAAGTGATGAGACGCTAAAAGACATAATGTCAATAGCAGAATTAAAACTCAATGGGATTATTGCACATAACTGTTTTTCTTTTTGTTGTACACAATATTGTATAACTTCCATTTTTACGGCGGAGTTCTCTTACTAGAGCGCCAGCTTCATTGTACAAAAACACCTGTTATAGGCCAACTTTGAAAATTAATACAAGTCATTTTTTACAAAACCATTTGTTTTTCTTTTTCTGTTTTGTTTTGAAAAAACGTCCAATGATTTATTCTTGACATATGCATTTGAATATGATTGCTGTTTATAAATGTTTGTATAGGAAACGAAAAGACAATTGCTCGTAACCTAAGAAACAGGGGCAAAAAACAAAAAAATGTCAAACCCGACAGTTACTCTGTCCAACAGGTACCGAGGCAGAGACAACTTTGAAACAAAGTCATCAGTACATACGACCCCGTGACATCTGTACTCCCTATAGAGTAAAGGTAATCAAAGCATTGATATCAGCTTCCCCAAAGCAGGAAGTACTCTCCCAAGTCAGGTTCCTTCAGAAATCTGACATCTATATTCCCCAGTCGAATTTCATAATTACAAGCGGGTCATAAAGTTTGCTCCCGAACAGAGTTTATTTCTGTAATACAGAAACTCAATCCCTGACAGAGTTTATCCCTTCAGCTATGGAAGCTTCTCTCTCAAACAGAGTATTTCCCCGCCGAGTTATTGTCAAGCAGAGTCTCTCCCTTGGTAGAATATCCATAAACAAGGAGCAAATCTCTAGCATAGTCATCTCCGTTCACCATCCCCAGCGGAAGTAGAAGAACCACAGTTTTCTACAACAGTAAGGAATGCTATTTCAAATACTCTCCAGCAGCAGTCAGGGATTTATTTTCCCAGACTCGGATATGTCATAGTAGCATCTCGTGTTCATGCATCATGACATGCGCATACATATCGCATACAACACAATCTCATTTATTTTGAGAACATCATCCCACAATGTATTTCATGCATCGCACATAATTAACCCTATTATATTTTCAGGAAAGACAATTATCATCAACAATTCCAATAGTTCAAGATTAAATTCATGAAGCTATACATGTCATATCTGCAGACAACTAATGGAAAATCAGCTCCCGAAACCAAACGGGTCAACTAATCTACGTGATCAAATGAAGCAGCCCTACTATCCAGGCTTTCATTTCAAAGTAACCCTATTATCCAGGTTCCTTCTCATAGCCCTACTATCCAGGCTTTCACCTCGAAGTAACCCTATTATCCAGGTTTCTTCCCGTAAGCCCTACTATCTAGGCTTTCATCTCGAAGCAGCCCTACTATCCAGGTTCCTTCCTATAAGCACTACTATCCAAGCTTTCATCCCGAAGTAACACTACGACCGGGTTCCTTCTCATAGCCTTACTATCCAGACTTTCATCTCGAAGTAACCCTACTATCCAGGTTCCTTCCCATAAGCCCTACTATCCAGGCTTTCATCCCAAAGTAACCCTACAACCCAGGTTCCTTGTCATAGCCCTACTATCCAGGATTTTACCTTGAAGTAACCCTACTATCCAAGTTCATTCCCATAAGCCCTACTATCAAGACTTTCATCCCGAAGTAACCCTACGACCAGGTTCCTTCTCATAGCCCTACTATCCAGGCTTTCATTTCGAAGCAAACCTACTATCCAGGTTCCTTCTCTCTTATCTCCAGACAACAGTTTACAACACTGTAAGACCTGGACCCGACCAGACACAGACGGTTTCACATTTCCCCAATAAGTCATTGTGCATCCTGGACCCAGACCAGACATGCAGTTTACTTCTACCTCCTCAATTAAGAGTTAATTCCCCAGTAGATTAATGGACAACCAAAGCTCATAGACTCTATTTCTCAAGACATAAATCAACATTCCTCGACAAAGTCCTCCTCAACGGCAGGTACAGGAATTCTTGTAAAGTAATCTCTTATGCAACCGATATCTTTTCTAGATGGCATCTTTAAGCCCATCCCCGACGATTCTCCTTCGACTTCCAAATTGAATTTGTAAGCCCATTCCTAATACTACTAATCAGTGTTACTTCATACGAGTGCAAATTTCTGGGCACTCTAGTGTTCGATCATCTTCCACCTTCAGATCACGAAAGGCAGACAAGCCAATCTACATCCTCAGGTCTAAGAAGATTGAACAGGGGAAGCTGTTGTACCCCAAAATTTTCCCTCTCATTTTACTAAAAACATACTCCTAGAGGTCCTCAACTTTCCCAAGGATGCCTAAGGATTGACCAGAGAAATCCTCCTCCTAAGACAATGAGCCTCAAATTAGGGTTTCACTCCTCATCAATATGTTTGAGTTACAAGGTTCCAAAATGGTTTCCATTTCCCTAATATGTTCTCAAGATCATCCATGCCAAGTTTCATGCCTTGCACAAGGGGTTTGCTCAGTCAACTGCTCAGATGCCTAGAAATCAACTATACTAGGTCAAAAGTCAACTGTGACCCACATATAATCAAACTTCAAGATTTTTGGTCAAAATAAACATTTTGAAGCAATACCCATCATTTGATAAAGGGTTTATCATAGTTCCTCAAGGAATTCCCCAAATTCATCAAAACTCAAAAGTTGCTAAATTAGGGTTTCTATAGGAAAAGTCAACCAAACTTTGACCAAGCATAACTTTTTCATAATTTATCAGAAATTTCTCATCCAAGGATCATTTTGAAGAGAATTAAATTCTTTACAACTCATATTCATCCCTCCATTTCAAAAAATGGATTCATGAAAAGATATGAATTCAGACATTATAGATCATTTCAAAAAGTCAACAAAAACACCTTTTGGGTCAAAGCTTCTTACATGAACATGGAAGATCCAATTGAGATGAAACGAAAAGGGTTGTTTAGAGGACATCCTAATATTTCTAAAAAGTCCAAGAACACCCCCTAGGGTCAAAATTAAGGAAGATATGCATTGTCAAAGTTGGCCATTTTTGGAAATTTGCACAAAGTTAACAATGCCCAAAATTGCATTTTTTCCACATGGGCCTATCTTTTTAAGTTTGGAGCTTGTTCCTAACATGGTCCACGACCCATGAACCACTCCATACTTCATCACTTATTTATTTAATTTTTGTGATTTTATTCATTTAATATTCAAATAAAATCAAAATAAATCATATAAGTTGCTTTTGGGATGATTTTGGCATTAAATGAAGATGATATATGCTGTCAAACAAAGATCAAATCGTGCAAGGGATGATTGGAATGAAAATGGCATGATCTGGCTTGTTTTAGAAACAAATAATTCAAGGAACAAATCAAATCTTTTCTCCATGATTTTTCAAGATTGCATTTGTTTTTGTTGACCTAATGCCTTCTAATACATATACACAATATTACCAGACCTAAAAGAGACGAAAAGGATGCCTCCATAAGTTTAGAAAAACTCCAACTTTTGACAAAAAAGTGGTGTCTGAATTCTTATTTAGAAGGCGATTCAAGGTGTTTCAAGGTCTGCAATCCATTCCTGGGAACCTCCTGACGCTAGCACCCTCAAAATCAACCTACACAAGCGTCACGGTTTGCCCTTATTCTTGAATTTGATTCTGACTATACACGCGTGATTGATAATTTCTAAGCATACATTCATGTTTGTATCATCATTTAGAATGTATTTGTATGATTAATTATGATTTTTGACGCATGTATGGACAACTGCCATTGTTAGGGTTTACGGTTGCGTTTTAGGGATTTTTGATACAAGTAAAATCAGGGCGAAAGATGGGTACCATCATACTCACGAGATCAAAGCTAGTTGGTCCGTATGCTTGGATTTAATTTATCTTGCTTGCTTGACGTTTTTAAGATTTACAAGGTTACAGCTACAACGTTTGTCTGTAGGTAAAAGGTCATTAGCTAAAACTACAGTCCTACTGAAGAAGATGATCGCGTGTCAAAGCCCGGTTGGCTAATTTGAATTCTGCTCACGCGTTTTGGCATAATGCTTAATATTTTCTTTATGTTTTAATTATATTATTATGTTAACAAACAAACCAACCAGCACAGATGGAAAGGCAAGCGAGAATATAAGGGGAAGGACCTGGGTTCGATCCCAGGTCCAAGCATTTTGTTTTTCCATTATTTCTTTACAAAATTCGGTGCATGTTACCCATGAGGTCCACCTTGCATCCTCCAGATCCAGCCATTGGATCATCCCTGGATCCAGATCCAACGCTCAGTGAGTGCAACACATGGTGAACATTCCGGATCTGATTGAACTGAATCAAACAATTGATTGGGCTAGCATCTTGGGCCTAACAATTCAGCTTCATACCCCCTGATTATTAACAACATCAGCTGGCCCATTTCTTTTTTGTTTTTGATTTCATTTTTTTATATTTTATTTAATTATTTTTATATTTCTTAAAATAATTTTTTTTTATTAATCATGAAATATAAAATCACAAAAAATGTAAAATTAGGTTTTTTTAAATTAATTTTATTGAAAATAAATTAGTCTAATTAGATTAACTTGATTATTTTTTTTAATTAAAATTAACTAGAAATTAGGTTTAATTTGCAATTAAATTATTTTCTCAATAAAAATACACAATTTTTTTTTAATTAATTAGATTTTTTAGGCTTCTAATTTATTCTCGTCTTAACTTCCGCGCACTTATTTATTTTCACTTTATTTTCCAATTATTGTATCTGCATCAGGTTTGTAATAGTTTTAAATTAGGTTTTGTTTACCGCTTTTTTATGTACTGCCTATTCCATAAGTTTTGGTTATGTAACCCCCTCCCCGAGGCCTTGTAATAGTTAGGACTTTAATTTCTCGCACTTTTAAATTTCGCAACTATGAACTGTCTAGATGTATGGATAATAGGCTTGCATGCAAACGACAAATGAAATTAAAACAATAGATCACCTTAATTATGCAAAGATTAAATAAACTGAAATCAAACACATGGACATGCTCACTCCTAGGGTTTGCCTCACTTCGGTTGCCTTCGGTAAACGGTCGTGAAGTATAGGGAGTTTTAGTGGTTGCCCTCCAGTCCCGAAAGATCAAAATGACCCATTCGAATGTTGCCTCGGAAAGATCTTTAGGACTCTAGGGTAACTATTAAGGTTTCCTAATCATTGCTTTTATGACCATAATTATCCCTTCGAATGTCCCTTAAAACTCCAACGATGGGGCTACCTACTCCTTAATAGTAGGATAGCGCTGTCTAAAGGAAACAAGAACGAACAGTCTTTTTCGAGTAGGTAGAAACTCTTAATTACTTGCTCAAAACAATAAAAAACTCTTTTACACAAACACTTTCAAAACAGTTTTCAAAAACAACTTCGTCACACTCTTGAGGATAGATACAAGGGTTACCACGAAGTTAAAACAAAAAAAATTCAAAACACACACAAGCAATTTCAAAATGAGCAAGTACCTAAGAGCCTATGGAAAACCATGGATATAAAAGGTGCTAACACCTTCCCTTTCTATAATCTACCCCCTGTACTCAGAAAATCTCGAAAAAGGTTTTTTTTGTTCTTTTTCCTTTTCCTTTGTTGGATGAAATAAAAGTTAGTGGCGACTCTTACTTACCGCGACATTTGCGAATACAAAATGCAAACCAGTATAACAGTCAGTTCTGCCACCGTATCACAACAGTAAAACCTCATTTGCATAAATGATGAGGTATGTTGAAAACCATTATGAACCTTTGAGTATTTAAATTTTTTAAAACCATTTAACGTTCATTTTTTTCATGGTAATATTAGACTCCTACAAAATCCAAATCAAAAGATAAGGGGATTACGCGGCAAACAGAGTAAGTTGCATCCAAAAAAGAGATACATTGATATATATATATATATATATATATATATATATATATATATATATATATATATATATATATATATATATATATATATATATATATATATATATATATATATATATATATATATATATATATATATATATATATATATATATATATATATATATATATATATATATATATATATATATATATATATATATATATATATATATATATACACATAGAAATCCACACAAAAAACAAAGGATGTTGCAAAGTCCGCGGCTAGAAAAAAGCCTACTTCTTAGTATAGGTCGTGACTTCAAATATTAATGGGAATATCAGATTTGGCTGACGGAGGTGCTCATAATATACCTATGGAGGAAGGTATTTTTGGTTTTCCTATTACGAAACAATTAGTAAAGAGGATGTGGATCAAGTTCTTAGACATTCAGAATTAGGCCTCGGTTTTATTGATACATACATCAGGTATACTCCGATTAACTTTATTTAACTAATTGAAAAATTTATCTACTCATTTAAATGAATGGTGTTAATGTTAATGATGTTTTTATTTAAGTTTCATGTATGCCAACTTGTTGCACCCGCATCAATTGAACCAAAGATTTTGTTTCTTATCTCCAAACAATATCAACTCACAATTAATCGAACAAAGACCAGATGAAGTCAAAGAGTACTTTGTCCGTGTATTTATGGCCAACAAAGATACAAAAAAATTGGTTTTTTACCATTTAATACTGGCAATGGGTAAGATATTCATTCAAACTTCATCTATTATAATTTTTCGTGTTTTAACATTGTGTAGAAAGTTTCCATCTAACCTTTGTTAATCTCACAGTGGACACTGGTTGTTGGTTGTGATTAATCCAATAAGAGAAATTGTATATTATCTGGATTCGTTAGAAGGTGATTGGAAAAAAATACCCAAATATGAAGGATATGGTTGATATGTAAGTTAGGTTGTTCTAAATCTTCATTTGTATACTTATTTATTTATTTATTTATGTGAGTTTGTTCTAAATATCCGTTTATATTTTGTTAGAGTTATACAAATATTCCGAGCACAAAGAGATACTCAAGTACCAAGGAGTAAAGCAAACAACATTACATGAGTCATAGCGCATGTATATTTTCACAATTTTGATTATATTAGTGATGCAACTTGATAAAACAAGTTAAACTATATATCCTGATATATATTTGTATTTTTTTCCACGCGTGGTGTCCTCGTCAGTGTAATGGTATAGATTATGGTTATTTCATGTTGAGGTTTATGAAAGAAATTATTCTTTTGAATCAAATAGAGATTCCAACCATGGTATGAGTGTTTAACTTATGATTTATTTTAATATATTTAACATATTTCATCTAATTAATTAATTTTAACTAAATCATATTATTTTATATTATGTAGTACTTTGATGAATGCAAGTCTTCTACTTACTCGAAAGATCAATTGGACAGAATTAAGGAGGATTGGTGTCAATACATTATTGAGATAAGAATTTTATATGGTATTGTGACACTTTCATTAATGAAAATTTCAAGTATATATAAGTTTGAGTTTTGATGAGATACCATGTCGTCATTAGTGTGGTAAATTGTGTTGCAATGTTGTTGTTGTTATGTGGAAGGTTAGTTAGGATGGTATTAGATTTAAATTCAAATAATGTTTTGTCTGTATCATGGTATGAATCGGAGAATTTTTAATGGTGGGATATAACAAATTCTTGATTTGTTTTTGTTATATTGATTTGTGTTAAATTATAATAGTTATAATATTTAAGTGTTATATAGCTTGGTTTTGATATGCCTTTGTTGGTTTTGTTTCAGGTAGGTGCATATGTAGAAGATATAGAGATAACAAGTTAATTTAGGATTCTTCATTATTATTGTTTGTAGAGAAGATAACAACTCTAGA